>JAYEPQ010000003.1:49194649-49797149 GCA_036321105.1 Dracaena cambodiana
ACCCCCCAAATCTTCATATTTAGAATTTTGCCCCCCAAATCTCATAAGTTACAACAATTTTGCCCTCCTCTCTAACTTTCCCTAACACAGTTAAATATTTGACCATTTTACCCCTCTTTTCCTCTTTTATTTTCCTCCTCTTTTCTTCTTCTCTCTTCCTCCTCTCTTCTCCTTTCTTCATTATTTCTCCTCTCTTATTTCTCCTCTCTTCCTCCTCTCTTCTCCTCTCTTTCCTAACACAGTTAAATACTGAAAGAAAAGAGGAGAAAGAAGAGAGGAGAAATAATGAAGAAAAGGAGAAGAGATGAGGAAGAGAGAAGAAGAAGAGAGGAGAAAAATAGGAAAGGAAAAGAGGGGTAAAATGGTCAAATATTTAACTGTGTTAGAGAAAGGGCAAAATTGTTGTAACTTATGAGATTTGGGGGGCAAAATTCTAAATATGAAGATTTGGGGGGTAAAATCATAATATATAAAGATTTGATGGACAAACCAGTAAATACCCCTTATATTTATGATCTGCGTGCTGCTAGAGAAATAATAGATGAAAAATTCTGGTATAAAGATCCTGTATTTGATGGGTATTCCTCTACTCGCGACTTTATTGAATGGTTAGTGAATATGGAATGTTATTTTGATTGTTATGAAATGTCTAGCAAATGTAAATTTCAATTTGCTAGGAGACGAATAGTGGGACAAGCCAAAATTTTTTGGATTTCAGTAGAGATAGATCGTGAGGAACGTTATAGGAATCCTATAAACTCGTGAGAAGAGATGAAAGATATTCTTATTGAGGAGTATCTTCCTACGTATTATATGACTCGCCTTTTAGATAAATTAGAAAATAGATTCACTCTAAAAGTTAGAATACAGTATCCTAAATGCGACAAATATGGACACTCTGCCTTTCAATGTACCATGACCAAGTGTTCTAAGTGTCGCATATCTTGGCATTACGATTATGAGTGTCCCCTCAAGAGTGTACCCATAGATATCATGCCCCCTAATCACGTTGATGATTCAGAAGTTATTGAGGTTCATGTTTCTAAGCAAAGTACTGTAGTTGAATCACAATTGGAATCGAACATGTCTATTCTTATTGTCGATACTCATATTCCTTTTATACTTAATGATGATATTATTAATGAGGCACAAGAGTCTAATATACAGATTCATATTCCTATTGAAATCTATGCTACTGTAGAGAATACTACTGATACTACTGATATTCAGAATGTTTTGGTAGAGTCTAGTGCACTCCCACATGATACTGGATCTTCAATTTTGGAGTCAAATGTAGATGAAGAGACCGAGTATGAAATAGTTGACACTAATATTGCTACCGGTAAGTCTTTGAGCATCATTCCCATATTTTGGCAGATTAATCCTAATATATTATTTTCTAGAGATCGTTTGGAGTTTCCTTTCGAGATTCATCAAATTCCCACACAGTGTAGTGATGTTATATCATTTGCGGTGATTGATGTATGTCATTTTAGGGAACTAATATATCTATTTTTTGGAGTTGTGCCACTTGAGTCTGTTGCATTGCATTTGCCTGATATGCATGTTATGTATGATGAGATTTCTAGACAGATAGCAATTTGCAATGATGAGTACAAATTTGTTGTATATCTACATAATATTTTGCAGGAATTTGTACTTGATAATGAAGTGAAAGTTTTGGTTCCTCCTGAGAGGTTGCTTCCAGAAATTGTGAAGAAATTATACGTTTCACATTTAGGTGTCTTTCCAGATCTACCATGGTTCGATACAAATTCATTAACGAAGCCAGTTCCCTCTCCACCACTTTTATTCAGATATGATGCACAAGCTATGGTTTCTCGACCACCACCATGGCCTAATTGGAATACTTCGTGGATGTTGATCAGTTCAACCCGGACGTGTTTATCATTACTTATCTCAGCATTCATCGGGGATGAATTTTTTGAAGCCGGAGAGAATTGATGAAGATCAGGATTAGATTTTATTAGATTTGATTTGATTAGAATTTGGATTGTATTAGATATTTGATTTGATTAGGAGTTTGGATTTTATTAGGATTCTGTTTATTAGGGTTCCCCTATATATAGGGGTTGTATGAAGTTTTGAAGAGATAAATAATATTTTGAGAAATTTTCTTAAAAAATCTCTGGCGTGGAATTCGCTGAGTAAAAAAATCTTTTCTCGTGAATTCGTGGAGAGTGGGCGTGGGTCTGGGTAGATTCCCAAATCCCAAAAGTTTTCCCCAATCTATCATTTCTTCCCCAATTCCCCTAGAAAAAGCCTAATTTTCAAAACCCTAACCCTAATTCCGCTTCCGTCCTGCGTCACCAGTCCTTGATTTGTTGGCTTAGCTAGCTGCAAGAAAGCAAGAGAGAATGAGTCTACTGTGTTATAGTAGGGAATTGTTAGACCAGCTGACTGTAAATCGAAAGGGAATTTACGAATTAATAATAGACCAAATAACAAGGATGGATATCAAAATGGTAAGACCAGCTTGATACAGTTCCAAGTCTCATTCCTTTTTAACGGCAGCCTAAAGTCATCACTTAACTGAAATCAAGCGGAAGTAATAACAAACAAAATGGAATATGAATATGCTAAAGCAAGAGTAAAATAATTGAGGAAACATACTGAATTGCGTTTCAGCATGAGTTCGAATTTAAATGCCACAAACCAAATTGAAACCAAAACGAAGACACAAAAGTAAAAGCTAAAATATGTGACTAGCAACCGCTAAGACAAGCACGATCAGTCATGGTATCATCAAGGCTTTTGCGTGTCTGTATCTGTGTGTGTGTCCTTGTGCATCTGGGCCTTGCAAATAGAACCAACAATTGCAAGTGCATGCGAAGAAAATTTCTTGCCCAACATTTTTTTTGGTAAAAGGGAACCTATTACCTAATATTAGCGTGCGAGTAGTTTATATAGAACTTGAGATCCACAAGGGCAATTCCACAACAAAAATCAGAAGGCAAAGAACCAGTGTGTTGATTTCAAAAAAGCCCATCACCCATGCTGACACTCATATTGTCTACAAATGGAGAAACCTACCTTTAATCATGGAGCGAAATCATAAAGATCCTAAAATTCATAGTGATAAGAGAGGTAACCTAATGAGAGCACTCTAAAAGCCCCCCATAATGCCATTTATAGATTCTAAATTTCATTGCATTCCCAATCTTGTCCACATCAACTGAAGGGGGTGCTATAAAGAATTGCATTCAACTCTATTATGATGTAGAACCAAAGAGCCATAAGGAATACGACATTTTCCTAATGGTGATGGATCAGATCAGGGATAACTTACCGTACCAAGTGTCGATAATCTCCAAGCAATAACTTCTTCACCTCCCACAGGTGCCAGTCACTTCTTTCTTCCCATAAGTAGTAATGGTCGATAACCAATCTTAAGCCAGATAAAATATCATGTTGACAACACTGTTTCTTGATGGGTTTAGTCATCAACTAAGTTATGTTTTGAGAACCGTATTTGACAGGATGATCCTGTACAGAAACAGAAACTTTCGATGATATCAGACCCTTGATAGTTTAGCTATATGTCAGAAAATCAGGAAAACTGTAGTGAGTGAAAATGCCCTCATAAGCATTGATGAGGGAATTGCTTGACTAGCTGATCATCAACCAATTTGGCATTTATTAGCTATGAATTTAACACAAAATAAGGATTATGGAAACTTAAATAGAAGACAGACAGTTGATGCAGGTCTAATTCGAAAGGCTGCAAACTGGATTCTCTTCAACCGTTGATGTAAAACCAAATCAACTATTCAATAAAATCAGGCAAAAAAACATCAAGGAAAATGGAAGATGAAGGTAAGGTAAGAGCAAACAAATGCCAATCTGTGTAATTTAAGACGTCAAAGCGGACGCTATAACAAAGCATAAAGATAAAGCACAAAACACCTCGAGATTGATTCAGAATATCCAACTTTAGACTTGATAGTGCCTGCAAAAAGAGAAACAAACGACAAGCAGACTAGAGAACAATACTTACGAAGTGGCACAGGAAGAAACTTGGCCCTCATAGTCCTTAGCATTCCCTTTAGGATCATGTTCAAATCTCAACCATTCTAAACCACCCCATCTCCACCCAAACAACTGCCTCCGCTGCCACTGCCTCCCCTTTAATCGCCGCCTCTGCCAAAAACTTCACCACTGCAGGCCCCATCTTGAATCCATGCCCAGAGAAACCTCCAGCCACCACCACATCCCTAAAAATTTGACCTAGTCCCCGAATTTCTTCGATCTTCAAAAAGAAGACTTTCTTTTTGAATTTAAGTAGTAAGTGATATTGACTTTAATTATATATGTTTATTTGTACAGGAATCGTATTTATTCAAACCAAATTAGGATAAGATCAAAATATTTATGTTCGGATCAGTTTGTGAAAGAGTAGAATGAATGAGAAAGATATTGAATTTTCTTTAAACTTCCTATGAAAAAAAAAAAAACAATAACTAAATAGGTAAGAAGTAAAATGGGCTTTTTATTGGAGATAGAGCGACCTGAACCCTCACGATTTCTAAAGTCGACATATTTTCCTCTTCCTATAAATTTCATTGTTATCGGTATTGACATGTAGAATGGGACTCTCTCTTTATTCTCGTCCTATTAATCAATTCAAACTCCCCTACAACAAACAACAATACAAAGTCACCATCTGAGATGACCGAAAACAACCAACCTTGCATCATCACAGGGTGGTCGAGCTCGACACAACCAGTCACCATTTCAATTCACTTCTGAGCAGATTCTACTAATGATGCTGTTCCCAAATCTGATCCTGAGCCCCAATTCCTCCTCAAGGACACATGGGTGACCCCCATGCATTGCAGTCTTGATCAGTCCTGGAAACTCAATAGATGGAGTGCCATAGATATACTGATGGTGGCAAAAGATGGAAAACCATTTTCTGGAAGTAGAGCTTTCTCTAAACCTTCCCTGATTTTCCAAAAGCAAATGAGTGTGTGCAGAGGCTGAATTGGTAAATCCTGCCGAGATACAGTCTTAACTAGCTTCCGTGTCCAAGCACCAGCAGTCACCACACACTTCTTGCCCCAGGACTTGAGGCCACAGGCACTTGAGACCAGGACTCCAATGCCTTCATTGTCATTCTTGATATCTACCACCTCTGAAAAAGAACAGCACCATGCTTAACGGCTAGTGTTTTGGAACATGGCCACTGCCTTTGCAGGCTTAATAACTCCTCCAACTGTCATTGGGCAGTTTAAATGTGCACGCAAACTTCTTGGTGACCTGGGATCGGTTTATGTGTTGTGCATCGACTGAGTGACAGAAACAGCTAGCAATAATAGATTGAAGCCTCTTGTTGTTGGCTGGACCCAGAATGAAATGTGGGGATTTAGTAATGACTTGATAGCTTCAAACTGAGCTTCTTCCCAGAGCTGGAATGACTCGAGCACCATTGGAACGTAGTAGGATTCATGGTAAATATCGGATTGTCTGTGACTCACCATTGGAGGAGCCAAGATGTGAAGTCGAACTGCTCCAAGAAAAGAACGCTGTGCCCACACTTTGCCACCTCCTAGGCAGTGCAGCTCCCCATGATCCCTGCACCGACAATGATAACATCGAAGTGATCACCAGGAACTTCCATATCACTCCCCTTTCCCTCTTTCACTGAACAGATAACTTTGTTTCTTTTAAATAAGAACAGATAACTTTGTTGGTAGGAAAAATTACAGGCTTTTAGCAAGACTGTGCAATGGAAATGGCCTTGATATGGAAAGAATTTCGGA
The DNA here is from genome assembly GCA_036321105.1 of Dracaena cambodiana. Taxonomy (NCBI): domain Eukaryota; kingdom Viridiplantae; phylum Streptophyta; class Magnoliopsida; order Asparagales; family Asparagaceae; genus Dracaena; species Dracaena cambodiana. The sequence continues at coordinate 49,200,433 of JAYEPQ010000003.1, forward strand.
AATGCTGGTGAAGGTAGGTTCACTAAAAGATTCTTTACTGGCAAGAGAATCAATTAGAATATTTTTTACTGGGAAGGGATTCAATGTAGTATTGTCCAACAGCTCTCTTGAAGGAAATTTTCCAAACAGATATTTAAAAAAAAAAAAATTTAAAATCACAAATGGACTTGGGAGAAAATTAGTTCCCAATCATGACTAAATTCAAACTGGCCAAATATGGATTCATCGAATCTAGAATTGACAAGTCCGACGTTCAGATTCATCGTTTAGACAACTCCTCCTTTGGTAAGTCAGGATTTGCCTCACTATTTTGATAATTCTTTCTTTTAAATGGAAAATTGTTAATATAATGAATGCATATTAGACTAGTAATTGAGATGGACGAATGCATATCTTTTTATACAAAATGGTTAAATCCAAGATTTAATTACTATTTTGATTAATCAAATTTTCATTTCTTCTTTTTTAACCTAATATGCATTAATTATTAGCATAATTATAGAAAATCTTCAATTTGGTTCCTTCAAAATTTTTAATATGATGGATGCATATTAGGATAGCAACTAAAGGGGACTCATTCATTTGAATCTAAGATAAGCACTAATCCATTTTGGTTACTATCCTAATATGTGTTAGGTTCGTGTTTCATATCCGTTGAAGTATCTAAATATAATCAAGGATCATAATGTGCCCCAACAGGACTTGGATTATATGACCATTATTCTAATTGATTTGCAACACCACTGGATGATATATTGTCATCCTGATAGAGTTTGAATTGTAGCACTATATATATCTCTTATGTGAGATGAGATGTGGTGGGCCTTGTTTATTATGGAAAAGAGACCTATAGTGGGTTATAGGGTAGAGAGATAAGTAGATCTTTCTTGTAACTTTATTCTCACGTGGTAAAATTATCTTATTATTATCTTATGGAAGTAGGTCGAAGTTGGTTAGCCGAACAATATAATTCTCTGTTACTGTGTTTTGTATTTTGCGACTTGATAAATTGATCTCGTCATATTTTGAGATCTGATTTGGGGATGCAATCCTCAGCAATTGGCATCAGAGTTACAGTTTTGAGTTCAAGCTCACGAGATAGAGGTGAAAATGATGCCAAGTCAGCAAAGGTGATCGGTGGAGGCATCAAGATTAAGGGTACAAGCATGCCACGAAGAGCAACGTTGGCAAGCAACACGCGCAGTGCCCCCATGAGAAGTGGTGGTGGGTGCTACGCCTGGCAGAGGCGTACGGTACAGGCGTGCGCATATAGGCTAGCGCTTGTGCAAGTGCACACGGCGCTAAGGCAGCATGCCTAGTGGTGCCTAGGCGACGCGCACCCGCGGGCCAGTGGCCTAGGGCGGTGGCGGTCCTTCCCGACAGTGGTTGGATGGGTGGTCTTCTTTTTTATATTGAACAAACAATTGAGATCCAAAAGAGTTCTTTGAGTTAGGAATCTCGTGTTGGGCCAAACACAAAATGCCAGATTTAATTTGGAGTTATATGACATTTAGATAGTGTGATTTACTGTTGGATTCAAACAACAAACACCAAAAAGATTGGCTGAAAACTGAAATGGAAGTTTGAGTTTCAGATCAATGGTTGAGCTTGATCAGAGTGTGGATCGAAAAATCAGTGTCCTATTAAGGAGATCACGGAGTCGAATTCTATATTTTTAGCATTTGATATAGTAGATGCATCCAATATTGGGAGTAGATTTTGTGCAGATCAGTAATAATCGGTAATGATTGAGAGCTCTAGTTTGACAAGGTCGATCAAAAGTTAGTTGATTGTACGATGATAACAGTACTTCATGATGACAGATATGATGTTTTATAGCATGGTTTATTTTATGTAATGTATAACCATCGAAGTTTGTCTCTAGAAGTGGTCATAATTTTTTGGATCAAGGTAGAATACAATGTAGCAATTATGTTTGTCTGATACAAAATATGAGAAGTGACTATGAGTGCTAAAGGGGTCCTAGTGTTCTGACCGTGGTGGAGCATGGTATAGCGATTATAAGCACTTGGTGAAGAGCATGGTATAATAGCCGTGAACGTTCAGTGGAGCATATACAGTGGTTATGAGCACTCGATAAAGAGCATACTATATTAACTAAGTGTTTTAAAGCGTACAGTTTAATGATCATGAATGCTTAGGGAAGAGCATGGTGTAATGGTTATGAGCTTGAGTATGAGAGGGTGATGATTGTACGGGTTGTTCCTAGTAGGTGGAGCATGAAGCATGCAAAGTGGATGGGGAGAACAAAAGAGTTTCTTTAAGTTGCACAGCTTATCGACTACGAGCTAAGATCAAGATTGTTGGGTTCGTATCTTAGATCCATTGAGTAAACAGATATGATCAAGAATCATAATGAGTTTAAATTGGAGTTGGGATAGATAGCCAATATTCTAATTGATTTGGAATACCATTTCAATGATGATAGTGTTATTCTGATAGGATTTGAATTGTAGCACTATATATGTCTCTTGTATGTGAGATAAGATATGGAGATTTTGTTTATTATGAGAGGAGAGCATGGTGAATTAGATAGGAAGAGAGACAATTAGATCTTTTTTAGAACCTTATTCCCACATTGTAAATCTTTCTTATTCTTATTTTGTAGACATAGGTTGAATTTGGTCAGTCAAACCATGTAATTCTCTGTGTTATTGTGTTTAATGTGTTTTCTATTTTATGACTATTTGATGAATTGATGTCGTTGTTTTTCAAGATATGATTTGGAGGATACAATTCGCAACAATATGCATTCATCAAATCAATAATTTTTATTTTGACATTGGACATACGGTAATACTTTCATTTCTATGGACAAAGGAACCTATGGTCCTGATAAGGAAATGAAATAAACTAGAGTAGTATGCCTATACATAAAAAAGGAAATGTGTTAGGGCTATATGACTCGAACCAAAGACCTTGGTAAAACAGATCAAATTGATTATTACCAAAATAATTTGAAATGTTTCAAAAACCCAACATGCATTTTATTGCATTGGACTCTTTTATCAACTGATTAATGTAAAGATCAATTTGTCCACTATATTTTTTTTCTTTATATTTTTCATTACAGAAATATAATAAGATGGTTGTGTGTAATTTGCAATTCAATATTTGTATTCTGATCTAGGTGCAATACCAATATGTATATATTTCGAAAGTTTAGTTTTTTTAAAACTTGTAAGAATTTATTGATTGCTTTAAATTTCAATTTGATTGGTCACATTTTTTGTTCTTTCTTAGCCTAAAAGCATTAACTACTAGTGTAATTATAAGAAATTATGCATTCATCCATTTTGAAATCAAGAAATGCAATCATCCATTATAATTACTAGAACATTCATCTAATTGAGAATATTTCCATTTTAAAAGAAAAGTTATCAAGATAGTATGACAAATCCAGACTTGGCAAGTTCATATTCATCATTTTGATTAATCCAGACTTGGTTAATCTGGGTCTATTTATGATTTTTTTTTTTTTAATATCTAATATTGTTCCCCATCTTTAGATATGCCTACTAAGCATCTCATGCTAAGGGACAAAATGGCAAGGTATATATGCAGACAAAGATTATGAATGAAATTTGTTTGATTCCAGGTCAAGATGGCCTTTTATTTAAGGAATGATGACACAATTCAAAATCAAGAATAAATTTGATATGAAAACAAGTTGTAACTATGTTTAGTTTGAGTATGTTCCAGGCTGATCCAGCAACCTGATTCTAAATGTAACTTGGGGTCAGATTAAGTAGATGTAGTACAATGGAAAGGAAAGAAAACTGAAACCCACAGCGAAGATAAGTATGCTAAGAGCCAACCGTTTACCAAGACCAAAGGTTAAGGAACAAATATAGCTTGATAGTGAAAGGATTAACCGTAAAGACTCACAAACTAGGACAAATTGACCTCAGAAAGATTTGACATGATGATACAGGGATATGACCTCCCCTGGCCCTCATATAGTAGACTCCATGAGTGAGAGCTCTTGCGTCCTTTTAGTGTAAATAGTGGGCATACGCCCCCTACGTTCCATTAACTGGAACCCCTTGCATTCCATTGATCAGAAATTAATAAATGAGAGCTCTAGTTAGTAGTGGCTAGATATTCAAAAGCATGTGAGTCAATTTAAAGTTTGATGCTGGCATGCGAAAGAGGACAATGGAAAATGGTGCCCAACTAAGATTTAGAACGGATAACATCATATCTAATAACAAGAAGATTAAGACCAAGATTTGAAATTTAAGGTATTAGATAAGTAATTTATCAAATTAATCAGAAGAAAACTTGAGATGAATATGAATGAATGGCAAAAAGAAAACTATGCAATTGCCATAGCAACAAGGAGAAAATAGGAACATAAATTAGGAAAACTAATGCTTCTATAACTGTAGACACGATAATAGAAAGAAGGAGAAGAATAAGAATAGTAGTTCAACAGCAAAATGGGTAAAAATAGGGATGATCCTTTTCTAATGAGCTCCTTTTTGTTTTTGTTTTTTTTTTTTTTTTCGGAGGGTGGGGGGATGAAAATTATATATTCTATTATTTTTTTTCTCTCAGTACCATACACGACAATCTCAGATTACCTTTCCTCAATGACTTTCTTTGGCAGAAGGAGGGAAAAAAGAACATTCTTTCACTTTCAAAGTATGCCAATAGATAAGTGGCAAGAGAAGCCAAAAACAAGAATGAGAAACACAATAATAATAATGAATAACTCCATCAGATATTGTTCTGCAGATCTATTTGAGCCAAATAATTTAGAGATAATGTAGCAAAATATTTCATATAATCCATGAATATAACATGGATTATTTTCATATATATTCTTATATTTTTGAGCCATGAAGCACAAACACTTATATCGTGAAACCCTATCTGTGTCAGACATGTGTATCCTCGTGCCTATTCTACGTTTTTTATTGAATTCACCTCGTATCAGCATGTCATGGTCTTGTTGGCATTTTCGTGTCCGTGCATTACAGTTTTTGAGTAATAACATATTTCTCCTAACACATATTTTCCGACATAACCTTATGTCATGAATTATTTTGCAATTATATTCTTCAACTACGTGGGTGTTGAGATATGATTGAGACATGATGAGATATGACCATATTGTTGAGATATGTTGAGATACTTACATATTAGATTTTGAAATATTTTTCCAAATTAGGATAATTGACGAATTTCTGATTGATAGTTGACAAATCTCTGAATAAACTAAATTTAGGATATTTGACAAATCTCTAATTAGACTAATAGAATATTTTATTTAATTTGTATCAATTACAGATCTTGTTATTATTATTTTTCTTTTTTTTGCTTGTCTCTTTCACCTATAAAAGGATGGCTCATTGTACAGTTCAATCATGAGAAAATATACATAAATTTCTTCATTCCTTTTTTGCTCTATTTTCTTCAATATGGTATTAGAGTCACCAGAATTCTGGTGCCTCTTCTAACTTCTTTTGTGATTGCATAAATTATCGTATGTGAGTTTTTCTTTGTTCTCACACATCCCGAAACTCTTTGTGCCCATTTCGGCCATTTTGAAGTCAGATCTCGACAATTTTCTATCTTCAGATTATTCGTCTCCCTTCGATCTCTTTCAGTTGAAACTTCAGCCCCATCGAACTTGACACGCTTTCCCACGCATCGTGTGAAGTCTCTGCAAGTGGTCTCCGCGCACCTCTCTTCTCCAACGCGTGAGTTCTACTCGCCCTAGTCAATTCTGTTCCACAATCTGACAAGACCCGTCATGCCACCTCACAGTTCCACGCCAGTGCCACCTCACTGTCCATGTCAGTACCACCTCATTTTTAACTGCCACATTGATTGTTGATCAGGTTTGATTTTTTCGAACGCTGATTTTTTTGGTTGATTTTTCGAGAGTTGATTTTGGCATATCCTTTCCAAAATGATATTATTTTGGATAGAACCAACTATAGTTTTTGGCTTTCAATATGAAATATTTTCTCAAAAGAAGAAAATTATGGCATTATATTTTTGAGAATTCTCCTAAGCCTATTCGTACTAAGGATGAGTCCGCCGTTAATTATGCTACTCGCTTGGACGACTAGGAGAGTATTCATAGGAAGATTCTGCAATTGATTATTAACACATCAATCCCATCTATTAACAGTCTTCTACCCAGGAACGAGAATGTTAAAGTTTCATGGAATTTCTTGGCTGCTCGGTACAACTGCTTTAAGGATGCTTCTTTTCAGTTTCAGATTGAGACAAAACTTTACCAGATGCGTCAAAAATCCAGTCAGTACATCACAAAGTTTTACTTTCAAATCGCTCTTTTTTGGGATCAATTGACTGCTGCCGAACCCCAACTTCACTGTGCTGCAGACACCGAGCTCTTTGCCAAGTTTCGGGACCGCAGCAAGTTCATGCATTTTATGATGAGCCTTCGCGATGACTTTGAGTCCACTCTCTGTAATGATGCTTCTTTTCAGTTTCAGATTGAGACAAAACTTTACCAGATGCGTTACGAATCCGGTCAATACATCACTGAGTTTTACTTTCAAATCGCCCTTCTTTGGGATCAATTGACTGCTGTCGAACCCTAACTTCACTATGTTGCAGACACCGAGCTCTTTGCCAAGTTTCGGGACCACAGCAAGTTCATGCATTTTATGATGATCCTTCGCGATGACTGAGTCCACTCGGGCTGCCCTTCTTCATCGTACACTACTTCCTACCATGGATTTTGTTGTTGCTGAATTAATTTTTGAGGAGCATCATCGCATTACTATGAAGCTACAGTATCTGATTTTGTTCTGGTTGTTGTCTTTTCGCCTGCCTCCCACCGTTATGCTCCACAATCATAATTCTCTTTCCAAAAGTTATTTTGTCGGTATTGCAAGAAAAGCGACCACTTGATTACTGATTGTTTTAAGTTGCAGCAGAAAAAGACCCGCGACTCTCATGGTTCTCTCCAATAGGCTGTTACGGTTGTCTCCACTGTTCTCTCTGTCCCTAAGCTTCTTCTCAGTCTATTTCGCTCACTACTGCTGACATTGAGCTTTTGGTCCATCAGATTCTGTCTCGTTCATCTACTGCACTATTGTCACTTTAGGTACTTCTTGGTTTATGGATTTTGTTTGTTGTAATCATATGACTTCTGATCTTACCATATTTTTCACTAAATCTGCTTTGGATCCTAACCATATTTTTTAAATTGACGATGGTTCTGCGATGCCTATTAGACATATTAGTTCTATTTCTACCTCCGATATCTCTGTCGGTAATACCTATTTAGTTTCTAAGTTATCGTCAAATCTCCTCTCTGTTGGCCAATTTGTTGAGTTAGGTATTGAGCTTCACTTTTCTTTTCGTGGTGTTGATATGTAGGATCCTCAAACGGGTCAGGTTATTGGGACAGGCCGTAAGATTAGACGTATGTTTGAAATGGCAAACTTGCAGATTTCTTCCACTATACCTTCGGCTGCCTTTGCAATCACTTCTAGCATTTGGCATTCTCGTCACAGTCATACTTATTTACTTCGTTTTCAGCAGTTAGCCTCTAATGGTTTCCTTGGCTTTGTCTTTTTTGATAAATTTGATTGTCTTTCTTGTCAACTTGAAAAACAAACTCATTTACCTTTTAATACCAGTGACTCTTTTTCTTTTGCTCATTTTGATCTTATTCATTCTGATATTTTGGGCCCTTCCCCAGTTCCTATCGGGAGCTCCCGCTGCTTTGTCGTATTTGTGAATGATTTTTCACGTTATATATGGATTTATCTTATGCATAAGCGTTCTTAGTTGTTTGTAATTTATAAACATTTTCACCAAATGGTACTTATTCAGTTTTTTTGTATTATCAAGGTTTTTCGTTCTGATAATGCTCTGGAGTATAACCCTTCATTGAGTTTTTACAACAAAATGGCACTCTCTCCCATCGCTCTTGTCCCTATACATCACAACAAAATGGCCGAGCGAAGCGTAAACACCGTCACATTCTAAACACCATCCGATCCCTCCTCATCTCTACCTCGCTTCCTGAGCGCTTTTGGAGAGAGGCTGCTCTGACTGCTGTCTACACCATCAATCATGTCCCCTCACCCATTCTTGGCAACAGAACTCCTTTTGAGTTGTTGTATGGTACCATTCTTAATTATACCTCTTCGAGATTTTGGTTGTGCCTGCTTTGTTCTTCTCCCCCGCATGAACTAATGAAGTTGGAACCCCGTTTTAGGCTATATTGCTTTATTGGTTATGACATTGAACAAAAAGAATATCGTTGTTATGATCCTATCACCAAACGCCTTCGTATCTCTTGTCATGTAGAGTTTTGGGAATATAAGTTCTTCACCACCCTTTCCTCCTTTCCCTCACTTCACTCTAGTCATTCCCCTGTCATCACTGATCCCTCTATTACTCTGTTTTCCAAGTCTAGTAACTCTTTTTCAGGTGATACCAGCTCCTCTAACGATCCATCCTCTGCCTCTTCTAATGACCTTGCTCCCATGTAGATTCGGCATCATCACCTGGTCCTCCTCAAGACGTGCCTATACCACCTTCTGCCGCTGAGTCCTCCCAAGTTATTGCACCTCGTCGTTCTGATAGGGTAAGAGCTCTTCCTTTCCATTTTCATAATTACCATTGTTTATCTGCTCCTGCTATTCTTCATGAATCTCACTTTTATCATGAATCTCACTCTTATCCTCTTTAGCAGTAAACTATATTTGATGAATTAGATACTCTTACTAAGACACATACTTGGGACTTGGTGGATTTACCTCCAGGAAAATTTGCAGTGGGTTGTAAATGGGTTTACAAAATTAAGACTCGAGCAGATGACTCAGTTAAGCGATACAAAACTCATCTTGTTGCGTTGGGTTGCTCTGAAGAGTATGGTATTGACTATGAGGAGACTCTTGTTGCGTTAGGTTGCTCTAAAGAGTATGATATTGACGATGATGAGACTTTTGCTCATGTTGCTCGACTTATCTCTATTAGATTTTTGATTGATGTTGTTGTTTGGCGTTGGTCATTGTTTCAGATGGATGTCAAAAATGCTTTTCTTAATGGCGATCTTACTAAAGAAGTTTATATGAAACCTCTTTCTAATTATGAGCATCCTCCTCACAAGATTTGCCGCCTTCGTCGTACGATCTATGGTCTGAAGCAGGCTCCTCATACTTGGTTTGTCAAATTGACCTCTGTTATCACACAGCAGTGTTTTGTAGCCAGTGCTTATGACACTGCTTTATTCATCCACAAGTTTGCCTTTGGCACTACTCTTCTACTTCTCTATATTAATGACATGATCATCACTGGTAATGAGACTGCTGGCATTCGTGCATTTCAGGCATTTCTGGGTTATTATTTTGAAATGAAATATATGGACACCCTCAGTTACTTTCTTTGCTGTGAGGTGATATCTTTTCGAATGGTTATTCCCTTTCTCAGGCCAAGTAGTTTCAGATTTTATATTCAAGACTGGTCTAACCAACAATAAGACTGTCAGCACCCCTTTGGAATATAATATTCGGCACAATCTTACTGATGGTGTGCTTTTGTCTGATCCTACTCTCTATCACAATTGATTGGTAGTCTTATTTATCTCACAGTTACCCATCCTGATATTTTTTATGTTATTCATATTGTCAGTCAGAAGGGGAGCCTTGGCGCAACGGTAAAGGTTGTCGCCATGTGACCTGGAGATCACAGGTTCAATCGTGGAAACAGCCTCTTGCAATAAAAAAGTAAGATAAGGCTGCGTACAAAAGACCTAAGTGGTCCGACTCTTCCCCGGACCCTGCGCATAGCAGGAGTTTTGTAGCACCAGACTGCCCTTTTTTTTCATATTGTCAGTCAGTTCAGGCATGAACCTTGCTTACTCCACTATGTTGTTGTTTTTTGAATCCTCCGCTATGTCAATGGCACTTTTTTTTCATGGTTTACACTATTCATCTCAATCTTCTCTTGAATTACGTGCTTACTCTGATGCTGATTGGGATATGATCCTATGAATCGTCGTTCTACCACTGGTATTTATTTCTTACTTGGCTCGTGTCATATTTCTTGGCGAAGTAAGAAACAAATAGCTGTAGCTCGATCTACCACTGAGGCTGAGTATCGCGCCCTTGTAGATGCTACTGCTGAGCTTCTACAATTTGGTTGACTTGGATGCCTCTCAGCTGTCTCATTCTCCTCTCTACTGTGACAACTAGAGTGCTATTCAGATTGCGCACAATGATATTTTTCACGAGCGCATCAAGCATATTGAAATTGACTGCCACTTTATCGGGCATCATCTCAATAATGGCACTCTTCGCTTGTGTTCGGTTTCCTTTACTGATAAGCTTGCTAATTATTTTACTAAGTCACGCTCACCTAGTCGTCCTAGTGAACTTGTTAGCAAAATCCAGTTGACTTCTACAGTGCCTCCATAAGTTTGAGGGGATGTTGAGATATGATTGAAATATAATGAGATATGATCATATTGTTGAGATACGTTGAGATTTGTGAGATACTTTCATATTAAATGTTGAGATATTTTTCTAAATTAGGATAGTTGACGAATTTCTGATTGATATTTGACAAATCTCTGAATAGACTAATTTAGAATAGTTGACAAATCTCTGATTAGGCTAATTAAAGATTTTATATAATTAGTATCTGTAATTATTCTTTTCTTTAAAAAGATGGCTCATTGTACATTTCAGGTATGAGAAAATATACATAATTTTCTTTCGCCCTATTTTCTTTAACAGTGGGAACAAACAAAAATTTGGTGAAGAATAAATCTTAGTACTTAATGAATATTTTAAGCTTTAACTGTGTTCGTAGACAAAAATACAAAAACGCACCAACTTGGCGATCAGAAACAAAGATGAGAAACCCAAAGATCCTATTCAAGAAATCCATTATATTATGTCAATAGATCTAAGAAAAAAATTAGAAGGAAATATGAGATGGAAACCGGTTGAATTTTACCTTCTTGTCTTGCTGCCTCCGTTACCTCACGCAGGAGTCGGATAACAAATAAGGTTTAGGGTTAGGGTTTCAGTTTGGGGCGATGGCGAGGCAAATGATGAGCAATGGCAGCAAGCTAACGGTCGGATTCAAGATTTTTAAAAAAAATCCACTTGATTTAACCGTCGGAAGATCCAAGGAATGGCTGATGGATATAAGTCACAAAACCCTTGATGAATCCGGGGATTTCCAAAGGAGCACACCATTTTTCCTAGTGAGTCCGAACCATAAATATACTGAGTCAGTGGGCTCCCTATGAAAAATGATGTGCTCCTTTATAAACCCCATGAGTCTAGTCAGAATTTATTTATATATTAACCCTCTAATTAGTTTCAGTTGTATTCTAGCCCTTCATTCTGACTATTTTACAAATTAGTCCTCAACTTTTAATTTGGATGGAACCTTTTAAAACTGGGGATCATCTATTATGCAAACTTCAAAAGAGTATAAACCCACTAAACTGATCTGTCTTTAAGAAATCAGAGAAGGCAGAATTTTTATGAATATGAAATTGTAATCGATCACATAAAAGAATATTATATATATAAGTAAACCGGAAATTTATCGATGGTGAAAGAAGTTACACATAAGTGACCCAATAAAATTATTACACGTTGTGCAACTCAAAAGCCGGTTAAGTAAATTATTTTATTTGTTATCTTATATAGCGCCACGTGTAATAATTTTATTGGACCATCTAAGCGGCGATGAAGGAACTTCCTTCACCGCTGATGAATATATATATGAGCAAACGGGAAATTTACCGGCGGTGAAGAGAGTTCCTTCACCGCCGCTTAGGTGGCCAAATATAATTATTACACGTGACACCACTCAAAGGGCGATTAACAAAATTCTTTTATTTATTACGTTAAGTTGTGCCATGTGTAATAACGTATTGAGCTATATAAGCGGCGCTGAAGGAACTCCCTTCACCGCCGGTGAATTTCCCGTTATACATATATATATAGAAAAATGAAAATGAGCTGATAGCTCATGCAAGTTATCTGAGCTGTAGTTCATTTTCACTGTCTCCAATAATCTTTTTTAAAAAATCTCTTTTGTATCGTGATCTCGACCCCCTGGGGTTCACCCATACCCAATTTCTTGGGTTTTAGTTTTAATTTAGTTCTCCATCAAGTTAATACAAAATTAATGGTTTTCAATGAATAAAACATTTTGTATGCACTTGATGAAAGTGTAAATGAACTCCAAAATTTATGAAATTTAATCTGAAACAAGTTAAGCAGGTAGAGATTGTAATTGTAAAAAAAATTGAATAAACATGATTGGATCATTATAGTTTTGCCACTAACTCACGTAACTTTTTCTGAGCTGGCGGCTCACCTACAATAATTCTATATATATATATATATATATATATATATATATATATATATATATATATATGGAAAAAGTATAACTAAAGTGGCTCAATGGAGAGTTATTTATAAAGATACCTCTAAATTTCAACATATATTGTATAAGTAGATGCTTCAAACCATTAGTTGTGATATCAATGTATTCTAAACTGATGGTATACATAAAAATATTCATTTCTAATGTATTTTTATCGTATATTTGTATGTACAAAATGAACGGTTTCTCGATAGTAGAACAAGTAAGACCTTCTAATCGATAATGAATAAGTATCTAAATTACATAATTTTTTTATATGTCACATATTTACATTATAAAGATCATAACAAATAGTTTAGATCACTCAGATAACTTCTTATGAAGGCATCTTAAATATAATTATTATATTATATTTATATATATGTGTGTATAATAATTGAAATGAGCTGCTGACTCACACAAATTATCTAAGTTATAGTCTATTTCTACCATCTCTAATAAATTTTTTTGGGATTATGATCTCAACCTCCTATAGTTCACTCATACCGAATTTTTTAGGTTTTAGTTTTGATTTGTTTTTTCATCAAATAGACACAAAGTTAACGGTTTTCAGTGGATACAATATTTTATATCCACTTAATGAAAAAGTAAAAAAACTTCGAAATTAATGAAATTTGATTATAAACAATTTAAGGAGGTATAGATCATGATTCTCAAAAAAAGTTCATAAAAAATAATGAGATCATTATTTTTTCGCTGCTAACTCACGTAATTTATCTGAGCTGACAGCTCATGTACTGTAATTCTAATATATATCCTAACATATAATAAGGCTATGTGTGAGGTCTTTCCAGAATAATCAGTGCTTTATTCGGTTTTGGATGTATCATTTAATGCGAAACTCTTGGCTACAGGAATGTAAGGATGCAAAGCATTATTTCAGCTCGGGAATTTCCAAAGGAGCACACTCTTTTTCCTAATGAGCACATTCTCTCTTTTTAAAAGAGAAAAAAATTCCTGATAAGCACACCATTAATCCAAAAAAAATTCTCTTTACATTCTCTCACTCATATTCTAAAACCCAAACTCCCTAACTCCTCTAGAAATTTCCTATCTTCCAGCTCGAGTGGGTTTAAGAGAGGAGAAGTGAGGTTGAAGAAGATGACAGTTTCGTCAAAAAAAATTAAGGGCAAACTTGTTAAAAACGGGAAATTCTATTTGCGCACTGCATTTTACTCTTGGCGCCCTGGTTTCTCTTTACACCAAACTCATATTTTGAAATACTGTCATTTTACTCTCTGCGCCCAAATTTTTTTCCAAAAATAACCTTCCTCTTTTTCTCTAACTCCTCACCTGTTCGATTCTATTTAGGAAAAAAAATATTTTGGTCGGGTATTAATACCCGACCAAGAAATATTGTGGTCGGGTATTAATACCCGACCAGCTAGCGAAGTCTCCCAAAAAAAGCTAATTATCGATAAATTTCAAATAAATACGCATAAAACCTAAAAAAAATTTAAATCATACATTAGATTTGTCCTCTAACACCAATTGCATGTTAGAATTTTCTATTTGCATAAAAAAACTAAAACTCAAATTTCACTTGTCACGGTAAAATCGAAGAATTTAAAATTCTTCTAATATTTTCAGGAATTAATGTAAAAAAATTTAAGGGCTCAAGAAATCAAATCGATAATTTTGTAGGAGATGTGTTTTTATTAAATACTAAAAAAAATCATTTAGGGTTTTAGGAAGAAAATAGAGGAGGAACACGATGAGTCGTACTTCCAAATTTTAAAAAGTCTTAGTTTGGAATTCATAAGGGTAGTTTAGTCAAAAAAAATAATGGCAAACTTATAATTATTTTTAAATTTCAAAACCGTGGGTCAAGAGTAAAATGCCGTGTGCAAATAGAATTTCCCGTTAAAAACCCAATCTTTTAAAGTGGGCTCACTAAAAAAAAAACAGAGGTGTGCTCCTTTGGAAACTCCCTTTCAGCTCAGTTAAAATTTAACATATTCAACCTTAAAAAAGTTAAATTTGAAATAGAAACTGGTTCCCATCTATCAACGTTTAAAAGAGCCCGACAAGAAATTTTAGACCCTTAGAAATATGCTCAAATGTTTGGATTCAAGTACAAAACATATCTAAATTCCGTCCTCGATCCAACCCATACACACTCTTGAAAATTACAAATTATTGTTGCACTTGACGATCGCTAAGCTAGATTTGAACAGAATCCTTGATGGGGATCCACACAAAGACGCGCATGCAGCGTATTTTGATAAAAAAAGCTACCTTTTTCTTGAAAAAGTTCGTATCCTATTCTATTTCCTTTCCTAAAAAGCCTGTATTTATCCTCACCTCCCTCCCAAATCTCTAAACCCTATAATATAAATTAAATAAATCGAAAGATCTTTCCTTTGCTGGTCTCTGTACGATTGGGCCCCAAAAGCCTCACTTTCCTCTCTCTCCCCATCGCCAAGTCTAAACCCTCAACGCCTCCTCTCGTAATCTCCTCGGTTTCTTTCCATTTTTGGTATCAATGGAAGCGTTGTCGAGTTCAATAGTTGTTCCTTCAAGATTCGTCGAGAGCTCAACGTCGCGCAACTCCTCGATCTCCTCTCTGCTTAAAGTTCCAAACTTTCCATGTGGGTTCTCGAGAACCCATGAAATTTTTGAGTCTTTAAGGGTTTCTCGGTGCGAAAGCAGCGCTTCGAGGAGATGGAATAGGTTTAGGGCTCTGACCCATGAGGAGGGGGAGTTGGGGAGTGGAGCTGGATTGATTCCGGACGAAGGCTCGGCGTTTTTTGAGGTAATTTTTGCCCTTTTTGTTCTCTTTATATAGTACTCTATAACATTTTCTTCTCACATTTAGAAAGCTTATATCTGAGCGTTTAAAGCTCAAGTCATATTCACAAGAGACCTAAATTTGTAGCCTTTTGTTGCATAGAACGCAAAAGTAGGCGAGTTAGGAAATTGTTTATGACCATGAAATGGCAAATTGTAGGATTCAAGTATTTGTACTATGTTTCATAAAGAATTATTTGTTTGAATGTATATCATGCATATTGAGTAAATTATGCGTGAAGAATACTCGAGTAGAGGCATGGGAATTTTTTCTCTTTGTATTAGTAAGTTCCAAGGATTTGGTTAGCAAGTGACTGGCACACCCTTTTTCCTGGGAGCTCCTGAATTGCTGGTTTATCAGTTCATAATCGGTGATTTATACTCATTTGATATTTTATATTTACTTTATGTTGTTAAATATACCAAAATTGGGTTCTCAATTACATCTCGTTAGCAAATAAGCTAGACTGATTGAACCCTTTGTATTGTTCAATAAGTCTTGCTTTGCTTTCTCTACTTATAGTTGTTGTCAATGGCTACGAAATCATCAATTTCTCTACTTACAGTTGTTGTCAATGGCTACGAAATCATCGCATTTTTTGGATGATGTGACATTGGTTTGATATTCACCAAGGAATCAATTAATTTGCACACAAAAACAGGGAAGAGATAAAGAGGAACAAAATACTTTTTTGTATTATTTTCGGTTTCATGTCGTCCACTTCTATTTGTCTGGGATGGGCTTCGAGAAGGTGACATATCCATTCCCATACTTATATATTGCAGTGTACTTTTCCTGCTGGTGAAATTGTTATTGTAGTATAATAGCCCGACTCCGAATTACTTGTTGTGACCCGGATGAAGCCAAGGTAACCAAAGAAATAGAGTGGTATCCTCTCCTATCCAGTGACCGTGAAGAGCACAGTTGAGTTAATAGAATGTTATCATGATGAGTTTCCACTTGTAAAGATCTTCTCGCAATAGTTTGATCTAGATTTTATATTGAACAGCCTAGTTAAATTTAAAATATCAGAAACGGTACCAGAATCCCCCAATAATTATTTGTATCAAAACCAGCAATATCGGACATATTGTATAGCGATATCTGAAATATCAACAATATCAGATAGATCTTATAAAGTATATCACGTATTAGATATCTCAAAATATGATAGGATAGATTTTGTGTATCTCAGTATCAATCAGTATTTAAAACCTTGGTCCTAACTATGATATGATAAAATGAAGGTAGCGGAGATGGAGAGCGTGGTAACCTGTCCTATCCGGTCAATAGGAGGAACAATTTTTTTTGGCCAATCAACAAGAAGACAATATTTAGGTACTACAACTCTATCTTGATGAACTGTCTTGTGTTCTTGACAGTAAGCTGAGCCATTATAGTAAAATATGGTTAGCTAGAAACAAAGAAAGAGGCACCTGCTACTATTGAAAGTTGAATGATGAGATGGCTCTTGATACAGGTTAATGGAGAAAATATGTGTTTAGTTATCCCCAAATGTCGAGGATAACTTCTTTTTGCTGTTGTGCTTGTTATAGTTGTTTTAGTAACCAGCAAAATGTCCCGAGTCATTTCTGGATCAATGTGCTCATTGCCTTGAGAGATGTGTTTTTGGTGAATAGTGTTTACATTCTCGTTAGTTTTAATGTTCTTCTTGATGGAGTAACCTCTCACTTAATATCAAGCAGTTTCAGTTTGTTCATTTGTCCTCCTGTGTATTAGAGTTGAACCAGTCAGGCCCCATTGGTGGGCAGTTGAGTAATCCTACCACCACATTTATGGAGGTAGGCTAACTTAACTATAAAACCCAATTGAGTGCTGTTTGGCTTCCTTTTTGGAGTTGAGATAACTCCATTAATCTCCCCTAAAAGTTAGAAAAAAGTAGAGGTACCAAATCTCATCTCTACTTCAGTTGTAACCTCACTCCAAAGTCTAACTTTACGTTTCAGAAAGTGAAGGTAAAGACCAGAGTTTGCATAACTTACACCTCTACTTAAAAAATAATTCCAACTATCATGACTAAGTTATCTTTAGAAGGTAAGTTGTAAGGAAAAGAAAGGAGTAACATATGAACATTGTTTTTTAAACCTACTGACAAATAACAACACAAGGCTTAATATAATAATTGAACTGGTAGAAATAGCAACATGCATCATGAAGATACCAGTCCTTATTCCTTATAATGATATTATTAGAGTGCTTTACTGATGATTTTTCTTGTACTACTCAGTGTAATTCAAGTGACAACGGTAGCCATGAAATAGTTGCAACTGAAAAGTTAGGAATGGTAATGCCTTCTAACGATAGCAGTGGGAAAAGTGGATCTAGAGCTGGGCTCTTTAGGACACCCATTTCCGGGGGTGTACAAAGTGCAACGTCTGCCCATGATCTACCTCGACCTGCCTTGGCTGTTCGCAATCTAATGGAGCAGGTATCACTATCTAGTTAAAATAAGTTATGTTGACTCTATTTTGATTCTTTTCCTTTTTTGTTTATTGATGTTTAGTTCTTTTTAGATAAATTCCTATAGTTTTATCCTTTATCCGGAGTATATTACTCTCACCATTTCCCTTCCAAACCAGGCAAGGTTTGCTCATTTGTGCACTGTGATGTCTAGAATGCATCACCGTCGCGCAGGATATCCATTTGGTTCTCTAGTTGATTTTGCACCTGATCCAATGGGCCGTAAGTAGCCAGTTCACATTTATAACATTATGCAGTCAACTTGTAGATAAATGTGTGATACTTTTCTGCAGATCCTATATTTTCTCTTTCACCGTTGGCTATCCATACACGAAATTTGCTGGCAGATCCAAGATGTACTCTTGTTGTACAGGTAAACCCGTCTTTTTGGTATCATCCATCTTACAGATTCATTATTTTCACCTGCCCTTATTTACTTATCTGAGAACCTTTTCTAATTCCAGATACCTGGATGGAGCGGATTATCAAATGCACGTGTTACAGTATTTGGTGATATTGTTCCACTCCCAGATAACCAACAGGTTCCTATCAATTAGTTTTGCTGCTGGATGGTTGCGCTAAAACTTTGATGAACAGATAATTAAAATATGTTGTTGCTATGTCAAACAAAATCGAGTTTTGGAAAAGAATACTTGAAATAAAATACATCAATTTCATGTTTTGGACATAACTAGGGAATATTATATAATTTTTCTGTCTGCTTAAAATCAAATGCAGAAGGGATGATATTATAGGTGGTCAGGTGCCGTATCCTCGAACAATCAAATATATCATTCCATAAAATGTCTATATGGCGTAAAAAAATCTGCTGCTATATTTGAGATGTGCTCTGCAATGCATATGCCTATTTGTTGTGTAGTTCATGTCTATATATGGTTATATTCAAGGCATTAAGTAGTGGCCCATACTGATATGGATCATGAACATCGACTCTGATTCTGAGGTATATGATATGGTAAAAACCCTACAATATTAGTTTTGATATGTTAATATTGTTGATAGTTTGGATATTGCTGAAATAATATGCTTGATATTGTCAATTCCTAGTATTGTAATTGTAAACCATCAGCTGAAACTGCACCTGATTCTCAGATCTTAAATCCTAGTTATATGAATGGTATTTAGAAGATCTACTTGTAATTTTTCTTCAAAGACTGTGCATGTGGCCTCCATAATCAGATTAAATATGGTGTTAAAAAGGACATGATGCACTATTATGTGCGTTTGTATATTTTGTTAGTAGATCTTTATTCTCAGTGATATTTATTCATTTTCTTCTACCATTCATCCTGTCATCCAAACTGTCCACACATATACACAAACACACTGATCTAACGTATCGTATGATATGATAAATTAAACGATGCATAGGAAGAATGATACACAATATGTATCTGATAACTTTGCTCTAGGGTTATATCTTAGCAATCCTTCTAAATGGCCTTTTCAGTTTTTTTTTAAAAAAAAAACTTGTCATAGGTTGTATCAATTTTTTCACATGCCACGATACTTTACTGCACACCTAAGTGCATAAAGTAGAGATTAACTGGAACAAGAACATTGATTCTCTTCAACTGAAAACAAAATTAAACTAACAAGCTCAGAAACTCTACATACACACACATACATAACATAGGAGCAAATTGAAAATGTAAGTAGACTAGTAACTGGAAACAAGTGCCAAAACCAGTAATACTTAAAATACATGTCGCTAGTTATATATAAATAGCTAACATCCAAGTTGTGATGACCCTTAGCTAACATAATAATATTATAAAAATAGTATTTCCCTTGTCTTCGTTTCCTTTGCTCCCCACGAACTATTTTTTTTATTAAACTCGTATTTTCCTTTCCTTTTCATTATTTATTATTTACAATTGCATTCGAGTTAAGAGGTCCTACCAATAATTATAAAAGATCTATTAGAGACTAAATATTAGGAATAAATAACTAACTGATAAAAATTTTACTATGCATGTTTCTGTTCTTTTTTTTAGACCTATTGTTCCTTCAACTTAAAATACTCATGGAAATCCATCTGAGCAGTACCTTCCACTCTCCACTCTGTAAGATTCTTATTTCTTAGTAATCCATTCATAATTAAGTTTCATATTTGATAGTAAAATTACATTAGATGCTCAATTCTCTTCCTTTTTTTGTTGTCTCAGCTCCAATTGTGTACTATTTTAGCAAAAACCAAAACTTTAAGCATATATTTGTTACCCCCTCGAAAAACTAAAAAGCAAGTGAATATAATATTACTAAACATCTCCTATAGATAGATCATTGTCACCATCTTTAAGAACATTTTTTTTGTTAGTTTCTTCATCTTCATTTTCTTCAATCTATGCAAACTGTTTTTTTTAACCGATGTCATTATAATACTAAGGTTTCAATGTACAATAACTAAATACTTCAATTGAGAATTAGTAATTAAATAATTTATATTGAGTCTATTGACTATAAGTTAGTAGATATGCCTCTTTTGTTGGTTGGTTTGAATATTTTTATTAACCAAAATATGTATCCTGAACTTTGATATTTTCTTTTGTTAAAAAACTATAGTTTGAAATTTACAACCCATAATTAAACTTAAATGGTTCATTTATATGAGTTTGAACTTCATTTACAAGTCAAGTCAGCATATGATAATGTATCACAAATACGCTTACCATTTTGTATTGTACTAACCCAAAAGTATCATAAATAAGATACGTATGATCTCCTTGTATATCATATCATAGGATATGCATCGTATATTATAGGATATTGATAGCTGTGTCCTATAGTTTCCTTCCTATAGATACAGTTGCATTTCAAGCTAGAGGAATATAATTATAATGACAACTCAATGGATATTTGAAGCAACAGAGTTGGCATCTTAGGTGTGAAATTTGAAATAACAAACTTAGAGTGGCGCAGCTTTACGCATGACAGTGACATTAGGTACCTATACCAAATAAACCAGCAGTTATCTCTATTCGTAAACTAGCATCAATATTGCACATTGAACCGTCTCTAGCACTAAAAACGAGGTTTGAGTTCACCTTTGACAATACCTCATGAAGATTGCACTTATTGTTAGCTGAGCAGACTTGCATGGTCTGACAGTCTTGACCACCTAGATTGACTACTACTCCTGTCATTATGGATATAGAATGCCATCTCCATCAAGTGATCAAACCCAGGACCCAAGTTTAACTTGTTCCTGTATAGCATGCTGGATGTTCATAAATTTCAATTAGGTGGCCTATAATTCCCGGTTTTCACCTCTAGAGCAATCGGGTAATACTTGCCAACATCTGTTTTTGGTAGAATGCCCAAGGATTCACATGTTCTTGAGTTGTTTGTAGAGAAACTCTAGGGGATTAGTATCAATGTTGAAAATAACGCGTTATGGAATACATTGTATTGCGTATGATATGTAATACAAATCCAATACCATCTAACTGTCAAAAATAATGCGGTGCATTGTAACTGTGCATTACAACAACAACTAAGCCTTTTATCCCAAGTATTTGGGGTATGCTACACGAACCAAAAAGAGAATCACGCCGGATCGATCACTTTGATAGTCCTTCTCCATTCATTTCTATCAAGTAATATCTTCTCATTTAAATCTCTAGAATCCATATTTTTTCGTATCACTTCTATCCATGTTTTTTTCGATCTTCCCTTCGTTCTTTTAATTTGTCATACATTGATAAATTCCCGTAGTTGAATTGGTGCATTTGCAGACCTACGTTACACATGATCAAACCATCGTAAGCGGTTTTCTTGCATCTTCTCATTGATGGGAGCTACACCTATTTTAGCACGAATATCTTCATTTCTCACTTTATCTCTCCTAGTGTTGCCGCATATCCAGCGGAGCAAGTGCATCTCTGTTACAATTATTTTCTATGAATGACATTTCTTTATAACCCAACATTCTATACTATATAATAAAGCTAGCATAATAGCAGTCCTATAAAATTTTTCCTTTAGCCTTAACGGAAAGTTACGGTCGCATAAAACTCCCGTTGCACTCCTCCATTAAAACTAGCCAGCTTGTATCGTATGGTTAATATCATTATCAATCTCTCTATCATTCTGAATAATAGAACCCAAATACCTAAACTGACTGCTCATTGTATCTCTTGCACATCTAGTGTTACAACATTATAGTCTACGGCCCGTCGTTTACTAAATTTACACTCCATGCATTGTAACTGTGCATTATTTAATTATTTTATATTATGTTACATTAAATTATATTATGTTTTTGTTATTTTTTAGTAAATTTTAGATTGTTGTTTATTTTGATTATTAGTTGATTCCTGCAAATTTTTTTTACTTGATTGCTTGCTGTTTGCTTGTTAAATTGTATGGGGAATTGCTATATTGCTAATTTATGATTGCTTACTTATTTGTTTGTTGTAATTCCTCTCTTCTTGCAAGAATTTTTTACTTGTTGATATTATTAAACTTTCAACTGACTTGAAATGAACAATTACAAATAAGATGAATTGGGTATTATAAAGTATAAATTATAGCATTGGTGATAATTGAAATTGAAATAAGTAAATTTGAGATCCTGTTTTCATATTTGGTGTTTAACTAAATTATGGTTGCATACTTAACATAATTATTAAAGATAAATTTGGAAATTATTGTGAAACTTGTTAGAGCCTAGAATAGATTATGTGTAGAATAATTTTATATTTTTTTAGAATTTCTAAATTTATTTTCTTATTTATAAAAATTATTTTATATAGTTTATATTTATTTTATTGAATAAATAAGAAATTAGATAATTTACGTTTTGTTTTAGAGTTAATTACAGTTAGACCCCCTGTAGTATTGGGGATGTGTAATTTAATACGCCTGAAGTTTGAAACTCTCAAAAAATCCCCTGAACTTAGTTATTTTCACTCTTTTTTTTTTACTAAAGTGCACTCTTATCCCTCAAATTCCTATTCTACTCTCATCCCTTCTTTTAACCAGCACTCTCTCAGTGTGCTGGTTAAAGGGAGGGATGAGGGTAGAATAAGAATTTGAGAGACAAGAGTGCACTTTAATAAAAAAATAGAGTAAAAATAATTAAGTTCAGCGATTTTTTTTTAGAGTTTTAAATTTCAGGGATGTTAAGTTATACACTCCCAATAGTACAGGGGTTCTGACTGTAATTAACCCTTTGTTTTATGCTATATGCATTGTATCCTAATAAGGCAACATGTTACGTTAATGTTATCGCTATTCTTAAAATTTATCAGTACATAAATAACGCACAACTGTCTGAAGCCCTAGACTGGACATGTTCAATCAGTTGTTTACTTGTTTTGGTACTACTGCACTTATCCCAAGCCAGGCAGGACTTCTCTTCTTAACTATTTCCCGTATCCCTTGGCTCTTTTGCTATCAAATATAACTCCTTCATTTGTAAGGAAGTTTGTGGAGCTTTAAGAAACTAGAACAGAAACCTGCAGATTTTTTGTTCCTATTTCTTCAAGACTTTGTCATTAACCTTTCCTCCTGCGATGTTACTGAATCCATTATCTGAAATTTTATTTAAACATCGGATGCTATGCCTGATTTAGTCATTACCAATCAGTAAGAAATATCTGACAAATAATGACAATGTGCTTACATAACTTGAGCCACTTTGATACATCCATATATATTTCAGTACATCCAAGACCGTCTTCAACTTTGAGAACGATAAAAAAAACTATCCTCCTTGGAGGATACATAATGCTTGGTTGTGTCGATATAAGCCAACCCCATGCTAATTGAACACTCTTTTCTTTCCTCCAAGTCGGTGTAAACTTAGTGAGTATATTTGCAAAAAGATAAAGTGTTGACCGCTTTATATACCGTGCTTGTGTTTCCCAGTTGAAATGAGTTTTTTTTGTGTAAAGTTCTAATTTGCTCCCCACCCCCCAAACCCCAAAAAAGAAGTTATATGGCTAGTATTTTGGAGGAGCTCCATCTTATGATCAACTTCCTTCTGCAATTGCCGCATTGGTTTCCCTTGTTTTGCCAGATATCTCTCATATTGCTTTTTTGCAACTTTCTAAGTTCTTACACCACCATCCTCAAAAGTGTTGAAGAGTGCTGGGCAAGTCAAAATGCAATAACGCTAGGAACCAGCTTCGGCTACTACCTGTTGGGATCGCGTTCTAGTCAAGTGATCAACATGCCATATCTCTCACCCGAGTGCACATAATGCTGAAAATCCTATCCAATTCAGGAATAAAATATTAATTAAAACATATAAAAAGGTAATTCAAAACCCATCAATCAGTTCCTACAACAAAATGGCCCTAGATTCTTGTTGTTTTATTCTTCTTCTGGTACAGATGTTTATAGTTTATACAACTTGTCAACTTCTCTATTGACACCACATTTCTCACTGACTCATAGCATAGGCAAGTCTACCAACCTCTATTTTTTTGCTAACGAGCTTGCAACTTGATAGCTTATGAAAGCTTGTCCTGCACATTTAATTGAGCAATGAATCCTTCCATTTTCTGGCTCGACTTGTTCACTTCAGCATGCCCGGCTCGACTTGTTCACTTCAGCACATTCTGATTCTCCTATTAACTAAAGCCTGTACTAATATCCTCAAGTACCTGATAAACATGAAGACTTTGAGATTGATTGCTTATCTTGTCCATTTATATTATGGCAGTATGTTCACTTTATTCTCGTTGCTCTCTCATTCTAGAGGGGGAGAGAGGAGGGAGTTTTCATTTTTCTAGGACAATGAATGTCGAGCTCAGCTGTTTTCTGATAATACATTCATTCTCTAGAACATTTATAGCATGGTTAAGTCATTAAGTAAATTTATATATAATCCGGTTGCTAAAAACATCCTCTTGGTTTTCATAGAATTTTGTACCTACTGTGTATTGTAAATCAAACTGATATTCTATAAATCTAAAATAATTATTTGTGGCTCATCAGGAATGGGCTCGTCAGCAGTACATATCTAAGCATCAGCAATGGGCATCCCAACAATGGGGAAATTTTTACTATTACAGGATGCAGAATATAAGGTTCGTTACTGAGCTTCCTTCTGCAATATCATGCATTTAACAATTCCAGTAAATATTCCTGAAAGGGGTCACATTTGTTTGGCTGTCATTACAAATGTAGTTCAGGATGAACTTGGCATATTCATTCTCGTCGCAATTGCATTTACTTTTAATTGAGGTATCTATAATGATCAGGATGAAGCAATAAAGTGCATGGAAATTTTAACTATTCCAATTTGACAATTACCAGTGATATATATTTCATTGGAGGGTTTGGTACTGTGCAATGGGTAGATGTCAAGGAATATGAATCCCTCCAACCTGACAAGATTGCAGCTGATGGCGGAGAGCAAAATTTGAAGGTGAGCATTTAAGTTTGAAGTGCTACCTTTATTGCATAAAGTCCTCATCATAGTTTTCAGTTTTTTACAAGTAAAAAGTTTTGAGAGAGCACATAATACTCCGTGTTTACTTTGAGATCACTTTTCAATTAGGAACTCAATGCTATCTTCTCAAAGCCGCTTAGAAACTTCTTGTCGACTGAAGGGGAGGTAGATGATGCGGCTTTCATATCAATCGACAGCAAAGGCACCGACATAAGGGTTCGACAGGGTGCACAGGTAATAAACAAGAGACATATGTTTCCATTTTTTATGTATCCTTCATTGTTGTTGCATTCCTTGGTGATTATGTTTGCATGGATACACACCTACTCTAAAAAATACATAGGATGCACGCATCTGACATGTATCCAGCATGACACAGTCTCATGATATAAGTGGTCTTGCTGCATAGCTTGGTGATATCCAGCTGTCGGTAGATCAAGCTTAATTTATGGGGGAATGAACTTGTAGGCAGTGTTACTGCAATTAATTTCTCTGCAGCGCTCGAAACCTTTACATGTATAAATACACCTATGTGGCACTGGAACGAGGCCATGCTACCTACTTGGGGGCTACAAAATCAATGAATAATTGAGTTTTCACATACAAGTATAGATTTGACAGGTTGGATTACACGATAGACAACAGTAACAGTGTTGTTTCAAACAATGAATGTTCTCAAGCCACTGGCTATCCTTATTTTTTGTGAGAGAGAACCAGAATGGTCCTTGAATTTATAGATCAAAAAACTGTACCGATATCTTACCAGAGGTAATATAATACGAAGAGTTTTGTACAGGTGGTGGATAAAGCAAGGGAGTCAGGTGGGGTGGTTAATTAATAGGTTGTTAATATGAGTCCTGCAGTTACAGCACTTATCATCGAACATTCATTGGTTGCGTTTGGTCCAAATGATAGCCATTGCCGTGCTGTCAATCACACATGCAGGATAGGGGATTCTATGAAACAAGTACGAGCATCAAATTTTGAAATAATCATATATTTCCATGATAGTTTGGCTGGAATCAGATTAGTCATAAGACTAGTTTAAACATCCAAGAAAATATCAAATAGTTAATAGTGGAATTACGAGAGCCCTTCAGTCATTGGGCTGTGTGTAAGGCTTTATTGATTATTTCATTTATAGTGGACTCCAAATTAGGTTGAATTTGTTTTTCGTGTTTATTTTTGCACTTCTTTATTTAGTCTTTGTGTACTCGTCAGCCATATCACATCTCTAGCAGCAATATAGCTTGAGATTTCATGGAGATATAGCTTATACACTACAAGATTGAATACTGTCAGGTTAAACTTAAAAGATACTTGAAGAATAAATGACATAAAGTCAAATCATGTTGGACTTTGTGCATTAAGATTATCTTGATCATTGAATATTCGCATAGTTTTTTATCTGAGAAATCAAAGCAGGCCAGTAACTCAAATCTGATCGAATGATCGCTACAAGGATAACATATAAACCTTAACCTAAGTGCTAGTTCAAGCAACATCCTTATAGCTCTCCAACCTTTTTTCTTTTGAGACAGTGAAAATTCCTAGATTAGCCAGAGAATATTACAAGCTCTTTTATGAAATATTGCATTTATTTCCAGGATTCAAACAATCCAAAGCGTCTCAGCACCCTCTTCGAGTATATTGTTTTGTGTTGGTGGTGATCATTTCTGCTCACTTTCTACTGATGCCTGAGACACCCAATTCATAGGATAAACTGTAATTTGACTATCCAACTCTACCAAACATATCACTTTCTGTAACCCGAACTCGTGCAAGTTCCTATGCGTGAATGAAATACCCAATCTCTCTACCTCTTATTATAACTCTTTATATCATTTCGATTATTTAAGGGACCCAACATAAAGACGCACACTCGTTCATGTGAAATAGGAAGATTCATCTACAACAACAATAACGTCACACCAATATGAGCATATAGGTGATTACCAGCTCCTATGATTCGAATATACATCAATTCGCGAGCTCT
Source organism: Dracaena cambodiana (assembly GCA_036321105.1). Taxonomy (NCBI): domain Eukaryota; kingdom Viridiplantae; phylum Streptophyta; class Magnoliopsida; order Asparagales; family Asparagaceae; genus Dracaena; species Dracaena cambodiana. The sequence continues at coordinate 49,227,562 of JAYEPQ010000003.1, forward strand.
GCTGTTATCATCTACATTATCATATCATTTTTCTTTGAATCTGTTATTTCAATGCAAAGGATGAGGAAAAAAAAAGAAAGAAAGAAAGATTGTTGGCCTGCCCAAGTTCATGATGAACCAATCAAGTATTCACACTGGCTTATTAGGATACTATGAGGATACATACACGAGGCAAAGTTGGTACGTATATTCTTACAATTCTAATTATGTATCACACTCTAAAGTGTCTAAACGATTTCTCTAAACATATGTACCTTGTTCCCAAGTCTCAGACACTGATTCTTGAGTGAGACTTATGCTTGGCCTTCCACTATGTTTGCAGATTACTTTCACTCATTATTTTGTGAAGCAACTAATGTATGTCCACTTTTTCACTTAGACTTCAGATGCGACGTAGGGTGCAAAAAACATATGCTATCTGTTGGTGTCCCGCTCTCTGATGTGTCAATGACGGACTAATTCATATTTTTGTATTACCACTGCGACGTTCAGAAATATAAAATTTCTTGCAGACTTTGCGAGTTGGTTACTGTTCTTGATTTTGTGCGTGCAGTTCAACATTCAGAGGCTATCTTTTGAAGTGGAAGAGGGGGTGGAGACTTTGGAAGAAGCAAAGAGAGCACTTCAAGCAATAATCAATAGAGGTCACAAGATGCAGGATAGGAGTTGAAGTTGTGTTCCAGTGTCGAAACTTCCCCTTTCACGCTTTTATAATAAGCAGAGGGTGTTTGGATTTAACCTTCTTGTGTTAGCAACGGAGGCGTGTACTATGTAATTTCAAAGTAAACCTTTCAATATATGATAATATAAAAACCTTCTTGTGTTTGCTTCTGTTTCTGTTTGTATTTCAGTTTATAGTTAAGAGTATCAATTGTCCAGTGACTTGAATCTTGATACGATAGGTGTTTAGAACTCAGAATCTTGAGACGATAAAATTTTGAGGTTTTTACATATCAGTACCTTGTATTTTAAAAATTAAATTTTAGTCTTTAAAATCTTCATATTTTGATTTTAGTGTTCTAAATATTTAAAGTTACTTTACTTTAGTCTTTCCGTTAGTTATTTCGTCCAAATAAACGATAAATTTTAATTTTAATATTTAAGAGGTAAAAGAAATGATTGATATATCCTAATTAGTTTTAGTTTTAGATTATTTGGTTAGGATTAGGATCTGCTCTTCTTCATCTTTCGAACGAAGTGGGAGGAATGGTGAAAGCGGCGACTTTGTGGAGGTATAATGGAAATCGGTGAAAGCGGCGGTTTAGTGGGGTATAATGGTATAATGGGAACCGGTGAAAGCGACGGCTTTGTAGGGTATAATGGGAACCCAATGCTCTCCTTCATCTTTCCAATGCTCTCCTTCATCTTATGAACAAAGTGGGAGGAACAGTGAAAGCGGCTTTGTAGGGTAGAGGAAGATAGAAAAAAGAGAAATAATTGATATTTTCCTTCCTTCCAAGGGTTTAACGGAAAGTTTGGGTCAAAATTTTAGCTGACCTAAACTGAAGTTTCTCAAGGGGACTAAAATGAAGTAACTTAAAGAATTTGGGGGATTAAAATTAAAATATAAAGAGTTTAGAGACTAAAGTCTAATTTTTAAAAATATAAGGAGCAGACATGTAAAAATCCCTAAAAATTTTTGCATTTGTTTACTCTTTCAAAATATGATGGAAGGAAATGAAAGAAGAGTTAATTTTGACAATTGGATATATATAGAGAGAGAGGAAAATTTACCGATCTCTTCACCGCCATTTAGATAGTCCAATACAATTATTACACGTGGCGCCACTAAGCTAACTCATAAAAAAACTCCTTTAACTACCATTTGAGTGGCGTCATGTGTAATAATTGTATTCGGCCACTTAAGCGGCGACCGTTTACTCATATATATATATATATATATATATATATATATATATATATATATATATATATATATATATATATATATATATATATGAGTAAATGGGAAATACACCGGCGGTGAAGGGAGTTCCTTCACCGCCGCTTAGGTGGCCCAATAAAATTATTACATGTGGCACCACTCAAAGGGCAATTAAGAAAATTCATTTATTTGTTATTTTGAATGACGCCACGTGTAATAATTTTATTGGGCCATCTAAGCGGCGGTGAAGGAACTCCCTTCACCGCCGGTGTATTTCTCGTTTCCTCATATATATATATATATATATATATATATATATATATATATATATATATATATATATATATATATATATATATATATATATATATATATATATATATATATTATAACAAAAACAACAACTAAAATTTTTATCCCAAATACTTGGGGTAGGTTATATGAATCAAAAGAGTATCAGGCTGGATCGATCATACTGTATTTCTTCTCCATTCATTCCTATCGAGTAATGTCCTTATTTAAATCTTTAGAATCATCATTTCGTATCACCTTCATTCTTATTTTTTTCGATATTCTTTTTACTCTTTTAACTTGTTCTATTTTGATAAGTTCTTCTCGTCGAACTTGTGCATTTGTAGGTCTATATTGCACATGACCAAACCATGAAAGTGATTTTCTCGCATTTTCTTTTCGATGAAGACTATACATATTTTAGTATAAATATTTTTATTTCTCATTTTATCTCTTTTAGTGTTGTTGCACATCAACAAAGTATGTACATTTATGTTATACTTATTTTCTGTGAATGACATTTCTTTATATTCTAATATTTCATGTCATATAATATAGCTGGTCTAATAACAGTCATATAAAATTTTTTCTTCAATCTTAACGGAATGTTACGGTTGTATAAAAGTCCAGTTGCACTCTTTCATTTCAACCAACCAGTTTGGGTCTTATGGTTGGCATCAATATCTCCATTATTCTGAATAATGGAACCCAAATATCAAAACTGACTGTTCATTTATATCTCTTACCCGTCCGACGTCACAACACTATAGTTTAGAATTTGTCATTACTAAATTTACACTTCAAATACTCTGTTTTAGACATACTCAATCTAAAACTTCTAGTTTCTAATATTTGACTTCATAACTCTGACTTTGCATTCACCTCTGTTGTCTCATTAACTAAGACAATATCATCAATAAATTTCATACACCAAGATATCTCATTCTGAATAGTTCTCATAAACTCATCCATAACTACGGTAAATAAGAACGGGTTGAATACAAATCCTCAATGCAATCTGTAATTGGAAAATCACTTGCTAGACCACCACATGTTCTGACATTGACTACTACTCCATCATACATGTCCTTAATTATGTCAATATACACCAATATCCCACTAAAGTAACTCTCGTGGTATCCTATTATAAACTTTCTTTGGGTCAATAATGACCATATACTAGTTTTGGCAAAACAAACACAAATTTAATAAGAACGTGGTTATAGCTCTTAATTTAACCTAATATCGACATCGCTGTGTTCCTCTAAATCACAGAGGCTAGCTTAAATTATAAGTGAATCATTAAACCTCATCCCTCATTCAATCATCACTTGGTATTCGTTGGTCGGATATATAGGAAAATATAAGTGCAAACAAATGCTCAAAAACTAAAGATGCAGGAAAATATTGATAAGGCAAAAAAAAAAAAAACAACCTATAATAATTCTCAAAAACATAAGGATATATGGGTGCTAAAAGTACCCATATTTCATTATTCAAAATTTTATTCGTATTACTATCACCACTTGAATATTGTTCTAATGAGCTCTACTCAAGTACGAACTGAGGCAATTTCCCAAAGGTTCAAGAAATAAATCAAGAGAACCCAAGATTTGCAATTTGATGACGGGGGAGAAATAAGAAAGATGCAACCAAATACATTTCAGAATACATTTATGCCATCTTGTCAATTATGTCTGCACCATTCCATTTAGTTCTACATCTATGTCGACTCACCATCTCGCCATCCGATCTCTACAATCTCTTCAGGCTCTTCTTCCTCACATCCACCGCCTTCTTCCTATCTGCCTGAGATTTCGTAGCGGCCACCACCCCTTTCTTCTGAACTGCAGCCACAGACGCCCCAACAGCAGCCTCTGTCACCGGAGCGACTGTGTTCTGATCTTGTTCAGTCAGTCCTGGTCCTCTAGATGCTGTGGATGAAGTTAACGGTGCAGGTTGCAATGTCAGTGCCTTGCCACTGTGAACTGGGTTAGGCTGATCAACATTCAGAGCGGTTGTGGACTCTGATATTGCACCGGTCTTGCATTTTGGTTTCTTAAGGGCATGGATCCCTGTATATAATCTGAAGAGAAAAAAAAAAAAAAAAAAAAAAAAAAAAAAAAAAACAGGGTATTTGGCATTTTAATGTCAACAACAATAGAAAGGAAAGTGGAGGTCCTAGAACTTTATCGTCATGTATTGGCATTTTAATTTAATATTCATTCATTTTCTTTCAGATGCGCAAGAATGGATGCTTGTATAGAAAATTGATATTGATTTATTAAATTTACGGTGTTCTGCTTTTAATAAAGTAACCATTCAATGTCTTGTTGTTCAGACTGGAGACGGCGTGTGCAGGTAAGATTGAGTAATTTAGTGAAACCTGGTTCTCGGCTAGTTATATTGCTTCTGTAAAGGCAAGACGCTAGACAATAGACTAAACATAGAAGGGAGTTAATTCTTTTTATCTTGCATAGCATACTGACCTCGCATGCCTCGCATACTCCTCGTAGTCTTCGAGCAACATCTTACCTGCCTGTTCATTGAGTGCAGACTCGGGGAACGGTTCTATCAGCAGGCATCGAACGACCTGTTGTAAACATGGATGGAGAATAATTAGGTCAAAGATTGAGTAATATGCGAAAGTGAAGATTATAAGAAAGCAAATATGGGGAAAATTTTTATATTTCAAATTATAAGAACGTGTAAAATGCTTAGGGGAAAATATGTACTAAACGATGATAAGCACAGAGTAACAACTTCAACATAAGAAAGAACGCCATTGAATAAAAGACTACGAGCAGCAGCAACAAAAAGAATGTCAATAATCATTATTAGTCAATAAAAAATGATGATTATGAAGCATTAATTTCATACAGCATGTAATTTTCCTAAATAAGCATCTGAAAATTGCATGGATTTCTGATAGGCAAGATATTGAATACAGAACAACAACAACAACTAAGCCTTTTATCGTAATTTTCCTAAATAAGCATCTGAAAATTGCATGGATTTCTGATAGGCAAGATATTGAATACAACAACAACAACGACAATAACAACAACTAAGCCTTTTATCCCAAGTATTTGGGGGTAGGCTACATGAACCCAAAAAAAAAAAAAAAACATCACGCCGGATCGATCACTTTGATATTCCTTCTCCATTCATTTCTATCGAATAATATCTCCTTATTTAAACCTCTAGACTCCATATTTTTGTGTATCAGGAGACTAAGTGGATAGATGAGAAAGCTAAAGTCATAAAGCCTTGGATTATAAACTTTGGTATACAAGTAGAGATAGAAATCGTAATGGGGTAAGTGTGATAATAAATAAGTAATTACTTGGGGATGTAGTGGAGGTTAGGAGGAAGGGTGATAGAATTTTTATTAGTTAAAATTATTTTAGATGGAGAGATTTTTTAATGGCATTAGCGATATTGAATACAGAACGAAAGGAAAAAAGAAAAAAAAATCAACTTAAGGAGCATGAACTTACAATCAAAACATGCCGTAATCCAAGGCTTGGATTCCAATCCTTTTTCAGCGTATTAACACAAATCTCACCATTTGTCGCAATGTTTGGATGAAAGATTTTAGTCAAAAAGTAACCTACCAACATAGTGATTGAATGTTGAGAAAGCTAAAACAGAGACTGCAGTTGCTTACAAGTATAGTCTTCTACTAGTAAGAACAAATGGCAAACCTTTTGGAGGCGATTGGGGGAAGTCACGGGATAATAACAGTTTCATACGGAATGTACCATTTTCATATGGAGTTCCAGCTGCAATAAGGAAAGGAATATTCAGGAATTGACTCTCTCAGTCAAAAGGGACAACAGACAATAATACAATCAATTATAGCAATCCCCTACCAGGGCCTTCAATATCAGCATGAATAGTGGAGAAATCATCATCATTAACAATCACTTTAATGCCTTCTGGTGGCGAATCATCAAGATTTTTTAGTTCCTTAGCAATCTGTTTAATGACATTAGGCGGAAGGTTCTCATTGGTTGCCTGCAAAAAATATCCCATCATTAAATGCCAAACTTTTAGTAAATTTGCATAAAATGACGAAAAGGAGAAATCATTTTTAACTGTTACTTAGTGCATAACTACCATTGTTAGGGGAAAAGATCTTGTGAGTCCTTGCTGCTGCCAAAGAAAAATAGCAATTTGTTTTGTTAGGATCGCTCGATGTTTGGCTTTGTTTAAAACACCCTACAATTGGCTGCCAAAGTGACAAGATCTCCACTTCAGCTGACAGTGGCCTACACAAAGTTTTATCATGATCAGACTATGTAGAAAAATTCAGAAGCATTAGCAATATCATGAGAAGTAACGAGAGAAGGTTGAGGGAGCTATCTGCTATGAAAAATAACAAAGACGAAACAAACACAGCCCAGCATCGACTATCTGAATTTCGTAGTTCATATTGCATAACTACCATTGTTACAGGAAAAGATCAGTGAGTCCTTGCTGCTGCCAAAGAAATATAGCAATTTGTTTTCTTAAGATCGCTAGATGTTTGGCTTGGTTTAAACTTTAAAAACACCCTAGAATTGGTAGCCAAAGTGACAAGGTCTCCACTTCAGCTGGCAATGGCCTATCAGACTGTAGAAAAATTCAGAAGCACCAGCAATATCATGAGAAGTAGCAAGACTGAAGGTGAGGGAGCTAAAATCAGAAAAGGTAAAGGACCACAACAGTAACCAAAAATCAAGAGCCTACCAACCCCATGCAGAAAACCCAAAAAGAAAAAAAAAAGATTATGATCTCATCGACTTTGTGCTTTTACCAACTTTTAGATTTCCTGGGAGTTAAAAGAGAAACCACCCATGAAGAAGATTTGTATTTGTGTTGATGTGAAATCCCAGAATAGAATATCAATCAAACCACAGCATTCTCCCTTCTCCCTTCTTCTTTTTTTTTTTTGTAATATATGAAAGAGAATGAGAGTTGCATTTAGAGGATGAACCCAGACTACAGCCTTCCTATCTAAAAGATGCAGACTCCATGTATCAGAGCGAAAAAGTACAAGCCTAATGTGTTTAACACCAAGAGCTAAAGGAGGTCACATGCATCCAGTTACAAGCATACACATCAACAATAAACCATATTTCCTAAAAGACAGTCTGATAGCCAACTTGAAATATCGGAGAGAAAAATGGGATTAAGATAATAGGCATCAACAGGAAATTATGTTTAGAATGCACTGAGAAAGCCCACCAGCTCACGCTCACTTGTGTATACTTAAAATGAAGTAACCATTCGCTAGATCTTCCAGATATAGGTTTGGAAATGAATAAACTCCTGGTATTGTCTAGTGACTAGTTTAATCCGATATTGCTTAGTTCTCTAAAAAAAACGTAGAAGCTATCGTGAGTGATAATTCAAATTTCAAACTGATTACTCCATTAATATCAGCGATCTACACCCAGATTCCTCACATAAGAACATGTTGCTTAGTTCACGTGATGACAAAACGGGAAATGGAGTTTTTACGAGATGATTTAAGAATAAGTAAATTGGCAACCAGCTTCTGACACAACTACATTTTATATAGTAGATTCCAAACATCTTCATACCTAGCCAGCTGCACACGTTCCGTCAACCACCTGGCAACAGATAGTAATGCGACCCTATCCACTTATCTACCGCATCAGGGCGAATATCTCTGCATCGGTTACAACCCCGACCCCTGAATATGTCTAGGAACACTCCCCTTGTATTCATCCAGCAAAAAAGAAAGAACGGGGAGGAGAAAAAACTGATACGTGCACAGACACATTGCATGACTTGCCTAAAGTCCCAAACTTCCCAAATGGTTTTTTCCTACCTTCTTTTTGATGTGAAATCCCAGAATAGAATATCAATCAAACCACAGCATTCTCCCTTCTCCCTTCTTCTTTTTTTTTTTTGTAATATATGAAAGAGAATGAGAGTTGCATTTAGAGGATGAACCCAGACTACAGCCTTCCTATCTAAAAGATGCAGACTCCATGTATCAGAGCGAAAAAGTACAAGCCTAATGTGTTTAACACCAAGAGCTAAAGGAGGTCACATGCATCCAGTTACAAGCATACACATCAACAATAAACCATATTTCCTAAAAGACAGTCTGATAGCCAACTTGAAATATCGGAGAGAAAAATGGGATTAAGATAATAGGCATCAACAGGAAATTATGTTTAGAATGCACTGAGAAAGCCCACCAGCTCACGCTCACTTGTGTATACTTAAAATGAAGTAACCATTCGCTAGATCTTCCAGATATAGGTTTGGAAATGAATAAACTCCTGGTATTGTCTAGTGACTAGTTTAATCCGATATTGCTTAGTTCTCTAAAAAAAACGTAGAAGCTATCGTGAGTGATAATTCAAATTTCAAACTGATTACTCCATTAATATCAGCGATCTACACCCAGATTCCTCACATAAGAACATGTTGCTTAGTTCACGTGATGACAAAACGGGAAATGGAGTTTTTACGAGATGATTTAAGAATAAGTAAATTGGCAACCAGCTTCTGACACAACTACATTTTATATAGTAGATTCCAAACATCTTCATACCTAGCCAGCTGCACACGTTCCGTCAACCACCTGGCAACAGATAGTAATGCGACCCTATCCACTTATCTACCGCATCAGGGCGAATATCTCTGCATCGGTTACAACCCCGACCCCTGAATATGTCTAGGAACACTCCCCTTGTATTCATCCAGCAAAAAAGAAAGAACGGGGAGGAGAAAAAACTGATACGTGCACAGACACATTGCATGACTTGCCTAAAGTCCCAAACTTCCCAAATGGTTTTTTCCTACCTTCTTTTTGATGTGAAATCCCAGAATAGAATATCAATCAAACCACAGCATTCTCCCTTCTCCCTTCTTCTTTTTTTTTTTTGTAATATATGAAAGAGAATGAGAGTTGCATTTAGAGGATGAACCCAGACTACAGCCTTCCTATCTAAAAGATGCAGACTCCATGTATCAGAGCGAAAAAGTACAAGCCTAATGTGTTTAACACCAAGAGCTAAAGGAGGTCACATGCATCCAGTTACAAGCATACACATCAACAATAAACCATATTTCCTAAAAGACAGTCTGATAGCCAACTTGAAATATCGGAGAGAAAAATGGGATTAAGATAATAGGCATCAACAGGAAATTATGTTTAGAATGCACTGAGAAAGCCCACCAGCTCACGCTCACTTGTGTATACTTAAAATGAAGTAACCATTCGCTAGATCTTCCAGATATAGGTTTGGAAATGAATAAACACCTGGTATTGTCTAGTGTTTAATCCGATATTGCTTAGTTCTCTAAAAAAAAGGTAGAAGCTATCGTGAGTGATAATTCAAATTTCAAACTGATTACTCCATTAATATCAGCAATCTACACCCAGATTCATCACATAAGAACATGTTGCTTAGTTCACGTGATGACAAAACAGGAAATGGAGTTTTTACGAGATGATTTAAGAATAAGTAAATTGGCAACCAGCTTTTGACACAACTATATTTTATATAGTAGATTCCAAACACCTTCATACCTAGCCAGCTGCACACGTTCCGTCAACCACCTGGCAACAGATAGTAATGCGACCCTATCCACTTATCTACCGCATCAAGGTGAATATCTCTGCATCGGTTACAACCCCGATCCCTGAATATGTCTAGGAACACTCCCCTTGTATTCATCCAGCGAAAAAGAAAGAACGGGGAGGAAGAAAAAACTGATACGTGCACAGACACATTGCATGACTTGCCTAAAGTCCCAAACTTCCCAAATGATTTTTTTCCTACCACCTCTTGTAAAAATGGATTGCAATGCCCAAGTTGCTGAAAATTTGTTCTATAATCATGGTTATATCTGGATTTCTAATTTGTTATGTGAATAATGAAGGTATTGTCTCCAGTCTATGATATTTCTTTCCTACTGCACACCCCCCACTCACATTCTATTGTTAGGATTTTGGAGTTTGCTATTCACGTTTCAAGACACCAATCATTAAAATTTAAAGCTACATGTTATACATGTGGTTCCATGCAGGCATACATGAGTTTGCATGTTTGTGTTTGAGCCAACGCACAAACACATACACACCCACCTTGTTTCTTATTCTTTTCTTAATTGTTGCACACCCCCCACTCACATTCTGTTGTTAGGATTTTGGAGTTTGTTATTCACGTTTCAAGACACCGATCATTAAAATTTAAAGCTACATGTTATACATGTGGTTCCATGCAGGCAAACATGAGTTTGCATGTTTGTGTTTGAGCCAACGCACAAACACACACACACCCACCTTGTTTCTTATTCTTTTCTTAATTGTTGCACACCCCCCACACCTTGTTTCCTATTCTTTTCATACTTGCCACAAATGCTCATGCTCGTGTCCATGCATTTGTCTGTTTCACATAAATATAAATCATGCTTTACTTTAGTGTTATTTCTAATCAGATGTGACCATAAACAACCTTCAAAAGCACTCTTTACACCCCAAGGGGCATATCACTTTGTTCTTTTTGTAAAGATATGGTTAGCTTATTAAAGATTTTGAGGCTACCTAACTCTCTTCTTCATCAGTGATATACAAGTTACCCTAAAAGTTAACTGGCAACCAGCAAGAGTGATATATTGCTAATAACAAATTACTTATAACTTTTGGCGATTTAACCTATGAAGAATGCTTTATTTAAATTTCAATTATGACTTGCTCTATTTATGATACATGGGAATCTGAAAGGAGGCATATTTAATTTTTTGCGAGTCTTTCAGGCTACTAGCGATTCTCAAGGAAAATATAAAAAAAAACACCTAATTAATAAACTTAGCCAGATTTTCGAGATAGCAAATCATCAGTTGTATCCTCCAGAATATCCAATAACACAAGTATAGCATGAACCACCAAGTATAGGATTCTAATCCAACCATAAACCATAAGATCTCATTTGGCAAGAGGTGGCCTAAAAATTTCCAACTTCTACTCCTTCAATCATATTGCCAAACAAGGCATTACGATGCAAGGAGCATGGACACCAAATAATTAAGAAGCAAAATCGCAAAAATTCTTAGGTCAACGGGAATCATGTAATCCAAAGGCAAATAAATTCAAGTTATTCCCCAAAATCCTTATCTATACATTCAGAAAGTTATCAAGGTTTAAAATCTCAAAATTCATATTGGCTTTCGTATCAGCCGAAGGTTTATAGTTTTCGAAATAAAAAATATCAGACGTATTATCTCAGCAATATTGAATGTATCAATTCAATATTTATAAATAATATTTGTTCTAATATACTATAGGGTCCACTTTCTATACTGCAAAACCTGATACCATAATTACGATACATACTAGTAATGATAGATATTTAAAACCTTGATTCCAATCATTTCAAATTATCGGTACCAAAGTATTCATTGAGGAATCTAACCATGCCTACATGCACGATCATATTATATATTCTTTAAGAAGCAATTCATGATTACGATCTACATTCATCTCCATTGGCCGACCAACAACCACCTTCAAATAGAAAACATGAACGATTCCAACTAAATACTCCTCGATCTGATCCTAAATGTGGATATCCAACTACACCAAACTTTTGGCTGCACTCATAACTTACTATAGAAAATCTAGAAGCATATAGTTCTATGCTATTATATGGCATCATATTCATTACAACTTCATAAAATAATTACCAACCATAGACACAGCTTAAATAAGGTTTCTGGTTATGGTTAAGAGTCTTAAGACCATGATCTGATCAGCTATTAGGAATATATGCATCATTCAGACTGCAAGACTATCACGTTTCAAGACTCAAATCATTAAAGCTACATGTGTATACATGTGTATCCGTGCAAGCTTACGTGAGTCTGCATTCTTGTGTTTGAGCCAACACACACCCACAAACACATACCTAGTTTCTTATTCTTCTTAATTGTTGCACACACACACACCCCTCCTTGTTTCCTATGCTTTTCTTAATTGCCACAAATGCACTTGCTCGTGTCCATGCATGTGTTTGTTTCACATAAATATAAATCATGCTTTACTTTATAGGGTATCCGTAGAGTTATTTCTAATTAGATATGACCATAAACAAACTTCAAAGGTACTCTTTACACTCTAAGGGGCACGTCACTTTGATCTTTTTGTGCAGATATGTTAGCTCATTAAAGATTCCGAGGCTGCCTACCTTTCCTCTTCATCAGTGAAACACAAGGCACTATATCCGATCCATGATATTCTTTCCATCTGAACTTCAACTCATCACATTCTGTTGTTAGGATTTTGGAGTTTGTTATTCAAATTTCAGGACTCAGATCATTATAGTTGTATGTGTATATGTGTGTATCCATGCAAGCATATGTGTGTCTGAATGCTTGTGTCTGAGCCAACACACACAAACACACCCTGTTTCCTATTCTTTTCTTAATTGCTGAACACACAAATGCACATTCTCGTGTCGATGCATGCATCTGTTTCACATAAATATAATCAAACTTTGCTATATAGGGCAACCCTAGTGTCATGTCTCATTAGGTGTGACCATAAGCAACCTTCAAAAGCATTCTTTACACCCACAAGGGACATATCACCTTGTTCACTTTGTAAAGATATGGTTAGCTCATTGAAGATTTGAGGCTGCCTAAGTCTCCTCATCATTGATGAAATACAAGTTACCATAAAAGTTTACTGCAACCGGCAAGAAATGATATACTGCTAATAACAGATTACTTAAAAAGAAATGATATTCTTTTCTTAACTACTGAACACACAAATGCACATTCTCGTGTCCATGCATGCATCTATTTCACATAAATATAATCAAACTTCGCTATATAGGGCAACCCTAGTGTCATGTCTCATTAGGTGTGACCATAAACAACCTTCAAAAGTATTCTTTACACCCACAAGGGACATATCACCTTGTTCACTTTGTAAAGATATCGTTAGCTCATTGAAGATTTGAGGCTACCTAAGTCTCCTCATCATTGGTGAAATACAAGTTACCATAAAAGTTTATTGCAACCGGCAAGAAATGATATACCGCTAATAACAGATTACTTGTACCCTTTGGAGATTTATACGCTATGAAAAATACTTTATTTAAATTTCAAAGAAGACTCGCTCTATTTATGATACATGGGAACCTGAAAGGAGGCAGATCTAATATTTTGTGAGTCTTGCGGGCTACTAGAGATTCTGCAGTAGAAGTAAAAAAAAACACCTAATTGATAAACTTAGCCAGATTTTCAAGATAGCAAATCATCAGCTGTATCCTCTGAAATATCTGAAATATCCAATGACAAGAGTGTTAAGTATAGCATGAACCACCAGGTAACCATAAACCATAAGACCTCGTTTGGCAAGAGGAGGCTGGGGTAAGGCCATTATTCCTGCGAAAGATCCAACAACAAAGCGTGTAGGAATCCAAAGACACTATTGGCATTTTTAAAAAGAGCATATGCAACTAACACCCTCATGTTTTGAGAAAGTAAAGGAGTTATGATTCCAAGCAAAAAAAAACTTGAAATCAGATGCATTTGGCAACAGAAGTTAGGGATCAGAAATCAGATGCATTTGGCAACAGAAGTTAGGGATCCAACAACGAAGGGTGTAGGAATCCAAAGACACTATTGGTATTTTTAAAAAGAGCATATGCAACTACACCCTCATGTTTTGAGAAAGTAAAGGAGTTATGATTCCAAGCAAAAAAAACTTGAAATCAGATGCATTTGGCAACAGAAGTTAGGGATCATAATTCCTCTATTGGCATTTTTCCTGCGAATGATCCAACAATGAAGAGTGTAGGAATCCAAATACACTATTGGCATTTTTAAAAAGAGTATATGCAACTATACCCTGATGTTTTTGAGGAAATAAAGGAGGTACGATTCGGAGCAATATCAGACATATTACCTCAACAATATTGGACATATCAATTAAATATTTATAATAATATCGGTTCTAATATACTATAGGGTCCACTTTCTATAACGCAAAACATGATAACATAATTACGATACATATTGGTATTGGTCAATATTTAAAACCTTAGTTTCAATCATTTTAAATTATTGGTTCTAAAGTATTAATTGAGGAATCTAACCTTGCCTGCGTGTTTATTGCATGATCATATTATATATTCTTTAAGGAGCAACTCATAATTGCGATCTACATGCATCTCCATCGGCTGACCAATAACCACCTTCAAATAGAAAGCATGTAAGTTTCCAACTTAATACTCCTCGATCTGATCCTAAATGTGGATATCCAACTATGCCACATTTTTTGCTGCACTCATAACTCACTAAAGAAAACCTAGAAGCATATAGTTTTATGCTATTATATGGCATCAGACTCATTACACCTTCTTAAATTAATTACCAACCATAGACAGAGATTAAATAAGGCTTTCAGGTTATGGTTAAGACCACGATCTGATCAGCTACTAGGAATACATGCATCATTCAGCTTGCAAGACTATCAAGGCCATAATGTTTCTCTTTCACTGCAAGCATCAGAGATCTTCAGCATTTATTTGGTAAGAAACGAGGGAAAAAAAATTAAAAATAAACATGCATCTATTAATTCTAAATTATTAGGAACCATAATAAACATAAGGAATTTAAGCCATTAAAAAGCATTAACCATTGGTTGAAACAACATCATCTAAAAGCAACGTACATTAGCCAGTTAAAAAAGGCATCAGCCAAAGTAGCAAAACCCTAACTAGGGCAAAGATTTGACAAGCTGAGAGAGATTACCGTCATAACAAAAATCCATTAGCTACCCAGACCCACAGATCTTTACAAGTGAATCAAGATGAGAGATCACCTCTGGAAGAAATGTCTCTTAGGACTTGAATCAACTCTATCACTCGGAAAAAAAAAAAGTATAAAAAGACAACTGTTGAAAGAAACTTTCAAACTAGAGAAAAGGAACTGACTCAACCAAGAAAGGGACTCTTGAACTAAAAAAAAAAGAAAAACCTAGCTTGACGAAGTCAATCAACCCCAAGAGGAAACTTTGAAACTACAGACAGAACCTTTCTATCATGTGAACAATACCAATGGAGCCCTCTAATCAAACTAGGGGGCCAAAAAAAAAAAAAAAATCGAGGAATCAAAATTACCCTGTTAACAAACAACAATGTCGAAAGAACAACATGAACATTCATCAAATAAAAACTCAAAAAGATCAAACCTTTAACCACTAAAACACTACAATCAAATCCCACAATCACAATGCGATATCAAACTGAACAATCCTACTAAAAATCGAACCTTTAGAAACTATTGTCAACAATTACATAAAAAGATCAAGACAAAGCAACGAATTTATAATACAAGGCCCTAATTTTTTACAGAAGAAAAGCAAAGCACATGAATGCGATCCCCAATTAGAGTGAAATTACTGCAATTTCGAGCAATTTTAGGGAAAAAGAGCGATCACTCACCAGAAAATTCTGAGTTCCCCTCTGGATTTGGAGAATTTGGGGAAATTTTGGAGAGGGAGAGAAAAATACGCGGCACTGTTCCCCTAGACGAAGTTATATGCCGCTTGGTCTAAATCAAACACCGGATCTTGCTGAAGATTGTTTTATGGCTAAAATACCCCTATGTTTCGCTACTAATTACGCGAAATTCAAAATAGAGCGAATCTAGGCTGCTGTTGGCGAAGAGACGCCGAGATTCCCATCTGTTGCATATTCCCAAAAATACCCATACCGACGGAAGTAGAATTTGTGGGCGTTCTGTAATTAGTTCAAACTTGAGGGGTCCTTCTTTATTGAGAGATCTAATTGACGGAACTACCCCTGGATGTGAACCGTTGACTCGACGCGCCATTTGTCGGGGGAAGGTGGGACCCAGACCCCCGGGTTGGTGTCAGTGATGCTGTGGTCTTTTGGAGCCGTTCAGTAGGTAGCCGTTGCAAGTTGCCAGCTGGCGGGGAAATCGGACGGTGGAGATTTAATCAGTTGACGAATATATTATTCCTTTTAATTTTTTGAAACTAAATTTTATATTCTTTTTACATTTTATATTAGAGAGCATTGCCAAGGTGACCTTTGATTGGCGCTTTCATTTTATAGTTGATGGTTTTATGGAAAATGTCGTAGATTGAGATAGAAAATATAGAGAGTATATTTTCTCCAAAACAGTAATTTGAATTGCTTCATAAAAAATAGATATCATTGGAAATTGTCATTTTTCCTAATTAATATTTTTAAAAGTTGTTTCCATTGAATCTGTTTAAGAATTGCCTTTTTTTTCTAATTAATATTTCTCGATGAGAGAGTGACTCGTTGTTTTATGCTAATCACTGTGAGCAACTTTCTAAATCTATTTACTATGAAATAATCAGTAAAAAGTTAGAGACAACTTTTCATAACCATTTTTAATAAAATAAAAACATAAAAGGAAAAAAAACAAAGTTGGTGAGTCTATCAATTTGGTTTGGTTTTTATTTTTCACTTTTCATGAGCTAATTAGCTCCTTCATCAATAATTCTCAAGTCTTATCTTACCAAGTGGCCATTATGGCTGAAAAAGAGCTAACTGACAAAAGCTAATTTTGTGTGTAGTATGTGTTTGCATGTGTGCGTGCTATGTCTCTATGTCTGTGCGCGGGTGTGTAGTATGTGTTTGCATGTGTGCGTGCTATGTCTTTGCGTCTGTGCGGGGGTGTGTGTAGTATGTGTTTGCATGTGTGCGTGCTATGTCTTTGTGCATGTGTGCGCGCACGTATGCGTGCGTACATGTGTGTGCTTGTGTGCGTGTGTGCTTGTGTATGTGCGCGTGCGGTGCTTGTGTGTGTGCTTGTGTATGTGCGCGTGCGCGTCGCGTGCGTGTATGTGTTTATCTATCTTAATTTTCATGTATTATAATTTTTAATTATATAAACCTCTAACTCAGTAGTTTTAAGTCGGATGTGCGATAAGAAATTGAGCAGTTTATGATGATTCTCATGAATGTATAAAATAATTATTTATAAAGTAATCTATCAAATAAATACAAAATTAACGATTTTGAATGCAACATATAATTTATATTATGACAAATGAATTAAAAAATTCATGAAATTTAATTCTAAAAAAGTCACGACTGTAGATATCATGATCCAAAAAATAATTTGAAGAAAATAATAAGATTACAACTTTTTTTTACCTCTAACTCACCACCCCCCACCCCCCCAAAAAAAAAAAAAAAAAAAAAAAAAAACCACCAAACAAGAATACATGTAGCTTTCTATACACCCAAACCTGGATGATCTAACAAGAAAGAGTAACAGCCTAAACAAGTTACTAATACAACTAGAGGTTCAGATAGCATAATAAAAGTAACAGAATACTGATAGAGAGTACCAAGCCCAGCGGGAAGAGACTGGGCTTGGCCATCTCGATAGTCATTGGGCCACTCCTTATGGGACTGGGCCGGCCTTGCGAACCGGCCCGTCGTGCTTGGTTGAACTCCATGAGGACCGCGCAGGCTTCGGCCCACACTTTGAGACTGATGCTTGAGGATTCCACTCACACTTTGGCACATAATGACTTCGCTAACTCATGGCTTTTGTTTTTGTGACTAGCAAAAGAAATGAAGTCAAAAATGAATTTAATATGTTATTTCTCACTATATACGATAAAAAAAAACAAATCATAGTAAGAAATGAGCCAAAGAAAGGGTGCATACTAGTGAAGAAAAACATCTCATTTCCATCTTTCTTTGCTGATCCATCAGGAACGGGTGAGTCAGCATTTTTTGATTCCAGATCCAACAAAGTCTGAAGCACAAGGCCAAACTGATTCCCGTTCGTCTTGATAATTTATTTTCTATTCTCTCGTCAATTAAAAGAACAACAAGGAAATTCAAAATAAAAGAAACATTGAATGGACGGAACTAATTTTCTTTTCATTTTGGTATCAATGATTAAAGTTTGTGGAGCTGGACTTAGCGTCTATTCTATAATCAAAGAATCTAAATAATTTTTTGATGAGTCATCCTAAATTAGACTACGTCCATGACCATCAGAGGATTTCTTCACTATTTGAAAAAATAGGATTACAAAACGAGACTTCAATCTTCTCAAATATGTAATGGTCGCTTCAATTCTACTTGCCCAACTATTTATCATTATCTAATTTAAAAACCTACACATTTGAAATAAAGACCATGGTAGACAAATCATGTTATTAGTAATCTAATAAAATATCTTTATATATTAAGAATAGAATTTCCTAAAATATCTTACTTTGTTAGCTGGTCCCTTCTATAATAACCAACTCCATGATCTATGAAGGCCAGAAAGCATGTCTACAATGTTTCCAGTCAATAGCGGTCAGAGAAATCTGCACAATTGTATCACATTATTTGATTTATTGTAATAACAGATTTGATTTACTGTAGCATACTTGTAATAATTTTGATTCACTGTAATCTCTATGTAAATAAAGAGGATCCCTCTCGTATAAAATTAACAAGAAAAATTTCTTTCTACATCTAAATTTCTCTCTTATTTCATCCTTTCTATTATGTCTTCTTCTGGCATATCATTAACATAAAGATAGCTATAAATTGGGGATTATTTCTTTAATATTATAGATTATACATGCCACAGGACTGCTTTCAGTCTACCTCTATATAGATAATAGAGTCAAATTGGACTACTAAAGATTGATCGCAAATTGCGACTGAAACTTCACTCCCAATCAAAAAAAAAAAAGTTTAATTACACTCAGACCCTCTGTAGTATGGCCGTTAAAGTTTAAAACTCTCAGTTAGACCTCCTGGACCAGGGGTCTGAGTGTAATTAAAACATGGTAATTTAGATAGTTTAGATGGTCTAAGTGAGAGTTTTAAATTTTAGCGGTGATAAGTTATACATTTTCCATACTACAGAGGGTCTGAATGTAATTAACCCAAAAAAAATTAGGGTTAATTACAGTAATACCTATTGTAGTATAAGGTAATGTAACTTATTACCCATTAAATTTAAAACTCTTAGTTTCGTCCTGAACTGCTAACAAAGTAAATCAACAGTTTGCTATTCTCACCCTTTTTTAACTTAAAGGGTACTATTTTTATGAAATTCCAAAATTACCCTCCTCTGAGCATGTTTTGGATAAGTTTTTAGTGAGGAAAATGAGAGTAATTTGAAGATTTTATTAAAAAAAATGCAATTTAAGGTAAATAGGGATGAGAATAGCAAACTGTTTGACTAATGATGTTAGGAGTCTAGTAACTAAATTATGAGTTTTAAACTTAATAGGTAGTAAGTTACACTACTCTACAGTACAGGAGGTCTCAATGCAATTAACAAAATAAAAAAAAAATTAAAAGTAGAAATAACTGCACTCTGGATAAGAATATTGCAAGTATTTTATTATAGAAATTATTACACAAGTATTTTATTTAAAAAAAAAACAACAGTCCGATAAAGTATAAAAAATAACAATCCATCCAATTTTGTAGCCTCTTCGATTTACAAAGCGATTCCGATCTCACAAAAGTAGGGATGGTAATAAAAGTATCTATGGATTAATTTTTTGTCCGCTTTATACAAAATTTTGAATTAAAAATAAATTTTTTATTTTTCTAATTCAAAATTTTATATAGAAAACGCCAATATCCCGTAGAAGCGTTATTACTATCCCTGTACAAAGGCAATCAGTCTCCTCAACAAACCAAAAACTTTACCTCCAGCAAACAAACACAAACAACTGGAGATTAAAGCGGTGGCTAAAAAAAAATGCCCTAGTGGGGCATCAAAACGAGAAGGAAGATGAAAAATAATTGGAGAAAGTATCTAAAATGAAATTCTTCGGAGGCATCAAACTCTCTGGACCGTGACTTATTGATCACTTATATATGGGCCTTCAATTTTCATTATTCTTTAGTGAAAGCTAAGAAGAATTCACGGGGCTTGTGATGGCATTGTGATCGTATTCTGCAATTGCGACTTCAATCTTCTCCTTGAGTTGATCACTGGTCATGTCGTCCGTCTAAAAAACGAATTATTATAAAGGAATTAACAAAATGGCTATCTAGAACCACAATATTTAAAAATAAATAAAAAATTCTCGAAACTAATATTTAATGAATAAAAATCTATTGCAATATGAGGACATCCGATAATGCAGTCTCCTATTTTATCCATAAATTAGTATCTCTTTACCATTGAGATCTGGATCCTCTCCACAATGCAAAATGTGAAAAATGTGTAGGACAGTCCAACTTAATGAACGGCAGTGATACACATTTTGTGTTGCGAAGAGAATCTCCTTACCTATTGTAAGTTTCCTCAATATGTTTTATTTTTGTGTGTGGATTAGGACCCATAAGAGGAACGTATGCTTTTCCATATTTATCACCTAATCTAAATAGGATCTAGTTTTAGATTTGATTGTCTGAGAGTGAACTCACTATTCCGTCATCTATTACAGCTATATGATGGTCCTTGGATTAAGTGGACTTCTTTTGGAGCTATATCAACTGCGGTCGGTCCGACCGGAACCCTTTAAATGTAGAGGTGGTTCAAAGTGAATTTTGCTAGCTTAGTATAAGGTAACAGAGCAGAAGCTAGGTTTATTGATATGAATAATATTGATATGTTGGTAGGAGTAGGCAACATTTAGTAGTCCTATGCTAGCATTAAAAGCTGAAATGAGAGATTTATGGGATGCATTTGTTTGTATTGTAGACATGATTTCTAGTCAACATGTTGTAGTAAAAGAAGATATTCAAGGTATATTTAGTTTGTTTATGAGAGATGATAAGCCTGTATATCACCCCCTAATTTGCGATGCTCGTACATTGGATAGTGAGAGAGGAAAATATGTATATTGATTATATAACAAGTGAAGGTACAAAAATCAGTACGAAGATTGTACGGAAATAAATTGTTTTCTCTAAGTTTGCAATGAAAAATGTATCCGGAAACATGTACCAAGGATTGTAGTAATTGGAGTCACATGGATCTAGTTTTATATTAACCCATGTGACATTAAATATTTATTATTTTTTACAAGAGGGGCTATTGAATAAGTTGCTGCTGACACCTTGGCCACCTAAAAGACTTATAACAACAGAGGCAAGGGAAAAAGGGAAAAGAAATCAGCCATCATCTGCAGGCTTGGGAGTTTCAAAGGAGCACACCATGTTACCCAGTGAGCCCACTCCAGAAATACACTATTAGGTGGGCTCACTAGGAAAAGTGGTGTGCTCCTTTAGAAAGTCCCAATCACACTATTACAGAGTACCTTTTTAAGGAGAAGTCCCTTTCTCTTATTATTTTGTTTTTTCTTGCAAAAGCCGCCTCAGCATGTGAAAAAAATGGGTAATTGGGTGTGAAAGCATACTTAATCTTCACCGACCCTAAAAGTCGGACTCATATGACCTCATGTGAACGGATTACAATATAAAACTTACTTAACATGTGACAATCATTGTGGTTCATATATATCATCATGTGACAAGACACATATGATATATTTGTTTTCAAGTTAATTAGCACGTGTTCTTAATTGAATCAAGAAGCACTTGAATCCAAATATGCATCATTAATCATGTGAGTTTGATTCTAGTTAGACATTGATTATGTGCAACATGTGAGGAAATAGTTATTTATGGCTTGATTATGTTTAAAAAGTTCACACGTATCTTAATTTCTTTCAGAATTCCATAAAAAAACTAGTCAATATTAAAGAAAGCCACAACCGTCCATAGTCATAGTCGATTACCTGTGTGGACTGCAAATTTAATGAAAATCTATAGATTCCAAGTAGAATATCATATTCAGATACGATATTTTTAAAATCGGAATAGACTTGTTTGGGCTTTTTTCTCCCTATAAATTCCTAATAAATTTGGATTCATGCCTTTATCAATAAATGATTCATATGTGTATCATGGATGTGATGTGACATGTCCATTTTTTTTTTTTTGAAAAAGTTTCTCAAAAATAGAATAAATCCAAGCTAAGATTTGCATAGATACATAGAGAGAGAGAAAAAAATTGATGTGTGCATACCTCAACAAAAAGAGTGTGCAGGAGACTTCCACATACTGAGGTGATGTTGGCAGAGACAATATTGAGGTTAAGAGAATCAAAAAGCTCACACAACTTGATCATTGTGTCCTTCTTCTTATTGCAAGTGATGCTCACAACTAGTGTTCTCTCCCCTGCCTCACACACCCTAAGCTGCACCAACGCAATTTAGAATCAATGTAGAATGGATTCACTCTAAATGAGCTGCCGGTTCAGTTAAATTACATGAGAAGAAGAATGTATGTTAGAGAGCGCCGTGTTATACCTCTGTCACCTCGATGAAAGGCTTTCCGGGCGATCCAGGAGCGAAAATCGAACTTCTACGCCTCTTCCTGCATTCCTTGCTAAGGGTTAGATGCCGACTCACATCCTCCGCGATCCTGCTAACGGACGAAGACGACGGTGATGATGACTTCTCCAGTTCGGCCACCTCAGCCATCATCCTCCTCTCCTCCTGCTGCAGCTCCATGACGTAGTCGATTGCGTCCTTAACGATCGAAACCTTGTCCATCTAAAAAAAACACACTATCCCGTTAATTTTTCAAATTAGATCAAAAATTTACTTATTGACGCGTTCGTTACCGTCCTAATCAACTTACCTTACTAATTTTGGGGACTACGCTTCTGAGCGCGTACAGCTTGTCATTCATCTTCCTCCTCCGGTTCCTCTCCATCTCTATGTTCCTTGCTGTGCGCGGGTCCTCAGGAGGGGACGAAGAAGCCGATGCGGGGAGTTCGGGCGAGCTCGAATCGTAGAGTGTCTCATCGAACTCCCAACTGCAACGTCATGGTTCAGATCAAACCAAACACAATATCAGATTCAGAACAGGTAACAACGAGTTGTTGATTGAATGTTCCTGTTTCATTGCAACTGACCTGTTGTCGAGCTCCTCGTAGAATCGCTTGGTCTCCCAGTAGTTGTTGTACTCTGCTTCGACCTCAGTCTCGATGTGATCCATCGATATAGATTTTTGATTTTCGATTTGATTCGGATTGAGTTGGAGGGGTGAGGGTGAGCTCTTTAACTGAGGGGGCTTGCTCTATTTATAGGCATTAACGAGAGGCAAGAACAGAGGACGGTGACACGGGAAGATATTTTATGCTGAAGTTTAAAAAAAAAAAAAAAAAAAAAAAAAAAAAAACGCACGTTGTGCAAAGAACTGGGAACATGTTGACATTTATTTAAGAATCCATAACCACGCGTGCAGACTGGCCAACCACCGGGACAAAATACTTTAATGTGAAGGATTTGTTTGTTTAATAGTGACTAGCGAGTAGACGTAGCCAATATATTTTATTTATATTCAAAACTTCTTATATATTTTGAGAGAGTTGATGTTAACAGAGATAACGTTTAAAGGTTATTTTTTGATCCGTATAATACAAATTTTTAACTTAAAAATAAAAATTTTATTTTTTTAATTCAAAATTTTATATAGAGTTGACCAAAAATTAACTCGTGGACGCTTTATTATCATAACTTTTGATTGCTCTATTCAAATTTTTTAGTTATAAAAATAAAATTTTCATTTCTAACTCAAAATTCTAAATAGGGAATGAAAAAAATTGGATTGCGGAATCGTTCATTCTCATCCTAACTTGGAACTAAAATCATTTGAAGGTTTGGTGAGAAATTACTTTCGTAGGTGGGATGAGCAGGGCCAAGGTGCCTACTTTTTCATTGTGGGGGGTCATTGCTCAAGGTGTGGAATGAAAAATGTTGTAGTGGGTCATTTCCCAAGGTATGGAATGAAAATATGTGTTGGACAGAAATGTCGGACCCCCAAATAGCATTATGGGCTCTAAATATAAGCAGAGAGTCAATCCAACCAAAAAATTTAAACTGATAGGTAGAGTCCTCCAACTCTGTATTTAAATTTATGAACTTTTCTTGTTCTATCGATGTGAGATTATACTCACATATGAACTTCTAATAGTCTCTCCTTAATTGTGAGTATCTACGAGAACCATGGGCCTATAGGAACTAACCATATGTTGGCAAACTTTGATCTAAATCATCCATATAGTGCACCTAGGAACCGGACCTAAAGTCACACCCAACTACTTCGGTCTTCACACCGGCTTCATTCTCCTTGAGCCACAATCTGAACCCTTGACCCGACTATAATCTGAGTTCTAATACTAGTTATTGGGGAGAAATATCGGGCCCTCTTGGGAGCATGATGGGTTTCAAATATAAAACCGATAACCAATTTAATCTAAAAACTTAAGCTAATATGTAGAAGCCCCAACTGTATTTAAACCCATGAACTTTTCTTATTGTAACGCCCCCAATTCGGCTCTACTTTTTTTTTCCTCAAAACAGGGGACGCTGCTTAAATACTATAAATAACCCAGCAGTCACAGGATCTTGAAATAACCGTAACTACTGCTATATCAAGATGAACAACCATGTCTGAAATTGAAAGGATTTCATTTATACAGAGAGTTGATTACATAAAATGGCACACTGCTCTAATTATTTACACAAAAGAGTTAAATACTACAAAGTTAAAGCAGTGCCCAGCAAAAGGAAACAGGAATAAGAAGTACAAAGTGCACAAATAGTACTGTACTAATATCTTCTACTCGATCTGGTCAGTAAAGTAAGGGTCGTTGTCTGGAGTGATCTCCCCTTCTCTACTTTCATGATCTGGACTTAAAAAAACCCAGGAGATTAAACCCAACAAGTAACACAAGAACAAGAAACACGTGTACTATCATAGTACAAAAATAAATAAAAGAATAAATAAATTGTGTTGGTACAAACGTATCCTGAGAATACTGAAAAATGAATTAAGTAAGACTATTCATGCAAATAGCAGACACAAATCATGTAACGGTGACAAGTCTATGTGAAGTAAGTGTCAATCATGTTGCATGTAACAAAAACTATGTAAGTCATTCACAAGATTCATGTAAAATTTAACAAGTCTATATCATGTTAGTATTGGAATTGGTACTCAATGATGGATAAGATAGCGAGCAATTTCTCATATTGTATAAGTGCCCGTGCATACTCGGGACCCGGCCTCTAACTCATGGCGCTGAACCATGACACACCGCTTGGTGCTTACAAGTCAGACCCCGTTAAATAAACAAGTAACGGGCATCACCTATATGGTGACTCATGTATCGGATGGTGGCTCAGTACCACCCAGTGCTGCTAGTAAAAGGCCCTCAGCACCTAATGAAGAAGTTGGCCAACAAGATCCTTGTATAATACGGGACTTATCTATCCATCATGTAGTTTTTTCCATATTAGTAATGCATATGATATACGTGAATTAAACGAAACCCGTGGCCTTTCATGTCAAATTGTATACATATCATTTTCACAAGAATCAAGAGTTTAGGAATCAAGATTTGGGATCATGTACACATTTATCATAAGAATACTTCATGTCATGTAATAAAGATACTAGAACTTGTTCTCATGAATAATCTTGCCTTCATGTATCACAAGAATACTTCATGTCATGTAATAAAGATACTAGAACTTATTCTCATATCATGTAATAAAGATACTAGAACTTATTCTCATGAATAATCTTGCCTTCATGTATCACAAGAATACTTCATGTCATGTAATAAAGATACTAGAACTTGTTCTCATGTCATGTAATAAAGATGCTAGAACTTATTCTCATGAATAATCTTTCCTTAATGTATCATAAGAATACTTCATGTAATAAAGATACTAGAACTTATTCTCATGAATAATCTTGCCTTCATGTATCATGTTGATATTCACATGTCATGTTATCATAAATCCGCGAATCAGGCTAAGTCTGTAAATTCGCGAATCAGGCTAAGTATGTAAATCCGCGAATCAGGCAAAATGTGTAAATTCGCGAATCATGCTAAGTATGTAAATCCGCGAATATGGCCAAGTGTGTAAATCCGCGAATCAGGCTAAGTATGTAAATCCGCGAATCAGGCTAAGTATGTAAATCTGTGAATCAGGCAAAGTATGTAAATCCGCGAATCAGGCCAAATGTGTAAATCCGCGAATCAAACTAAGTATGTAAATCTGCGAATCAGCCTTAGTATGTAAATCCGCGAATCAGGCCAAATGTGTAAATCCGCAAATCAGGCTAAGTATGTAAATCCGCGAATCAGGCCAAATGTGTAAATCCGCGAATCAGGCTAAGTATGTAAATTCGCGAATTAGGCTAAGTATGTAAATCCGCGAATCAGGCTAAGTATGTAAATCCGCAAATCAGGCCAAATGTGTAAATCCGCGAATCAGGCTAAGTATGTAAATCCACGAATCAGGCTAAGTATGTAAATCCACGAATCAGGCCAAATGTGTAAATCCGCGAATCAAGCTAAATATGTAAATCCGCGAATTAGGCCAAATGTGTAAATCCGCGAATCAGGCTAAGTGTGCAGTCTGTGAATCTGCTAAGTGTGCAGTCTGTGAATCTGACTAAGTGTGCAGTCTGTGAATCTACTAAGTGTGCAGTCTGCGAATTTGACAAAGTGTGCATATCCAAAATGATCTAATAAATCCTAATAAGAATCATGCATATCCATAAAAAGGAATCATGTACTTATGATACAAATCAAATAACAATTTCAAGAAGGAATCAAAGAAATAAAGTGTTATTTGCACAAAGTCCTTAAAAGAATCATATTCTCAAAATACAAATCAAATAAATTCCCAAAAAGAATATGCATGTCACTTGTACTCAAATACGGTTCAAAGAGAAAATAAGAACAAGATGCTACTTGCACCAAATCCATAAAAAAATTGTATTCTCACAATACAAATCAAATAATTTCCAAGAAAGATCATACATGCTACTTGTACTCAAATACGATTCAAAGAGATAACAAGAATAAGGTGTTACTTGCCTCAAATTCCTTTTCAATCTCTTTAGATTTAGCGAATCTCTTTTCTCTTTGGCTTTCTCTTTTCTCCCTTTCTTTCTTTTTTTCAAGCGAACCAAAAAGAACTAAGGTTAGAGAGAGGAGGGTGATTTTGCTTTGTTTTTTGACAATATTTCTCTTTGAGAGAATGAGATTATATATGTCTAAGGGCATTTCGGTAATCTTGTCCTTTAACCTAGTCCCAAGGTTTCTTGCATGTAGAACAAGTGTCCAATTAGAGTGCCACCTCTCACTCTACTTTAACAACTCATCACCACTAAATGCCAAATGGGTGCTTTTAGAAACTTAATTAAATTTGAAGGTGTATTGAAAGAAATTTTTAACTTGATAATTTATAATTTAATAAGCATGATAATTTTGGGGTGTTACACTTATTCTATCTAACGTTGGAGTATACTCACATATAAACTTCTAATAATCTTCCCCTTTATTGTGATATGCCACAATTGTCTATGGAATTATGGGCCCCTCTTAGGCACCAACAATTTATAGGCAATCTCAAATTTGGTTTAAACCATCTACGTGGTGCACTTGGAAAACCATACCTAAAATCATTTCTGACCACTTCGAGTTTCACACCGGTTTCACTCCTCCTTAGACCGCAATCTGGAACTTTGACCTGACCACAACGTGGGTCAACTAATGATATCTTAATTGGATTGGAATACCAGTTGCATAAGGATAGTAGTATCCTGATAGGAATAAAATATTAACACTATATATATCTTTTATATGTGATATGAGATATGTAAACAATTAATTGAGAAAGAGCCTTATGTTATTATGAGAGATATGAGAGGTAAAGAGATATTTAGATCTCTTCATATAACATTATTATCAAAATGAATCTCACTTTCTGTTCTCATGGATGTAAATCGAATTTGGTTAATCGAACTCCATTAATTGTTTGTGTTCTTTTTGTGATGTATTGTTTTCTTCATCTCTATGATCTCGATGGGAGTTCCGATCTCAACAAAATGGTGATAATGGATGGGTAGAAAATATTTCTTTTTCGAAACCTTGTACACTATACCCATCCATTATTTTGTTGCTTTATCGGCTTGGACTACACTATTGCTTAATTTACTTTTGCTACACATGATTTCCATTTGGTATGATTGGAAACGGAGTTACGATGATTTGAGATTGGAATCGAGTATCTATGTACACTAAAGACAAAAGAGTTATATGTACGCACAATTCTCAGTAATGGGTGTTGCTCCCGCCCCACAAACATCGACACAATGCTCACAATCCTCGTAATATCTCGTCGTTATAAGGTCTTTCATATTAGAGAAGAAACTTATACTCTCAGTCCCCCTTTTTCTTTTAATTCTTATGGCAAACCACAGATACCCTCCGCATTTCATTAATATGTTATAATACAACATGATTGTTGTTTGTGGTAGAACCACCAATCTCAAAAGAAAGGGTACATCTAATGAACGAAGTAAAGGTACATTTGTAATAAAACAAGTCGTAGAAGCCACTCCGGTGAACCCCAGCTGAGTGGTCTTACCTTATGGTATAGGTAGTGTCGAGCAGCTCTGTTCTAGGGTGAGTATGTCCTCCTCTGTTGACACCGACGGTTTCATAGTTTTCAGGAGCCTCTTTCTCTGAAAGCTGTAGGTACGTAGTCCTCCTTGGAGTGTATATATGTCCAAAGGATAGTATAGTTAACAATAAGTCTCGTGCATGGTTCAAATGAGTGGTGCGTGTTCCTAAAGATTCTGTTATTCCGTTCCTTCATATGTGCTAGCATAGTGATATGATCATTGTGGATGCAAGATCGCGTGATAGACCTAAATTTTCTGCTCATCAACAAAAGTTCTCCCCTTCTGACATGTCCACCTTCACTCGCCGCACATTTGATCCAAAAGCTTAACAGTGAATCCCCAAATTTTCCCTTGAGTTACTTCACTTTAGAGATTAACTGGAAGGGAAGAGAGAGAGGAGAGGAATGGAGAGGGTAACCCAATAAGCAGAGGAAGTTGATAACTTAAAGGATTTAGGGACTAAATTATAAATATGAAATTTTGGGGGACTAAATTCTAAATTTTAAACTTTAAGGAACATATATGTAAAAACCCCTTTTACTAATCAGACATGTTGACAGCTTGGCCCTTGAAGTCTCCTAATGGAGTTTCTTCGCGAGGGTAATCAAGAGTTTTTATTATTATTATTTTTAAAAAGATATCAAATTAGGTCGGCGGACGCGTAGCCTTGTCTTCACACATGATAAATGAATCAAGTTATACACATTTCATGGGTCTTTCTTTTTGACTTTGATATTCCTCAACTCTTGGTATATATTATGTGTAAATAGGGATGGTAATAGACGCGTTTACAGGCTATTTTTTGACCTGTCATATATAAAATTTTGAATTAAAAATAAAAATTTTATTTTTCTAATTCAAAATTTTGTACAGGGAGTCCGTTAACGCGTCCATTACCATCCTATGTGTAGACGAGATTTTAGAGTTTTATTATTGGGACAACCAATCGCTGTTGATTATAGCATAAAATTCCTTCACTCTCTGGATGGTGTTAGTGAGTCAGCCAAGCACATGTTGGCTTAAGTAAAAAAATTTAAACCTAATGAGTTTTGACTCAAATAGCATTATTTCTCTCTAATTTGTGAGAGATTTTGTATTCGACTCCAGATTGAAATTCAATTTGGATAATACTGTAATAAAATGTGTGTGAGTTTTATTAGAAAAAAATAAAATATTTTAAATTAATAAATGGAACACACATGCAGATCAAGCCAATGGGCCACAAATTAGATTTTTTTTTGGCTTCTCCCAAAATTCACACCACCACACCAAGTTTCACCACCAAATTAACCATTGCCTATCCCTCCATTATTATATCCCATACTACCCCACTACACCTAATACCACAACTATTTCAGATAGAAAATCAAAAGTAATAAAAATAGAGAAAATTTACAATTTTATTGAAATAACAATTACAAGATGAATACACGGTTATTCTTACAGTGGAATAATAAATATTATAATTTTCTTATATGTAAATTTGACGATGGAAACCTAACGAGAGCAATTGTTTAGACTCGTTGGCAATCTGACGATAACTTTTAACTTGGGTTACAAGGATGATCAAAAAAGAGGAGAAAATAGCTCACTTGCTATACATGCAATGTAAGAATATAATAATTAGTTTTTTGCAGTGATATGAACCTTATACTTAATGAGTTTGATGTGAAAATTATTTTCTCTGAACACAACATTGGAGATTTGATAAAGAAAAGAAAAGAAAAGATTTTGTTGATAGGGCTCTAAGGTTTTAATGGATAGATAGATCCTTCGACCTCATTCAAAGTCAGAGATGATTGGATATTTGTAGAGTTCAATTGAGTCTTCAAATTTCTAACTAGCTAATTCAATCTCATAGATTTGGTAGAAATAGGAATCAACGATTGACTGGAGCCTATAATCAACTCAAATTAGGGTTAAACTCAATTCTAGACTAGGATCACAGGTGACCAAATATGGGTCACCGATAACATGGAGAGAAGTTGTTTTCAGATTGTAGAGACTAATCATTAGTACACCGTTAATGTAGAGAGGATCATCAATGACGTACATAAATAACTATTTTTGGTTGTTGGAAAACTGGATCATTGTGTGATCACCAGTGACCTAGTGAATGTGAAATTCTTTTATAATGTAGTATTTTAGTAAAATGATCATAACTTATTCGTCTGAGTTCATATTGATATGATTCGTATATCGTGGAAAGAGAAGAGCTTTACAACTTTTTCCTCAATGAAGTTTTCTAGTTTAATCTTTATTAGTGTCAAATCTGGCCTTAAAATTGATGCTACTATACAGCCTTCAACGAATTTGGTTTCGTTCTATTTTAATCTCCATTTTGCCTCCTTCAACCATAGAACTCACTCATGATTTCTGACCATCATTTTATTGTCTCTACAACAGCCACTACACCCATACTACCAGAGTTTCCATCATATACTTGACTTGTATTGTTAACTATCAGAACTCACAACAATTAGCGATAAGTAGTTATATTTATGTTCAAATAAATGTACATATAGATGCATAGACTATTTAAAAAAAAATTTATGGAGCTTACTTTCTCTCTCTCTATGTATCTAATTTATAAGACATGTCTCTGGATACAACAATTTTTATTATTTTTAATAAAAATATTTGTAATTTTGCATAATCATCCCTTCCAAAATAATGTGTGTGCACTTTTCCATCTTTCTTTCTCTTAGTATTTAAATTCTAATAATATACTCATCCAGATTCTAAAATAGGTCATAATTGGAATATTACTATAAATTTTGCCACCTATTAGGCTATTTATTTCGACAAACTTGTATGATGATTTATATTAGGGTTAATTATAGTCAGACCTCTTGTAGTATTGGGAGTGTGTAACTTAACACCCCTGAAGTTTGAAACTCTCAAAAAACCCCCTGAATTTAGTTATTTTCACTCTCCTTTTTTACTAAAGAGCACTCTTGTCGCTCAAATTCCTACTCTACCCTCATCCCTCTCTTTAATGAGTGTGCTGATTAAAAGGAAGGATTTGGTAGAATATGAATTTGAGGAATAAGAGTGCACTTTAGTAAAAAAAGAGAGTAAAAATAATTAAGTCCACGGAGTTTTTTGAGAGTTTCAAACTTCAGGGGTGTTAAGTTACACACCCCCAATACTACAGGGGGTCTAACTGTGATTAACTCTTTATATTATCCTCATTCTTCCATTAACTATAAGAATAATACATTTAATAAAGTTACTAACTGGCCATTACATTGGGAACATCTCATTTTTATTTTTTCCAAACTTTAAGGGAAAAATATAACAGTTGTTAATGTTGCTGTGACTATAATGAGACCTCAAAATTCGCCTCATTTTATTATTGGGGTATTTATAGATCTGTCCCTTATATGTTTATAAATTATAATATAGTCCCCCAAATCTTCTATTTAGGATTTAGTCTCTCAAATTCTTTAAGTTAATACAATTTAATCCCTTAGTTTATATTTTGGCCCGATTTTTCAGTTTTACTCATAATTTTCTTCACTTAATTCTCCATTCGCTCTTTCCCCTCTTTTTTTAGTTCTTATTTGGTTTTCCGCTTCTTCTTCTTCTCTTATCTTTTTATTCATTTATTGGGTTCTCCCTCTCTATATTAAGACCAAATGCATTATTCTCTACTAAATGTATTAAAGGTAGAAATGAATTTATCCAATATAGAGAGGGAGAACCCAATAATTGAATTTATATTGAGACTTAAAGGTTTAATACATTTAGTGGAAAATAATACATTTGGTTTCAATATAGAGAGTGAGAACCCAATAAATGAATAGAGAAAGAGAAGAGAAGAATAAGAGAGGAACCCAATAAGAACTAAAAAGAGAGGGAGAAGAGAGAACGGAAATTAAGTGAAGGAAATAAGGGATAAAACGGGAAAATCGGGCCAAAATATAACCAAGGGACTAAATTATAATAACTTAAAGATTTAAGAGACAAAATCCTAAATATGAAGATGTGGGGGACTAAATTATAATTTATAATTTAAGGGACAGATCTGTAAATACCCCTTTATTATTTTAGTAGTTTATTATTTTTTTCACAAAAATCCGCAACATTAGCATCATAATATTTTACTAATTCATTTTTTTTAATATATATTCTTTAGATTTGACACCCTGAGATGATGATTTTAACTATTTTAATGCGATTACTATTGAATAGAAATTTTTTATAGGGGACAGCTCACCTCCACTTGAGATGCTGACAATTTTATGAATAGAAATTTTTTATAGGGGACAGCTCACCTCCTCTTGATCTGTTGAAGATTTGTTACCTGTTATAAAATTTAACTCCTTGGAATTACGAAACCAGATTTTTATAGTTTTCAGCTCATTTTTTTATTTTTATCACGCGCATTGTAACCCCTTTAACTAATACGATGGCTCCCCCGTAGCGTTGACTTACACTGGCCACAGACAGGGTAAGAGTCTTGAGTCTTGACGCGGACTTTCCCGTTTCTGCACGCGCTGGATCTCATGACGTCAACTGCCTTCGGCAATCTGGCTGATGTCATGCTTTCGCTGACGTCAGGAGCTCAGCCCTCTCCCTCCCACTCTCCCTCCCGCTCGCTTTAAAGTTTGTAGGGCTCTCGAATCGTCGGTGAGAGACGAGATTTGTGTGTCTTAAATTGAGTGGGTAGTCAGTTTCCAACAATAAAGATTCTCATCTGGGGCAATCAATTGTGCAGAGAATATTGCCGAAGGAGTCCATCAGTTCATATACGAACATTCTTCATGAAAAAGGTTTCTGGTTCCTTCCCAAAGTGGAGATTTAATTTGGATATATAATTAATTAGGTTAGGATCTAATTCTGAAATAACAAAAAAAAAATTGCTTTCAAATATGGAGACAATTGCATATTATATAATTTTGGAGACATGAATATATTACATTAGCATTTTGTTAAACACATTATATATATATATATATATATATATATATATATATATATATATATATATATATATATATATATATATATATATATGGGAATGGAAAATTCACGGATGGTGAAGATAGTTCATTCACCACTGTTTAGGTGGCCCAATAAAATTATTATACGTGGCGTCACTCAAGATAACAAATAAAATATTCTCTTAACTGTAATTTGAGTGGCATCACGTGTAATAATTTTATTTGGTCATCTAAGCGGCGGTGAAGGAACTCTCTTCACAACCGATGAATTTGCCGTTTATTATATATATATATATATATATATATATATATATATATATATATATATATATATATATATATATATATATATATATATATATATATATATATATATATATATATATATATATATATATATATATATATATATATAATTGAAATGAACTCACAACTTATGTAAATTACCTGAGCTGTAGTTTATTACTACTATCTCCAATAATTTTTTAAAAAAAATTTCTTTTGGATTATGATCTCGACCCCTTAGCGTTCACTCAAATTCAATTTCTTGGGTTTTAATTTTGATTTGGTCCACCATCAAGTTAACACAAAATTAACTGTTTTCAATAAATAAAACATTTTGTATGGACTTGATGAAATGGTAAATGAACTCCAAAATTTATGATATTTAATCCGAAAGAAATTAAGGAGGTAGAGATAGTAATTGTTAAAAAAATAAAGAAAAATTATTGGATCATTATAGTTTTGCCGTTAGCTCAAGTAACTTTTCCTAAGCTGGCGGCTCACCTACAGTAATATATATATATATATATATATATATATATATATATATATATATATATATATATATATATATATATATATATATATATATATATATATATATATATATATATATATATATATATATATATGAAACCGGAAATACACCGGCGATGGAGGGAGTTTCTTCACCGCTCCTTAGGTGGCCCAATAAATTATTACACATGGCGTCATTCAAGGTAACAAATAAATGAATTCGCTTAATCGCTCTTTGAGTGGTGCCACATGTAAAAATTTTATTAGGCCACCTAAGCTGCAGTGAAGGAACTCTCTTTACCGCCGGTGAATTTTCCATTTACTCATATATATATATATATTGTTCACCATGAAAATTGAATTTCTCTTTACTGACAATCTTTCAATAAAGGATTACAATCTAACGGTTTCCTATTTTACAGAAGATGAGGAAGATAGACTTCCTCTTCGTTTAAGGCTGGATTTCTAAGTAACTATGGAGGACGATCCTGCTCTCCGTTGATACTCCGTACAATCTCCCTTAGTTGGCTAAAAGAAAGAAAAAAGAGGCTCTTTACTCTTGATCACAAGGGGTAATTTCTGGGAGAAGACGTCTGTCTTTGCTCTCTTCTTCTTCCTCTGTCTGTCCGTGTGTCTCTTTCGCTCTCGCCTTTTATAGGAGGCTTGGAGTAGCGTCCCGCCATATTTTGCTCGACCGTTAGCTCCCACTACTCGAGAAGTACCGCCATATTCGTTAGGCGGTTGCTCCCACGACCGAAGTGACGCCGCTGCATTCGTTTGGCAGTTAGCCCCACGATCCGAGGTGGCAACCCTACTATTCGGGTAGGGTGACTTTGTATTAAACCCCCACCCGAAAGCTATGGGTAGTGTCGCGAATCTCAATTTTAGATTCGCGAACCTGTTCTGTCGTCTGGGTCGTGAACCTCAATCTTCAGGTTCGCGGACCTCAGTTTCTTAGATTCGCAGACCTCAGTTTCTTAGATTCGCGAATCCGTTGAATTGCGGACTTCCGTATCTGAATTTGTGGATCTGCTTTACTTTTTCAGAATTTTTCACCGACAAAACCCCCTCCAAAGTTTCCAAAACTCTCATGATTATTTGAGGAGTTTCGGAATACTTTGGATATAATATTCTGTATTAGAACTTTCATTGCGTTTGCTTGAAGTCTGTGACTCTATATTAGAGCCACTGCTGCTTTTGAAGGTAAATGTGACTCTGTATTAGGGACTCATTTTGCAATCTTTGGATCATGCGACTCTGTGTTAGGATCGCTGATTTGTATCGCGAAGAAGACGACTCTGTGTTAGGGTCGCAAACTTTTATTTTGGAAGGAACACGTCTCTGTATTAGGGGCGCGACTCTCCATCTTTGAGTAGAGGATGACTCTGTATTAGGGTCGCGAACTTTTGTTTTGGAAGGAACACGTCTCTATAGTAGGGGCGCGACTCTTCATCTTTTGAATAGAGGACGACTCTGTATTAGGGTCGCGAACTCTTGTTTTGGAAGGAACACGTCTCTGTATTAGGGGCACGAGCCTTCATCTTTTGAATAGAAAACGACTCTGTATTAGGGTCGCAAATTCTCGCTTCGGAAGGAACACGTCTCTGTATTAGGGGCGCGAGCCTTCATCTTGAATAGAAAACGACTCTGTATTAGGGTCGCCAATTGTCTTCGGAAGGGGCGCGTCTCTGTATTAGGGGCGCGAGCCTTCATCTTTGAAGTAGAAAGCGGCTTTGTATTAGGGTCGCCAACTGTGCTTTTTGAGGAGAAA
The DNA here is from genome assembly GCA_036321105.1 of Dracaena cambodiana. Taxonomy (NCBI): domain Eukaryota; kingdom Viridiplantae; phylum Streptophyta; class Magnoliopsida; order Asparagales; family Asparagaceae; genus Dracaena; species Dracaena cambodiana. Next base: position 49,263,775 of record JAYEPQ010000003.1, read on the forward strand.
CCGACTCCGTATTAGGGTCGCAAGCTTTTTGCGGAAAGGCTGGCAGGCAGTTGTTTTTCTACGGCGTCAGATTCGAGGCGCTTTTCTGAGCCGCATTAAATGAAAAGGTATCCACACGATTCGAGCCGGATATCATGTCTGTCCGGAGATCTCGGCCATCCAATCATCAGCTATATAATCTTCACTTTAAGAGAGAGGCTACTCTTATCTCAAGAAATTTGAAATCTAAGTTCTTCGTCTCAGACTTCTCGTCTTCAATCTCCAATAGCTTCTGATTTTCTGTGCGAAGGATTTTTTCTTCCTCTGTAAAGGATGCCGAAGAAAGTTTCTTTCTCTGATGCTGCCGCCAGTAGTCGTCAAGATCCTCGAGCAACCTCCAGTTCAATAGTGGTTCGGCAGGAACCCTTGATTGGAGGTAATAGAGAAAACTTTCGAAAGACAGTCCCTTTCTTATTATTTTTCTTTACTTTGAATCTGGATGTCCTTTTGCAGTCGACTATGCCTTGAATCCTTGGCCTAAAGACCATTAATTCGGATACTCTGATGGCTACGATGGGGAGAAAGAGTTCAGATTCGTTCATGTCTTCCCACGTTGTGCAACATCAGACAGCCAAGAGAGAGAAGATAAGATTCTCCACCCTTCTCGCTCAACTTTGCGAGAGCTGATGACCAATGTATCTTTTGAAGGAGATAATCGGTCTCCGTTACCCAAACCTGTCTTTTTGTTCGGGGACCATATTTCAATGCCCGACAGTGGTTTGGAAGATGGTGATTACAAATGGCTTTACCAAGTTGAAAGTCGCCACTTGTTTCTCCCGAATATGAAGAGATCTTATCCATTCTTATTCTTTCAGTCTCTTTCTGTGCCCAGGCGATGGACTGGCACATAAACAGGCCACAAGACAGTATCTTGTTGGGAGGCTTCAATGCTCAAGGTGCTTTTCCTCGTAGTAGTGGAAAATACTTATGTGGATTGCTTCCGGGACTGCTTAAATATGACCTCCCCAAAGGCGAGATTCCTATAATCGAGCAGACTTTCCTGCACCGATTTACCAATGCGCAAGGAAAGTTTTCTGTTCAGGATTTTCGTCCCCCTGGATGGGTTCATTGCTCTTCAAAAGGAGAGTGGGTAGTCTTGACCGACTTCTTCTTGAAAACTTTCAAGGATCAGCTCCATTATGCGGGGCTATATCGTGCTATCAGAGCTGTTCAGCACGGTATTCCTGCTAGTAGATTTCATTTTTTTGCTTTACTGGAATTGTACAATCCTGATACTTGTACAGTTTTTAGCCCTCGTGGCGAGTTGGGTTTTGCTCTTCATGAAATGTATGAAATTTCGGGCTTATCCATGGGAGACATCCCGTACGAAGAGTATGTCCCTACCGGGGAAGAACTCCATCGGTTGAAGACCCGGGACCCTTTGATTTATAATACTTACTGGGAATTGCTCTGCCAGTTTGAAGCCAAAGAAGTGGCTGCAGTATCTTCCGTCCAATTTCTCTAAGGGTAGTCTTAACTTTACTCGCCTTCCTCCAGTTTCTGAAAAGGAGGTTGAGAGAAGAATCGCCAGTTTCGGGACAGATACTTATACCGCTGAATCTGACGAGGATGTCTTCAAAGCTGGAACGTCCTTTGAAAGTTTTCACTATCAGGCCCTCCAGCCTTTGTTCGATCCTGCCTTCTTGGCGAGCTTTTTGATGGTGTGGCTGAAAAAGTGTGTTATTCCTTCGTAGGAAAACATACCCATTAGAGCCGTATACCCAGCCGTCCTACTAGCATTTGATAGGCGGCTCAGTTTGTTACCTGCGATGGTTTGCAGCATCCAAAGCGGACTGAGAAGATTATCTGACAAATTCTGCCAGGTGAAGAAGGAGCAAAGGAAGAAAGGAGATCCGGTCATTAAGACCCCCAATCCGCGTGTAGAACTTCCTTATGCTTATTTGATGGCTTGGCTGGTTCTACACTGCCCCACTTTGATGAGTCCTGCAGACTCGCAGATTGACCTAAGTGCTCCCAAAGTGCAGCACTATGAGAGGTCGCAGTGGAAGGGAGACTACATGGCAGCGATCCGCAAAACTCTTCGTCATTTCTCAACTTTTGAGTTGTTCAGATGTTTCTCATACTTCCCGAATGCTGGTTACGGGGAAGAATTCGCGGACACTGCTGGTGTCGATAAATTTACTACCCTCTCCTCGGGATGTTTCTGGTGGTTGATAAACATCCGCCCAGGGCATCTGGTTTTTCGTTTGGAGAACCTTTGATATATTGAGCCTTACTACTCGAGTCGCTTTGCTCGACAGTTTGGGTATGATCAGCTTTACGTTGGCAATCCCAATAGAGAATTAAGCTTTGTTGGGAATGTTCTTGAGGGAGCTCGAGCTTGGTTTCACTTCGTCGCAGGTGAAACTCAAGCCAAATTTGATCTTCCGCTCAAAACTTCGAATTCGAGTATGAGCTTTTGCTTTTGCAAATGGTTTGCGGATGCTAACTCCGCTCCTCAGAGTTTCAACGTACACCATACCAGTCTGCGGGAGATCAGATCCTGGTATGCTTAGAAGAAGAAGGCTGGCAGTACAAAAGTGGCAGGGATGGACGACTTCAGGGGGGACAGTGCGTCTGATGAATCGGAACAAAAGGAAAAGAATACTGATGCACCGGTTCAGGCTGCCTCCTTTGATGCTTCTCCTGATCCAACGTTGAGGAAGACTTCTCCTCTGCCGCAGTCTTCTCCTAACTAGTCTTTACATAAGCGAAAGAGGCTACGACGTCTTAGCAACTTGTCTACCATTCCGCGGAAAACTGACTCGCAGAGCACCCTGTCTGGGACAGGAACTGCAGCACTCACTCTGATTTCTGAATCCCTTGTTGAGGAACCTGAGGAGGAAGAAGATGACTCATCTTTGATTGTCCGTTCCCTTAAGAGGCGTCGGAGTCAAGGACCTGTTCTCCGCAGTGATCCTACTTCTGTTACTCAAGAGGGTTCTTCTATTGGCTAGGCCGACGTTGAAATTAGTGCTCCTTCGGCTTTACCAGAGGACTCTGTGGTTCCTGTTGCTCAGGACACTGCTGATAAAGTGTAAATTATTGGGAAGACCCGCGCACCAGACTCTCCAAAGGCAGCACCCCCTTCCAAAGATAAAGATGAATGGGGCGACGACGATGACGCCAGTAGTGACAGTTTCCGCTCTTCTACTCCTCCTTCAGATCATGGTAAATATGTCTTTTTGAGTGAGGATATCCGGACCGAAATATACAGGCCTGAAGTGTTTGGTCCTGAGGTGTACGGACTTGGGGAATCCAGTGTCCAACCTTCAGGTCTTCATCTTCTTTCTTCAGCAATTATGCTATCTTATCAAATGATAGTGTGATACTTAACTGTCAATTTTCTTCTTCTCTTTTTTTTCTACTAGCTCCAGTTTTGACTCCGGATTTAGAGTGCATGGGCGTGAAGGTGGCTTCACCAGATAATACCATCGCGGGAGCTAGCACTGGTGGAGCGACCGAAGTTACTACTGTCGCTGCTGATACTTCAGAGGCAGTGATTCCCGAGGCTGCCGTGTCTACGGTTTCGGCTACAATTGCTCCAACTGATGCTGTGGTTCTGGAGACTGCGATTGGTAGCTCCGCGAAAATCTGTAGAGGTGCCATTCCTCCTGTTGCGGATCAACCCGCTTCTGCCTCATCCAGTATTACTCCTTCTCATGCAGAGATTGACATGCTTGAGAGTGATTTGCTGAAGGACACGGTGGAGACTTTCCTTCAGTTTCTGGACCGCTGTATCGATAAAGTGCTAAAGGGGGTTCCTTTTACTTCGATCGCCAATGTTCTCAACATTTATCTAATTGGCATTGTTAGCATTGGTGGAGATGATAGAGCTGCTCCTTTTAGGCTTATGATAATTCAGCTTCAAAGGCATGCTGAATCTCTGTTGAAGGCCATAAGCGCTGATAGATCTGAGTCAGTGAAAATCATTTTCCAGAAGCTGAGAGAGGAACAGTTTAAGTTCCAGAAGGAGACTCGAGAGAGGGTAGATATTTGCAAGGCCTCTTTAGAAAAGTGCCAATCAGACCGCGAGTCTCTGGTTCTTCAAGTGGAAGCCGCTGCCTCAATTGTCAAGGGCCATGATCAAGCCATTACTAAAGCTCAAGCTTTCCTAGCCAAGATCACCAAAGAGAGTGATGAGTCGTGAGGAATCTGGCCGATTTGTCACGTCGGAGGGACTATGTATCCAGGGATCTCCAAGCGATGCAAGCTGAATTGGATTCCCTGGAGGCTGCTGCAGCGCAGAATATTATTGCTAGTGACGAAGAACTGCGTCGCTAAACTACTGTTCAAGCTTATGAGACCCTTCAGCAAGTCATTGATGATGAAGAGGAAAAAATAAAGGCCCTTTTGAACCATTAAATTAAAACTTTTGTGTAATAATTTCCCTTGTCTTCCGAGGTGTGATTTCGCAATTGTTCTTCAAAAACTTGTAACGAACTTGCCATTCTTTTTTTACTGAAGTTTGCGAACCATCGTAAAATTTTGGAATCTGTATATCTGTTATGCGACTCTTTTTTTTTTTAAGTCACATGAATTCTAGGGATTCGCGGATTTACACCATTCATATCTGACCCGCGACCTGGGTTCTGGAATTCTGGTCTGCGATGCTTCGTCTGGAGGTTAGCGGAATAGACCGTAGATTTTTTTAGAATTTGTAGAGACTTCTGCGAGCCGTGGGATGCAGCCGTTTGGTCATGGAATTCCAAGCGTTGCATGCCTCTATTAATGACGAGATCTCCGGGTTGCAATATCTAAGCGTCCCATGCAACAATAATAAATTCTGTTGAGATCTAAACTGAAAATCTTGACCGAAGATCTCGGTCTTATCCCTTCTAAACTGAAGGTCACAATTAGCAGCTCGCCTATATAAGCACATGCTTTCTTCAATGAAGAATCATTCAGCCGTGAGAAAATTTCTTCTTGACTCTCTTCTCTTTCTCTTTTATAGTCGATCCACCAGCGCAGCTGTGCTTTCTTCTTCTTCAATCTGAAGTGATGGATAAGGGTTGGCATATCACAAGACCTCCAGACAGCATCAATCTAGCTAGGTGTCTCACCGACAAGGTCCTTCTGACCGTAGTCATTTTTCTTAATTAAGGTATACCTCTTCTTCTGATTTATGCCCTCCTCTTCTTCTTTTTCTTTCTTTTTAACAAAGGTTTGTTTCGGCTGCAGAAGATAACCGTAGTCATTTTCCTTAACAATGGCCCAGACCCAATGTGCCCGTAATTGCTTCCAATGCCTCAAGGGGCTTGGACGGTCTCATGTATCTTTCATGAGAGAAAAGATTTCGGGTCTGGGGCATTGTTTTTCTTCTTTCCTAATATCCCACAAGGTTGGGGTACTAATGACCAGGACCTTGAATTTGCGCAACCCGTCAGCTATATAGCTAGGGTTCGCATTCGATATGCCCAGTTCTGAACTAATCAATTCACTGGCATCATCCCTGGGGGAGCAAACCAGGAGGTCCTTGATTGCGGTCGGAAAGAAAAAACAAGATTATGCTTTTTAAGCCATCCTAAAAAAAGGAGGCTACAAGAGTAAATTGGAAGTGGAGGCCAGAGAGCAAACTTTTTGATCTGAACCATACCGAAAGAGGCGGTTACAGAAGTAAGTTTGTCATTCCAGAAGAAGGGCCTGCGGGAGCAAACTTTTTGATCTGAACCATACCGAAAGAGACGGTTACAAAAGCAAGTTTCTCCTTTTTTTTATGTTTACTCTTATTGGCTGTATAGCACTTAGAGAATTCTCTGTAATTTTGTTTTCGATGATGAATAAAGAAGATCATTTCTTTCTATGTAATTGAGAGTACCTGAAAGATGATTTTGATGTTGATTACCAGAGGTAACTGTTAACTTGATAATTTCGAAATGGATCAAAATTTTCTAAGTACCCAAAACTACTATGAATGAATGAACTTCTTTATTGATAAACTTGATTCGCCAAATGTGTTATTGACTTGGCAAATCTTGGTGGATAGAGAAATCTGATTCGCCGGAGGTAATTTTTAACTTGACAAATTTTGATAGAAAGAAATCTAGTTCGCTAGAGGTAATTTTTAACTTGACAAATTTTGATAGAAGAAATCTGGTTCGCCAGAGATAATTTTTAACTTGGCAAATTTGATAGGAAGAAAATCTGATTTGCCAGAGGTAATTTTTAACTTGGCAAATTTGAGATGAGAAATCTGGTTTGCCAGAGGTAATTTTTAACTTGGCAAATTTGATAGGAAGAAAATCTGATTCGCCAGAGGTAATTTTTAACTTGGCAAATTTTGATTGAAAGAAATCTGGTCGCCAGAGGTAATTTTTAACTTGGCAAATTTTAATAGAAAGAAATCTGGTTCACCAGAGGTAATTTTTAACTTAGCAAATTTAATAGGAAGAAAATCTGATTCGCCAGGGGTAATTTTTAACTTGGCAAATTTGATATGAGAAATCTGGTTCGTCAGAGGTAATTTTTAACTTGGCAAATTTTGATGTGAAAGAAATCTGATTTGCCAGAGGTAATTTTTAACTTGGCAAATTTTGATAGGAAGAAATCTGGTTCGCCAGAGGTAATTTTTAACTTGGCAAATTTTGATATGAGAAATCTGGTTCGCCAGAGATAATTTTTAACTTGGCAAATTTTGATATGAAAGAAATCTGGTTCGCGAACCAAAGGCTTTTTTAGTCCAGAACCGAGAACCTTCATTAACGAAGTTTTGATTACAGAAAAATTATTTACTCATGACTAACATAGAACTGCCTAAGCCGTATTATGACTGGTGTTTTGTAATTTTGCTAAGGATAATACTTCTTCAGAAACTTGCCGTTGATTGGCATTAGGACTTTGTCACCATTAGGCTTTGTCAACCGATACGCCCCGTTGGAGTAGACCGTATCAATGATGAAGGGTCCCTCCCACTTTGGCTGAAACTTTCCCCTAGACTTCTGGCTTGTTATGATTGGTCTTCTAACTGACAGGACCAGATCACCTTTTTTAAAAGTCATTCGCTTAGCCTTTTTGTTAAAGGTTCTGGAGATCCGCGCCTGGTATAGCTCGATACTCTGTTGAGCTTCTAAGCGTTTGTCATCCAAGCCTTCTAACTCTTGGAGTCTTTGTTGATGCTTTCTCATGAGGTTAAACACTGTCTTCAAATCTTTTAAGTGATCTTCTTTATTTCTGCTCTTAATTGCTAGGTCATCTACGTAGTACTCCACTGTTTTTCGGAGGTGCTTCTGGAAAATTGCATGCATGGTGCATTGATACGTAGCACCTGCGTTCTTTAGGCCAAAGGGCATGACTGTATAACAGTATACTCCGAGTGGTGTCCTGAAGGACGTATGCTTCTCATCATCGGGATACATCTTTATTTGATTATATCCCGAGAACCCATCCATGAACGTCATGCGCTCATACCCACAAGTATTATTTATCATAATATCAGTGATGGGTAATGGGAATTCGTCTTTGGGGCAAGTCTCATTCAAATCCCTAAAGTCTATGCAGACTCGGATTTTTCCATTTTTCTTAGTCACGGGAACTATATTTGCGACCCAATCAGGGTGCTGTTCCTCGCAAATGAAGCCTGACGCGATCAACTTTTTGATTTCAGCTTCTATAGCTTCCATGATTTCTGGACGGAATCTTCGTTGTTACTGCTTTACTGGCTTAACTTCTGGTCGGATCTTCAATTTGCGAATCGCCACGCTTGGATCCAACCCTGGCATCTCCTCATAACTCCAAGCGAAAATATCAATGTATTCGCGGACGAGGGATATCAATTCTTTCCTTTCTTCCGAGGATAGGTTCTCACTTATAAATATGGGTTTAGGATTCTTCTCATCTCCCATATTGATTTGGAACACTTTATCTTCAGTTGGGGGCTCCCATTGTTCAAACTGAATCTCCCACTCCCTATTAAGATGCTTGTCCCACGGGTCGTCCCTTTTTGGTGAAGTTTCCTTCAAATCTTCGTCTTCATGGATCGCGGAAGCCATATTCGCGGATACTTCATGGAAAATCACACCTGTGCTGACATTTGAATCCCAACATGATAATTCTGACGAATGATCGTACTGTCTTTCCTCAGCTTTGTCGTTTGAGGAGGCCTCGGAAGTGGTGACGCATCCCAACCCCTGCCGGTTTTCTGATAATAGTCTGGCATCTTCCCTTCGCAGACAAAAGTTTGAAGGATTGTCTTCCTTCCTTTCCAAAATTCAACCCCCTGCCTTTGGCCAGATTGTATCCCATTTTCTTCATTATTCCATGGGAATTTTCATCGTAATGGAAGAACTTGGGTTTTCCCTGTTCTTCCTCAGAATCTGAACATTTCTCTTTGTTCCTATGACTTGCTCTTCCAAATACTATGGCCTTTTGGGTTCCGCTTCTGGGAGGGACCTCAAAAATAGCTTGGTCAGCCCTTTCAACGCCATCACTTAATTCATATAAGGATGATCGGATAGGTGCTTAGAAGGAAGTCAGAGAATATATCTCATTTACACAGTCACTAAATGCATCTGTGCTAGTGCTTGAGGGCTCAGAATCAACACCAGAAGAATAAACAAATTTCAGATTTTCATTTATCACCCATTCACCTCAGAGTGAACGGCGTTATTTACATCAAGGCCTTCGAGGCTTATCACAATGGGCTCACCATACCAGATTACATCCTCGGATTTCGAATCTTCGGATCCTGATTCTGTATCAGCCTCTTCGCCACTATCAGAGTCATCCTGAACAAGCCGATCTGCGACACCAAATGCATCTTGATATAGCAATGCGTCAGTAAAGTAGTTTCAACTCCTTTGAAGGGTTGTTTCTCTACAATGAGTGTCTTCACGTTCGCGTCTTCGTCGACGTACTTCATGCATTGGTGTAACGTAGAGGGCACGATTAGATTGCTATGGATCTAGGGTCTCCCCAACAGCAGGTTGTATGACGTGTCCGCATCTATCACGTAACACATGACTTCCGTTTTCAGGTCGCCGATTTGACACTTGAGCTTTATTTTACCCAAAGGTCTACTACCGTTAGCATTGAACCCGAAAATGGTAGTGTTGGTTGCAGCCAATCTGTTCATCGGCACTCCAAGATACCGTAGCATCCTTCGCGGCATGATGCTCAAAACCGAGCCTGGATCAACTTGAATACGATCAATCTCCGTAGACCCTATGTATCCCTTGTAATACAAAGGGCGATGATGCTTATTACTTCTGACTTGCATATCTTCCGGAGAGAAGGTGACACAAGGGATGTTTTTACCAGAAATCTGGTGACATGTCGCGCAGAGAGACTCTCCTTCTTCGATCGTCTCTGGTATTTGCGCCAAGAATACTTCTGAATCTTGCAGAGCCTCTCTTAAAGCTTCCCTAGTAGATTTGGAGAGCTTTAGAAGCTCGTACAAGGTTATCCTTGCAGGGATATTGGCCAACTGTGTTAGGATGTCGAACTGGAACGACTTTCGCGAGTCTTCCGCAAGTTCTTTTCCCTTTTTCCTTAGAGCGTTGTCAAACTTCAGCTCTTTTTGCTTGACCTTCTCTGGAGATGGTTGAGAATCTGTTGTTTGGCCATAATTCTTTAAGTAATGTTTTCCCGAACGGGTCCCCTTGGAGGGAGGGTCTGCATCGGCGACCAAGGAATTTCCGATTTCTTTTTCCGAATCGGTCAGAGCAGGAACGATCTCATCGTCTTTGGGAATTACGGAAACGACGTTGGAGGTGAAGACCCTCTCTCTTCGCTTCTTCCCAGAGGAACTAGAACTCCATTGTTCATCATGTAGGAGATCAGGATGTACCCAAAGTATCTCCCTCCTATCAGTTTTAAAGGGGAATAGTCCTTTCTTTTGCTGTTGATGTGGGTCGAAATTTATGACTTGCATCGTGCCTTTATGGATGGGCTGCACTCCATCTTGAACTGTTGACTCTATCCAGTGGGGCGCTTTACCGAACATGACGGTCACCATGTTCGCAGTCACCTTCTTCTGGTGCTCTTGAAGCTTGATGACATTAGCGTCCACTAATGCTTGAATTTTGTCTTTAAGGATGTAGCAGTTTTGGGTGGGGTGGTTAATGATCCTATGGTAGACACAGTAGTTAGGATCATTAACTTTCCTCGCTTCCTCCGGACGTTTAGACTCTGGCAACTTCAGCATCTTCTTACTCATAAGGAGGTTGAAGATAGTCTTCGTGTGCTCATCCTTAAAGGAGTATTGCTTTTGCAGCATTCGCGTCAGAGGGTGAAACTTCGGGGAAGTCTTCGTAGGTTGTGGCGCATCAGTGACCATTGTTTCCTTTTCCTTATATCCTCGAGGTCGGGACTTATAGTTGTTATCACCACTTCGCTTCGGTTTCTCCTTGCCTCCCTCTTCTTCAAGCCTTTGCACGATTTCTTTAGCTTTTTCAGCTTGTAGGGCAAGATCCTTCCAAGTTGAGGACTTCACCGCCCCCATCCTGGCTAGAACCTTGGTTGATAAATTATGTCGACAGGTTTCTACCAGGGTCTTTTCTGGTATCCCATGCGGACATCTGAGAGAATCGTTCCGGAATCTTTTGATGAAGTCCCGGGCTAACTCTCCTTTCTTTTGTTTAGCGGCTAGAAGCGCCGACATTGATACCTCCATATCATCTTCAAAGAATCGAGTGAGAAATGCTTTCTCCATGTCACTCCAGGAATTGATGGTTCCCGGTTCTAATCTCCGGAACCATTCAAAAGCTAGCCCATTTAAGGTACTAACAAATATTCTTGTAATAATAGGGTCATTTCCGGATAAATGCCTTATCTGAGACTTAAAATAGTAGAGGTGTTGGTTTGGCGATCCTCTACCATCAAAAGATTTGAGCTTCAACGGTTTGTAGCTTTCTGAAAACGGCACCGTTTCCCACTCCATGGGATATGGCCTTACTACACCCAGTTCTTGTAGGTCGTCCTTGTGCATAAGGGCGTTCAATTGGTTCTGGAAGCTCTCCATCCAGACAGCATTTGCGTTTCCCTCCTGGTGCATGGAGCTGTTGTCATCATCTTTATGATGTTATTCTTCTCGATTGTTATGAGGACTATGACCTTCTTCTTTGGTCTTCTTTCCCGTATTCTTCAGTTTAGATTTTTCCAATTCCATCAGAACATGTAGCATATCTTTAAGCTCGCTGATGACGTTCTGCTGTTGCTGGATATGCCTATCTTGCTCTTTCATTCTCCACATGAACTCTTCTGGGATATTGTTCTGCATCATATACGCAGAGGCGGAGTCTTCTAAGAATGAATCAGACGTTTGTGATTCAGCCATAACAGACTTGGCTATATCTTCTTCATCAGATGAGATCCCCGCCATCTGTCTATAATTCATAGGGATCGCCACCCCACTTTTGAGTCAAGTATGCCGAAAAACTCCTCGCCCTTCGTTGGATGGGTCTTTCGAACTCGAAGAGAGCTCTGGGTTAGAAGCTTCTTCTTCGGAGACTTTCTTCGCCTTCTTTTTATTCTTCATATCTCCAACGCTTATCATGTTGGAGGTCATCGTGGGGTATTCCGGTTCAGAAAACTCGAGCCCACGTCGTCTCCTTTTTGCCAATTGGGATGACGATATTGATGGAGATGACAATCGACAAAACACCAAGGATCGGGCATGAGTTGAACAATGACAGTGAGATAGTACTGCATTGATCAGTCGTTCACAGTGGCATTGAGATACATGGGATTATTCTCTTCCTCTGTTTAGAAGTTCCCTAAGATCTCTTGCACTGGAGTCCCTTGTGATGGCTCATTTGTGAGAGATAACCTTAGGGATGGTGGAGTTTCAGCCTCGCAGATAGGCATGCACTTTCTGCGAATTTGATGTTCGCGAGCTTCTTCAGATTTTCCCCTTGGGACGCGAATGTATGCTCCGCGTCGACTACGAACAACTTTGACGGCTTCACTCCGCTTCTTGTAGAAAACGTGAGTGAATCCTTCTGCATCTTGGCCAACCTCGCCCTTAGGCTTCCATATTTGGATCGTAGGTTTCTGCCGAGATGAGTTGGCAGTTTCCTTTTGTTACTCGTTCCCGTGAAGGGCACGAGCTTTGTTTCTCCTCAGGTTTCTCCTCATTGTACGCGTGAGAGGAACCTCCTTCTCCACATGACAGCTTTGAGGAGCGGGTAGTGGTTGCTTTCCCTTGTTGAAGTGGAGACCTTGGTCCACTTTGCTTGAGAGATCAAGAGTCTTTTCTGGCAAAGAGCCCGTTGTTAAAGAAGGGGATTTCGGACTATCTTGGTCCGTTGATTCCCTCAACTGGGCTATTGTCATCTCCTTGGGAATTGACCCCTTGGAGATTTTATGGTATCCCCTTAGGGAAGTAGGGCTCTTGGAGCCTGAAGAAAGAAATTCTTCATACCTTTGCTGGTCGACGGAAATGGCGAGCGAGTCGACCATAAATGCCAACTGGAATGTTGTCGGATTGAGCCACCACCAAGTCACCGGAGGTGATGGTAGTCCCCAGCGGAGTCGCCAACCTTCTGCTCGCCATGAAAATTGAATTTCTCTTTACTGACAATCTTTCAATAAAGGATTACAATCTAACGGTTTTCCGTTTTACAGAAGATGAGGAAGATCGACTTCCTCTTTGTTTAAGACTGGGTTTCTAGGTAGCTATGGAGGACAATCCTGCTCTCCGTTGACACTCCGTACAATCTCTCTCAGTTGGCTAAAAGAAAGAAAAAAGAGGCTCTTTGATCTTGATCACAGGGGTAATTTCTGGGAGAAGACGTCTATCTCTGTCTCTCTTCTTCTTCCTCTGTCTGCCCGTGTGTCTCTTTCGCTTCCGCCTTTTATAGGGGGCTTGGAGTAACGTCCCGCCATATTTTGCTCGACCGTTAGCTCGCAGTACTCGAGAAGTGCCGCCATATTCGTTAAGCGGTTGCTCCCATGACCGAAGTGACGCCGCTGTATTCGTTTGGCAGTTAGCCCTACGATCCGAGGTGGCAACCCTACTATTCGGGTCGGGTGACTTTGTATTGAACCCCCACCCGAAAGCTATGGGTAGTGTCGCTAATATTAATTTTAGATTCGCGAACCTGCTCTGTCATCTGGGTCGTGAAGCTCAATCTTCAGGTTCGCGGACCTCAGTTTCTTAGACTCACGGACCTCAGTTTCTTAGATTCGCGGATCCGATGAATTGCGGGCTTCCGTCTCTGAATTCGTGGATCTGCTTTGCTTTTTCAGAATTTTTAGCCGACATAAATATATATATATATATATATATATATATATATATATATATATATATTAACTACAAGAAAACAGAGAATTCGTGACAAAAAAAGTCATCGCTAAATACATGATGGATAAGATAGTGCGCAATTTCTCATATTGTACAAGTGCCCGTGCATACCCGAGACCCGGCCTCTAACTCATGGCGCTGAAGCATGACACACCGCTTGGTGCTTACAAGTCAGACCCTATTAAATGAAACAAGTAACGGGCATCACCTATATGGTGACTCATGTATCAGACGGTGGCTCAGTACTACCCAGTGCTACTAGTAAAAGGCCCTCAGCACCTAATCAAGAAGTTGGCCAACAAGATCCTTGTATAATACGGGACTTATCTATCCATCATGTAGTCTTTTCCATATTAGTAATGCATATGATATACGTGAATTAAACGAAACCGTGATCTTTCATGTCAAATTGTATACATATCATTTTCACAAGAATCAAGAGTTCAGGAATCAAGATTTGGGATCATGTACACATATATCATAAGAATACTTCATGTCATGTAATAAAAATACTAGAATTTGTTCTCGTGAATAATCTTACCTTCATGTATCACAAGAAACTTCATGTCATGTAATAAAGATACTAGAACTTATTCTCATATCATGTAATAAAGATACTAAAACTGGTTCTCATGAATAATCTTGCCTTCATGTATCACAAAAATACTTCATGTCATGTAATAAAAATACTAGAACTTGTTCTCATGTCATGTAATAAAGATACTAGAACTTGTTCTCATGTCATGTAATAAAGATACTAGAACTTATTCTCATGAATAATCTTGCCTTCATGTATCATGTTGATATTCACATGTCATGTTATCATAAATCCGCGAATCAGGCTAAGTCTGTAAATCCGCGAATCAGGCTAAGTATGTAAATCCGCGAATCAGACCAAATGTGTAAATTCGCGAATCAGGCTAAGTATGTAAATCCGCGAATCAGGCCAAGTGTGTAAATCTGCGAATCAGGCTAAGTATGTAAATCATCGAATCAGGCTAAGTATGTAAATCTGCGAATCAGGCAAAGTATGTAAATCCGCAAATCAGGCCAAATGTGTAAATCCGCGAATCAAACTAAGTATGTAAATCCGCGAATCAGGCTAAGTATGTAAATCCGCGAATCAGGCCAAATGTGTAAATCCGAAAATCAGGCTAAGTATGTAAATCCGCGAATCAGGCCAAATGTGTAAATCCGCGAATCATGCTAAGTATGTAAATCCGCAAATCAAGCTAAGTATGTAAATCCGCTAATCAGGCTAAGTATGTAAATCCGCAAATCAGGCCAAATGTGTAAATCCACGAATCAGGCTAAGTATGTAAATCCGCGAATCAGGCTAAGTATGTAAATCCGCGAATCAGGCCAAATGTGTAAATCTGCGAATCAAGCTAAATATGTAAATCCGCGAATTAGGCCAAATGTGTAAATCTGCGAATCAGGCTAAGTGTGCAGTCTGTGAATCTGCTAAGTGTGCAGTCTGTGAATCTGACTAAGTGTGCAGTCTGTGAATCTGACTAAGTGTGCAGTCTGCGAATCTACTAAGTGTGTAGTCTGCGAATTTGAAAAAGTGTGCATATCCAAAATGATCTAATAAATCCCAATAAGAATCATGCATATCCATAAAAAGGAATCATGTACTTATGATACAAATCAAATAACAATTTCAAGAAGGAATCAAAGAAATAAAGTGTTATTTGCACAAAGTCCTTAAAAGAATCATATTCTCAAAATAAAAATCAAATAAATTCCCAAAAAGAATATGCATGTTACTTGTATTCAAATACGGTTCAAAGAGAAAATAGAACCAGATGCTACTTGCACAAAATCCATAAAAGAATTGTATTCTCACAATACAAATCAAATAATTTCCAAGAAAGATCATACATGCTACTTGTACTCAAATATGATTCAAAGAGAGAACAAGAATAAGGTGTTACTTGCCTCAAATTGCTTTTCAATCTCTTTAGATTTAGCGAATCTCTTTTCTCTTTGGTTCTCTTTTCTCCCTTTCTTTCTTTTTTTCAAGTGAACCAAAAAGAACTAAGGTTAGAGAGAGGAGGGTGATTTTGCTTTGTTCTTTGACAATATTTCTCTTTGAGAGAATGAGATTATATATGTCTAAGGGCATTTTGGTAACCTTGTGCTTTAAGCTAGTCCCAAGGTTTCTTGCATGTAGGACAAGTGTCCAACTAGAGTGCCACCTCTCACTCTATTTTAACAACTCATTACCACTAAATGCCAAAGGGGTGCTTTTAGAAACTTAATTAAATTTGAAGGTATATTGAAAGAAATTTTTAACTTGATAATTTATAATTTAATAAGCATGATAATTTTGGGGTGTTACACTTATTCTATCTAACGTTGGAATATACTCACATATGAACTTCTAATAATCTTCCCCTTTATTGTGATATAATACAATTGTCTACGGAATTATGGGCCCCTCATAGGCACCAACCATTTATAGGCAATCTCAAATTTGGTTTAAACCATCTACGTGGTGCACGTGGAAAACCATACCTAAAATCATTTCTGACCACTTCGAGTTTCACACCGGTTTCACTCCCCCTTAGACCGCAATATGGAACTTTGACCTGACCACAACATGGGTCAGCTGATGAAATCTTAATTGGATTGGAATACCAGTTGCATGATGATAGTAGTATCCTGATAGGAATAAAATATTAACACTATATATATCTCTTATATGTGATATGAGATATGTAAACAATTAATTGAGAAAGAGCATTATGTTATTATGAGAGATATGAGAGGTAAAGAGATATTTAGATCTCTTCATATAACATTATTATCAAAATGAATCTCACTTTCTGTTCTCATGGATGTAGATTGAATTTGGTCAATCGAACTCCATTAATTGTTTGTGTTCTCCTTGTGATGTATTATTTTCTTCATCTCTATGATCTCGATGGGAGTTCCGATCTCAACAAAATGGTGATAATGAATGGGTAGAAAATATTTCTTTTTCGAAACCTTGTACACTATACCCATCCATTATTTTGTTGCTTTATCGGCTTGGACTACATTATTGCTTAATTTACTTTTGCTACACATGATTTCCATTTGGTAAGATTGGAAACGGAGTTAACGATGATTTGAGATTGGAATCGAGTATCTATGTACACTAAAGACAAAAGAGTTATATGTACGCACAATTCTCAGTAATGGGTGGTTCTCCCGCCCCACAAACATCGACACCATGCTCACAATCCTCGTAATATCTCGTCGTTATAAGGTCTTTCATATTAGAGAAGAAACTTATACTCTCAGTCCCCTTTTTTTTTTAATTCTTATGGCAAACCACAAATATCCTCCGCATTTTATTAATATGTTATAATACAACATGATTGTTGTTTGTGGTAGAACCACCAATCTCAAAAGAAAGGGTACATCTAATAAACGAAGTAAAGGTACATTTGTAATAAAACAAGTAATCGAAGCCACTCTGGTGAACCCCAGCTGAGTGGTCTTACCTTATGGTATAGGTAGTGTCGAGCAGCTCTGTTCTAGGGTGAGTATGTCCTCCTCCGTCGACACTGACGGTTTCATAGTTTTCAGGAGCCTCTTTCTCTGAAAGCTGTAGGTAGTCCTCCTTGGAGTGTATATATGTCCAAAGGATAGTACAGTTAACAATGAGTCTCGTGCATGGTTCAACTGAGTGGTGCGTGTTCCTAAAGATTCTGTTATTCCGTTCCTTCATATGTGCTAGCATAGTGATATGATCATTGTGGATGCAAGATCGCGTGATAGACCTAAATTTTCTGCTCTTTACCAAAAGTTCTCCCCTTCCGACATGTCCACCTTCACTCGCCGCACATTTGATCCAAAAGCTTAACAGTGAATTCCCAAATTTTTCCTTGAGTTACTTCACTTTAGAGATTAACTGGAAGGGAAGAGAGAGAGGAGAGGAATGGAGAGGGTAACCCAATAAGCAGAGGAAGTTGATAACTTAAAAGATTTAGGGACTAAATTATAAATATGAAACTTTGGGGGACTAAATTTTAAATTTTAAACTTTAAGGAACATATATGTAAAAACCCCTTTTACTAATCAGACATGTTGACAGCTTGGCCCTTGAAGGCTCCTAATGGAGTTTCTTCACGAGGGTAATCAAGAGTTTTTTTTATTATTATTATTTTTAAAAAGATATCAAATTAGGTCGGCGGACGCATAGCCTTGTCTTCACACATGATAATTGAATCAAGTTATACACATTTCATGGGTCTTTCTTTTTGACTTTGATATTCCTCAACTCTTGGTATATATTATGTGTAAACAGGGATGGTAATGGACGCGTTCACGGGCTATTTTTTGACCCGTCATATATAAAATTTTGAATTAAAAATAAAAAATTTATTTTTCTAATTCAAAATTTTGTTAAGGGAGTCCGTTAATGCGTCCATTACCATCCTAGATTTTAGAGTTTTATTATTGGGTCAACCAATCGCTGATGATTATAGCATAAAATTCCTTCACTCTCTGGATGGTGTTAGTGAGTCAGCCAAGCACATGTTGGCTTAAGTAAAAAATTTTAAACCTAATGAGTTTTGACTCAAATAGCATTATTTCTCTCTAATTTGTGAGAGACTCCAGATTGAAGTTCAATTTGGATAATGTTGTAATAAAATATGTGTGTGAGTTTGACTAGAAAAAAAATAAAATATTTTAAATTAATAAATGGAACACACATTCAGATCAAGCCAATCGGCCACAAATTAGATTTTTTTTGGCTTCTCCCAAAATTCACACCACCACACCAAGTTTCACCACCAAATTAACCATTGCCTATCCCTCCATTATTATATCCCATACTACCCCCACTACACCTAATACCACAACTATTTCAGATAGAAAATCAAAAGTAATAAAAATAGAGAAAATTTACAATTTTATTGAAATAACAATTACAAGATGAATACACGGTTGTTCTTACAGTGGAATAATAAATATTATAATTTTCTTATATGTAAATTTGACGATGGAAACCTAACGAGAGCAATTGTTTAGCCTCGTTGACAATCTGACGATAACTTTTAACTTGGGTTACAAGGATGATCAAAAAAGAGGAGAAAATAGCTCACTTGCTATACATGCAATGTAAGAATATAATAATTAGTTTTTTGCAGTGATATGAACCTTATACTTAATGAGTTTGATGTGAAAATTATTTCCTTTGAACACAACATTGGAGATTTGATAAAGAAAAGAAAAGATTTTGTTGATAGGGCTCTAAGGTTTTAATGGATAGATAGATCCTTCGACCTCATTAAAAGTCAGAGATGATTGGATATTTATAGAATTCAATTGAGTCTTCAAATTTCTAACTAGCTAATTCAATCTCATAGATTTGGTAGAAATAGGAATCAACGATTGACTGGAGCCTATAATCAACTCAAATTAGGGTTAAACTCAATTCTAGACTAGGATCACAGGTGACCAAATATGGGTCACCGATAACATGGAGAGAAGTTGTTTTCAGATTGTAGAGACTAATCATTAGTACACCGTTAATGTAGAGAGGATCATCAATGACGTACATAAATAACTATTTTTGGTTGTTGGAAAACTGGATCATTGTGTGATCACCAGTGACCTAGTGGATGTGAAATTCTTTTATAATGTAGTATTTTAGTAAAATGATCATAACTTATTCGTCTGAGTTCATATTGATATGATTCCGATATCGTGGAAAGAGAAGAGCTTTACAACTTTTTCCTCAATGAAGTTTTCTAGTTTAATCTTTATTAGTGTCAAATCTGGCTTAAAATTGATGCTACTATACAGCCTTCAACGAATTTGGTTTCGTTCTATTTTAATCTCCATTTTGCCTCCTTCAACCATAGAACTCACTCATGATTTCTGACAATCATTTTATAGTCTCTACAACAGCCACTACACCCATACTACCAGAGTTTCCATCATATACTTGACTTGTATTGTTAACTATCAGAACTCACAACAATTAGCGATAAGTAGTTATATTTATGTTCAAATAAATGTACATATAGATAAAAAAAAAAAAAAAAAATCTTAATTCCACTAGTTTCATCATTTTCTCATGAAATACATGAAAACCCAACTTACCATCACATCATCCATTCACATAAGCATATATTTTAAAAATTTTCTTCGGACTAGTCTTTAGAGTTTAGGATATAAAGTAACCATTATCAAGTTCATCGATATATTGATACATATTTTGCTATGCTTAATAGGTTATATCACCTTCCTTTAATATCACCACAGATCGATAAGTTTATTAGGGTTTCAAAGTTCACCACTTTTAGTGATATAGTATTCCATTTTGGGATATCGGCCAATTGAAAGAGCTAATAGCCAGGCCCGGTCCTAACGTTTTAGAGATCCGGGGCGAAATGAGAAAGGGGCCCTAACAAATCTTATTAAAATTTTAAATAAATATTTTCATTACCAAAATTAAAATTTAGTACATAGTTTTGTCATTACAAAAACTAATCATAATTCATAAAAAACAATTCCTTCGGGCATTCCTAAATGCAAAATCCTCAATAATAGTATCAAGATCAATATTGTCTAACATTTCCTTCTCAATACATAAAATTGCCAAACCATTCAACCTTTCTTGTGACATTGATGACCTCAAATAGGTTTTCAGCAATTTCAACTTTTAAAAACTTCTCTCTGCTGATGCAACAGTCACAGTTACTGTCAATAAGATTCGATAAGCAATGGAAACATTAGGATAGCAATCTGCAATTTTGACATACTCAAGAATTTCAACTGATGACATTGACATATTTGGCAGAGTCATCTTCAACACATTTAGTTCAGAAAAAAAATAATCTAAATCCACATCCGACACATTGTTATGAGAAAAAGTATTCGCAAAATTAATACAATACTCTCTTAATTCATTATCATCCAATAACGTGCATTTGAAGAAGCACTAGGCCCCCTTAGGATACTATACATATATTTAAGATGTGTACCTTGGGCCCCCTTTAGATTATGGGCCCTGGGCAGGTGCACAGCCCGCACCTGCCCAGGGCCGGCACTGCTAATAGATAGGTAGTTCGATAAGTTTCCAAATAAGTAGTAGCAGATCATAAATTTGAGCGTATTTATGCTGGAACAAATTTTCAAAATTAATTATTTATTAAGTTTTCAATGAATTGCTAAGGAAAATAAATAAAATTTTGAGATGCTCATCAATTTTTACTTGACTATCACTTTGTTAACTAGAACTACTTAAAATACCAACCTTACTTAAACTCCCACATCACTTTCCCTACTTTATCTCCTTATTCCCTTGGTTGAACGGCCTGGACTGAGCCAGAGTTGGCCTTGGTTCAGCTCGGGTCCGGCTAGGAATGGTAATGAACACGTCTACGAGCCAAATTTTAGCCCTCTCAATACAAAATTTTGAATTAAAATTTTTTTTAATTCAAAATTTTGTATAGGACGGATTAAAATTTGATCCGAGTCCAAATGCCTAAAGTGGGGTTCAAAATAAAGAAAAAGAAAATGAAAAAGAGAAGAAAATAAGAATCTAGGTTTAAAGTTTGAATTTATGGGAAAAAAAAAAGAAAATAGGTTTAAAGTTTGAATTAGGGAGTTACTGAAGAGTTGTTGGGGTAGAAACTTAAGAGGGTTTTAGAAATAGAAGAGAAAATTAAAGATAGAATTTATTTTGTCGAGAAAAAAGAATTCATGGAGCTTTCTAATTTGAGAGAATTTTTCGTGGATTTGATATTTTTGAGTGAATAGTGTCAAAGTAGGAAATTGAATTGAAATTGGAAAAGATTCTTAGATGCATAGACTATTCAAAAAAAAAAAAAAATTATGGAGCTTACTTTCTCTCTCTCTATGTGTCTAATTTATAAGACATGTCTCTCGATACAACATTTTTTTATTATTTTTAATAAAAATATTTGTAATTTTGCATAATCATCCCTTCCAAAATAATGTGTGTGCACTTTTCCATCTTTCTTTCTCTTAGTAATTAAATTCTAATAATATACTCATCCAGATTCTAAAATAGGTCATAATTGGAATATTACTATAAATTTTGCCACCTATTAGGCTATTTATTTCCACAAACTTGTATGATGATTTATATTAGAGTTAATTACAGTCAGACCCCATGTAGTATCGGGAGTGTATAACTTAACACCCCTGAAGTTTGAAACTCTAAAAAAACCCTTGAATTTAGTTATTTTCACTCTCATTTTTTACTAAAGTGCACTCTTGTCCCTCAAATTCCTATTCTACCCTCATCCCTCCCTTTAATGAGTGTGCTGGTTAAAAGAAAGGATGGGGTAGAATAGAAATTTGAGGAACAAGAGTGCACTTTAGTAAAAAAAAAAGAGAGTGAAAATAATTAAGTCCAGAGGATTTTTTGAGAGTTTCAAACTTCAGGGGTGTTAAGTTACACACCCCCAATACTACAGAGGGTCTAACTGTGATTAACTCTTTATATTATCCTCATTCTTCCATTAACTATAAGAATAATACATTTAATAAAGTTACTAACTGGCCATTACATTGGGAACATCTCATTTTTATTTTTTCCAAACTTTAAGGGAAAAATATAACAGTTGTTAATGTTGCTGTGACTATAATGAGACCTCAAAATTTGCCTCATTTTATTATTGGGGTATTTATAGATCTGTACCTTATATGTTTATAAATTATAATATAGTCCCCCAAATCTTCATATTTAGGATTTAGTCTCTCAAAGTCTTTAAGTTACTACAATTTAATCCCTTAGTTTATATTTTGGCCCGATTTTTCTGTTTTACTCATGATTTCCTTCACTTAATTCTCCATTCGCTCTTCCCTCTCATTTTTTTAGTCTTATTTGGTTTTTCGCTTTTTCTTCTTCTCTTCTCTTTCTATTCATTTATTGGGTTCTCTCTCTCTATATTAAAACCAAATGTATTATTCTCTATTAAATGTATTAAAGGTAGAAATAAATTTATCCAATATAGAGAGGGAGAACCCAATAAATGAATTTATATTGAGACTTAAAGGTTTAATACATTTAGTGGAGAATAATACATTTGGTTTCAATATAGAGAGTGCGAAGCCAATAAATGAATAGAGAAAGAGAAGAGAAGAATAAGAGGTGAACCCAATAAGAATTAAAAAGAGAGAGAGAAGAGGGAACGGAAATTAAGTGAAGGAAATAAGGGATAAAACGGGAAAATCGAACCAAAATATAAACAATGGACTAATTATAATAACTTAAAGATTTGAGAGACTAAATCCTTAATATGAAGATTTGGGGGACTAAATTATAATTTATAATTTAAGAGACAGATCTGTAAATACTCTTTTATTATTTTAGTAGTTTATTATTTTTTTTCACAAAAATCCGCAACATTATCATCATAATATTTTACTAATTCATTTTTTTTAATATATATTCTTTAGATTTGACACCCTGAGATGATGATTTTAACTATTTTAATGCGATTACTATTGAATAGAAATTTTTTACAGGGGACAGCTCACCTCCACTTCTGACAATTTTATGAATAGAAATTTTTTATAGGGGACAGCTCACCTCCTCTTGATCTGTTGAAGATTTGTTACCTGTTATAAAATTTAGGGTTAATTACGTTCAGGCCCCCTGTACTATGAGACATGTAGCATTTAGACCCCCTGAAGTTTAAAACTCTCACTTAGACCCTCTGAACCAAGGGGTCTGAATGTAATTAAAACACGGTGATTTAGATACTTCAGGGGGTCTAAGTGAGAGTTTTAAACTTCAGGGGTGTAAGTGTTACATGTCTCATACTACAGTGAGTCTAAATGTAATTAACCCTAAAATTTAACTAAATTCCTTTACGAAACCAGATTTTTATAGTTTTCAGCTCATTTTTTTATTTTTATCACGCGCATTGTAACCCCTTTAACTAATACGATAGCTCCCCCGTAGCGTTGACTTCCACTGGCCACAGACAGGATAAGAGTCTTGACGCGGACTTTCCCGTTTCTGCACGCACTGGATCTCATGACGTCAACTGCCTTCGGCAATCTGGCTGATGTCATGCTTTCGCTGACGTCAGGAGCTCAGCCCTCTCCCTCCCACCCACCCTCCCTCCCGCTCGCTTTAAAGTTTGTAGGGCTCTCGAATCGTCGGTGAGAGACGAGATTTGTGTGTCTTAACTTAATTGGGTGGGTAGACACTTTCCAACAATAAAGATTCTCATCTGGGACAATCAATTGTGCAGAGATTGCCGAAGGAGTCCATCAGTTCATATACGAACATTCTTCATGAAAAAGTGGAGATTTAATTTGGATATATAATTAATTAGGTTAGGGTCTAATTCTGAAATAACAAAAAAAAAAATTGCTTTCAAATATGGAGACAATTGCATATTATATAATTTTGGAGACATGAATATATTACATTAGCATTTTGTTAAACACATTATATATATATGGGAAACAGGAAATACACCGGCGGTGAAGGTGGTTCCTTCACCGCCGCTTAGGTGGCCCAATAAAATTATAACACGGGGCGTCATTCAAGATAACAAATAAATGAATTCTATTAAATGACACTACGTGTAATAATTTTATTGGGCCACCTAAGCGGCGGTGAAGGAGCCGGTGTATTTCCCGTTTTCTCTCTCTCTCTCTCTCTCTCTCTCTCTCTCTCTCTCTCTCTCTCTCTCTATATATATATATATATATATATATATATATATATATATATATATATATATATATATATATATATATATATGTGAGAATGGAAAATTCACGGATGGTAAAGATAGTTCATTCACCACTGTTTAGATGGCCCAATAAAATTATTATACGTGGCGTCACTCAAGATAACAAATAAAAGATTCTCTTAACTGTAATTTGAGTGGCATCATGTGTAATAATTTTATTTGGTCATCTAAGCGGCGGTGAAGGAACTCCCTTCACAACCGATGAATTTCCCGTTTATTATTATTATTATTATTATAATATATATATATATATATATATATATAAGAAAAATTGAAATGAACTGACAACTTATGTAAGTTACCTGAGCTGTAGTTCATTACTACTATCTCCAATAATTTTTTTAAAAAAATTTCTTTTGGATTATGATCTCGACCCCTTAGCGTTCACTCATATCTAATTTCTTGGATTTTAGTTTTGATTTGGTCCTCCATCAAGTTAACACAAAATTAACTGTTTTCAATAAATAAAACATTTTGTATGGACTTGATGAAATGGTAAATGAACTCCAAAATTTATGATATTTAATCCAAAAGAAATTAAGGAGGTAGAGATAGTAATTGTTAAAAAAATGAAGAAAACTTATTGGATCATTATAGTTTTGCCGTTAGCTCAAGTAACTTTTCCTAAGCTGGCGGCTCACCTATAGTAATATATATATATATATATATATATATATATATGAAACGGGAAATACACCGACGGTAGAGAGAGTTTCTTCATCGCTGCTTAGGTGGCCCAATAAAATTATTATACGTGGCGTCATTCAAAGTAACAAATAAATGAATTCGCTTAATCGCTCTTTGAGTGGTGCCACATGTAAAAATTTTATTAGGTCACCTAAGCGGCGGTGAAGAAACTCCCTTCACCGCCGGTGAATTTCCCATTTACTCATATATATATATATACATATAAACTACAAGAAAACAGAGAATTCGTGACAAAAAAGGTCGTCGCTAAATACATGATTGTTGTCACTAAAACTCTTTAGTGACGATATTTAATTGTCACCAAAAGATTCTATTGTGACGATATTTGTTGTCACTGAATGTATGTCTTTTGTGACAACGACAATTGTCACTATATACAATATCTGACAAGTAAATATCGTCAATATAAAGTGCCTACCGTGACACTATTCGTTGTCACTAAAATGCTTCATTTCGTGATAACAGTAGTGGTCACCATATACATTATGTGACGATTTACTATCGTCACAAAAATATACATATTGTTACGTGATACTCTCTTATGTGAGAAACTTTGTTGTCACGAAAGATGAATAGTGACATGCGATATATGTTGTCACTAAAAACTTATTTTGTGACAATCGTTGTTGTCACTAACTGCCCCTTTTAGTAACAATTTTTTTCGTCACGATATATTTTTTTAGTGACAATAATAGAAAATTGTCATTAAAGAAGAAGAGATTTACTCACAATAAATTTTGTCACTTAAAAGCAATTTTAGTGACAATAATTTTGTCACAAAGTTTTTTTTTTAGTAACAACACATGACATATGTCACAAATATACATCTTCTGTGACAATATATATCAAAAATACAAATATCATCACATTTACAGTAATCACAGTATATTAAATATAATCAAAGCTAATCTAATAACAATCACATAATTTGACAACATATTACTAATCAACAAGTCCAATAATAATAGAATTATACATATAAAATAACATGTTTAAGTTCATTACAGATATTCAAAAGTTTTGTCTCAATATTAAATAAGCTCACCATTGCAAAAAATAAATAGTTTATGTCTAAATACTGAATAATACTGATTAACCACTAAACAATTAAGATTTGGGTGATTGCATAGAATTGAATAAAACAGCCATACATTCTTGAAGCATTGAATCGAACTCAGCTTGTATTTCAGCTCGAATATGTGACTTCATTTAATCTTGTGTCTGAACTCGAACCTCAGCTTTGACCTCTCTAATTTTTTCTTCGAACTCCATCCTCATTGCATTCTTGACTTCTTCAAATTCTTTCCTTATTGAATATTTGACTTCAGTAACCCTCTGTACTTACTCTTCCACATCTTGTCTTGTACTTTTAGTTGAAGGTTTTTTCCCGCTCCTTTTCCATAAAAATAACCTGATTTCTCTCCCAAAACACGAATCAAAATCTCATCTTTAGTCATTTGTGGATGACCCTCTTGTGTTTGTTGCACAAAAAACTGTTGTAGTTCGTCCTGAATTAAAATATAACCAATTATAGTATCTATAATGGGAAAATAAATCAACAATATTTATTGCACTAACTTTCAAGAATAGGGTTAAAACTTTGCTCATCAAATAATGTCCATTTCAATGAATGCAATAACTATATAAACATAATATCATATGCTCAACAAAAAAAAAAAACTCTCATCATTTGGACTGTAATATTGCATACCAGTCATGTCCATTTTTTAATAATTAAAATACATGCCATGAACATAAAAGTCTATAGATACTTAAAAGGTGCATGTCTAATTTTTTAATAATTAAAGTACATGCCATGAACATAATTAAAACTCCCATCAATTTGATTTTTTTATATACAACAAGCCCACAGTAGGTCACGACAGGTACTTAAAAGGTACAATACTGACACAACCTTTATTTTTTAGATTTTTTTTACACTCATCACAACATATACAATACACAACAAAAATAACAAACACAACATAACACATACAATAAATAGCAAAACAATAAAAAGCACAACATGCACAATATCCATAATGCCTACAACATGCACAACATGAATATATCCAACATGCCTACGAAATGCACAATATGCGGATATTGCTTTCTTAAACTCTCGTAATATTCTTTCTTCATGATTTGTGCTTATGTATGAAATTTTCAGGACTTGACAGTAAAAACTAATAGATTAGAAGACAATTCTATTAATGGTTTTGCCTTTCAAACTAGGTATATTCATCCTATTCTTTATAACTCTCTACTTGAATATTCTTGTGATGTGTTTTTATGAAGACATTCATAATTTGAATCGGCTTACTAATTTTTTTGAGTGAGTGGGTCTGTGTGGATGTGCGTGCGTGCTTGCATGCACATCCACAAAAGCAATGCAATAGTGTGGGGGAGAAAAATTGAATCTTAGTGCTTGTACGTGTGCACAAACAATGCAATAGTGTGGGGAGAGGAGAAAAATTGAATCTCAGTGTTTTTTTTTTCACATTTTTTTGGACCAGTTTATAGCCACTATTATTGGTGGAATTAGTACACTACATATCAAAAGATGTAACTACTTGTCTCTTACTTTTGTATTTTGCTGAATTTTGGGAGTGGAACCAAGCTATTTGTCTGTAAAAGGGATAATATCATCCTAATTACTATTGCACTTGTTTTGATCATAAAGCAAAATTTTGCACCGTGTTCCGGAAATTGTAGTCAATTATTTTGGTTATATATGTGCAATTTTGGAGGGTATTCATATTTCTTTTTTCATCTAATGTATGTGTTTATATGAGACTAACTTAACACATTACAATAAAATATGAAAAATAGTTTTTTAGTTTTCTTTTTGCTGTTCACTAGAAGTGTATTCCCAAAGTTGGTCTCGTTTTTAAGTTGTTGTGACATACTTGTTATGACCAACTTCCATTATGAAATATCTCAAGGCGCAATTAAGGTTAATAGTTAGAAAAGTATAAAGGTATACAAAAAAACATGTAATATTTATAGAAAAAACACAAGTACTTAAAAAATACAGTTCCAAAAAACATGTTAAAACATGTTAAACACATGTTAAACATGTAGTTCATAAATCAGTTCAAAATCCATTAAAAAAAATTCAGTTCAAAATGCATAAAAAACATGTTAAAACATGTTAAACACATGTATTTAAAAAAAAAAATACCGTTCAAAATGCAGTTCACAAACTAAAATGCAGTTCAAAAAAACATGTTTTCTTTTTGAACTGCATGTTCTAATAGAAACTGACCAAAAAAGAAAAAAAATGTATTTATTGAAAACTAATAATGATTTATGAACTGCATTTTTTTTTTCTTTTTTGGTCAGTTTCTATTGTAACATATATTTATGTTAATGAAAAAACATGCAGTTCATAAATCATTATTAGTTGTCTTTACATGCAAAACAAATTTTATCCAATTGATAAGTACTCAAGTTTGTTTCTTTCTTTTTTCCCCTTTACTTTGAAAATTTAAAAAAAAAAAAAACATGATTGTATACATAAAAGTATGCTAAAATGTTTTGAAGGTATGAGAAAACTAAAGAAACAAATTAACTTATAAATATTGTCTTAAATCACAATTCTTTTAAAATGAGATAAACACAAGAAGAACAACATAATTGATATGATATTATTAAATACTTGGCTACATGTGATATCAATCGACTGACAAAATGATTAGCATTATCCATATGGGTGTTCTGCTTTATGAATACAATTTTATAAAAATGTGATGGAATTATAATATTTATCTTTTATACCGATTCCATTGCATTCTAAATATTTTTAAGCAATACTTTTTTTCCAAGTTACACACATCACATGTCTACTTCAATTCAATCTACTATCTAGAATCACCAACAAGGAGAAATAAATGTATCTGTATTAATAAATAATATTATTATTTGACCAAAAATAATTTTTTCAAAGAAAAACACAAAATCATTATGTTGTTCGCTTTAAAATGCACTCAATTTTAAAACGCATTCAATTTTTTCCAAATAGCACATGATTAAAATTGTATAAGTAAAGGATAGAACTATGCATAATGAAATTCTATACAGTGAATGTGCAACGTGAGCATCGATTGCAAAGAATAATAAAAAATAAAGAAGAAGAAGAAGCGCACTAGACCGTTAGGGCGATTCAACGAGCGAGAGGACGAGAGAGGGACGACTAGAGTTGAGCGCGGATCACACGTGGCGGGTCTCGCTGGGCGGAACGATTCCGACGTGCGGAGCTCTCGCGGTGCTGTGAGAGAGGAACTCGAGGGCGGGGGCTGCTGCAGCAGATCTGGGGCGGCGGGATTTGGGGCGGGGGGTGCCTGCAGGATGTTGCGGCGGGCGCTCGCGATCTCGCGTCTAAAGCGAGAGGCCGGTCGCCCGCATCTATTTTTTGGGAAAAAAGAAAATAAAAAATTACGGAGAATAAATTAGAGTCAGAAAAGATACCTGAGTCAATTAAAGATTACGGAAAATAAATTTATAGATACTAAAGATAACGGAATACCTGAATCAATTAGAGTCTTAAAGGATACTAGAGTCAGTTAGAGTCGTAAAAGGATATTCGAGTCAATTTAAACTTCTAAATTTAGAGATACCCAATAATTTATTAAAAAATCATTAAAATTTTGTGACAATTTTATTCATCACAAAAATCTATTAGTGACAACTATATAATACTTATCATAAATATTAAAATCTATACTATATTTTGTGACAACAAATATTTATTATGACAAAAATAAAAAATTATTATTAATTTTCGTCACCAAAAACATATATTTTAGTGACACCTTTTTTTTTTGTTTTCACAAAATTCTCCCTTTTGATGACAATTTTTTCATTTCTCACAATAAATTTGCAACTGAAGTAACAAAATTCTCCCTTTTAATGACAACTTTTTCATTCATCATAATAAATTAGTTACTGAAGTACAAATATATGACAACTAAACCTTATTGTCACAAAAAAAAAAATAAAACATATTTAGTAACCTTATTGTCACAAAAAAAATAAAACATATTTAGTAACAAGTTTTAACATGTTGTCACTAAAAATGAGGATTACGTGACTAATACTTAATTTCGTCACAAAAAAAATTATTTAGTTACAAATTTTAATATGTTGTCACTAAATATGAGGATAATGTGACTAATAATTAATTTCGTTACAAAAATTCTAAATTTTAGTGACAAAATTAATTTGTTGTCACAAAATACTCTCGTTTAGTGATAATGTTTAATTCGTCACAAAAAATTCGTTACTGAAATACAATTTTGTGACAAAAAAATTTAATCGACACGAAAAATAAATATTTAGTGACAAGATTTAATCTGTTGTTACTAAAAAAAAGGATTACGTGACGAATATTTATCTTTATCACAAAAGATCCATTTTTCGTGACAAGGTGTATTTATTGTCACAAAATGCTCATCTTTTGTGATAAATTTTACAGTTCTCACGAAATTTTTGACACGAAAATCCTATTTTCTTGTAGTGTATGTGGGTGTGTGTGTGAGAGAGAGAGAGAGAGAGAACGTTTTTTTTTTTTTTTTTCGAGAAGGAATACCCACCACTACTAGAATCATATTTTACAGAGTTAGCAGATTCTCAATATGTGCATTTGCTGCAGGAGGAACACGATAGAGACTCTTCTAGTTTCTTTTCTATTTTTTTTAGAAACTTCAGTCTTCATCTTTTTTTTGTTCACTTAAACTTTTGATTCGTTTGACTCTCCTATAAACTTGTATTGATTTTAATTTATGGAAGATATTTATTGTTTCAATTATATATTGTTATCTTATTGTAGATATGTATGTATTTGTAGCAGTTGTACATATGCATTCATGTGTTTTACGCTTGGCGTATTCATTCATGATACGTCACCGAACGCTACTTGTATCTGGGGATGCGGGCGTTATAGCTAGGTTGGACAACTTTCAATAGAAATTTAATTTGGATAATATTATTAAAAATTATGTGTATATAAATTTGATTAGTAAAAAAAAAAAAGTAGTCCTACTATTTTGTAGAAATTACTGGAATCAATAATCTAATTAATCAGCTCTATTTTCATATATCATTCTAAAGTTTTGATGTACTAATTAAAGCTGAAGATGACATATATGTTGTCCAACTTCGAGGATCTTCTAAGAATAAAAACACATGAAAAAGGAGGGCTAAAATTTTTTTTTTGAAAAAGCAAGAATGAATAAGCAACGGATATACATCACAATCAGTCTCTAATGACGCATGCTTCACGATTATTTATGTACTAATTAATTTCTTAGAGCTGTTCATGTTTATTTGTTTAGGCTATGCTCTCTTTCAAAATGTGAGCAATAAGGTTAGGTTAGAGGGAGCACGTGCTAAATGACTTTTGTTTATCAACTCGGATTATGATGGCATTATAAGAAAGTAGAGCTAACATGAGTTGCTCATGTGCATTAAATTAAGGAATTATATTCAACAATCGTAAATTATGAAGGCAGCATGTCATAGAATTAACTTTTATATATATATATATATATATATATATATATATATATATATATATATGAAAATAATGGAAAAGAGCAGACAGCTCATACAAGTTACTTGAGCTAAGCTGCAGTTCATTTCCACTATCTCCAATATTTTTTTTAAAAAAATATTTCTTTCAGATTATGATCTTGATCCTATATGATTCATTCATACATAATTTCTTTGGTTTTAGTTTTAATTTGGTCAACCATCAAATTGATACAAAATTAATAGTTTTCAGTAAATAGAATATTTTGTATCAATTTGATGAAAAAGTAAATAAACTTCAAAATTTATAAAAATTAATTTTTAAAAAATTAAAGAGATATAAATTCTAATTTCAGAAGAAAATTAAAGAAAAATCGTTAAATTACTGTACTTTTTCCGTTGGCTCATGTAAGGTAATGCCATCCATATAAGAAATGATATTAAAACCTCTAAATTAAAAATTGATAAGCTACATGATAAGCATGTAATAACGCAAAAAATTCAAGAGATGGGAATGGGCCGAGCAAGGGCAGGACACATATAAATCGAGACCCAGATCTATTTATTTTTATTGAGCCCAAGCTCTATGCAGACAATAGCACTGAAAATTCTGGAGCGCGTGCAAAAATAAATAAATGGGTTAGGTACAATGCACATCCAACTTTGCTCAGAAAACACATTATCTTGTTACTGACTCATAGTCTCGTAGTAAGTAAATCAATAGTAAATAATAATATAAAAATTATAACCGCTCGTGTAAGAAATGATAAATAATTACGTTAAAAAGTTTATATTAATAGATTCTGTTGGTTGTTTTAGATTGATATAGACAAAATTACTGTAATTAATTAGAAAGATTTGTTGTTTATTTCAACCATAAATATTATTAGATAATATTAGAGAAAAACATATGAATTGATATATATATATATATATATATATATATATATATATATATATATATATATATATATATATATATAAGTAGTTTATATTTCATAAAAGTATTAGAATTATATATAAATCTTATTACCTACTGTTATTAATTAGATCTAAAGACATAATTAAAATATTTAAACTGAATTTGTTTAAATAGTTTATTACCCTAAGAAAAAATATAATAAAATAAATTTTAGAATTAGAATACTTTACTGATTGAAAGATGAGCGTATGCAGAAAATTGATGCAGATTTGATGATGATCTCCACCATTCTGCTTCTGAATTATAGTGGGCGTCGGTCTCTCAGATTTCTCCTCTTCTTACATAAGTGATGATATGGAACAAACAATTCTATATAAACCCACATCCTAACAACATTCTATCTGATGTGAGACTATTTTTTTCATCTTTCCTTTTATTCTTGTTGTTATGCATTCCACTTTGAAGCCATTTTTTATTTATCTACTTCATTTATTTTTGAACTAGTGAATTGACTCAAATATTCAATATTCAAACATACATAAATTTAATAGATTCTATATAAATTATTCAACATTCTAAGAAATAAAACATAATAATATGTAGAAAAGAAAGTTAATTATTTTTTGTTGGCTTTATTAGACAGAATAAATACTGTTATATAGTTAGTAAGATTAAATCTTATTGTCTACTGCTTCAACCAAAAATATTGTTAGGTAAATCTAGAGATAAAAATTCTTTGTTATATATATATATATATATATATATATAGAGAGAGAGAGAGAGAGAGAGAGAGAGAGAGAGAGAGATGGAAATGAGCTAACAGCTCATGCAAGTTAACTGAGCTGCAGTTCCCTTTCAATATCTCCAATAATTTTAAAAAAAAAAAATTCTTTTGGATTATGATCTAGACCCCTTAGAGTTCACTCATACTCAATTTTTTGGATTTTAATTTTGATTTGGTCATCTATCAAGTTAATACAAAATTAACGGTTTTCAATGAATAAAACATTTTTGTATGCACTTGATGAAAGGGTAAATGAACTCCAAAATTTATGAAATTTAATCCGAAAGAAGTTAAGGAGATAGAGATAATAATTGTTAAAAAATTAAAGAAAAATCATTGCATCATTATGTTTTATCGCTAGCTCTCGTACTTTTTTCTGAGCTGGCGGCTTAACTACAGTAATCCCATACATATATATATATATATATAGAGAGAGAGAGAGAGAGAGAGAGAGAGTGAGAGAGAGAGAGAGAGAGAACAAAGATATGAAGTCCGAATTGATTTAAATAAAATGTAAATAGTTTATTACTTTAGAAAAGAAACAGAATATGTATGTACGTATATATGTGTGTATATAAGTTATTAGTTTAAATGACTAAACAGAACAATGAATATGTATAAATAAATGTAAACTAAATTAGAATTCATTACTGTTGAAAGAAAATTGTATGCAGAAGATGATCATAGTTTGGAAGATGTTCTAGACTAGCGTTGAACATTATTTCTTTAAGACCTATTCGCCCTCCACTGATATGTTTCTGGACTTCAGTGAACGTTAGTCTCTTAAGATGTAACGATCTTTCTACAATAGAAATGAAGCAACAATTATGTTGCCTCTGGTGAATCAGATTAAAAAATACTCTCTAGTTTTTGTGTTGTGTAATGCAGGACAAAACATGACAGAACTTCTACAAACATAAAACTCGCTTGTCTGTAAAAGAAGGAAGAAGAAAAAATTATGTGTCTGAAATGAGACTGGACATGGCCTATTTTTAGACATTCAAACCAACAGCTAACCGATTTAACGGCTAACGGACACGACCGTTTAACAGAAACCGTTGGATCCTAACAGTCGGATCCTTTCAATTTAAACCCTAACAACTAATTACCTTTGGATCTTAACGGGTCTGAATCCAAATCTGAACCCAATAGAGGCAACCCGAACCAATCACACAAAAAATCTAAGACTTCTCAGCTCCTTTCCACGATGCGTACGTGCCAAGTGCGCCACTAAAGCGCTCAGTGCACCCTAAACGACCATTCCTTTTAGCATCGCGAATGCGCATGCGGCGGTGCGTAGCACCACCCGTGGTGCTCAAGATTTTTCCTCTTATTACACAAGCAATACAATGGAACAAATAATTTTATATAAACCCACAAACTAACAACACTTTTACCGAAGTGGGTCTATCTTTTGTTTTGTTTCCTTACCATGTATTATACTTTGAAGCCATTTTCCATTTATCTAATTTATTTATTTTGAACTAATGAATTGACTCAAAGTCTCAATGTTCAAATATACATGGATTCAACAATTTGTATTATTCAATCCTCAAACGTACAATTAGATGTTCAAGTGACATTTTTTTACATTTATAATTTAGGTAATATTTGAATTCTTTCCAATATGGTGTCAATTTTCAATAATTGTAGCCACTTGTAATAATTCACTAATAGTCATATTTTCAACATAAATTTTATGAATTATCACTTAAACATCTTGTACTTGCTTGATTACATTTTTAGAGTCAGTCATTTTATAATTCAGAAACTTAGTGACTATATATTTCTTTAAGCCGGCATCTTCTGTATTATATTTCTTATATAAGGACTCCCAAAATTCTTTAGTAGTCAAAATTGAACTATATATATATATATATATATATATATATATATATATATATATATATATATATATATATATATATATATATATATATATATATATATATATATATATATATATATATATATATATATATATATATATATTATAGTATATTGTCCAATGCATTGAAGATATAATTCTTACACAGAAAATCAACATGTTTCCATACATCAACCGCTTTTGCAGACTGCTGATCATTGTCTTTAAGAATCAACACAGTCTTTTTCAGATACTTAACCAGATTCAGTGTAGTGAGATATAATAACATTTTCTGCTGTCATCTCTTAAAATCTTCACCACTGAATTTCTCTGGTTTCACATACTGACTTGAGGACACAGTCGGAGTAATCATGATAGGGTTACCATGTAGATACACTGGCCATCTATAGACATAAAATTATCTATTTTAATTTTGTAATAAATTTTAACCCTCTAATAGAAAACTTTAAAAACAATTCTTACTTCAGGTATGATCACTATATCAATTTAGATTTCTTAAAACAAAATTTTCTTCCTCTAAATAGAATGTAACAACATTCTATCTTTAAAAGCAAATAAATTTAGATATGAAATAATTTGTGATTAATTACTATTATGACAAAGATCTAAATTATTTCCTTATTTTAAATAGTTATACAACAGTACTCAAATCTATCTAAAGTCGATCTTAAGATTAATGATTGTACTAGATATTATTATGTATATCTAGTAAAAACTAAATATGAGGCAATTGAAATATTTATGCAATATAAAAATGAAGTTGAGAACAAACTTAGCAAAAAAGATAAAAATACTAAGAAGTAATAGAGCTGTTGAATATGAGTCACCGTTTGCACAAATTTATGCAGAACATGGTGTTATACATCAGACAACTGCTCGTAACACTCCTCAGTAAAATAGAATTGTTAAGTATAAGAATAGAACTTTAAAAGAGATAATGAATTTCATATTAATAAGTTCTGGTTTAGAAGCTTTGCTTTTTACCAGATCTACCATGAAATCCAAGTTTATCGCTTTAGATAAATTTGGAGAAGAAACAGAATGACTTTGAAACTTTTTAGAAGATATCCCAGTGTGGTCTAAACCTATGACAGTAATTTGCATCCACTGTGATGATCAATCAGCAATTGGAATGACAAAAAATGTAATGTATAATGGAAAATTACGACATATACGTCGTAGACATGATACTGTAAAATAACTATTTACAAATGGAATAATATCTCTTAATTGTAAAATCTAAAGATAATATTGCATATTTATTAACAAAAGATTTGATCAGAGAACAAGTATATAAGTTATCGAGAGAAATGAGACTACAACCTACTAAATAGAGTAACTCCACAATGACAATCCAACCTAACTGACTAGAGATCTCAAGATCTAGATTCAAAGGGACAACCAAATTGTGGGGGAGGGGGGCCTCGTACGAGTCACTAAGGAAATAATTTCTATCTCATTCATATGGTAAATAGTGATTGAATTGCAATATATAAGGATAAGCTAAGTTTTTAAAGATCCTTATTTCTTGGAAATTCAAGTCGAGTATGATAGGATACTCTTAATAAGAGATCACCTATATCAGTTTGAAGGGACCGCTTTTATGAAAATGACAAAGGCTAAGTTCTCTAAATCACTCATAAAATTAACAGGTTGTCCACAGTCAAAACAGACACAACATAAAAGAATCAAGTAAAGTTAAAAGGAATCGTGTGAATATTATTGTTTTAGTTTACATCAAAAGCTGAATAATTCAAAAGCATCGTATTCACTAGTTAGCGAGTAAACTCGATAATATTTCACTAGAAAAGTTTTAAAGCCAAAAGCCACCTCTCACGATGCGGTAATTTTCTATTATACTCTATGTTTTATCTGTATTAGAGTTTTAAGCCATTTCATTTATGTAGAGATTGTTGAATTTATATATGTTTGAACATTGAGACTTTAAACCAATTCACCAGTTCAAAATAAATGAATAAGGCGAATGGAAAATGACTTCAAAATAGAATACATAGTAAGGGAATAAAATAAAAGATAGTCCCACATCAGTAAAAGTGTTGTTAGTTTGTGGGTTTATATAGAATTGCTTGTTCTATAGTATTGCTTATGTAATAAGAAGAGAAACATTGAGCATCACGGGTGGTACTATGCACCGTCCGCATGTGCATGTGTGAATGGGCTTTTAAGGTGCATTGGTCACTTTAGTCGCGCACTTGACACTTGACTTGGATTTATACCCATTATGATCCAAAGGTAGTTAGTCGTTAGGGTTTAAATTTAAAGGATCTGACTGTTAGGATCTAATGGTTTATGTTAAACGGCCGTGTCCGTTAGTCGTTAGATCGGTTAGGCATTAGTCTGAATGCCTATAAATAGGCCTTGTCCAATCTCATTTCAGACACAATTTTTTCTTCTTCCTTTTTCTACAAACAAGAGTTCTCTGTTCCAGACAAGAGTTCTCTGTATCCAGAAGTTATGTCATGTTCTATCCTGCATTACACCATACAAAAACCAGAGAGTATTTTTTAATCTAATTTGCTAGAGGTAATAGGATTGTTGCTTCCTTTCTGTTGTAGAAAAATTGTTGCATCCTAAAAGATTGACATCCATTAAAGTCCAGAAGCATATCAGTAGAGGACGAATCGGTCTTAAGGAGCAACGCTAGCCTCAATTATTTTCCAACCTTGATCATCTTCAAAACTGTGATCATCTTCTGCATACAGTCTTCTTTCAATAGTAACGTATTTTAACTTAGTTTACATTTATTTATACATATACATTATTATGTTTAGTCATTTAAACTAATAGCTTTTATATATATATATATATATATATATATATATATATATATATATATATATATATATATATATATATATATATATATATATATATATATATATATATATATATATATATGTTGTTGACTTTGGGCAGTGTCAACGGGTAACAGTTAGATTGTTGTTCGCCTAGATGAGTTAATTCAAAGTCTTAAGTACGATGACTCTACTATATTGTTAAAATATAAAATAATTTTTCTTACTGTCATCATAATTTCGAAGTTTTGGCACAGCGGCGGAACTTTAATATACTATCAGATAAACCGAGGTGGGAGTGTTAAAATACAAAATAATTTTTCTCAAAATCCACTATAACTTTAGAGTTTTGGTGTTGTGATAAGGACTTCAATATATACGGAACTATTTCCTTTTTTTGGAATGAACTATAGGGATCTCCATTCTCGATATAAGTGGTTTTTTTTTTTTTAATAAAACTTGTAGGGGGTGCATCGAGAGGTATATTTGTACAATGGCTCAATATTATGATGCAGTAGAACTCTAGGCCTGAGTAGCTATTTTTTTATTTTTATCTTTAGAGAATACTAGATATGCGTTATCAGCTTACGAAGGATCATTATCATGAATACTTCTCATCTTTTATGATCAATATGTCAAGATACGCTCCGGCTATTGTAAAAACATCAAAAAAAAAAAAAAAAAAGTTTAATTGAGAAAAAAAGTGATGGACCTTTAGTGAAACGGGATAAATTGCAGCAAAATTTATCATAATTTAGCCTCAAACAACCACTCAAAAAATTTCCCCCTCAAACACCCATTTGCTATTCCTTGCTAAATTTTGCAGATTTTTACATTCTATATTAAATTTCAGGGAGTATCCAATTATTCTATTAGATTTGACAGAGAATAGAAAAAATTTCATGATGACTTCAATTTTTATTGAGAATTCTTGGTATTTAAAGTAGCAAAAGTGTTTCCTGCTCACTTTGTTTGATAGGTCGACGGTACCACTACCAAACATTTGACAGCACGTTAGAATTCAGTCATGAAATATTTAATGATATGTGCTTTAAATTAATAAGTTGAAAACAAATCAAGTGAGAGCAACATTATTTGTAGGCTAAGTACCAGAAACCCTCCATCAAGTATCATATTATTTTTCTACAAGTCCTAATAAATATTTTTAGGGTAAATGCAGTGAAACCCTTTGTACTATGAAATAGTAAAACTTATTATCCTTTAACTTTAAAATTCCCACTTTAGTCCATTGACTTCTAAGACCGTTAGTTAACAGTTTGTTATTCTCACTTCTGTTTAGCTTGAAAGTTCTATTTACCGCACGACAAGTTACTTTTGACGTCCATATTACTTTTTAAACTGACCTCCCATTTTAAAACATTACTAATTTACTTTGTACGTCCAAATTTTTTTTTCCAAATTTAACCATCATTCTCTCTGACTCTCGCCTACTTTTGTCTATCGTAACTGAGCTCTAAAATTCTTAAACTTTTCTTTGTGCCCTGCTCTGCTATTCGCCCGTCTTTGTCACCACCCTTAATTCAGTTGCCATTCACTATCTATAGTACCACCCTCCGCCTCCAGTTCCAATCCTTTACTCTGACCAATGACCGATTGTTACGCTAACAAAAGAAATAGTAACAATCAATTACAAACAAAAACACATTAAAAACTAAGAATAATTTTGATTTGCACATGAGATTTATCCTCTAACACCAAGTGCACTTTGGATTTTTCCATTTGCTTCCAAAAACTCAAGAATCTAAATCCTAATTTCGCTTGTCACAATGAAATAAACGAATTTAAAATTCTTCCTAACTTTTTGAGGAACGTGAATGTATGGGAGAGTCAGGAAATCAATGAGTTTGTGAGAAATAGAGGAGGAAGACAATGACAATATTTTAAAATTTTAAAAAGTTTTAGATTTGGGATTTAATATGGTAGCTTAGTTAAAAAAATATTGGCAAACTTATAATTATTTGCAAATTTTAACTCTGTGCGTCAAGAGTAAATTGTCGTGCGTAAATAGAATTTCCCGTTTAGCTTAAACTGTATATATTTAATGAAATTTCCAAATTAGCCTCAGCTCACTCACTAAGAATTCACTCAAAACATGTCTAGAGAGGCGTAATTTGAAAATTTCATAAAAAAAAAATACAGTTTAAAGTTTAAGTTAAATAGGGGTGAGAATAGCAAATCACTGACTAATGTCATTAGGAGTTTAAAGACTAAATTAAGAGTTTTAAATTTAAGCGATAATAAACTACACTATCCCTATAGTACATGGGGTCTTATTGTAATTAATCCATATTTTTTATGTTATGTAAAGCTCCACGTAATTTCAAATTTCCTGAAAACCAACAAAAAAATATTAATGAAAAGAATAATAAATCAAATTTAAAATGCATTAAATACACATTCATCAGTATTTTCAAATATATATTTTTTGAGTAAAATGCACTAAATCAAGTAGTGAATATTTAGAAATGTTGGCGAGTGGGTATTTATTGTTATTTTAAATTTATCCATGAGGTTTTCATAAAATATAAAATATCATAGTAATTTATATAATATTAAAAATTTCACAAAATTTTTGAGAAAAAATACGATACTTCGTGAGTTTCTTCTAGTCTAGCCATATTTGTATGCACTGCCGTTCGTTATAAAGTTATTAACTACTCTAGTTTTTTTTGGTAAGAAAAAGTAATAGGTACTTAGTTTTTCTCCCAATTAATTACAGACAAAAAGATATTAACAAATTAATATATTTAAATGACTTGTGGACGAGAGAGGGAAGTCAAAAGAAAAAGCCTCCCTTTCTTTGGAATAAAATATAGTATGCCTTGTTCATAAACAACAAGGTGCTCAGCGCAAAATCTCTTATATCGGTTGTCGGGGAGTTTGTAAAGGAGCAAACCTTGTTTGTTTCCTAATGAGCCCACTTTACAGCCCTGATACGCTATAAAGTGGGCTCACCAGGAAAAGTGGTGTGCTCCTTTGGAAACTCCCGGTTGTCGGCTTCTCTTGCTAACGTTTCTTTTCTTTTTAAAAAAAAAAAAGAAAAAAAAAAGAAGAAAAAAAAAAAAAAAAATCCCCTTTTCAAACCCAAGCAGAAACCCTAACCCCAATCCATCCAGAATCCCTTCTCAAATCCCTAAACTCCCCATCGAATTCGCTCCTCCTCTCTCAAAATCGCCCAATACAACCCCAAGAATTCTATGAGAATCGATCTCAATCGCCAATGATCCCTGAAATGGTCGTCCCCGAGAAGGACCTCTCCATCTCCTCGCCCACAACCTCCCGATCCGTCACAGAGACCGTGAATGGGTCCCACAAGTTCGTGATCCAGGGCTACTCGCTGGCGAAGGGGATGGGCATCGGCAAGCACATCGCCAGCGACACCTTCACCGTCGGCGGGTTCCAGTGGGCCATCTACTTCTACCCCGACGGCAAGAACCCCGAGGACAACTCCGCCTACGTCTCCGTCTTCATCGCGCTGGCCAGCGAGGGGACGGACGTCAGGGCGTTGTTCGAGCTCACGCTCGTCGACCAGAGCGGCAAGGGGAAGCACAAGGTGCACAGCCATTTCGATCGGTCGCTGGAGAGTGGGCCGTACACGCTCAAGTATCGAGGAAGCATGTGGTAAGAGTCTTTCATTATCTTGGTTAGGGTTTTGGATTGATTCTTTGGTGATTTGTGAGTTCTTGTGAACAAGTTTGCTTTTTTTGATACCTTTGGTTTGGTCATTTATTGTTGAAATGCTCGCAACTGTATCAGGGAAGCATTGGTGAGATTTTTTGTTTTCTTGATTAGGGTTTTGGTTTTGGTCTGAAGTTTGGGTGATTTCTGTGTTCTTGTTAGCAAATTTAAGTTTTTGATACTTTGGTTTGGTAGTTTATCACTGAAATGCTTCAATTTGTTGTGAACAACTTGCTGAAGAAGGAAATCATAAATGCTCATAGAATATAATTCACAGTTAGTATTGTGAACTTGTGGCAGAATGATGGTGACACCAGCTATTCTCAAGGATAGCTGGTGTTGAAGCTTCAATGGAGTTAATAACATTGGAAGATACAACAACAGAGGTTGAAGATGAGGTGGAGAATGAAGAAGAAAGCTAGAGAGAGGTTGAGAAGAATTAGAGGAAGAAACTGAGAAGAGAACAGAATTTGAGAGGAGAAATGAGAACCAATTCATTCATATTCTTCTTTTTACAATTCCCCTTCTATTTATACATCTCCTTATAATATTTCCACCGTTGGTCAAGCTTGAGATCAATAGATTTACAAATGGTTTGAATCACACTTCATACAGAAACCCGACCTGATAACCCAATATAACTGTCTAACCGCCACATCAATGTATCCGCTTCCTCCCGCTCCGCTCCTGTTCACTGTTTAGAATTCCGATTCTTCTGCGATTTCTCGCCTTCCTCAGCTCCCGCCACCGCTCTTGCTCCTGCCATCTTGGATCATTTTTGCTAACCCAAGCCATACCTGTCAAGTCCATGACAAGTCCTCCCCCTTGAAACCCAACTTCGTCCTCGAAGTTGAAAGATGGATATTTGTGAATAAAACTGTAATAATCTTTCCAAGTGGCTTTTGAAAGATACTCACCAGGCCATTGAATTAAAATTTGAGTTACAACTTTATTATTTTTCTTAACCATCCTTCTAGCAACGACCTTCTCAGGCATCCGAGCTAAATGCTCCTAATAAGTTGGAATCCCATTCTGTACCTCTGGTGGAGTACCATAGTATGGCTTGAGTTGAGAAATATAGAATATATCATGGATTTTAGCTTCATTGGGCAATAACAATCTCTAGGCTACTTTCCCAATCCTTTCCACCACTTTATATGGTCCAGAGAACTTAGCTGTTAGTTTTTTAGGCATAGCAGTCTTCAAGAAAGTCTGCTTATAAGGATGCAATTTGAGCAAGACAAAATCCCCTACCTTAGTTTTCTGCAACTGATCCTTCAACATTTTAATGATTCTATCCCTCTCACATAATGTGTCTTCAACTATCTGTACTGCAAAATTGATGGAGGTGGCCGTCCATACAATGCTTCATAAGGAGAGAGTCTAGTAGAAGATTTCCAAGTAGTATTATACTAATATAATGCCCAAGGCAACCACTTCACCCAATCCTGAGATTTCATGTTACAAAAACATTTCAAATAAGTTTCTAAAGATTGATTCACGCCCATTTGTCTGAGGGTGATAAGAGGTACTATGCTTCAATAAGGTTCCTTGTAACTAGAAGAGTTCAGGCTAGAATTCACTGAGGAAGACTATCCGATGATAGGCTTAGGGACACAAAGTTTTAGAACTTCAGTGAACAGTTATTTAGCCACTTGTTGAGCTGTAAATGGGTGCTTGAGAGCAATAAAATGTGCAAACTTGGTTAATCTATCTACTACCACCAAAATAGAATTCTTCCCATAAGCCAAAGGCAACCCTTCAATGAAATCCATTGTAATATCTTCCCACACATTTTCTGGTACAGGGAGAGGTTGTAAAAAACCAGGTGGAGAAATAATCTCATGTTTACTCCTCTGACAGATATCACATTCTTTGACTGCTCTCTTCACATAAGGTTTCATGCATAACCACCAGAATGAATGTTTAATTCTCTGTAATGTGTGTTGGTACCCTGAGTGCCCCCTGCTAGAGTAAAATGATGTTCCAGGAAAACCTTTCGACACAAATATGAGTTAGGCTCCATTAAGATTCTTCCTTTATAATACCATACCCCATTTACTTCTTTGTAATGAATTTCTGAAATAGACTTCTGCTCCAATTTTTGCTTCATTTGCTGATAATGGGGAGAATTCTGCATAGCTACCTTGACTTCATCCAGCCACAAAGGAATCACCATTGTAAGCCCAAAACAATTCATGGCATTGTCTTGTTTAGACATACTTCTGGAGAGAGCATCTGCCTCTCTATTTTCCACTCCATTCTTATATTCAATGACATAATCATATCCCACCAATTTCTGAATCCAAGGATGTTGGGACTTCTGTCTCACATCACTAAAAATTCATAATGACTCATGGTCTTAAATGCAGTCTTGAAAATGTCTTCATTCACTCTTTAATTTGATGATATCCCCATTTAAGGTCAAGTTTAG
Source organism: Dracaena cambodiana (assembly GCA_036321105.1). Taxonomy (NCBI): domain Eukaryota; kingdom Viridiplantae; phylum Streptophyta; class Magnoliopsida; order Asparagales; family Asparagaceae; genus Dracaena; species Dracaena cambodiana. The sequence continues at coordinate 49,307,587 of JAYEPQ010000003.1, forward strand.
AATAGAACCTAGCACCATATAGTTCGTCTAACAGGTCATCTATGAGAGGAATCGGGAATTTATCTTTGATAGTATTTCTATTAAGTGCTTTGTAGTCAATACACAATCTCCAGTTTCAGTCAGACTTTTTCTCTAACACTACTGGAGAGGTAAAAGGACTATTGCTCTCTCTGATAATGCCCGACTCCAACATTTTCTTAACTTGCTTTAATATCTTATTCTTTTGATAGAATGGATATCTATATGGCCTGGCACACACTGCTTGTTGGGGATCTATCTAAGGGATCTTGTGATCATAGGCTCTAGAAGGTGGCAATTCCTTAGGGATATCAAATACTGAACTGAATTCATCCAACAAAGCTTGCAGGTCTTCTGCCACATTCTCTTCTTCTGTATTCACAACATCACCCTCCATTTGAACTACATACATGACACCCTTCACTTGCCATAATTTCTGCATAACATTTCCATCAACCACATCAATGCTACTAGATTGAACTCCTCTATACATGACTTATTTATCCCAGAACTTCAAAGTTTGATTATGGAAGTCCCATAAAGTTGGACCCAGACCCTTCAACCATATAGTTCCCAGAATTGCTTGGGCATCTGCCAATGGAAGTATAAGAAGGTCAACTATAGTATGTGCCCTTGAATTAGTAACTTAACTCCTGGACGCCCCACATTAGCCGTCAACTTTTCACCATCAGCAATAGTAACACTGAAAGATTTGTACAACACTAGTTTAAGCCCCAACCTATCTACAGTATTTGGGTCAATAAAGTTGTGTGTAGCTCTTGTATCAACCAGAAATAATACTTCCTTGCCTTCAATTCTTCCCACTAATCTAATAGAGCTCACACCCACTACTTCAGCAGAGAATTCAATGTGATTCCTGTAGTATTAGTCTTCTTCTGATATACAGAATTCTTCTTCTTCAATTAGCACACCATCCTTAGGAACAATCTCCAACTTAAATATTTTCTGGTTTTTACATTTATGACCAGAGGAATACTTCTCATCACAGTGAAAATACAATTCCTTATCTCTCCTTTTCCTTCTCTCTTTTTCCTTTTCCTTATCTCCTGTGGTGTAAGCCTCTTTGTCATAATAGATGTAGCAGGGATATTACTTTGAGTATTTTTATGATCACCAGACCCACCATGATTTGAGGAATTTGAATTCTTGAGAGGAGTTTCTTTATTGTAACTGGGCTTATTCTTCCTGAGGGCTGCAACCTTTTCTTCTTCCAATCGAGCCAACCTCATGGCCTCCACTACTGATCTGGGTCTTTTAGCCATCAGTTCCAACTTCACAGGTTCTCTCAACCCACTAATGAACAAGTTAGTTAGATATTGACCTGCTAAACATCTAACCTGACGAGATAATCTGATAAATTCATTATGGTATTGCTCAAATGCATAATCCTCTTGCTTTAATTTGGTCAATTCAGCAAAGTAATCTACAGTAGGAGATTTACTATACATTGCATCCAACCCATGCACAAACTCCTACCAAGATAATGGTCTACCAATAAACTCAACTATCCACCTATACCAAGCCAAGAGACCTTCCAGATACAATGCAGCCATTCTAACCCTCTGTTCTCCCGCAATATTGAAATATTCTAACAATTGCTCAACTCTAAACACCCACCCTTGTACATCAGAACCTCTAAAAACTGGGAAATCAGGACAAGGTCTAGTATGATGGTTACCTTCTTGATGGTGCTGATGAGAATTTCCTCCGTCTGGTGCTGTAGTGGTATGGAATTGATTAAATGCTGAAATGCCCTCCACTCCTTTTTGTTCTTGAAATTGCCCAAACATTACTCCAGGTCCAGAACCATTCACTGAAGGAAATTGATGAAGATGTGGATTATCTTCAAGAGTCTTGAGTGGAGGATGTGGTTCAAACTTTGGTCCAACCCTAAAAACTTGATAAGTGTAAGGAGGTACCTGCGGCTGAGGTTGTTGGAAATTAAAGATCTGGCTACCTTCAAGAGTCTTCAATGATTGAGAGTGTCCAAACTGAGGTGGAGAATTTCCTTGAAGATGATGAATAGGGCTATTAAAGGGGCTTGAATTCACAGATTGCTCTATTCTTGGAAAAGGACCCAAGATGCCAGAAGCATTGCTTGATATGGCTAAACTTATAGAATTGGTTGGGCTATCTTGAATACTCTTTAAACTACCAAACATTGCTCGTACCTCCTTGTCATTGATTTGGTTAGTCTGAAGTTGCCGCATATCTTTTGTCAAAGCCTGCAGCCCTATTGTCAAGGCCACCAATTGGATTGCTGGTTGAAGAGATGCCGGCTAGCTTTCAGTTCCTCGACCAGAGACTTGATCGTTGATGATGATTCATTGGAAACTTCAGGGATAGATTCAAGATTCGACTGCACTTTGATACTATTGACACTAGCCATTCTCAAGAATAGTTGATGTTGAAGCTTCAATGGAGTTCTTGCAGAAAAATAATAAGGAAGATATAAGAACAGAGGTTGAAGATGAGGTGGAGAATGAAGAAGAATAGCTAGAGAGAGGTTGAGAAGAATTAGAGGAAGAAACTGAGAAGAGAACAAAATTTGAGAGGAGAAAGGAGAACCAATTCATGTATACTCTTCTTCTTACAATTCCCCTTCTATTTATACATCTCCTCATAATATTTCCACTGTTGGATCAAGCTTAACATCAACAGGTTTACAAATGGTTTGAATTACACTTCATACAGAAACTCAACCCGATAACCCAATATAACTGTCTAACCGCCATATCAGGGTATCCGCTTCCTCCCTCTCCACTCTTGTTCACTGTTCAGAATTCCAATTCTTTTGCGATTCCTCTCCTTCCTCAACTCCCGCCACCCACTCTTGCTCTTGCCATCTTCGATCATCTTTGCTAACCTAATCCATAGTTGCCAGGTCCATGACAGATGGACACGGAGAATATGGTAAGATTCGATTCATACTTATTCCAATGACTCCAAGAATGTTGGTTACTGCTTTGCTAGGGAAATTAGTGTAAGAATTTTGAAAAGCAAGAGTTTTTATGGAATTCGTAGCTGATTTGGAGGAAACATATTATGGTATGCAAAGAAGTATTCTGGCGGATGCTAAGTGAAAAATGTAGATAATTGTATGTTGAGCTGTTTAAGAATTTAGTTTAAGACATTGTTGGAGATATTGTTTGTTGTCAGTTGGGTAATTCTAATGAAGGAAATTCCATAGTTCTATTATTATGTGGTATTTACAATATATATGAAGCTAAAGTCACGGAAAGTTAATTAATGATAGATGGTGGAAGACCTTGGGATGATGAACAGGTGAAATGCTATTATTTACTGTCAAAGAATTTTACTGGTGATAGGCCTTCATTAAGAAAATATAAAAGAAATTCTCGTCTTCTTAATTCTATTGTTTTATTTAAATGTAGGACTAGATGTCTCTGCAGCATTTACAGAAAAGTAAATGGAGGGGCCAGTTTAAGCTCATGGCTCCCATAGCGTAAGATACTCATATAGTCATATTTTAACCCATCAAAGAACCTCCAAGAATGTTACTATACTGCCAAGTCATTTAGAACTGTTAGTACTTAGTACTTTGTAATCCCTGAAAGTAGAAGAAGAATTTTGTTAGATAGTTTTATTTGGTACAGTCTCCAGCTTGTTATGCATCACGGAGAAAAATCATAAGATTTTTTAAGGAATAAAAACCCTAAGGTGTTTTTCAGTCTTTGTGAAGTAACATGCAAGTAAAAGCAGCAGCAGAGGTTCTAGTGCCTTAAAACTTCTTATTTATTAATTCCTCCAAGCCTTCAAAACGACTCTATTGACATTTCAGTTGCAATCTGATTGCTTTCTTTAATGTTTAAAAATCCAATTTCATTACGCATTTGGTCCAAGAGCAAATAATGAGTACTCGGAAAATCTAGCAAGTACTTGGATTATTTGTTAAAAAAATATTATTCTAATATTTATCACTTCTATTCATTGGCTTAAACTGAAAATAATAGAGGGTATTCTAATATTCATCACTTCTATTTATTGGCTTAACCTGAAAATAATAGAGGGAAATTACAAAAATAAATAGCTCTTTTTATTTTAATGATACATGTAATCATGTAAAGCAAACTGCCTACCTTTCCAAAAACCCTAATTTACAACAAGAACAATCATATTCCACAATAATTTCCCTAATTCAATAGAACCGCCTTGCAATTATTCATGCAGTCAAAATAGCATAATCAAATAATAATTTCTAATTTCATGCTAAAAATTGAAATCAAGCTATGTGCAATCTATATCGAGGAATTATCTTGATTTGAGTTGTTTTAGATTGATCCACTGTGATTCCTAAATCCCACACTCCAGCTACATTGAGGTTAGTGGCACATGTTGTGGTGGATAGGCAGTCCTGCATGATCATACACAGTTTTAAATATCAGATATTGGGATCATATCGGATATTTTCTTTTCATATCGGGTAGCGGGTAGCGAATGTTGAATGTTATATTGGAATACGAGCTCATATAGGACGTTAACATTACATATTATATATATACGTCAATTATGTAAATTTAATATTTTATAGATGGTTTAATTTTATCTAACTAGTATGACGTGTATATTAATAGATGGTTTAATTTTATCTATCTAACTAGGATGACATGTGTGTATGTGTGTGCAGGCACATGCGTGCGTGCAAGAACGTATTCATGTATATAAGCATAACATAATAAAATAAAGAATTATAATAGATTCAATTAAAGTTGAAAATATAGATTATAGAAATAATTGAGTTTCGTACATGATAAGGATAGTAAGAATATTGATAGCAATAATAGTAATAGCAAGAATGAGTCCAATAGTAACAATAATAGTAGCAGTAGTTGAGGACAAGTAAAAATGTTAAAGAGTATGGAAAAGAAGAGAATTTTAGATAAGGTTTTAAATCTTGAATAGTACCTAAATAAGCTCCGCAATGTAGATCTCTCGTATTTGTAACTTTTTTGTATATTTTGCTCTCAAATATCCATAAAAACAATTGTGTATATTCGAACTTAAACTTAATTGTAATTGTGTGGATCTATCATGTCCAGTTTCAATGATATCTCCTAGTCTAAAAGTAATTGTGTCTATTCAAACTTAAACTTGTGCATGGAGGCTGTGAAAGACGAAACCTGTACATCTATCTTAGTCCTAGATACTGCCTTTATTCCTGTACAAAGAAGGAAGGGGAGATGGAAGGACAAGCAGTTGGTGCACAAGAAAATAGGACAATGGAACAGGAACTTATGCAATGGCGGAACAGCAAAAATACCAATTGTTATAGAAGTAAAAGGGTAAAGGGGGAAAAAAGAAAGAGAGAAAAGATTATGAGTGCAAGAAGGGGGAGAAAAAGAAGGCAGAAGGAAAAAAAAGTAATTGGAGAAGAAATTGCAGTAAAACAAGAAAAAAAAAGAAAAAGAGGAAGATAACCAAATGAGTTCATTGCCGAGTATAGCATGTTTTTTCAGATTGTAAATCTTTTCATACATTTTGGTTGTTCTTGTGCATATGCATGTTTAAGTGGGGTAGGGGGCTGAGGGGTTAAGGAAGGAGGATAAGCATGTTCTTGAAGATTCAGTAAATAAGGATAAGAAGGGGAAGAAGCAAGTATTTTGTAGTATGAGAACTGCACAAAGCAAAGAAGAAAAATAATGTGGTTATCTTATGTGACTTTTTGGTTATTCCTTGTCCTCCCCATGGCATTGGGTAACCTTTTGCTGTTAAGCTAAGCTGATGGCACCATTATCCATCATGTTGAAGAGAGTGGCAGAAAAATGCCGTTTCTTATGGTGATATGGGAAGAAGGAATTATCTAAATTAATTATTTTTATCAGTAGGCTAAAAGTATAAAGTTCTTATGAGATTACAATTTAAAGTTCTAATTTAAGTTTTAACTGCATGCAAACTTGATACAACTGGCAAGTAACGTTTGAAATAACAAAGGCAATTTATTAGGGAAAAGTTGCAATTATCTAATTATGGAAAAGCAAATGCACCTCAATATGGTGAGCATATCCCCTCTAGCCAACGTATTATCTTTTTCTCTTATTCTAGACACTTTACCAAGTCTAGAAGAATGTGGTTGTTATTAGCTGGTGATTTTGGACTATGACAAGCCCCTCTCTTGCCCATAGTCTCAGCCATGCGATCAACACTAATATAAGAGTCCGAGAGGGTGTTAGGTTAATAGTTAGTCATGAAACTTTATCATATCTTTTGTGGAGCCTTGCTCCATCGATCCTATTTTGTTGGGAAAAGGCTTGGATGATAATTAAATATGGTGAGCATTTCAGTAAATTAGCTTGTGAACAAGGTAAACCCCAAATAAACGCAGCCCTGTCCTCTTTCATTATCGTCACTTTATTATCCACTAACTTGCAACTCAAAACAGATGAACAACCATCATCGGGGACCCTTGATCAATTGTGCCCAACAAAGCAGTTTCCTTGACATTGTAGCATGGCAGCTACCCTGATCTTAAATGCCACTACTTTTCAGTGTGGCTGTGCAGTAGGTACCAGATGTCAAAACCTAACACCGGAAATCTTGGCAATTGCAACTCCACGTATTTAGAATGTTGCCAAGTGGAAAAAAAAATTATACCATCATCTTTTGGTCACCTTCAATATAGGTTGTTGTAGTTTGGCATGTCTTCAATTTAGCTGGACCAATTACCAAACTCAACTTATCCATGACACATGTAAGGTTAGCTTTTACTGTACCTATTTTTTTGGTATTTTGTTGAAATTGGAATTTTGGGGGCATTTGGCAACGTGCAATTTACTAACAGTGATATTGAAGTTATCTTGAATTTCTGGACATCTATGCTAGCTGACTTAAAGTGAATTGCAGAGAAGATGTAATTGGAATGTGGAATGTTAGACACTGTTCCAAAAAGCTACAATGTTAAATTTTAGCTTTTACTTGTCTTAGAATAATCTGAAAAGATAGATTTAATAAGATGTAGCTGATGAGTTAGGGATTAGAAAAAAAATATAAATAGGTTTCAGGAGCTTCAGAAACTGTTTAGGATGAAGTGGCTATGGGCTTAAACCTGATTGTATAAAAACAGTGAATCAGTTGTTTGATAGATATGCAGTTTCCTAAAGCAAAGAGGACTTTTCTGGAAACGGAGTACTGGTTGTGGTTTTTTAATGTTTCTAACATCATTATGAGCAGCTTTTGATTTATTCCAGATAAACTATTAAACTATGCTAGAATTACCTGGATGTTTCAGAATTTTTTTTTGTTAGTTATATAAGAAACTCGGGCCACGTGGTGAGGAGTGGTTGTTTGAGTAAATCACTAAATAGTAAGATAATCACTTAGGAATAGCAATAATAACAAAAAAAAAAAAACAGCTTGAAGAAAACAACAGAAGAAAAGCAAAAAAAAAAAAAAAAAGAAAGAAAGAAAGAGAGAAGAAAAAAAAAAAACGAAAGAATAAGGAAACTTGCTAAAAGAAGAATTACTTGCAGTTTTATGGCCCCATTTCTTTGACAGCTTCATTAGAGTTATGTACCTTTGTCAAATTCTCTATGATTCTTCGGAGTTGTTGAAGGTGGCAAAGTCATCCTAAAATGAGAGATGAAGTTCAGTATGGAGTAATCAGTTGAAGGGAAGTGGGAGACTAGATTCTTGTAGGAGTTTTCAGTGTTTAAAGTTTTGGTTACTGGGTAAACGGGTAAAAAGCACAATACAGGTTGATAATAATAAGCCTGATACAATTAGAGCCATCCAGTTCCATGTTTGATCGTGTTTTGTCATTAAACATTGCTGGGCTGTTTCCAATTTCCAACACTTGTGTCAAACACATTCTCTGTGTCTGATGCATGTCAGACATGATGGCAGCACCCCAGGGAAGTTCCTATCCTTTCTAGCTTGAAGTATTTTAAGTTGTATAGTAACTTGACTCAGCATAATTTAACATTATTATAATCGCCATCCATTTTCCCTTTTCACTATGTGGTTTGGAGCACAACACAATATTGAGAGAGTCCTCATATGAACTTACTGCAATTTTATGACTGCTGGTCAACCTTCCATCAAAACAGTGAAGTTGATGTCATATTCCTGACTTCACAACTCTATTTTAGAGTGCCATGGCTAGGTAATTATTTCAATTTAAGGGCCATACTTTGAAACATTAGCACGAATATGGTGGAGCAGTTAAGCATATTGTCCAATGTGCTTCAAATTAGCATCTGTGAATCATTCCATGTTATATGATCTGCTATATTTCTTCAGTGTAGCAGGACTGATATGGATGGTTAGTAGTTGTTACAAAATGCGGTTAGGTTGTGACACTGGTGATTTGGTTGTATTTCTTTTACTAAATCAGCATTTGATAACATTGATGTTACATCTCTCAGGGGCTATAAGCGTTTTTTTAGACGGGCAGCACTGGAGACATCTGACTATCTCAAGGATGATTGCTTGAAAATCAATTGCACTGTTGGTGTTGTCGTATCAGTTATGGATTGTCCCAGGTTACACTCAATACAAGTCCCTGACTCGGATATGGGAATGCATTTTGGAGCACTTTTAGAAAAGCAGGAAGGTTCTGATGTTGTTTTTGAAGTGGCTGGAGAAAAGTTTCATGCGCATAAGCTGGTATTAGCTGCAAGATCTCCTGTGTTTAAAGCCTCATTTTTTGGTGAAGTAAAGAGTGAGAAGAATGAGATTGTGGTCACAGATTTGGATCCAAAGGCTTTTAAGGTAAGGATACCATTCAGTACTTTTGATAATACTGAGACTTATTGATACTTCCCTTTCGTTTGGACTGATTTGCTAGCTGTCCTTTTTCAGGCCATGCTCCATTTTATATACAGGGATTCCCTTGTTGAAGATGAGATTTTCTTTACATCAGGTTCTTCGGAAACTTCTGTACCTTCTGTATCTGACACGTTAGCAGCAAAGTTATTAGCTGCGGCTGACAAGTATGCACTGGAAAGGCTTCGGGTGATGTGTGAATCCTACCTATGCAAAGATATATCTGTGAATACTGTAGCTAGCACTCTTGCATTGGCTGATCGGTATCATGCCATGGAACTGAAAGCTGCTTGTCTCAAATTTACTGCTGAGAACCTTTCAGGTATTTGTTTCTTCAGCCTCCTGTATGCCTATCTCAATTACATTCTCAAATTTTCTCTTGAAAAACCTCAGTGGGGCTTACGTGTGTTTGTGATCCAATAGCTTCTAGCTTGTTTTTCTTCTTATTTAATGAACTGCTGAAGTATATAGCTTCTTTAAGTATCCCCTCTAATTTTTGTCATGAATTCTGCATTTTTGTCACGCTTGAGAAGAATTTTGACTTTTGAGAAAGCTTTCCTACACTTTTATTTGATTAGTGCAGATGCCTGTGAGATCTGCTATGACAAATTCTGTCTATAGCGGCCTCCAGAATGTTCCTGTTATTAGAATTCTAAAATTTATTTCACGTTGAATACTGTGCCTTTCCAAACCACATTTATATGACTGACTAACTTTTGTGAAGTATGCCGGTTTACAATTGCTATCTTTACAGCCACCATTCAGTTTTGCTTACTGCTAGAGTTCCAAATTGTTTACATGATCTGAATATTGTAGTATCTGGCCTTTATAGATGTGTGATGGGGATTAGAGTAAGAGTTGATACGAGCAGAAGCAAAGAAAGGTAAAATGATAACAAAAGGTAAAAGTGTGGTCATATTGTACTGGTTCCCCACCAAGTTAGTTCATGTCCAAAATCTCCCTCACAGAAAACTATCTCAGATTTTTTTTTAATAATTTTTTTACATTCAAGAGGCAAAACGTTTTTACAGTATATGATAACTGGATGCGTAAGAAATAATCCTAAAGTAGAATTTAAAGTATTTCCAACTAAATCTAAAAGCTACATTTATATCGGAGGCTTACACAAGTTTTTAAAAATAAAACTAGAAGGTCTTCTTCCTTATCCAAATGTGAGCAAATAATAAAAATATTTCCTAACTAAACCAGAATTTGTACTATAGAATCTGTATTTTCCTGATTCACGTGATAACTTTCATGGAGATTTTGACCTTTGATAAGAGAGGTGATCGACTTTTTATGATAGAAGTCTAGGATCTTATTATTAGCTTCAAAATGATAGGTTATTTGTGCCAAATCAGCCATCATCGCTCAAGTCAAAGCTATTTTCGCAGCTGTATGCAGAAATCCAAACTTTAGGATCAACCCATATCATTGAAGTCTAAAGAATTGAGATGTAGTGTAACACATGGCCATGGCTTTGTTTACTTCGAACTGGCTTTGATTGAACTCCTCTTGCATCAGTATAACTTGAATTCTATCGCAAGATTTCCTTTTTTCCCCCTTATTAGCCCAGAACTGTTTGATGATCGGATTCGAATCGTGATATGGAGTTGGACTTTCAAGGGAATATTTACAGAGTTCTGTGGTGGAAACAGAGTCTTTACCGGGACTTGTCTTATTTTGTACCAGACATGTATCTTGGTGTCAGGTCATATATTAAGTCAGATAAGGAAGCTGTCTTTTGTATGAGAAATTTTCGTTGGTATTGGGTAGTACAATTTGAGAGAGATTTGGCCATTGTACCCCTCAAAATTCATTTGGTAAATATTTGCTTCTCATCTGCTTGTGAAACTTAGGCTGAAGGCTGAAACCCATAATCTGCCTTCTCTTCTTGTTTGTCTTTTCAATATTTCTGTGCTTTCGGCTTTGATTGATTGTGTATTTCTGGGGTTTGCTGTAACAAGTTGCTACCTGACAGCTATATGTTTCCAGTTAGCTCGTGAAATTAGTCATTTGAGTTATCTTCTCAATGAGAAATTAGTCATTTTAATATTTTCTTGGATATGCCATGTATCCACTAGAGTTGAGTCAGTCAGCAAAATTTGTTTTTAAGTGAAATCAAATCTCCTGCTTCAATGATATAGTAGATATTTCATAATCTATGTATAAAAAAGGATAATACAGTCCATAATTTTTCTCTTTGAAAATCATTGTGAATACTTGATCTCTGGTTGTCATCCATTTTTCCTTCCAAGAAGTTTACTTGACCGGGCTGAAAGGTGACATTGTCACGTCTCAGGGTTGTACACGTGGAAGAATAAGGTTCGTCGTGCAGGTGATTATGAAAAGAAAAGCATTGTTAAGCCCTCTCCCTGTTTGTCTTTCCACTTCCGTCATTCCGGAATAAACACTTTGCTAAATTATTTTGAGTCCCGGCCCGGTTTTTCCCCACAAACCAATTATTTTGTGACCACAGAAAGCCACTGAAAGAAAACACTTTGGATCACCATCAGATTGGAAATGATATTTGTCAGAACATTTGTTATGAATGCATTCGAGGGCAAACAATTACAATATATATATATATATGTGTGTGTGTGTGTGTGTGTGTGTGATTCAATTAGCCAAGATTCAGGCAAACAATTACAATATATATATATATATATATATATATATATATATATATATATATATATATATATATATATATATATATATATTATATCTATGATTCAATTAGCCAAGATTCAGAAGCGGAAATTTCACCTCTTTCATCAATAGGTTTAGCCATATCATTTATAACACTGTCCAAATAAGCTTCACTCACGGGTGTCTGAGCTATGATTGCTGTTGCTTTTACAGAACATCCCTCTTCTCTTTCGGTCATTCTGTTTTACTTCTAAGCAGAAGAAGTGCAAATAAGCATATAGTTCATAAGTATGAAGTCAAGGTTATGAAAGGAAGTTTTTTTTTTTTTTTTTTATTAAATTTTCTCCTGCACTCTTTAGTTAAGCACTTGTTCCCAGTGAGGATTCAACACATGTAAATATAAAACCACAAAAGTTATGATCATTACGAAAATTCAATTAAGATATTGTACGAAACTATAATTCCTTGTATTCTCAAATATAATTCCTTGTATTCTCATTTGAGAATAAAAGGAAAGTGGCCAGGATTAAGCAAAAGACTCATTTATAGGAAGCTGGTAACTCGAGTGTTGAAAAATAAGAACCCGAACCTCCTTGGGTCCTAAATTGTCCCACAGCTTGTGGGCATGCCTTTTTTCTTCTTGGTGGAAACTTTGGTTTTGATTGCATGACATTCTTTAGTGTTCTCCATAGAATAATAAACTCACCAGATTCAATTATTTCTATATGCATCTAATTGAACCTTTCCTGTAATTGAAAATAACATCGTTATGACACCAGGGGTCTGGTAACTGGCAAGCATCCACTCATTTGCCAACTAAGATAATTCAGACAATTGTTACATAATATTTGTTGTTATTTTGATCAAAAATAAGGAGGAACTGAATTTGACATTTTCTGTATCAAAATTTCTTCTATTTGTGTGTATGTGTGTATATATATATATATATATATATATATATATATATATATATATATATAAATGTTTTTTGGTGCCTCTCTGTCAAACTTGCTTGAGCAAATTCTACTTGAGTTTATGTTCTGAGCTGGTTTTCTTTATTTGCAGCTGTAATGCGGTCGACAGGGTTTGAATACCTAAAAGAGAATTGCCCCTCACTGCAGTCGGAACTCCTAAAGATTATTGCAGGGTGCGAAGAGGAGTGCAGCAGTGGTGGCAAAAGCCGGAGCGTGTGGGCGCAGCTTTCAGATGGTGGGGATTCAAACGGACGGAGGGTAAGGCCCCGGACTTGACTCGAGGAATAATCTTGCCCCAATTACTGATTTGTACCAATACCATTTCTTCCCGTCAAGGCGAAGGTGGGGAACGACATTTGTCTCTGTTGTATATCTCACTGTGTTCTTTGGATACATAATATTGTGGTGACATAAACTGTTGTAGGTTTGGTTGTAGCTGCTGACTTTTTTTAGCCATGAACTTAGCTGTGTTGTGTAGTGCATTGTTGAAAACACCGAGGTCTGCGGGAATCTTCTCATAACAAAATCCTGGTTCTGTGCTGGTTGCTTTTGACCATCGAGAATAGGCATCCCCTGTGCCGACTACTGGACTTTGTTTAAAATGTTTATGCTCCCGATATTTTGTTGTTGTGATGTAAAGTGCATGTGCTTTTGAAATGATTTTAACTCTCCCTCTCTGCGTGTGATTCCATATGTCATCCATCATCAAGAGATGCACTCAAAAATAAAAATAAAAATAAAAATCCCAATTCCTCCCTTCTTTCTCCCCAGCACCCAGCGATTCCCCTACCCCTTCATCAACGTCATACCCAGCAGCTTCCAAACACCACACCCTGCAGAGATCACCGGCCCTCTTCACCTCTCAACTTTGTTGACAGTAACCAACATCGCCGGCCTCCTCTTCCTCACTTCAGTCATCACCGCATCCACAAACTTCTGCCCCTTCCTTCGCCGCCTTGTCTATCTTCCCGATCTCATCTGACCGCAAGCATGGAAAAATCAGGTGGTGTGGAAAAATCAAGTGGCATATGAGGACTTCTTCTATATTTCCAGTTGGATCTCTGTTTATGGTTCAACCTACGAGGGTTTTTTTTTTTTTTTTTTTTTTTTTTTTTTTTTTTTTTTTTTTTTTTTTTGGAAATACAGAGGTTCTTCACATTTGGTGTACGAAACTCTTTTAGATTTTTGTGCGAATTTGTTATGGTTTATTTAGAGTTGGATATTCCGCTAACCCTTTATGTTCGCTCAGATGTTATTAGTTCTTATATGACATGGTGTTCTACTCCAGTTGATTTTCGAGTTCTTGCTTTATATACAACATTCTTCATAACATCAAATTTTCAGCTCGCTCTATTTCTTCCACATCTACCACGAGTGCCAACACCATAGGACAACAAGACAATTGATATTTGATTCTGGATATGTCTGATTTATATATATTTGGTTTGGTGGAAATGTTTAGCAGATATCAAGGTAGCTTGGTCGCCTTCGTCTATCGTGCATGCTTGACTTTCTTCTTCCTGCCCTTCATAAATGGTGAATGTTTCCAAACTGAGGATAATTGATAGAGATAAAATCAGTTATTTAGTTGGATTTGATTAAATTTGATTAGAGATTTGTTAGATATTAAAAGATTTGTTATTATCTGATTGCATTAGATTTTTCTATATATATAAATTATAAAATCATAATTTTATTAGAGAGAAATAATTAATAAAAATTGAATCCATGTGATTTGACTCTTTCCAAATTTTTCCATGAGTAATTCATGAGAAAGTGCGCGTAAGGTCCAAAAACAGTAATTTATCTCCAAAATCTAATTTTTTTCCTTAATTCTTCACCACAAAATCTAAATTCCCTTCCATCCTAAGCCAGTAAAGATGCAGCTCAAGCTTGCTAAGATGCTTTAACGAAAGTTCACCTTCACTTATATAGCTTACATAACTAAATGTGAGTGTGAAAAAACTAGAGCTTCTCTCTGCGGACAGCCCTTTTAAGTCCCTGACCTGATTCTTATTTTTCTTTCGGACTCGTAGATCGTGTTTTGCGCAGTCCACCGGATCCGAGCCCCCACTCTTATCATTTGGAGTGTCTTTATTTTCTATGGAGTCATAAAAGGGCGCGGATACTAAATAACAAAATAGTATCTGTTTATGTTGACTAATTATTAAACATGTGATTCCGTGAAGCGAATTATTATTATTTTTCCTTTCTATTTTTGCTACATTAGGCAATTACTCTCTCACATCGGTCTCCCCTGATATATTCCTCATATTAAGCTCAGTTATAGCCTTTCTAGAAAAGTCTCTCGCCAGATTATTTGGATCTTTCTGATAATATCTTTATTAACAGCATAATCTGCACGTAAAAATAAATTACATATGCAGAATTAGTAATTTTTAAAAGAAAGAAGAAATAGTAATAATAGATCGTGTTGTGAAAATTCCGGGCAGCTCGGGCAGAGGCCTGGCACTATCCATGATCTTTGGCCTCACCGAAACTGTCGCCAATAACAGAGGGCAGATACGGGAGCTGCTTTCTTGCACGCCAAAAATTAGGAGAATTTTTAGAGGGGCACAATTTTTTTCCCTAGTTAGCCCATTTTTTCTAGTGAGCACACTTTTACTTTTCAAAATAGGAAGTTTTTTCTAGTGAGCACACTAATATTTTCAGAATATCCTAAAAATTCTGATCCGAGTTATCTAGCCCGGATCATATTGGTTAATCCGAGTTGTCTAGTACGGATAAAAAATGACTGATCGGAATTATTAACCTAAAAATTCCAACTTTTTACCTTTTCTTTATTTTTCTCTGCTTCTTTTCCCATTAAACAGTTTCTTCTCTCTCTTCTCTCCTCTTCTCTTCCTCTTCATCTTCTCTCCTCTTTCAAAAAATCTTCTCTAATCCAAATATCCAATTCCTCCTTTCTCTTCCTCTTTATTTCTTTAAATCCAACACTATTAAACCTCCTCTCCCCCCTTTGCCCGATCGTCGGTCCAAATAACACCTCTGTTGATTCTCTTCTTCAATTTCTTGTGAGTTTTAGGATTTTTTTTTTTTTTTTTTTTGGATTAACTACTCGTTTGAGAAGAGAAGAAGAAGAGAGTAAAAATACAGGAATATTTTGGTTCAAAAAATTCGATGATAAAATTATAATTTGATAAAAGTTTTTAAGTGGGCTCACTTGGAAAAATGCTGTGCCCATTTAGACACTCCCAAAAAGGGAAGGTGATAGAAATAGAAATTTTAATCTCTCTCTGTCTCTTTTTGTATGTATTTTCTTCTGACAGAGAATAGAATAGAAGGGAGCAGATAGAGCAAAAATATCTTCGCGAGTCTACATTAAATTCTCTGTTTGATTCAAGGGGCTCATAAAAATCTCGTCTTGTAGCAGGTTAGAAGCATTCTCATTTGACACAGTGGAAGAAAAGTTATATTGGACATGAGTTAATCATTCTTTATTGCCGGCTTGACCTCCAGCTCAATATACTAAAGGAAAAAAAAAAAGTTTAGATCTTTAAGTCATTACACACGAGTGGGACATAATTTGAGCTGGGTTTCCTTTGTTGGATTCTTGGGTGGCAGAAAGATTGAATCTTTTTTAATTTTTGGGAGATCTGAGTTGATAAAGTTGGGTTCTCTTCTTGATGGCATTAGAGGAGGGGAGCAGCAGCAAAGTGAGAGGATGGTGGGTGCAGAGCTTGATGAGGAGAAAACAGGTGGATTCTGATCGAGCAAATTCAAAGAGCGGACATCATCAGCTTGCAAAGGAGTTATCTGTTCTTCAACTAATTGCTATTGGTATACAGTAAATTTGATTCTTTTTTCATTTTTTTCCCCTTTATTTATTATATGATTAATCTGTTTTTTTTTTGTGTGTGTGTGTGTGTGTGTGTGGGTAATTTGTTTTGGATCTATTGTAGGTAATAGTTGCTGTGAATTCTGTTTTCATATGTGAAATTATTGTGATGTTGTCGTTTTTCTTTGCTTATTGATATATCACTTTTATTTGGTTATTCTGGAATTAGAAAGAAAAAGCTCTGATTTTTACTGTAAATGCAAAGTGAGAAGGATGAATATGCATGATTTGTGTGTTCTTCCTTTTTTTTTTTTGGAGAATTAAGTGCAACTACTTAATGGGTTTGTTCTGTCGCCATTGTGGTCATTGTTGTTGATTTGTTTGAATTTCTTTCTAGTCCTTGTATCTTGAGGAGGTATTGCAAATTTTTATTGATCTAGAATTAGAAATAGCCATTTATAGCTGTTTAGGATCCTTATTGTTTCGCATTGTTCGGCTGGCTAAAATTGCTAAGGAATTAGGCATTTTGGTCACATCTTGATGTTGTGCAGCATAGCTGATGAAGTCTCCAACTCTGCCCTAACATGCCCTTGCTAGCGACAGATAAAAACCACTTCGCCTGCCAGCAGCACTATCTTAAACGTTGTGTTACGTTGACAATATACCTTTACTGAGATCTAGTGACTTTAGAGAATATGCATCATAACTTCACCTTAAAAAATAATCAAGTAAATGATAAAAGCTCTCTAAAGATTCTGATAGTTTTTTCCTCTGAAATTGAAAGATCACGGTATCCTATTTCAAGCTCACTAGAAGAAAATTCCTGCTCCTATTAACTTCCTCTTGGTAGTTTACTGCAACAGTATAGTCAATATTCACATGGAGAAATTACGAGAAGATTTACCATCTAAATTATAAGATTAGGAATCAGTGTCATTTATCTCTTTAAACCAACTATTGCTATCTAATATATACAGTTGCATTAGCAAATAGCTTCCGAATATGAACTCTTGAAGTTCCCTATCAATGTTTGGAAAGATGGAAGTGCAATGCGACGGTTGAACCTTTCCGTGGCACGATACGTAAGCTTCAACGCTTGAGGCGTAAGCTTCATGAGTTTCCTATTATTTATATTGTTTAAATTTATATATGTTTTTCACATGCATGAATATGTATCTCCTTCATTTAAACAAAAATTTTGAATCAAGATGAAAACAGGAGGGAAAAAATTGAGAGAGAATCAGAGTAAAGAAAAAAAAAATTGTGGAGAATAAGGGGAAAAGAAGCAAGGAGTGCTTGTTCTTAAAAAAAAAAAAAAAATAGAATAAAATTTACGGCAAATAAATGCAAAAAAAGTGAACACTTTAGTCAAAAAAACATATACAGAAACGCACTTCATACGCTTCAAAAACATCTTAAAGCTGAAGCGTGCATTTCATGGGTGAAAATGCTTATTGCATGCGCTTTTAGTGCATTTTTTCAGTTAAAACATTCTAGTCACGCCTCAGAAAGGCTTTTTTTAAGCAATATTCCCTATCTATGGTCAATTCAGTGACATAAAGCAAAATACCTAGAGCATTGATAATCCAAGTACGAACTTGATCGGTACTCAAGCTGATATCTAGTCCATCTACATGTCTTTTTAAACTTTGATTTAATAAATCATTATCAGCTTGCGTACTGTGAAGTTTTAAAGCTGTTGGTACATTGAACATGTTTGATATTGCTACAATCGCTGCAAGAATAGAAAGAGAATAAATGCCAGGTCAAAGAGCACAAGTCATGAATATCTATCGTAAAATGAGAATTCGGTAGGGATTAGTGCAATCACAGATTTTAGAAGGCCAACATAATACAGATATCAACTGCTCAAGTAAGTAAAAGTGTAAAATATAACAATTTCCAAAAAAAAAAAGCCAATTCAACTTAGACTAGTGTGAACCAGTTTTGCGGAACTTTCTTGAATTTCCATGTAAGGTTTGGTCCATGATAATCCCTACTGAACTCTGCATGTCTTCTAAAATCTGTAATTGTATTAATCCCTACAGAATTCTCATTTTACTGTAGATATTTACGAAGAGTGTTTGTTGGTTTGGCATTTTCTCTCTCTATTCTTGCAGCGATTGCAGCTATAATATCAAATATGTTCAGCACACCTAAAGCAATGCATCCTCAGTTTTTTTTTTTTTTTTTGGCCCTCTTGCTAGCATTTCTCATGGAATTCAGGGACTATTTGTGTAAGGTGTGTTATTTTATATTTCGCAGCTGATTTTTTTGTTCCTGTTGTCAGGTATTGGTTCAACCATCGGCGCTGGAGTCTATATTCTTGTTGGAACTGTTGCAAGGGAGCACACTGGTCCAGCTCTGACCATTTCCTTTCTGATAGCTGGAATAGCGGCAGCACTTTCAGCATTTTGCTATGCAGAACTTGCAAGTCGTTGCCCCTCTGCTGGGAGTGCTTATCATTATTCATACATTTGCCTCGGAGAAGGGTAACTGTAACTACATTTTACCATATTGAATTAAAACAACTATACTGACGTTGCTTATATTTATCTAAGAAGAAGATAAGGAATTTTGGTGGTTGATTGTGGTTGTTGTTTGTTACATGTTGGACAGTGTTGCTTGGATAATTGGTTGGGCTCTAATACTAGAGTACACCCTTGGTGGTTCAGCTGTTGCACGAGGCATTTCTCCGAACTTGGTACGGTCGATGATTCTCCACGTTGAAACTAGACTTCTTTGTTACTTAAGTACTGTGATATTCTGGCAATATGTCCAAATCACGTTACCAATTCTGCTTCTTATTTCAAGTACAACAGTTAGTAGGTTCTCCCACACTCTAATTCCATTGAAACGCATTGCATGGAAAGTTTCGATAATGTTCTAAAAAAAAATCATAGTAACTGTTTTAGCATTGCACGTGTTAAAAGAAGAGTTATCTTCTTCATTTGGTGTATACTTCACCAATTGACACTATTTCAACGGGAGAGTTCATGTCCTACATCATACATTTACCTATCAGAACCTTGCATTTTAAAGAAATTCTGCACATGTCATACTCTGGAGATCTCCTTCCTCTTTATCTCGATCATCTGAATCGAGCTTGGAAATTCACCAATTTGAATCTTTATCCGCCGTTTTTTTTTTTTGGGGCAACTACAACTTATATAACATCCTTTCCATTTTGACATAACTCATGTAAGTACTAACAATCTGTATAAATCTTCATACTTGACACAATTCTTATTTGAAACTGAATGCTTCTATGTTTCAGGCCTTATACTTCGGGGGACCAGATAGCTTGCCTCCTTTTCTAGCCCGTATCGAAATCCCAGGTTTAGATGTTGTAGTTGACCCCTGTGCTGCAATTCTTGTGCTGATTGTCACTGCGCTATTATGCTTGGGAATAAAAGAGGTACTCGCGGTTTTTTACAAGAAAATCTGCCGTTGCTTGATGTTTATGGATGTCAAACTTAATATTTTCTGCAGAGTTCATTTGTACAATCCATCACGACAACCGCCAATGTCATTGCCATGCTATTTGTCATCATAGCTGGTGGATATCTTGGCTTTCAAACTGGTTGGAATGGATATTCTGTTTCCAGTGGGTAAAGGCAACCGGTCCTTGACTTTTAATTTGCGGAACTCATCAACATAGCCCTGAATTTATTTGCTCTCTTTTGTATTTCAGATACCTTCCCTTTGGCGTAGATGGTGTGCTTGCTGGATCAGCGACTGTTTTCTTTGCCTACATAGGTTTTGATTCAGTTGCTAGCACTGCAGAGGAGGTAAATGTTGTCACCTAGTAAAATGATATATGATATTAAGTGTGAAGGAAGTGGGAAATGAGTGTGTTGGGCTAGGTCTAGATGTGTAGGATTTATACAACAACGAGAACCTAGTCTGTCCGAGCATGTTGGAGTTGAGCTGCGGAGCATAGAGTAAATGGATGCGCTCAAATGACCGCCAGGAGGAGAGGGCTTAATATATAACTTTGATGGAATTTATCAAGAAGGTGTTTGCAAGTTTATGATGACACGGAATGAAGGATTCATAATTAAGTCACTATATATATATATATTGATAATTAGACAGTGGGATAAACCCCCTGCCTTTCATTAATAAGGCATAATGAAATTAAAGAGTAGTTAATACATATATAAGTCCCTCATACAGAGTGGACTGCTACTTTTCATATACACATCATTGCTGGAGATCTACATCACTCATAAAAAATCAGCAGGCTACGACTCTGCAACACACTCTCATGTAGATCTCTGCATCCCTTCCGGAAGGTCAACTTGTAGTCCCCTATGTACCTCTAGCCTGGCTCCCGCCCGCTTTATCCTTACTGATGTGTTGGAGGTTCATACGTCTGCAGAAGGGTCACGGTGCGTCTAGATGGAAGTACTGGGTAGATGGAAGTTCCTAAATATTTGGAATAGGACTGGGTCTTTTTTTTTTTTTGGCCAAAAGACCTGGTTACGTTGTGGTTGGTTAAAAAATAAATTGGAGGATCCAGAGTTTGGTTTTAGCTAATTAACTATCTCAAAATCCTTAGACTTATATATATATATTTTTTAAATTTTCATTTTCCCCTATCAGGTGAAGAACCCACAGCGTGATTTGCCATTGGGTATTGGATTGGCTTTGTCTATATGTTGCTTGTTGTACATGATGGTTTCTGCTGTTATTGTTGGCCTGGTACCCTACTTTGCAATGGATCCAGACACCCCGATTTCATCTGCATTTGCCAAAAATGGGATGCAGTGGGCAGTGTAAGATTAACTTCCTTTAATATATATATTTTAGTTTAAGCATTTCTCATGTGTGTACTGTTCTTATTCCATACTTTTATTTTGTTTTGTAAACCGCTAGGTATATAGTAACCACCGGAGCTGTTCTTGCTCTTTGTTCTGCCTTGTTGGGCTCAATTCTCCCTCAGGTATCTCCAATAATTCAGCAATTTAATATCTATTTGTACTAGTTTTTGTTTTAGAAAATGAACTGTATTCAGATGCGATCTTTTTTCTTTTCTTTCTTTCTTTCTTTTTGCTACTCACATTAGTAAGTTGACCAGGAGATGAACAAGTACAAATAGAATATCATAGTTACTTACGTAAATATATTCAAATGAACTGAATCTAAAATGGATATCTGACTTCCTTGCACAATCATGTTGATAATTGTTTGATTCGGACGATTATGCTCCTAAAAGAAGAAACTTTTTGTCAAAATGATAAATTGTGATATATTTTAAAATTTCAAGGTGTGAAGCTTACAAAAATTTTGAAATGCAATCATTTACAAGCAAACCATATTCCTTGAGAATAATGCATGTCGCCATAACTGAACGAGGTTTTCTTTGTGACATACTGTTTTCACAGCCGAGAATACTGATGGCAATGTCTCGAGATGGGTTGTTGCCGCCTTTCTTCTCAAAGCTTAACAGCCGTACTCAAGTACCAGTCAATAGCACTGTCATAACTGGGATAGGTGCAGCCACCCTAGCTTTTTTCCTGGATGTTTCAGAATTGGCAGGGATGGTAAGATACGTGATTAAGTGATCTTCCTCTGTTGCAAATTTTGTGCTCAATACGATGCAATTCCTTTTCATGGTCGCGAGTAAAAGAAGTGTTGACATTGTCATAAAACCGATGCTTGTGAACTTTTTCTGAATGAGAATTTTCTTTTAAACTCTAATATGCTTTACTACACAGGTCAGTGTTGGCACACTTCTCGCATTCACCATGGTTGCAGTTTCTATCTTGATACTAAGATACATTCCTCCAAGTGAAGTTCCGTTGCCATCATCGTTTCATGAATCCATTGACTCAGTATCCTTGTGGTATAGCACTCAAGAAATTGATGCAGGAAGTGAGAATGCTCTTGCTGCAGAAAACATGGGAAATAGCCAACATGCTCCTGATTTCGAACCATCATCTGAGTGTCCTCTTATTGTGAAGGATGATGTTCAAGGTGAGATGAAACAAAAAGCTTTTTCCCTTAAAGAATGCTCTGCGATTATGTATTCATATTTGTTATTGTGGATCATAACCATGGCCATCAAGCTTAGAAGCTAAGTAGGTTCAGCTTGAGTTCTCCAGTTCACTTGCACTCCTATTGAGGCAGTAGGTCTACCTGCTGCATCACTTAGGCTTACCGTAGTCTTTCAATTTGAAAATGTACTTTACTCCTCACTTATTCTCAACCAATGTTTAAAATAGCGATAACGATAACGTAACGTTTTGTCTTTGTTAGGTTATGTTGCATATAGCGTAACGCATAACGTAGGTTATACAATTTTCTATTTATTTAATTAAAAATAAATGTAAAACTATATAAAATAAATTTTATAAATTCAAAAATAAATTTAAAATATCTAAAAAAAGAACATAAAACCATTTTGTAATACATAATCTATTCTAATTTTATATTAAGTTCTACAATAATTTTTACATTTATCTTCATAAATTATGTTAAGTCTCTAACCGTAATTCTAGTTATCATTTAAACAAGAAAACAAGATTTTAATTTTTTATTTCAATTCTAGTTTTTATTATTGTTGTAATTTACATTTTGTAATGTTCAATTTATTTTATTTGTAATTGTTAATTTCAGTTCAGTTAAAAATTCAATAAAATCAACAAGTAAGATATTTCAGCAACCAGAGATGAATTATAACAAGGGAGTAAGTAAACAATTGCAAATTAATAAGTTACTAATTCCACAAGTAATCAAACAAGCCAACAACTAATCAAGAAAATTACAGCAATTTGTTAATAAACAAAATAATAATCTACAATAATATAGAAATTACTAAAAGAATAATGGTAAATAACGTAACATAATGTAACTTAACGTAACGTTACGTAATATAACGTAAAATAACATAAAAAAATATACTATTACGGTTCAATTGTTACGTAGCGCTGGGATTCCATTAGGTTACGTAACGCAACATAATGGGTTTCATAACGTGTTATTTTCAACACTTCTCTAGTGTAGCCTTTTTTTTTTTTTTTTTTTGAGTAAATCCAGTGGGAATTTTAACCAAACATGCTAATACATATATAATATGTCTAGATAGAAGTTTAGATATGTCCTTCTAGTGAAGGCCAATATTACAAGTACTTGATTACAACTTAATGTTTGCACCGGTGAATGTTTTTCTTCAAATTCCCTCCTTTATCTTCATTCTCCTTTACTTCCCATCTCGTGGCTTTCCTCTTTGTGCTTCAGTCTCCCTTGGTGGAATGGTTTGTTCAGATTTTCTTCTTGCAGTGCTCACTCTTCTTGCTCCCCTTTCTCTTGCCTCTCTAGTGTGAGTAGATTCAGCCTCATTTTTGCTTCTCTTCTTGGTCGTCTGTTTGAGATTGGTTGTTTCTGTATCTCCCGTCCTGTCCTGTCCATAGATCAATAACACTTTCAATTTTGTAACATATGCTTCTCTAGTGTAGCTGGTCCTTCTAATTTTTCCCTGCATATCTGTATATTTTGCTTAAAATTCTATATTGACACTGGAGTCTGTATATTTTGCTTAAAATTCTATATTGACACTGGAGCCTGCAGATAAAACAAAGGAGCAAAAAAGGAGAAAGAAAGCAACATGGAGCATCGTATTTGTGTGCATTGGAGTTCTCATTTTCACTTCTTCAGCTTCAGCCACATTTTTGTCATCGTGAGTATCAGCTGTGAAGTCCTTTCCTGCCTTTGCTAACCTTTTTTTTTTTGGGTTACACCATTGAGTTTCTAGCGTTCCGAATTTTTTTAATAACCTTTATAATTTTTAATCGTATAAAAAAATATAGCGCTGTACAGTACTTTGCTTGCTTTGTTGGTGGCTTGCTTCTCCTGGTTGGTCTATCTGTACTGTCTTGGATCAACCAAGATGAAGCCAGGCACAGTTTCGGACATACTGGAGGTAAAGTTCATATTTTTGTTCTAATTATGCCTTATTTTGTGTAAATATGTTCTTTTATCATGGCGAGTAAAATATAAACTGTTCAGTGATTTGTTGTATGGTTTGTTTACAGGATTCATTTGCCCCTTTGTTCCGTTTCTGCCTGTTTGCTGCATCCTCATTAATGCATACTTGCTCATAAATCTCGGGTACATTCTTTAAACTGTGCTGTCATCGTTATTCTGTCCCGCATTTGTATCCATCATCATCCGTCAGTATGTTCATGTTCTCGGTTAACTATGTATGTGGCCGTCATGCCTGCTTCCGATATATGGTATACAAGTACGTTCAATAGGTACTGACAATATATTCGGTTTAAAAATATTAAAGCCTGCGGTAGAATAACAAAATTTAAAATAATCTATAATTAACTACGGATTCTCACCTCAAAAAGGCTAGCTACGATTATTCTATGGATTCATAGAAATCATTATGAACTATACTAACTCTTGTCTTATATCCGATATAGAACTATTTGACCCAACTTATTACAATGGCGGTGTTTATTTTCGTTGTTTTTCTTACTTCAAACGGCGGACTAATGTCCTCCGCATTCCATTAATGAGTGATAATAGAACAGTCGAGTTACAATATCATAATAACGGTACAGAAAGAGTTTAGCTTCCCTCACAAAGTAAGTAATACAAAGAAAACAAACTAACATACTAGAGACATGCTACATAAGGTTAGCATTAACAAGCCAAAATGCAAAAGCTAGATAGCGGCGACATGACCTCTGAAACCCATCCTGCCTCTGTAAGTGCTGATCTACCCTCGTCCCACTTGCACCTCATCTGTTATGGCGACTGAAGGATTGTGCTTTAAGAGCACAATCTGGCGGAATGACTTTTCGTTGTTTGTAGTTTGTCCACTGTAGGATTGTGCTTTCAGAGCAACCCTTGACCACCTAAACCAGCTCGACAAGATGGTCTGTTGCCGTGTGTTTTGAAAATAATTTGACATTCCCAACGGTAGTTTGTAGATACTAGAAGTATATTTAGGGTGTGTTTGTTTGCATGGAAGTCAAATGGAAGTAGTGAAAGTAAACCTACTTCCACTATTTTAAGTGTTTGTTTGGTTTAGAAGAAAAGTGGAAGTTACTTTTTGTATGATGAGGTGGCGCTTACGAGGCACCTCACTTCAATTATCTTCCTTACACTTTTTAGTTAGAAGAGTTTAGAAAGTAAAGGAATAAGGGGAAAAAAATATTTTTTTTACTAATATGTCATCATTATGTGGTACTTTTTTCATAAAAAATAAATAAAATAAGATAGATAATGTTTAATTTAATTAATTAAATAATACTTTCTTCACTTCCTAATATATTTCCGTCTTCAAATTTTAACAAACAAATAACTCTTATCTTACTTTAACTTAGAAAGTTACTTCTAAATTTTTTCCTTAACTTTCATTACTTCCATGAACCAAACACACCCTTAAGTAATCGGTATCCTTAGATTTAGACAATCCTGTATTTGAAACTTGTTCATATTTCCATATACGGCTGTATTCATAAGGTTAGTAGTTGAAGTAATCCTTTCATATTCTTAATTTTGCAGTGCAAGTACTTGGATGAAGGTTTCGGTATGGCTAGTGATAGGGGGATTCGTGTATATTTTATATGGTCGAACCCACAGCTCATTGACGGACGTGATCTATGTGCCCTCAGCCCATGTAGATGAGATTTATAAAACTTCATCGTCGCACGGTGTAGCCTAAAAGAATTCTTTTGTAGTCGGTGTGTAAAGTGTGTGTATCATATGTATCAGTTACTGGCATCATAAGCCTCATTGATATAGCTTTCTAATTACGCGCCTTTGTATGGAAACGAAGTGCATCTGGTTTCAACAATCCTTGCATAAGAGTGCACGATATCAACATTCTGTAATTGTAAGAAGCAAAATTTATTTATCTTTGAATGAGAAAGAGAGTATGATAAGTATACGTAAGTTCTTAGTTTTACTTCTGATGATTTAGAATGCATGAGGCGTTCAAAACATTATCGCAGATTTGTTAAAAAGAGAAGCTGCAGCCCCACTTTTTTTGGCCGAAGAAAATTATTCAGCATTTCTCCTGGACAAAATGTACACAAAGATTGGTTACAAACTTTTGATGATGAGGAAATTAATAAAAGAGAGTATCAAGAGAAGTTTTCTGATCACGAAAACAGTCTTAAGAAATTTGTTAACTTTGATAGTAGTTGCACCCCACTTTTTACCACTAAACTGTCTACTGAATACATTTTTTTCCCTCGAACAGTTAAATTCTTGCGTTAATTGCAGTTAGACCCGTTATACTACTGTAGGACCGTTAGTCTATTCTCATTCCTTCTTAACTTAAACTACATATTTTTTTTATGAAATTTCCAAATTACCCTCCTCTTCCTCATTATGAACTCACTCAACATATGCTCGAAGGAGGGTAATTTGGAGATTTTATAAAAAAAATACAGTTTAAGTTAAATAGGAATGTGAATAGCAAACTGTTGACATTAAGTAAGTTTCGGGCCAAAGTATACCTATGGCTCCTTTATTTTCACCATTGTGCGAGGCTCATATGGAAAGGATCCCCCAAATCACTTGCTTTCTTTTATTGGTCATAAAGTGTTTGAGCATATGGAAGTGCATGGACAAATATAACAAGATAATGAGAGCAACAAAAATAGAATTAGTATAAGGATTAAATTGGACATATTTCTTCAATTGGACTTGATATAAACTATTCATGGAAGAAAATCTTTTGCTTGCTTAGGCTTATGCTAAGCATTCATGCCATGTTTACAATGTAATAAGACTTAATTAGTTCACCTATTTACCTGCACAAAAATCACAACTTCATTGTTTTCATTTTCTAGCCTAATTGCACCGGCCTATCCTTGCTTCATCTTATTCACAATTTTCATATAGCCTGCAATCTTTTTTACCTTTTCACACTACTGAGAAATTAAAAATTATCTTTTGACTTTTTCTATGGGTGTGGCTTTAGTGAATGTATCTGCAAGTTGATAACTCGTGGGACTGAACTCCAACTTGATCTTCTTGTCTTCAACAAGCTCTTTAATGAAATGATGTCAAACCTTTTATATGTAAAATGAAAATGCCAATAGATTGTTGTAGGAGATTCTTACTTTTGTTTTAGTTTTGATCCTTTGAAACCAAACTGCTTCACATATGGTGCTTGTAGCTAATATATACTCAACTTTGCCGATAATATTACAACGGTCTTTCGATATAACCTTCAATGCCAAGGTAAGCACACATCCTAATATGCTCTCCCGGTTATTGGTGGATCATGCCCAATCGTTGTTGATGTAGCTAGCACTCTTCTTCAGCTTTGTCCTTAATGCCAAGGTACTTGGTGCCTTAGTGTAACTTGTTTAGATCATTTAGGAAACAAGACTAACTCCATATATGTTCTTTGTATTTGTGAGATAGATCAACAAACAAGCTAGGATTTTGTACATTGATGTCTTCCCATTTTATATGACATCTTGCATAGATAACTTGTAAAATTTGTTGAGAAGGTTTTTACAATAATTTTCTTGACTAATAAATATCTCTCTAACTTGAATGCTAAGGAAAAAAAATTAACGGATGGGCCCAAATTTGTCATCTCAAGTTCATGTATCAACTTCTTTTTCTTGAATTCCTTTATTATCATCATGTTAGTGCCACAAAAAATTAGTCATGAATATAAATAAAACAAATGATAAGAAAGTCCTCACCATGTTTTTTTAATATATAGAGATGGCTCACTTGGATTTTTTTGAAAATTATACTTGTGGAAGTGCTGATTAATTTTACGTTCAAAGATCATAGTGCTTGTTTCAATCCATATAGGGCTTCCCACAGGCAATACACTATGTTCTCATTTTATGATGTAGCCTTGACATTGGATGTGAAACATCATTCACAGAAGATATGCTTCTTTGGATGTGTGGTAACACTAGGAGAGATAAAGTGACAAATGGAGATATTTGTGCTAAACTAGGTGTAGATTCTATCGAAGAGAAGAGACAAGAAAATCGTTTACGATAGTTTGGCCATTCCAACGTAGACCTATAAATGCACTAGTTTGACGAGGACAGCTTATCAACATTAGACAAGTTAAAAGAGGAAAGGAAAAACCTAAAAAAAAAATATGGATGGAGGTAATATGAAAATATATGAATTCTAAAAGTTTAAATGAGGGCATATTACTCAATAGGAATAAATGGAGAAGTATTATCGGTGTGAACGATCCGGCATGATTTTCTTTTAGTTCATATAGCCTACCCAAGTACTGGGGACAGAAGGCTTAGTTATTATTGTTGTTGTAGTCTTGACGTTGCTTTATATATACCTCTTCTTCAAGTTCCCCACTTAGAAATGATGATTTCACATATAGATGAAACACATTAAGGTTGCATTATACTGCTAGCACAAGCTCTAACATGATCATCTCAATGCAAGCTCTATTTTTCACAAGATAATCCCAACTTTTGTGACATAGCATTCTATCTTGTAAATCATAGAAGTTTGAAGAAGCTGTGAAAGGCTGAACTAAAAAAAAAATGAGTGAGGAAATTACAATGGTCAAGAAAAACAATACTTGGGAGTTAATTGATCTTCCAAAAGGAAATTTTTTCAGATCCTCATCTCTTAGAAGTGGCTAGTAGTGTCATCAACGTGCCAGATTTGATGCAAGAAGACTTGGGGAAGACCAATGATGAATGGAAAAGGCTAGCTAATGACTCAAGGACCTCTGGACAAACACGGCCCGAGTTCGGGGAGCTCTGGTGATGAGAGAGGACTAACAATGATGGGGATGAAGACACGAGGCAATTGTACTGATTATGTTAAAGGTAACAGATGTAGGGGGGCGAAAGTGACGACCTCAAGATGATTAATCTAGAGTTCGGTGTGACGATGAGCTTGTTGTCGGGTGACGGAGGCACAAATCTGGATGGATCTGGTGTTAGAGTGTCGAGGCTCTTAGGGTATGTTTGACTCATAAAAGTACAAGAAATGAATACATAAATAAAGAAGTTACTTTCAAAATAGAAGTAGAAGAAGAGACTTCTTCTTATGTTTGTTGGCTAATTTTTAAAAGATGAAAGTGCATTAAGAAGTGAAAATAATATTATTTAATTAATTAAATAAAACAATAGTTATATTATTTTATTGGTTTAATTTTATTGGTTTTTATATATAAAATGATAACTTTTGAATGCTAATTATGACATGCAAATAAAATATTATTTTTTTTCTTGATTATTTACTTTCTAAGCTCTTCCAAGTCAAAAGTGTAAGGAAGAAAAGCTTGGAAGAAGGATGTCACGTAGACGCTATATCATCATTTAGGAAGTAGTTTCTTATCTTCATCTTGACCAAATAAACACTTGAAGTAGTAGAAATAGTTTTACTTCCACTACTTCCATTCTTCTTTCATGCAAACAAACGCATCTTTAGTCGAGTTCAAATTGAGGTTGAGGAATCTAGTCAGTGACATGGATAGCTTATGGATTTTTGAGCTCTAATGTCAAAATTTGACTGAGGACGTGGATATGTGGATTTGGAGAAGAATAAGAAATTGAGTTTGATAACAATAATAAAAATATAGGATTTGAGCCTCATAGCAGACAAATCGTTCACTC
The DNA here is from genome assembly GCA_036321105.1 of Dracaena cambodiana. NCBI lineage: Eukaryota > Viridiplantae > Streptophyta > Magnoliopsida > Asparagales > Asparagaceae > Dracaena > Dracaena cambodiana. The sequence goes on from JAYEPQ010000003.1 coordinate 49,337,433, forward strand.
AAACTGAATCCATCAGAAATTTCAAAAGAAACAACTCTCAACATCAATATTCCATTTACTAATAAATAGAGTCGCACGTCCTCTAAATAGACTAATCCTACTTACCAAACAACCAAAAAATAAAATAAAATAAAATTATAAGAAAAATAAAATAATTAATAAAATCCTTAATTAATCCGGACCATTTGATAGCCCCATCACCTCTAGCCCAACAATCACAAAGTGAAATAGGACCACAATCATTCCTCTCCATTCTACCATTCCTTAAGTCAAAGATCACAATTGTAGATAATAGACTACCATTAGCGATATATTGCCACTCACATATGCTTGTTCCTTGATGTCGCAAGCGTTACCATCACTCATAATACGATTGTTCTAAAGACAAACCTCCACCATTAACATCCATGTCCTGTGCGTCATCGTCAGCACATGATGACAGACCGACTGTCTACAAATAGCACTAATCCTTCCAGATTAACCATGGCTACTTCTAGTCACTACATGCCTTCTATATGAGATGCAAATGGATTTGGATATCAGGATACATGTAAAGTCCTGTATGATGGGGGTACAGATATCCCTTTGTAGTTGTGGATGTGATATGAATATAGATACCAATAGGTATAAATGTCAGACATAGATTCAGATATTAGGTATCTGTATGGATCAGATGATTGATAATTTGATCACCCAGATTTTGCTTAGTATTCCATGGCCTACATATTTTCAAGTGGGTAAACCATTTTTGCCTCTTACCTGATCCATGTCGTCTCAGTTTTCCTCGCTCGGGTGAGATTTCCTACTCAACCCATATCAGTATCATGATTGGAACTATGAATATGGTAAATGTAGACATTAAAAAAAAAAAAAAAAGAAGGAAAAAAAAAAATTTGGGAATTACCCGCGGGAATACTTCCGGCGGGTGCAACCCGCGGGAATACTTCCTGCGGGTGAGCACCCGCGGGAATTTCCCGCAGGTTGCAGCCCGCGGGATGCCTTCCCCATCCGTTCCGTATTTCGGTTGCATGATCCGGATTTTTGGGAATTAATTATATAGATTTAACCGGATTCGGGGAAAGAATTTGAGCCGGATTGGAAGCGCTCCTCAATGTATAAAAATTAGGAGCGGAGTTCAGAACATGGGAGATTCTTTGGAAGGCAATTTTTCAAAGATTGGAATCAAAAAATCCAGAAGTTCTAGAGAGATCAATTTTTATCCCAATCCAGATCGGATCGTCAACGGAGTGCAGAATTAAGACTCCACCGCTGTTAGAATCCACAAAAATAAAAGGAAAGCGAAATCAATCAATCTCCATTCTTGTAATTTCGATTTTCTATTTGTAATTTTTCTTTTATTACTGTAATTCCAAAGTAAATTGGCAATATAAAGAAATATTCAATTTTTCGGGCGTATAAAAATTGACGACCACAGTGGGAGTTTGGGCGGCGCAATCCGATCTTTAATTTTTTTTTTTGATTCGAAACCTAGGCGTCATCGACGGGTAACGATAAAAAAAAAATTATGAGGCGTCATCGCCTATAATAAAAGACAAAACGTCATCATCTGTAAAAAAAAAAAACCCATATAAAAAAAATTTTGAAAAAAAAAAATTCACAAAACTGCACAAAAAAAAATTGAGGCGTTATCGCCCACAAAAAATTGGCAAAACTGGATACAACCCGCGGGATGCAATCGCGACGCAATCCGCAGATGTAATCGCCTAATAGATGCGATTCGGGATGCAACCCGTGGATGCAATCGCGGGATGCAACCCGCAGTTGCAATCGAGGGATGCAACCCGCGGGATGTAACCCGAAGATGCAATCGCATGATGCAACCCGCAGATGCAATCGCGGGATGCAACTCGCAGATGCAACCCGCGGGATACCGAATCCGTGAGACAAAATAATAATAATAATAATAATAATAAGTAATAAATAGAATAAAATAAAAAAATAATTAAAAATAATAATAATAAAATAAATTGAAAAGGCCTCATATACGATAAAAAAATAAAAAATAAAAAAAACGAGGCTCTGTAACATCCCAAAATTATCATGTTTATTAAATTATAAATTATCAAGTTAAAAATTTCTTTCTATACACCTTCAAATTTAATTAAGTTTCCAAGAGCACGCCTTTGGCATTTTGTGGGGATGAGTTGTTAGAAGAGAGTGAGAGGTGGCACTCTAGTTGACATTTATCATGCATGCAAGAAGGCTTAGGACTAGGATAGAGGACAAGGTGACCAAAATGCCCTTAGGTATATATATAACCTTATTCTCTCAAAGAGAATTCTTATCAACAGAACAAAATAAAAATCACTCTTTACTCTTGATTCTTCTAGTTCGTTGAGTAAAGGAAATAGAAGGAAGACTTTGCTAAAACAAAGGAGGAGATTAAAAGAATAGAGGCAAGTATCACCTTATTCTTGTTCTCTCTTTGAATTGTATTTGAGTGCAAGTAGCAAGTATAATCTTTCTTGGAAATTATTGATTTGAATTTTTAGTACATGATTCCTTTTTCTTTATGGATAATTCTACATCATTTCGGATCTGCATACTTAGCCTGATTTACGGATGTTGGCTATTTTTGGCTTAGCCTCGCATTTGGCTATTTTTAGCCTCGCGTTTGGCTATTTTTTAGCCTCTCGTTTGGCAATTTTTAGCCTCGCGTTTGATAATTTTTAGCCTCGCGTTTGGCTATTTTTTAGCTTCGCGTTTGGCAATTTTTAGCCTCGCGTTTGGCTATTTTCTGCTTCCCATTTGGCTATTTTTTTAGCTTCATGTTTGGCCATTTTTACCCTCGCGTTTGGCAATTTCTAGCCTCGCATTTGGCTATTTTCTGCTTCCCGTTTGGCTATTTTTTTAGCTTTGCGTTTGGCCATTTTTAGCCTCGCATTTGGCAATTTTTAGCCTCGCGTTTGGCTATTTTCTGCTTCCCGTTTGGCTATTTTTTTAGCGTCGCGTTTGGCCATTTTTAGCCTCGCGTTTGGCAATTTTTAGCCTCGCGTTTGGCTATTTTCTGCTTCCCGTTTGGCTATTATTTTAGCGTCGCGTTTGTCTATTTTTAGCCTCGCGTTTGGCAATTTTTAGCCTCGCGTTTGGCTATTTTCTACTTCCCGTTTGGCTATTTTTTTAGCGTCGCGTTTGGCAATTTTTTGCCTCGCGTTTGGCAATTTTTAGCCTCGCGTTTGGCTATTTTCTGCTTCCCGTTTGGCTATTTTTTTTAGCTTCGCATTTGCTAATTTTAGCTTCGTATTTGGCGATTTTTAACCTCGCGTAAAAACTCCGCGTTCAAGAGAAACACGGATTTACACACTTGGCATGATTCGCGGATTTATGATAACATGACATATGAATATCAACATGATATATGAAGGCAAGATTGTTCATGAAAACAAGTTCTAGTATCTTTATTACACGACATGATAATAAGTTCTAGTATCTTTATTACACGACATGATAACAAGTTCTAGTATTTTCATTACACGACATGATAACAAGTTCTAGTATCTTCATTACACGACATGATAACAAGTTCTAATATCTTTATTATACGACATGATAACAAGTTCTAGTATCTTTATTACACGACATGATAACAAGTTCTAGTATCTTATTTACACGACATGATAACAAGTTCTAGTATCCTTATTACATGACATGAAGTACTCTTATGCTACATGTGTACATGATTCCAAATCTTGATTCCTGAACTCTTGATTCTTGTGAAATGATATGTATACAATTTGACATGAAAGTCCACGTGTTTCTTTAATTCACGTATATCATATGCATTACTAACATGGGAAAAACTACATGATGGATAGATAAGTACTGTATTGTACAAGGATTTTGTTGGCCAACTTCTTGATTAGGTGCTGAGGGCCTTTTTACTAGCAGCACTGGGTGGTACTGAGCCACCGTCTGATACATGAGTCACCATATGGGTGATGCTCGTTACTTGTTTCAGTTAACGGGGTCTAACTTGTAGCACCTAGCGGTGTGTCATGGTTCAGCGCCATGAGTTAGAGGCCGGGTCCCGGGTATGCACGGGCACTTGTACAATATGAGAAACTGCGCGCTATCTTATCTATCATTGAGTTTCAATTCCAACACTAACATCATATAGACCTGTTAAATTTTACACGAAACTTGTGAATGACTTACATAGTTCTGGTTACATGCAACATGATTGATATTTACTTCGCCTACACTTGTCACCTTTACATGATTTGTTTCTGCTATTTGAATGAATAGTCTTACTCAATTCATTTTCAGTATTCTTAGGATACGTTTGTACCAACGCAATTTATTTATTCTTTTATTTATTTGTACTGTAATAGCACACGTGTTTCTTACTTTTGTGTTACTTGCTGGGTTTAATCCCCTGGGTTTTCTTAAGCCAGATCACGAAAGTAGAGAAGAGGAGATTGCTCCAGACAACGATCCTTACTTCACCAATCAGGTCGAGTAGAGGACACTAGCACAATACTATTTGAGTACTTCGCACTTCTTGTTCTTGTTTCCTTTTTGCTGGGCATTGCTTTAACTTGTAGTATTTAACTCTTTTGTGTAAATATTGAAAGCAGTGTGCCATTTTATGTAAGCAACTCTCTGTATAAATGAAATCCTTTCAGTTTCAGACATGGTTATTCATCTTGACATGGCAGTAGTTACGGTTATTCCAAGATCATGGGACTGTTGGGTTATTTATAGTATTTAAGCAATATCGCCAATTTAAAGAGAAAAAAAAAAGTAGAGCCGAAGTGGGGGCGTTACAGATTTGGTATCAGAGCCTAAGTTTAGGTGGGAGACCATATGACTACTGCCACATGAAAACATGTCTAAGATACACTCTTGACACTTCTTCCTTATCTTTGATATCCATCAGATCTAGTATCGTACCTATTTTATTGTTTCTAATTCATTTGGAATATCTTTCTTGAAACTCCATTTGATTAATCTTCCTTGGTCCGTCACAGAATGATGACGACCCAATCTTCTACTAGCGCGAGCCCAAATCCAATGAGTGAAGAGTCTGAGCTTAGAAATATGGTACAAAGGGTAGCACAAACGCAACAAACCACAATAATGATATTAGAAAGGATATTGCAGTGCCAAAAAAAAGAGAAAATCAAAATGGTGAACCTTCTAAGGGTGGCGAATAAGAGGTCAGTAGCATTTAAAGGGTCATATAGGCATGGAGCAAACCCATCGGCCAGGAAATTTGATGGCACACCAACAAGGAAGCAGGTGATGCCGAATCGAGGTATAGTAATATGTAATTATTGTCATAAACCAGGACATATTAAGAAAATGTGTAGAAGAGCTCAAGGGTTGTGTCTGGTGTGCGGATCCACTAGTCATCAGTTGAGAGATTGCCCAAAAACTCAACAGTCGGCAAAAGTTAACGTCCCATGTCAGGCAAAGGACATACCAACAAGCATATCAATCCAGAAGATTTCAGGACCAGATCAGAAAGGGCTTTTAGAAAACTAACAACAAATTCATGCCAGCACCCGAGGAGGAACAGAATGGAGGAAATGGTAAGTTAAGCTGATGAATGTGGAGAAAGTTCAAACCACTGTAGGAGTCGTGGCAGGTATAATTTTAGTTGGCAATATACCGGCCATTGTTTTATTTGATTCCGGAGCGTCACACAGTTTCATCACTAGCATATTTGTTTCCCGCAATTTTATCGATTTTACTATCTTACCTGCGAGGTGGGATATTAAGACCGGGAATGATAGTATCATAACCAATAAAGAGTATAGATTGTATTCCTTGGTGATTAATAAATTTTGTGCCAACTTATTAGTTATTAGTGGAGGATAATATGATGTTATCTTAGGTATTGATTGGTTGAGTACCTTCCATGTAATAATAGGTTGTAGAAGAAGGAATGATCTCAGTAGTGTCAGAATTCTTAAAAATATTTTCTGAAGAGATACCTGGACTATCACCAGTAAGGATAGTAGAATTTACTATTGATATCGTCCCTGGAGCTGAACCAGTTTGTAAGCCACCTTATCGAATGGGGATTGCAGAACTAGAATAAGTTAAGAAGCAAGTGGGCAAGTTAATGAAATTGGGTTTTATAAGACCCAGTGTGTCACCTTGGGAAGCTCCAGTATTATTAGGATGAAAGAAGGACGGGAGTAAAAGGTTATGCGTAGACTATAGAGGATTGAATGCAGTAACAATTAAGAATAAATATCCATCGCCAAAAATAACTGATCTGTTCGATCAACTTGGAGGAGCGAAGGTATTCTCAAGAATAGATCTTCGTTCAGGATTTCGTTAAGTAAGAGTCCGAACAGAAGATATCCCAAAGACTGCATTTAGAACCAGATATGGTCATTATGAATATTTAGTGATGCCATTTGGGGTAACTAATGCTCCAGCAGTGTTCATGAATTTGATGAACCATGTTTTTGCTCAAGTATTTAGACAAATTTGTGGTAGTGTTTATTGATGATATGTTGATCTACTCTACGAATAGAGAAGAGCACGTTAAACATTTGAGGATAGCTTTACAAACTTTAAGGGAACAAAGGCTATACGGAAAATTGAGCAAATGTGAATTTTGGTTGAATAAAATTGCTTTTTTGGGTCATATAATATCTGAAGATGGTGTATCAGCAGATCCTAAAAAGATAGAGGCTGTGATGGATTGGCCTGTACCGAAATCAGTATTAGAAATTCAAAAATTTCAAGAGATGACTGGGTATTACACAAGGTTTGTACAAAATTTTACAAAAATCATATCTCCTTTGACTACATGAATTAGGAAAGGAGGAGAATATGTCAAAATAGAGGAATGCGATAAGACATTTGAAGAATTAAGATGGAGACTGACAACAGTGTCAGTGCTAGTAATTCCGGACAATACTGGAGGTATGAAAGTTTGTAATGATTTTTCAAATTAGGGATTATGATATATATTGGTACAGAGTGGAAAAATAATTAAATTTGGATCTTACCCTTAAGTTTCCAAGAAAGGTAAAATAAATATATAAAAAAATGATGATTCCATACTTGTATTTCTTTTAGAAGATTGGGGAGACTAAATATAAGAAATATGACCTTGAGTATGCAGTTCTAAAGGGAAGAAGAATAATTAAGAATAATTGGTGTTGGTAGACTTGGCGGAGTAAATATAGTTGATGAGATTAAATAGGCAAGCGAACTAGAAGATTTGGAATAATTTACGGAAAGGTAAATGTAAGGATACAAAGAGATTTTAAAAGGCTGAGAATTAGTCGATTGAAAGTAGATGATAAAAAGTTGATGATAAATTATAATTAAAGAAGACAAATTTTATCAAGTCAGAACATGACCATATATCTTGGTACTCAAGTTAAAACTTATCTTCCCAAACGATTGTCTTATTTCATTATTTTTGTTGATCAATCACATTTGACATTTTAAATCTTCCATCTGCATTTTATTTCAATGTAGTCCATGTTTTTAATTTTTTTTTTATTTTATATCACAAGTCTTATCGAGACAGTGAGGCAATTGTAGAGATTTATTCTCTGGCGCCAACAATTGCAGCCACTTGATAGGACAATCTTGTATAATTGAAATTTTGTAATTAACCATGAAGTCATTTTCAATCTTGTATTTTTACCATTCACTACTCCATTACATCAACATTGTAATAATTGAGGTTCATTTTCTCTTCTAGTGTCTGTCACAACTAGGTAATAGGACCACATAAGATCTTTATCACTTGTATCTTTCCCATTGATTAATCAGGATAGCGTGGCACCCTGAATTAGTAGCAGCTATTCCTGATTAAACTTTATCCTGCATTTATAAATAAATTGGAAATCTTGTCTGTCCAATATCATTCCTATCAAAGACAGAAAATTATTCATCATGTATTTTGTGTATCATAAATAAAAAAACGCTTAGATGAAAGTCCAAAATCGTGACTCTATCAAAAGTAGACGAATTCTAATATGGGATGCACGATCACTAAGGGACTCTACTCGAGAACATGAGGACGACATCAGAACTATTTCATGATCATGCATGTTACTTGAATATTTTTTTTTACATGACAATAAATACTTGGGTACACTGACATAGTTTTGAGTTGGAATTTCGAGGACGAAATTCTTTTATTAGGTGGGTAGAATGTAACACCCCAAAATTATCATGTTTATTAAATTATAAATTATCAAGTTAAAAATTTCTTTCTATACACCTTCAAATTTAATTAAGTTTCCAAGGGCACCCCTTTGGCATTTTGTGGGGATGAGTTGTTAGAAGAGAGTGAGAGGTGGCACTCTAGTTGACATTTGTCATGCATGCAAGAAGGCTTAGGACTAGGATAGAGGATAAGGTGATCAAAATGCCCTTAGGTATATATAATCTTATTCTCTCAAAGAGAATTCTTATCAACAGAACAAAATAAAAATCACTCTTTACTCTTGATTTTTCTAGTTCATTGAGTAAAGGAAATAGAAGAGAGACTTTGCTAAAACAAAGGAGGAGATTAAAGGAATAGAGGCAAGTATCACCTTGTTCTTGTTCTCTCTTTGAATTGTATTTGAGTGCAAGTAGCAAGTATGATCTTTCTTGGAAATTATTGATTTGAATTTTGAGTACATGATTCCTTTTTCTTTATGGATAATTCAACATCATTTCGGATCTGCATACTTAGCATGATTTACGGATGTTGGCTATTTTTGGCTTAGCCTCGCGTTTGGCTATTTTTAGCCTCGCGTTTGGCTATTTTTTAGCCTCGCGTTTGGCAATTTTTAGCCTCGCGTTTGGCAATTTTTAGCCTCGCGTTTGGCTATTTTTTAGCTTCGCGTTTGACTATTTTTAGCCTCGCGTTTGGCAATTTTTAGCCTCGCGTTTGGCTATTTTCTGCTTCCCGTTTGGCTATTTTTTTAGCTTCATGTTTGGCCATTTTTACCCTCGCGTTTGGCAATTTTTAGCCTCACGTTTGGCTATTTTCTGCTTCCCGTTTGGCTATTTTTTTAGCTTTGCATTTGGCCATTTTTAGCCTCGCGTTTGGCAATTTTTAGCCTCGCGTTTGGCTATTTTCTGCTTCCCGTTTGGCTATTTTTTTAGCGTCGCGTTTGGCTATTTTTAGCCTCGCGTTTGGCAATTTTTAGCCTCGCGTTTGGCTATTTTCTGCTTCTCGTTTGGCTATTTTTTTTAGCTTCGCGTTTGCTATTTTTAGCTTCGTATTTGGCGATTTTTAACCTCGCGTAAAAACTCCGCGTTCAAGAGAAATACGGATTTACACACTTGGTATGATTCGCGGATTTATGATAACATGACATATGAATATCAACATGATATATGAAGGCAAGATTGTTCATGAAAACAAGTTCTAGTATCTTTATTACACGACATGATAACAAGTTCTAGTATCTTTATTACACGACATGATAACAAGTTCTAGTATCTTCATTACACGTCATGATAACAAGTTCTAGTATCTTTATTACACGACATGATAACAAGTTCTAGTATTTTTATTACACGACATGATAACAAGTTCTAGTATTTTTATTACACAACATGATAACAAGTTTTAGTATCTTATTTACACGACATGATAACAAGTTCTAGTATCCTTATTACATGACATGAAGTACTCTTATGCTACATGTGTACATGATTCCAAATCTTGATTCCTGAACTCTTGATTCTTGTGAAATGATATGTATACAATTTGACATGAAAGTCCACGTGTTTCCTTTAATTCACGTATATCATATGCATTACTAATATGGGAAAAACTACATGATGGATAGATAAGTACTGTATTGTATAAGGATCTTGTTGGCCAACTTCTTGATTAGGTGCTGAGGGCCTTTTTACTAGCAGCACTGGGTGGTACTGAGTCACCGTCTGATACATGAGTCACCATATGGGTGATGCTCGTTACTTGTTTCATTTAACGGGGTCTGACTTGTAGCACCTAGCGGTGTGTCATGGTTCAGCGCTATGAGTTAGAGGCCGGGTCCCGGGTATGCAAGGGCACTTGTACAATATGAGAAACTGCGCGCTATCTTATCCATCATTAAGTTTCAATTCCAACACTAACATCATATAGACCTGTTAAATTTTACACGAAACTTGTGAATGACTTACATAGTTCTGGTTACATGCAACATGATTGATATTTACTTCGCCTACACTTGTCACCTTTACATGATTTGTTTCTGCTATTTGAATGAATAGTCTTACTCAATTCATTTTCAGTATTCTTAGGATACGTTTGTACCAATGCAATTTATTTATTCTTTTATTTATTTGTACTGTAATAGCACACGTGTTTCTTGCTTTTGTGTTACTTGCTGGGTTTAATCCCCTGGGTTTTCTTAAGCCCAGATCACGAAAGTAGAGAAGGAGAGATTGCTCCAGACAATGATCCTTACTTCACCAACCAGGTCGAGTAGAGGACACTAGCACAATACTATTTGGGTACTTCGCACTTCTTGTTCATGTTTCCTTTTTGCTGGGCACTGCTTTAACTTGTAGTATTTAACTTTTTTGTGTAAATATTTAAAGCAGTGTGTCATTTTATGTAAGCAACTCTCTGTATAAATAAAATCCTTTCAGTTTCAAACATGGTTATTCATCTTGACATGTCAGTACTTACGGTTATTCCAAGATCATGGGACTGTTGGGTTATTTATAGTATTTAAGCAATGTCGCCCATTTAAAGAGAAAAAAAAAAGTAGAGCCGAAGTGGGGGCGTTACATGCTCCATCACAAATATATATATATATATATATATATATATATATATATATATATATATATATTAAATTTAAAAATAAAAAAATATAACAACATATCATCACTAATCAAAAAAAAAAAAAAAGGCGTTATCTCCAATAAAAAATTAACAAAACTGTTAAAAAAAAAAAAACAAGAGTGTCGCCCGCAAGTTGCAACGTCAGGATGCACCAGCGGGTTGCAACTGTGGGATGCAACCCATGGGATGCACCCACGGATGCCAAAAAAAATTACAGTAAAAAAAAAAGAGAGGAGATGGAAGATCAAGGGGAGTGCTGATCTAGACACAGGAGCCCTCTCTCCCGTCCAACCAAAAAAAATATTTCCTTTCATGGAACCTCGTCAACGGCCATTCTAAAGATCTCGATTCCAATCCACCCCGCATCCTCCAGAGCCTCTCTCGAATTAGATGGCAATCTCGAAAGCTGATAAGAATTCAGCTCTCACCGCCAACGAGCGTGATCACAATCAAAAGGGAAGCTAAAGCTCGAGCAGCAGCAGCCCCTTAGTGTCGCGCCCTCCGCCATGACCCTGAGGCACCGCTCCCCCGCGGATCTAGGCTGCCCGAAGGTGGCGACCGGGCCCTCTCCATCGCAGCCTGCGGCCGGATCTCTGGTCCCTTGTTAGACGAAGCTGCGTCCGCTATGGCTTCTGGTGTATCGAACTTTCGTTGTGCTGATCATGTCCTTCTTCATGTTTCAGATGCTTCTTCTTGATGGAGCCAACACTTTCTGCTTCTATATTCAATGGACCTTCTCATTAATCATAACCTATTTTGTGATTGGCACGGTGATCCCTGCACATGCTTAAAATGAGGTGCTGTAGAAGATGAAGAGGCAAATTGATTTCTTAGATGGAGGTGAATTCTGGGTTGGAAACCCTACAAGATTTGTTTCTCAGAGTTTCTTCTCCACAGTTTATTTGGAGGTAGGATGATGATGATGATATCTTGTCGCATCACTGAGTCATCCAGCGCCTTTTTCCTTGCTTGCCACAAGGATAGTTGGTGCGCTTCTCCCCTTCTTTGCAGAGGGATTAAGAGTGCGATTAGGGTGTTCGATGGAATGCTTGAGAAGGAGTACTCAATCAATTCGTCGCTGCCTGATATCAAGAATAATATCTATGTGATGGATGAGTCCGGCTGCGCTCACATGCCTACTCTCACGATTGGACTAACTGCCCTTCTGTTCATCCTGGCAAGAGTGCTCGCAGGCGTAATCCAAGGAGGAAAACAGCTACTCAACATGGAGGCTCAACAATAGATGATCTTCTGCAAGCTCAGTTGGAGTTGATGTGCTGACAAAGATTCTTGCGAACATGCAAAAAAAAAAAAAAAAAAAAAGGTAACCTAGCAAATGTTTATCATCTTCTTGCATGCGCAATGATGGGGGATGCATCTGTTTGGTCTCTAGTATTGGCGGCAGAAACAACTAAAAAAAATCCCGGCATTGATAAATGCTACTCTAGCTCCATCAAAAGAATTCATGCAATATGAATCTGCTTAAGCTTTGTGGGAAAATCCAATGTGTGCTTTGGCAAACATTTCCAGTGGCCTATCATATGCCTTGGTGAGAGCTTTGAGTCATACTCTTCACCTGCACAAGGAATGGAATATAGAAGCTTAGTAAGCTGGTATGGGAATGCAGTTCTCTCCAAATCTCTTGGCAATGTCAATGCAAAGCGCTTGCTTACCATGGCAACAAATGTGGTACTGGATGAGCTTGTAAAACCCCTTCTCAAACTCTGCAAAAAGGAGACTAGCCTATGGCAGACTTTGCGAGGCCGCAAAGGGATTGGTCCGAGGGAATCTTATGTCTTTCTTACCTGTTAATTATAAAAAAAAAAAAAAAATGGTCTTCGAGTTCGGAAGCAAATAAGCCGTCGAAGTGTACCGTGAGGGTAGTATTATGTGCATACATGATGCTGGGTCAACCAAATGCTGTGGACCGCGAGAAGATGCTACCTGCATAGGGTCCGCTGATATGGTGCGAAGAGAAGCTGTTGATATCTCTCCATTGGGAATGAACTGAGCAATTTATCTTCTTACTACTGGTGTTCGTGAAAATGCTTTCAAGAACATCAAGATGACTGCTGAATGCCTTCTTAATGACCTCATCAATGCAGCAAAAGGTTCTTGTAACAGTTATGCTATCGAAAAGAAGGATGAGATTGAACGAGTTGCCAAGGCAGACCATTAAGCAATGATAGTGCCCATCACCTCACTCCTCACGAATTTTGCTTCGCTTTGAAGTTCTGTGTTTTAGAGGAAAGTTTCCTCTCAAACACAAAATATGCATCCTACACCCATAGGATTATACCTGACTAATGGGCCGGGCCTGGCCCGGCCAGGCCCGGGCCCGTGCCCGGCACGGCACGGTGGCCATGGGGCCGGCCCGCCTCGGCCCGCCGGCACGGCACGGCAGGCCCGTGCCGTGCCCGGGCCGAGGCGGGCCGGCCCGGTTTTTCTAAAAAACAAAAAAAAAAAAAAACGGGGGGAAGGGAAAGTTATATCATATGATAAAAACCTTTGTTATATTATATATAATCAAATTACATTTATGTAATTACTCTATAAATCTCTTTAGAAATTATACAAAGCCCGAAGAGAGGGGAGAGGACTCTAGCCGTCACCCTCAACTTGTTCTTAATATATTTTCTAAGAGATTTATAAGTTAAAAAAAAAAAATTGAAAATACATGAATATCCTTACAAATTTAAATACTTTTAATCAATTTTCATTTTCTTCCGGTAAACCTAAGATCTCTAGTACATCTTCTTCATTAGTCAAGCCTTGTTCCCTGTCTTCTGCGTCGTACCAATCCTTCAAGCAGACACACATCTCCAATGTGTCCGACGCCATTGAGGTTCTCAAGTACGTGAGCACTCTACCACCTGCGCTAAAAGCAGACTCCGATGCTACAGTAGACACTGGAGGAGTTAGTAGATCACGGGCCATGTTGGAAAGCACGGGATATGTTTTTTCCTGTGATTTCCACCATGCCAAAATATCAAAGGATTCATACTTTTCAGGAGATGCATTATCTTCATAGCTAGCTCCCTCTAAATAATAATGTAATTCATTAAAATATATACTACTTTGTCTTGGCTTTTTTCTGTTAAATAGAGATGATATTATTGGATTACGAATTTCCCTAGTAGATGGTTCTTTTGTAGTTTGTGTTGGCACACCATACATATCTTCATAAGTTTTATACATAATACCTAAACATGTTTTAATATCATTAAGTAAATCCCTCACATTATTTTCATAAGACATATTTGTATAAAATAAATCTATTAATATTTCAAGTCCATCTAACTTGCAACGGGGATCCATAACAGTTGCAAAATATATTAAGTATGGAAAATCTTTAAAATATTTATTAAATTTAATTTCCATAGGTCGAACAATACTTTCAAGTATAGAGTGGTTTCTACATTCATTAAAAACCGAAGTAATTTCGGTTAAGTAATATAATGCAATGTGTGTAGTTGGGTAATAACTTCCTGACAGTACTCTAGATGCATCTTCAAATTTGCCTAAAAATTTAGAAATGCAATGCAACTGGTGCCATTCATTATTATCTAAACTATACATTGGTGTCTCCATTTCATTAAAAGCATTTATTACATTTTTATACTCAATAGCTATGTTTAACATTTTATATGTAGAATTCCATCTTGTTCTAACATCTATAGGTACAATTCTAGGTGAATTTTTCATATTTTTACATATTTGTTTAAATATTTGTTTTCTTGGCCCACTATCTTTAATAAAAAGTAATGTATACCTAAGTTTCATTAGTGAATCATTTACTATTTTTAATCCATCTTGAACGCATAAGTTTAGTATGTGGCAAATACACCTAACGTGGAATAATTTTCCATCTAGAATCGGTTTTGTATAATTTTTAAGAATTCTAATTGCGGCCGTATTTTCAGAAGCATTATCTAAAAAAATGGTAAATATTTTATTGTCTATTCCAAAAGCTGAAAATACATTTAGCATGGTTTGTGATAAATTTTGTGCATTGTGAGAAAATTCAAATACCCTAAACCCTATTATTCTTTTCTGTATGCACCATTCTTGATCTATATAGTGTGCCGTCATGCATAAATAATGAGTCATATTTCTAGCTTCCCAACTATCTGCAGTTATTGCAACTCTAAAAATTAAAGAAGAAAAAATAGCTATTAAAGTGTCCCTCTGCTCTTTATATAGTTTGAACATATCAGATGTAGATGTTGAACGTGAGACTTTTTTAAATTCGTCAGTAAATGATGATTTACAAAATCTTTCAAATTTGCGATTTTCCAAAAAAGTAAATGATTGTTCGTCATGTATTATAAATCTTGCTAAATTTTCTCTTGTTTTAATTGGATCATATTTACGTATACCTAATGATCCACCTAATGTGCTTATTTGTGTTTGATGTGGTACATTTGGTGGATGATTTTTTTCTACGTGTCTTTTAAGATGACCCGTTCCGCTACCTACAGGAAACGAATAAATTTTATGACAGTGTTTACACTTAGCTTTTCTAACATTGTTTTTTGTTATTTTTTCAAAATGTTTCCATATGTCTGATCTAACAGCCCTAGTAGATGCGGTAGTTTATATTTCGGGTATAGTTGTATTAGTTGTTTCTTCCTGAGATACAAAAAATGGTACTTGAGGAAGTTGTTCTAAGGGTTGACATAGATTTTGATATTCTTCATCAGTTAAAAAGGGAGTAAAAGAACCCGTGGCTTGAGAGTAAGAAGCGCCAGACGAGTGTGGATCCATTTCAATAAAATCCCAAAAATAACTAATTAAAATTCTCAAAAAAACTTTAAATTATAAATACCTAGTTAGAGAGATGAAGCTGGAAACCGAAATAGTGAAAAAAACCTTACTTCAATAAGAAAACTTGTTTGGATCTTGTTTGGGAGACTTGCTTACTTGAGACTTCTTGATCACTTGATTGAAACTTGCTACTTCTTTTGCTTGAAACTTCTTGAGAAATAAAGATTTTAGAAGATTTTTTAGAATGAATTTAGTGTATAAGAATGATGAATGGTAATAGAAAAGATATTGAGGTATTTATAGATGAAGAAAATATTTAATTTGTAAAAAAAAATTACAAACCTCCCCAACGGCTATTTTGACCGTTTGGGGAGAAATCTGCAAATTTTTTTTGCAAGAAACCCCCCAACGGCTATAAAAATAGCCGTTGGGGGGTTATTTGCAAAAAAAAAATGCAACCCCCCCAAACACCCCAACGGTCATATTTTAAAATAAATAAATAAATAAATTTTTTTCGGCGTGCCGGGCCGTGCCTGGCACGTGCCAGGCACGGCCCGGCACGCCCGGCCTAGGCCCGGGCACGGCCCGGGCCGAGGTGGCTGGCCGTGCCGGGCACGTGCCGGGCCGGGCGTGCCCAACGGGCCGCCCGGCCCGTTAGTCAGGACTACATAGGATCTCTCAGTTTGAAGCCATAGCTTTCCTCGAATCTACTCAATTTTGATGCTTTCGATAGGTTTATGTCGATTTCACTGTCTGATCTTAGAATCTGAGGATAAATGACGCCTGTCAACGTGGACCTCTTCGACTAGTACTGCAAGCAGATAGATTTGGATTAAGATGAGAAGATCGGTGGCATTGAAGCCATTGTGTTCTCTCAATGATACAATTTGGCTGAACCAGTACTAGCTCAGATATGAAAAATACTAGGCTAAAACTCACGTACAATGCAGGGCTAAGATCGAAGCCACGACATGAGGTAAAACTAGCTTAAAATCATCAAATGCGAGGCTACGTGTCAGCATTGTGCAGATTGCCAAAATGTGAGTTTACATGTCAGCCTTGCGCGGAATTGCCAGAATGTGATGCTAAGTTTAACCCTGGGCAGAATCACCAGAACGCGAGGTTAAAATCTACGTACTGTGCAAGGCCGAGTCAGCGTAAAGTTATTTTAGATGCGAGACTGATTCAAAACCAAGCCAGCATAAAGTCATCTAGATGCGAGGCTAAGTCGAGACTAAGCCAGTGTAAATTGATCCAGAATACAAGATTATGCCCATGCCTGAAGAGCAAAACTAAATTTCAGCCGTGTGCGAGCCAAATGGGATCCACGCAGGAGGTAGGGCCCACATCCAGAGCGCAAAGCTAAATCCCACATAAAGCACGAGAGGGGCCTAACCAGCTTAAAACCAATAAGACGCAAGGCTATGTCTGCAAGTGAAGCGCGAGACTTATTCAGAGCGCGGGCTAAACCAGCGCACGAGTCTAGCTCAGTGCGCGAGGTTAAGCTAGCGCACAAGTCTAACCCCACATATGGACAAGGTTAAATCATAATTCAAAGTCGAGGCTAAACTCGCTAAAGTCATCCAGATGCAAGGCTATGCCAGCATAGATCGTAAGGCTATGCAAGTACAAAAACGAGGCAAATCCTACTACAGGAATGTGAAGTAAAATCAGTGTGAGACTAAGCCAGCATGCGTGGATAAATCCAATGTGCGAGGCTAAGCCAACACACGACAAACACAGTACGCGAGGCAAACCAGAGCACGAAGTTAATCCAAAGCGCAAAACAGTCCATAATGCGAGGCTAACTCCCAGCCCCTCGTAAACTTCAAAAAAAAAAAAACAATGGAGATCTAAGACTTAAGTCAGACGTCAAGCCAATCAGCAGTCTTGCATAAGAAGAAGGTGATCAATTGAATACCCATTGAAACCAGCTAAATGTGACCCACGCAGGGGTGTGACCCACATCCAGCCAAACATGGATACATATAAAGCAGAACGTAAAATTATGTTTGCATACAGTATGAGGCAAAGCCAGCGTAAAGAACACGAGGATAATACCTGCGAACAATGCAAGACTATGCAAAGTAAAACCAGCAAAAGTGCAAAACCTCCAAAACAGGAGGCTATCTGGCAGCCCATATGATTTCCATTATTGGAAGAAAATGCTAATACAAGGCTAACTTGCAGCTTTGTATAAAACCTACGGTACGCAAAACTAAGCCAACATGCATAATTAATACAGTGCGCAAGGCTAATCCCGAGTCTGAAGATGGATCAGAATGCGAGGCTAAGTTCCAGTCTTGCATAAAAAAAAAGCCAAGTTTTAGCCTAGCGTGGAAGTGCTATAATTCAAGGTCAAGTCTCAACTCTGCACAGACTCATCAGAATGAAAGGATAAGACCCAATCCCGCATAATCTGCCACAAAAATGGAAGCGATTTGTTACCACATGATAAACTTTATGAACAGCCAAATGAGGTTGACACAGGGGGTGAGATCTACAACCAGATAAACTTGCATATACTGCGAGATTAAGACCGAAGTAAGAACGCGAGGTTAAACCTCGCATACAATTTGAGACTAAGCTAGCGTAAAGTCATCTAAACGCGAGGCTAGATCCGCGCGGAGTGCAAAGTTATGCCCACAACTAAAATGCGAAACTAACTCAGTGTGCAAGGCTAAACCTGCACACAAGTCAAACCCAGTGTATAACGCAAAGTTATACTAGCCCAGTCACGAGGCTCTGCTAGCTTAAAATATGAGGCTAAGCCTGCGGATATAGGGCTAAGGTTGCATCTTGAACATGCAATAACAAATCGAGTTGTATTAAGCGCAAATCTCGAGAGCACCTTCAACAAAAAAGTACAAGAAAAATTTTTCAAAATGGACGACTTGGTCTTAGCCATGATGCACAAGACTAAAGGCAAATTTCAGTCAAAGTGGAAGAGCCCATTTGTAGTAGAGGCGGTCTACTCAAGTGGAGCATACCGATTGATCAATCAATACGGTGACCGAATGATGATACCGATCAACGGAAAATTTCTGAAGAAATATTACTCTTAAGAGAATGAAGTCATCCGATCTCTTTTTCAACACAGCAAAATGAAGAAATATTGGCTCGCTGCTAGCGTGCAGCTCCACACCCCAATTGGGGGTACAAAATGAAAACAAATCCTACGTCTCTATGACTAAGGATAGAGGAAACGTTTGGCTTGTAATTCTAAATAAGTAAAAAGCATGATTTGCCCAACGCCATCAAGGAAACGGGAAGAAAATCAGTTTCTCGCCAACCCCATCATGCTGGAAGTAAAAAGCATGAATTGCCCAATGCCATCAAGGTAACGGAAAGAGAACAAATTTCTCGCCAACCCTATCATGCTGGAGGTAAAAGTATGAACTGCCCAAAGCTGCTAAAGAAAAGGAAAGAGGAAAAGTTTAGCATTTAAGCTCAAACGAAACATTCAACAACTCACCATGCTGAGGGGAATAGCATGGCTAGCCCAACTCAAACGGTAGTTGGTAAATACTAATCAAATCTGTTGATAGCTGGGGGTTTGCTAAAAATCCCATGACAAATCTACTACACCAGTATCCTTACCCAATTATAAGGATGCATTATCGCCCAAAGTTGCAAAGGCAAAGGGAAGAGAAAAAGTTTGGTATTTAAGCCCAAACGAAACTCTCGACAACTCACCATGCTGAGGGGAATAATATGGTTAGCCCAACTCAAACGTAATTGGCAAAACCTACTCAAATCCTTTGATAGCTGGGGGTTTGCTAAAAACCCTAATCAGATCGATCCCCTGTCAAGTTAAGATTTCACCTCTGACAGTAAAACTTTCCTCATTAATTTTCTCTGGAAACTTTCCTCATTAATTTTCTCTGGTAGAACCAGTAAGTCTCTAAAATATTTGTCACGTTAAAATCATACCTCTGACACCCGAATATAAAATCAAATCATTTTCCTCCATGAGATCAAGTCCAATGAAATCTTTTGTCACGTTAAGATTTCACATCTGACAACAAAACTTTTCTCGTTATTTTTCTCCAACAAAACAAGTGACACTCCAAAATATTTGTTAAGTTAAAATCATACCTCTGACATCAGAATTCAAAATCAAATGAGATAAAATCCGATTAAATCTCCTGTCATGTTAAACTTTCACCTCTGACAGAAAAGAAAACTCACACTTCATCAAGTCCAATATTACAGCCTCTGATGAACTTGATTTTGATATCGTTAAGTTTAAAATTACCTCTGACGAAAATCATCTCCCTATCAAGTTAACAGTTATCTC
Organism: Dracaena cambodiana; assembly: GCA_036321105.1. Taxonomy (NCBI): domain Eukaryota; kingdom Viridiplantae; phylum Streptophyta; class Magnoliopsida; order Asparagales; family Asparagaceae; genus Dracaena; species Dracaena cambodiana. The sequence goes on from JAYEPQ010000003.1 coordinate 49,357,301, forward strand.
TAATAGTCAAATTCCATAGCTAAATACGTTAACCGTCACCTCTGTTTAGTTAACTCATTCCTATCATGACCAGATCCTCTGAATAGGTCGAGTTTTGAGACATGTTTAATGACACATCTATTTTTTCCTGATCCGTCATACTAGATGTCACTGAACGATTAGTATTTTAATGAGCACATTAACATGATATCTCTGCCTGACCTCAAATAAGTATGTTAACATCATACATCTGCTTAACATATAATGAGTATGTTAACATCATATCTCTGTTTGTCACTCAATGAGTACGTTAATATCATACCTCTGCTTGTCATCTAATGAGCACGTTAAAATCATACCTTTGCTTGTTATCGAATAAGCATGTTAACATCATACCTCTGCTCATATTCCAGAAGACATGTTAACAGTTACCTCTGTCTATCAAATCTATTACACGTCTGTCATGCACTTAGCCTCTGAACAAGACGTCAAAAACATTTTTTTGCATGCAGACAACAAATTTTCTGAAGCAAAGCTACAAGCAAAAGTTTGGCTCGGCCGGACAAGTACAATGGCTAGCATCAAGAAAACTTGCTAGAAGCAATCTCTAATACATTGAAGAGGTTCAACAGTATACCTATAGCAACAAAACAGCTGGAAGGTAGTGATTTCAGAATATGGTTCACAGTATACCATGAAAATCACAATGAAGACTACAAAGCTAAAATCAAAGAGTCCAAAGTGTTTCGAAATTCGTTACAATTCAATACAGAATTTCGAAAACTTTGGAGGGGGTTATGTAAACATAAAAAAAAAGAAGAAAAAAAAAATTGGGAATTACCTGCGGGTTGCCACCCGCGGGAATAATTCACCTGCGGCGCGGGAATTTCCCGCGGGTGGGCACAACCAGCGGGAGCTCCCGCGGGTTCTTTCCCCTTCCGTTCTGTATTTCGGTTGCATGATCCGGATTTTTGGGGATTAATTACGTAGATTTAACCGGATTTGGGAAGAGAATTTGAGCCGGATTGGAAGCGCTCCTCAGAACAGGGGAGATTCTTTGGAAGGCAATTTTTCAGAGATCGGAGTCCAAAAATCCAGAAGTTCTAGAGAGATCAATTTTCATCCCAATTCAGATCGGATCGTCAACGGAGTGCAGAATTAAGACTCCACCGCTGCCAAAATCTACAAAAATAAAGGAGAATCGAAATCAATCAATCCCCATTCTTGTAATCTCGATTTTCTATTTGTAATTTTTCTTTTATTGTTGTAATTCCAAAGTAAATTGGCAATATAAAGAAATATTCAATTTTTCGGGCGTACAGTAAATGTCATATCCAATCCGTATGTGATGGGTTTGCACCCCCTCCTTCTAGACAAAATGACATGCAGTGCCATTGTAAAGGTCCCTTAGCTGTGGTGAGTACTTCAGAAGATAGAAGACTAAATAACAAGAGCAAGACAAAATGACATGCAGTGCCATTGTAAAGGTCCGTTAGCTGTGGTGAGTACTTCAGAAGATGGAAGACTAAATAACAAGAGCAAATGCACTTTGAAAGAAGATGTTGTAGCTTCAACTCTTCCTCTCTTCCAGACTCAATGGAGGTGGGCAGATTGGTCTAGCTTGGACACATGGGATTGGCAACCAGCTGCTCCAACTGAAAATTACCATCTCATGTAATTCCAGCCATATTGTGTATCGAGAATTGCAAGAAACCTTCAGCATCATGCAAAGAGCTTGTTTATTCTAGAGCCACAATGCTAATCAATATTTTAAGCCAAGTATGCACAGTCCATTAACAAATAAAAGCATGCTCGTTTGAAAAATCTCTCATCTGGAAATAAGAAAACACAGGTATTAATAGAGTTTCAGGATTTTCTTCTACATGGCATGACTCTAGAAATGAAATGAATCATTATCTAAGATGATAACCTATCCCTTTCAATAATTTTAATCAGGATTATAGTTCAAATCTCCAAAGCATCTCTGAACTCTGAACTCCTGAAGTTTGAACAGAAACAAATGCGCATGATTGGTCAATATGCAATGCATCCTTCTTTATCTCTTTTTTCGTCTCTCCATGATGTAAAGCTACTATAACTGGATTTACATATATAGTTTATAATGTTTCATCATTTACAATATTTCTAATTGCTCACTATTTTGCAGTCATGATTCTGGATGTAATTCAGGATTCTTGATAGAACAAGTCGATCCCATACTTTTAGATCATTCCAACAAACATCAATTGTAACTTTTTTTGGTTTATTTGGTATATAGACCTACCAAATTAAAAAAGTAATATTGATTGAACCAACAATAAAACAAAATTTGAATCTTTTCAGAATTGAAACCTTAATATTTTTTCATCAGGTTCTCAACGAGTAGGAAGAATAACTACAACCTGGTATACAAGTTCATGTTCCATAAAAATATAAAAAAGAAGATTTCGGAAAGTAAGATTTTAACTGAGGGAACTCAATCTTACACCAAAATGATGGAACAAGGAAAAAAAAAAATACTCTTAAAAAGGCTGACCTAAGTTACCTTTTTCGGTAATTGTTTGTAAATTCCAGTCTTTGCCATAATTGAGAAGAACAGCATTAGGACCAAAAATAACAGGTTCTTCTCCGTTTTTGAAGGCTTCTATATGTGAAGCCTGCAGAGCGCCAACTGTTAGCTTCTTGTTTGTCATATACAACGCAAAACCGGCTTCTGTTGCAGCTGCAGAGCATCTAATCTTACCTGAGCCACAAGAAACCTCCAGAAGCTGGTCCGGGGAGGGAGGGAGGGGGAGAGAGAGAGAGAGAGAGAGAGAGAGAGAAGAATCAGTATTATTTCTTCAATATGTAATTCAAATATCAGAGTTAAAATGTGATAGCTGTAAAAGTTATATAACACAACGGAATTGGCAAGGAAGTAATAAATCAAATTTATTAAGAGAAAATAAGGGTTGAATAAACAAAATATGCTTAGCTATAAAGAATGGATATGGACACTGGAAAAGACACAAAAACAGTATAATACAGGAAAACATTTGTGCTTTATTATCTGCATGCACATTTCCATGTATAATATATTTCAAAACCTCTAGAGATTTGTTGATGCTTTACTAAAAATGCACAGAAAAAAAACATAAATTCCTAGTTATTTTTAATCCATAGCTTCCAATGCAGTAATCAAATCAAACATTGAAATCTGAAATTCCAATACAATACTTGACCTAACACAAGCCTTTGATGTCCTTCACATTTTTGCCAAGTTCATAGGTTTTATTAAAATATGGTCTCACTACTGTCAAAAGGTATCATTTTATGTCTGTCCAAGTGAAATAACACCCCAAAATGTCCAGTATGCAATCTTTAGATTTCATTTTTCGAAGCCGACAACACAAGGTTCAAAATATCCAACATGACTCTAACACATAGTTCAGTAGTTTTTTAAAATCCAATGTGGTTTCGGAGAGTCTGATATGTGTCACGTACTTACCATGGCTCACTTTGAAGGATCATGGTACAGGTTCAGATATTGCAGTACAGCTCTTTGAGCGTACGCAATATGAAGAGGGGGTAGGCTTAAATTGATCGATATTTGGGATCATGGTAACCCTTGTGTACATGCAGATAAAGAAAATACATACTTTTCTTTCCATGGTGCAATACTTGGAAAAGTCTATTAAGTAGAGGCCAAATATTTCACTAAATATTAAAAAAAAAAAAAAAAATTGGTTTCTTCTTCCATTTTTCAGGTCGTCGGATTTGCTGATTTGGGCCGTAAATGTACCATAATTCGGCATGCAAGAACTGGATCAGGGTTCCAGGGTTATAAAGTGAATTAATAGCACCGCTTCCTTTTTGACTTACAGAACGAAAAAGAAAGAATATGTAAACTCTGTTAGCATTTTCATATTAAAAGCATTTTGTAAATCAGTAAAACTTAATTTTATCCAGAATATTATCTTCTTTCAAGAACATCGGCAGTATGTGTGTGAGTGTGTCCTGCCCGAACATGCATACAGATAACATACATAACTATTGCACAAATTTGCCCCCACTGGATATAGTTTCTGGTTCCACCACTGGTTATATGGAAGCTGAAAAACAAGAAAATATCCGTGTGAAGGACAAAGTCCAAGTGGGGTGTGAGCAACTTTTTGATGTAGGCAATCCAACAACTTGAATAGGTGATGACCTTACTTGAACATGATACGTTCTACAGGCTCGTACTACTACTGTATCCTTGAGTTCTAAGGAGACAGGCAATTCAGTCTGGTGGGATAGCAGCTGGGATCCTTCACAGATTAGTGCTATAGAGGATCGTTCTCGGTGGGGTCTAACCACGACTGAGATGGACCCAAGTTTGACCGAGATGGACCCGAGGTTGTTTGACAGATCTCCCAACAACATGAATGGGTGAACTCATTTCTCTCTCACCAATGGAGACACAATTATCTATGGATGCTCATAGTCAATTCTGCTTTCGTAGTAGCTTCTGTCTTTCCTATTTACAGTAATACTGCGGAAACTCAAATGTCATGTGTATATGGGTTTCATCTCCAGTGGTTGAGTGGCTCAGCCTTTGCAGTCACCTCGACCTGGAGGCAGAAAGTACACCATACCCAACTCATGCTTTCAATCGAGAAGACATGTTTATCGCCATTGTGAAGTTGATAGTTTGACAATATCAATGGATTATAACCTCAATGTTTTTGTTAGAAACTTGCTTAATGCAGTCTTAGACCGGAACGAAATGCCCCCATTGTGACTAGATGAACAAATTAGAAGAGAAAAAGTTCAAATTTTTAACCGTTGGAGAACATCAGAGACATTACTGGAGCAAACCCTCATGATTAAAACCCCCATTTATGAATTCCATTCAAAAGGAAGACAGAAGACATGAATTAAGAACACACGACCGGTGATCTTACATGGTATAGAAATATAAATTGGGAGCAAATAGAGAATTGAGATTACCTGTTGCAGCTGAGACAATTTTTCCTCCCCCTAAAAAAAGCTCTCCTTTTCTCACCTCTCTTCTTCAATTCAATTCTTGACCTTTTGGATTGGATAGAACTTTTTTATGAATTCAATTCTTGACCTTTTGTCTGTGGGGAATTCTATTTTCACACGGCATTTTACTATTTATATACGATTTTAAAACTTATAAATAATTATAAATTTATATTATTTTTTAAACTAAATTATCCTTATAAATTCTAAACTAAAACTTTTTAGAATTTGAAACTATTCATCGTTTTCCTCCTTTATTTTCTCTCAAAAATTTTAAATAATTTTTTTGGTATTTAATAAAAACACATTTTCAACAAAATCATCGATTTCACTTTTTAACCACTTAAATTTTTTTACATTAACGCTTCTGAAAAAATTAGAAGAATTTTAAATATTTTGATTTCACCATGACAAGTGAAATTTGGGTTTGTAGTTTGAGTTTGAGTTTTCTTATGCAAATGGAAAATTCCAATATGCAATTGGTATCAGATGACAAATCTAAGGTACGATTTAAAATGTTTTTTTAGGTTTTATGCATATTTGTTTGAAAATTATCGTTAATTAGCTTTCTTTTGCAGGGAAACTTCGCTTGCTGGTCGGGTATTAATACTCGACCAGCACGTTTCTTGGTTGGGTATTAATATCCAATCAAAATAATTTTTTTCTCTTAAACTAACTTCCGATTCAAACAAAAATAAATAAAAATGGGATCGGACGGGTGAGGAGTTAGAGAAAAGGAGGAGGGATATTTTTGGAAAAAATTTGGATGTAAAGAGTAAAATGATAGTATTTCAAAGTAGGAGTTTGGTGTAAATAGTAAACCTGCTGCCAAAAGTAAAATGCCTGGACTGTTCATGTCAACTTCTTCTTGACGGGAACTTCTAAAGGGGCACAAGATTTTTCCTAGTGAGCCCAGATTTCCTAGTGAGCCCAGTTTAAGTTAAGAAAAGGAGAGAATTTCTTAGTGAGCCCATATTTATTCCCAAAATATCCTTCACCTATATCTCTCCTCTCTTCTCTCTTCTCCTTCCCAAACCCAGCCCCCCCCCAGCGCTCCGCTCCTGCTCTCCTCTCTTCTCCTTCCCAAACCCACCCCCCCCCCCACGCCGCCGCTCTCTTCTCCTTCCCAAACCCCCCCCGGCCGCTCTCTTCTCCTTCCCAACCCCCCCTCCCGCCGCTCTCTTCTCCTTCCCAACCCCCCCCCCCCCCCCCCCCGCCGCCCTTCCCAACCCCCCCGCTGCCACCCTTCCCAAACCCCCCCCCCCCGCCGCCGTCGCCCTTCAAAACCCGCCGCCGCCCTTCCCAACCCCCTCCGCTGCCACGCCCCCCACTCGCCGTTGCCTCATTTCCTCTCTCTTGGTCTCAGATTTCTCACTGTAAGTCTCATTTAATTTAATTTTAATTTTATTACATTTAGTTTACTCTTATTTGCTCTGTGACTGTTCTGAAAACTGAGAATTTCTTGTTTGGTCTGATAATATTTTAGAATGTGAAAATTCTAAATGAGTACATTTTTTTGTTAATTATGATTTATAATATTTAGATTATAATTATGAAGAAAATATAATATTGTAATCGTAGTTGTAAAATATGCGAAAAAATAGTTTTATTCTAATTAAAGATGTTAATATTAAAATGTATTAATTAATTTAGAATTTTAATAGTATTATCCTAATTGTTGATTAAGTAACAAAGAACGGTTTCAGTGTCTTTAAATTTTAATATTACACTATCTTGTAGGTAAAAAATCTGATATTTGTAGCAAATTATATTTTGTTAATACTTATTTACACATAGAAAATTTACTATTTTTATGCGAATCAATTATTGTAAGAAATATCTTTGTATTGCATAGATGGATCCGGCAGAATCTTCTCGCATTCGACCAACTACTTCGTTAAGGAGGAAGAAAGCAGTATCTCGACCACAAATCCAACGCCCGATACGAGAGAGATATCGAAGTGGCCGTAGATACTGAATTAAATATAGAAACTCCGAATTTGATCAGATATGATAGTGCAAGACTAAAAGAAGAGAATACTGATGCAGGAGGCTCTCAAGATGATCTTCATGAGTTAAATTACCGAGGTCCAGTTGATTTATCAGTACTGAAGAGTTTCAAGACGCACGTTGCTTTCCTGATGCACCCAATTAGATTATATTAGTTGTTTTTTCAAACAAGGAGACAGTGATTAGATTATATTAGTTGTGTATTGATATGGATATTGTAAGGAATTTCAAGTGACCGGTGTAATTGTTTTTTTTAAACATTTTGAAGAATTTGTAGAATATATGGTTTTTGTTTGTAATGAATCCTATTATTTGCTTTTTGTTCGGGGAATATATACACTACGTTTGTTTTTTATCTTATTTCTTTAATTTGTACGAGATCTTGTTTGTTTTATACGTAGGGGACCTTATTTATAATCTTCACTATATTATTGTATCGGTTATTGTATCATTGTATCGGTGTATCAGTGTATCATTGTATCGTTATATCGGTGTATCAGGAGTATCATTGCATTTGTATATCAGGAATATCATTGTATCGGTGTATCAGTGTATCATTGTATCGGTATATTGATGTATCAGTGTATCGGTGTATCGGTGTTGTAGTGTATCATTGTATCGGCGTATCGATGAATCAGTTTATCCATATATCATTGTATTAGTGAATCATTGTGTCGGTGTATCAGTGTATCATTGTATCATTTTGCTTCATTCACTATATTTTTGTAATAATGTATAATTAGTTGTTAATATAAGTCCGTAAAGTGACGTTGAATTCGATAAACTAATGATATATCAGTTTATTATATAAATAGAGTGGGTGAGGTGTCCGGAATAGCAGATCGAATCAAGCCCCTGTCCGGACTGACAGTCCGAACACGGGAGACCTGTTCGGACTGTGAGTCCGAACAGGGCGTTCCCGTTCGGACTGAGAGTCCGAACGGTCCGGACCCGTTCGGACTCCCAGTCCGAACAGGGAAGGCCCCGTTCGGACTGACAGTCCGAACGGGAAGCGCGAGCGCAAGCGGGAGCGGAGCGCTGGAGCGGGAGAATGAGGAAGGGCAAAATGGGAAAGTTTTTTAAGGGTAAATTTGTTATTTTTTTAGAGTTATTACCTGGGCTCACTAGGAAAAAAGTTGTGCCCCTTTAGAAGCTCCCCTTCTTGACCTGCTGGCCCTCCCACAGTTGGGCTGATACTAGCACTCCAGGCCCACTGTCCTATTGGGGCCTTCACCCACAAAAATCGTATATTATTTTAAACGGGGTTTTAATTACATAACCTATCTTTGTACTATTGGAACCGGTGGCGTATCATTAGTATCCCTCAAAATAAATTTTATAGAGAAATTCCTGTCAGGTTCTCTTCCAGTGGGATTCAATCTCCTATGAAAACATCAGAAAATGTACGGACCTGGATAGTTTGAGAGGGACTTTTCCAGCAATAAGTATAATAATCTTTTTTTTAATACTTATATCCATTTGTGGTGTCTCTGTGAACAATTCTCAATTAGATATTAGTTATACATTATGGAGATAGTTGTACAGTTACTCTTTTAAAAGAAAGATGAAATATAGTAATTATTTTTTTAAAAAAAAAAGAAAAAATAGAGAGAAAAATTGATTGTCAATAGGAGACGGATGAATGAAGAATACATAGCTTCCTTTTTGTTGTGGAAAGCGAGATCCAGATGCAAAAGAATTCATTCAAGCAGGTGCATGCATGTGCAGCTTGTAGCTTTTGTTGCACTCCAAGTGCTCGACCTAATGCCCCAAATAAATCAGACCTCCCCAAATAAATCAGACCCATCTCCTGATATTGCTAACTTGTCGCGTGCCACTGCCGTGTGCATGTATCGATAACCTCTCTATCTTGTAGCTTTCACAGGATACACTGCCGGCGGTCAGAACTCCATTGTGGGCTTTGGAACAAAGCACTAATTCGTCTCATATACGCCCCGTGGTTCGATTCCCGGCAAGTTGGCTGTCCCTCACTTATCAGCATCTCTCAGTAGAGATCATTAGCATCAGCTCGTTCAGCAAATGACTCATACGGAGCTTGGAGATATCATGACATGCCCTTTCCTGTTCTAGTAGTTTGTGAATATAATAATGTCATGGTATACTTCCACAAGAAATATTTGCTAATTAAATGCTTTATTTGCTCGGTAGTGACATCACGAACACTACTCTGAATCGCAATCTGCGAAACTCCCTGCCAACATTGCTTTACTTAGTAGTACTGAACAAGTGAATCGACCATAAATAGTGTTACCAACATAGATATTTATATACTGATATCGGAGCATCATAGGCTCAAGAAAATTATTACCGTAAGCTTCGCTTGCTCATATATTTTTCTGTTTTCTTTTCAATACTTTTTCTTGCATACATACATGGAAGGAGAAAAATAAGCACCAAAAATTTGCAATATGCACTCTTGATGCAGTACAACAATGATCCCGATAGCCTCTACGAGCTCTCTCCTCATACAAGATTTTTAGCTTATTAGATCTCCAGTTCGTTTCCTTGTTTCAATTCCCTCGATCATATTCACAAGTTCTAAGTATGTTAGAAACTCTAATGGTGAGCTTCAAAGAATTCCACTTCTACATCTCCCGTGCTTCCTTTATGCAGGACTCTCTGACAAACGATCATTTGCACTGTGTTTTCCCAAAATTTCTACGTGACAACAGCTTTGTCAACAAGGCTTTCAATCTCCTAGACCCTGGTCCCGGCCTCAAACCTCCTGTCTCCTTCTTTCTCCCCTTACCGCGGGAGCAAATTGAGCTCGTCCAACCTGAACACCACCCGCCATAAGTGAACTGACCGTGGTGCCTCTTTAGGATCTCCCTATCAATCTTATCGAGTATCGGATCGTTCTCTTTGAATTTTCGAGCAAATGGCCTGCTACTGAGGATTAGCTTTCTGTAATCTTTTATGCCGAGGGACTTGGGGTGCTGCTTTGGCGGGTTGTCCCATGTGATGTAATGGAGATCATGGTTTATGGTTGTGTTCTTGAACTCGTTGGAGTTGCAAATGACCGTTTGAAAGTAGCCCTCGGGTGATGATATGAAGTTGGTGTAGTAGAGTAGGAGGGCCCTTGGTAGGTTGTCCCAGCCTACAACGCAGTATTCTGCAAAAGATCGGGAGAGAAAAGTCCAGGCCGAACCTGGCAAAGAGAAGCAAACCCATGCTTGTAAGCTACTGTCATCATTTCTAGAATTTAACATATTAATGCAAAAGGAAAGGAGAGTCTATTAAGATTCTGACTTGTAGAGCTATTAGTGTTCATATTTTCTCGATATCTGTACATGACACCAGTGTTCGGCAATATGCATGTTTCTTTCATCTAACCATCAAATTTCTTTTATTTCAGGGACTAAATTTAAGAAAAATGGACAATGTCGGCAAGTAATTCTACATCTTTCTGTTAATTTAAAATGATACTTGATTGACCATATATAAAAAAATGTACGTATCGTTGACAACTAAATTTGAATAACATTTTTTAGGCAGAGAGTTTAGATTGTGTAGACTGTCCTCTTGAAGTGGAATAAGTCAGTAGATGCTAGACTACAGAGGCATGTGAGTCCCAGAGAACCCCAAAACCCTGGCATGTGCTTTATAAACTTAAATGATTTAGATCAAGTTCAGTTATGCAAGCTAGTGCTGATTTCGGGCACAGATGTTGTGGCTATTTTATAGCGTGAATTTATATAAATTTGAGCTCTAGTTGGATAATTGGTCTCTGCCTCAGGGGCATTCATTAATCACACGCTCCTATCGGTAGTTTTACCATTGTATTCCTTTTGTGTACACTACCAAGTCTATGCCTTCACATCTAGAACTCGTACTTGTTTTAATGGACGATCTATCGTGGAATTTTGTACCCACAGTAGAGGTCGTAGCATATAATTTCTCATTCGAGGATGCTATTGGGATAATATATGTTAGTGTTATAATAGATGCCCATATGCAAGTGCACTGAATGCATGTTCCGTTTGCGATTCAGCCTAGATTGAAGATAACAAAACGATTTAGCATTTTGAATTTGAAAACTTTTCTTGGTTTTTGAAACCAACTCATAGGCAACTGTTATCGATACATCTTTCTACCTACAGAATCTGATCAATACAATAACTAAGTTCAAATGAAAATAACTAAATGCCGAGTTTACCTATCTTTTAGATATCTGGCATTTCTGTTGTGAGAAATGGAAGTAGCTCAAATTATGGCTAACCTGTGAAGAGCTTAAATGCTGAGGGCAAGTTCCTCTGTTTGCTCGACCAAATGAGCTCTGATTTGTTGAGACTGTACAGAGCAGGATCAATGATGACCGGCCTTGCCCTCTTGTTCCTAACAACCACCAAACACATTGGAGAATAGCAAACTCAGACTACAACCGATGACTGGACACAAAAACGTAACACAACCAAATTAAGCTCTTACAGTTTCCAACCCAGGTTGCTGGTGTGCTGTACGAAGTTGAGATTTCTGGGCAAATGAGAGAAGGCAACAATCAGATCTGTAAAAAATTGAAAAATTAGACAATTTTGCTTTAAACTCTATATTCCCAAATTTTTCCAAATGCTACTTACCATCTTGAGTGATCAACGGGTAATCGGAGGCGCTCAAATTGATGAACCAGTCCCATTTGCAGCTCCTCAGGAGAATGGACATTGCCTGAAGAGTAGTAGCAAGCATAGTCGGTCCTCTGTAAGTGACCAAATTCGGCTTCGCAATGATCTGAACATTAGCAAACTGAGAAAAGACAGGATTGCTCGATACGAAGTTGAAGAGACGGGCATGGTCTTCAGGTGGTGCCTCGAGGTCGAGATGGAGAAGATAGTGATTGGCGGGGTGGTAGAGGGCCGTGAGAGTGCGTGTCAGGCGAGCGACATCGCCTTTCGAAGCAGAGATAAGGTAGGCAAAGGTGACAGGATACCGAGTTAGGAGGTGGGATGGGAGAGAGGAGAGAGGGGTGGGGGTTGGCTTGGTGAGCAATAGTGATGGAACAAGGAGAAGTGAGAGGAGGATTGAAGTCACAATGAATGAGACCATGGAAACTTTGATTCCCATCTTGTTGAAACAGAGATAAGGTAGCATTGAGGAGGAGGAGGAAGAAGAAGAAGAAGATGAAGAAGAGATTCCAAAAAATAAAAAAAATAAAAGGACAGAATTTGTTAATGGTGAAGTTAGGGGGGAAGTAGTTATCAAGGTGGTGTGGTAGCTAAGTGTCCATAATGGGATTAATGCTATGATGAGGATAAAAGCATGGAGGTATTGAGAATTGAGAGATGAGATCTGTATGCTTATGGGGTAGGAAAAGAATCCACATGGCATGCTCACATTGGATAAAGTTCATGGGGCTCTTTTTTTTTTTTTTTTTAATTTTATTTTATTCTGGCAATATTTATGAGCAGTGAGGGCCAAATCTTAGCTTTGTTATGTTTAAAGAAGGGGCTTTTGGCCCTCCATCTCTCTTTCTGGCTATGGCTCCATGTGAAGCTAGCTCTGGGCAAGTTGGACGGGTTGATTGCCTCCCCACATTCAATACCAACAAAATCTTTGTTCATCAAGCTTCTCCTTGTACAAAGGGTTCATTTTGTATTGGAATCTTTAAAAGAATCAGTCACGTGATGATGGAGGAGTAACAAAAAGGATGGTTTAGACAGTTAGCAAGTCTGATAGAAAGTGATAAAGAAACATCTTACCTACAATTTACCAACAATTTAGAGGTTGTTTGGATACTTGTAAGTAAAAGTTGCAATTTGTATATATTATTGTAAGTAAAACTGTAGTAATAAAAGTTGTTACAACATGTATGTGTTTGGAGAGTTGCAAGTGGCCAGAGTTGCAAAAAAAATTTAAATTCTAATTTATTATTTTTAACAATCATAAAAAATATCACATTTATCAACAATACAATTACTGTTTGCAAATGAGAGATGTTAATCGTTATACATATTTTTTTTGTAATTATAATTGTTAGGTGCACAAGTTAGTTGTAGTTACAGTTATAAAATTTTATAATATCAACTGTAACCAATAGTAGAAAAGCTTCACTTGCCAGCTCACTTTACGAGTTTGCAAATGAGCGATATAAATTGTTAAACATGTTTTTTTGGTAATTATAATTGTTAGGTGCACAAGTGTTTGTAGTTACAGTTATAAAATTTTGTAACATCAACTGTAACTAATAGTAGAAAAGTTTCACTTACAGCTTACTTTTCGAGTTTCGATCCCTAACCAAACAGCCTCTTACTATAGCCACTAAGGCTGAGTGGGGACTTAAGTTGGATTATAGAAAGTTGCAAGTTTCGACCCAGATTAGGGCGTAATAAAAAAGTTACGGTGAAAAATTATAAAATGATGAAAGTAGTAGTGGGAAACTATAGCTTGATCATGGTTTCCTCTCGGAATTTAACCTTCCATGGGAAATGAAAGAAAATTAGGAATTAGTAACGTCTATTTTCCCTTGCTAAACTTGGTTTTTGTTATTAAATACTTCTGTATATAAAAAGTTATGTAGTTGAATATAAGAAAGTGCAAACATGTATGTTTCACGTGTTGTCTGTCTTTGCATGAATCGTCAATTACACTCCCTTGCATACTTTGAAGAAGGGGCTGAATTGTAGCCTGTGGGCTTTAGTATTAACACACACACACACGAGAGAGAGAGGGAGAGAGAGAGAGAGAAGGGGGCTGAATTAGACAGGCAGAGTTTTTGGGGGAAATTTTGTTTTCCCTACTTGTTTGATATTGATTTACCATTACCACACTAAGCCTTTTGACTCTTGAGTTGGTCCAATCGGAAGCATGATGGTCCCAAAAGCTTAGAGACAGACATATCAAAAGCTTAGAGTGGAAACCAATTTGATCCAAAATCTTAAGTTGTTAAGTCAATACCCCAACTTTTGTATTTAAACCCATATACTTTTTTTGTCTTATCCGATATGGGACTATACTAACATATGAACAACTAACAAGATGGAAATTGGTAGTTCCATGAATTAGTCACTAGCATGCAATACTCAAATTTTTGAATAAGCAAAAAAAATAATAAGATTTTCATTTAAAATTTAAAATTTTAAATAGGAGGGACCAAACATTGACTATTTGACCCACCCATTCTCATAAGTGATTGTTTTTAGATGCTTAAAGCCTCGCATTTGTGCTAACCTAATCCATTTCTGAAAAATTCAACTCTCTATATTGCATCTATAACTTTTGATTAATGTATAAACTGAAGTAGTTTTTTAAAAATGAGTTTAGTTGGTTACGGAGTTTAGTGAGAAATCAATGTTAAAGGGTTTAGATTCCACTTTGGTACACCAGTAAACTAATTTAAATCCATGCAACGATGATACTACTAAAATTTTGAACATATCTGAAATCTATTTGTAGAGATAGTATAGTCTCAATCACATACTACCTGTGTTAAATCTACCGTCAACAACAAGATTATTATTAATGTTTCCTAGTAAAAAAGCAGAAGATCAACTTATAGTTTCTAGATTATCAAATGATTAGCAATCTTGTCGTTCTCTTTAGGAAGCCTGCAAATTGAATTAGCAAGGAAAATTTCATGAACGCTTATGATAAGAGGTTGCGTATTCGAGAACTACCAAGATAGCTTTATCCTTTAAAGCTTTAGAGATGAACATGCCAAGGTTTAACAAATAATGTTATTATAGGTAAATTGCATAATGTCCTCATCTCATATATCACACTATGAAGCTTTGAAAAAGAAAGGGTAGTTGAATATAAATTGCGACAAACTGTTAAAATATTGGAGAACCAGTTTGGATTTATACCGGGGCGATCGACGATAGAAACTATTCATTTATTTCGTCAACTTATAGAGCGATTCTGAGAGAGAAATAGAGATTTGCATACAGTATTTATTGACTTAGAGAAAACCTATGATAAGGAACCACGAGAGATATTTTGGTGGACATTGATAAAAAAAAGAGTTCTCATCAAGTATATCGATATAATTAAGAACATGTATGATAGAGTAGTAGTCAATGTCAGAATATGTGGTGGTTTAATAAGGGATTTTTCTATCACAATTGGATTGCATTAAGGATCTGCATTGACCCCATTCTTATTTGCTATCGTGATGGATGAGCTTACTAGAACTATTCAGGATGAGATACCTTGGTGTATGCTATTTGCTGATGATATTGTCTTAATTGATGAGACAAGAGCAAGGGTAAATGTCAAGCTAGAGTTATGGAGGCATACATTAGAATCTAGAGATTTTAAATTGAGTAGGTCTAAAACAGAGTATATAGAGTGTAAATTTAGTAAACGACGGACCATAAACTATAATGCTGCAAAACTAGATGGGTAAGAGATACAAATGAGCAGTCAGTTTAGGTATTTGGGTTCTATTATTCAGAATGATGTAGAGATCAATAATGATATTAATCATAGAATACAAGCTGGCTGGTTGACATGGATGAGGGCAATGGGAGTTTTATGCGACTATAACATTTCGTTAAAACTGAAGGAAAAATTTTATGGGACTGCTATTAGGTCAATTTTGTCATATGGTACGGAATGTTGGACTATAAAGAAACATTATTCACAGAAGATAAGTACAGCAAAGATGCGCATGTTCCGCTGGATATGTGGCAATACTAGGAAAAATAAAGTAAGAAATAAAAATATTTGTGCTAAAATAGGTGTAACTCTCATTAATGAGAAGATGCGAGAAAACCGATTACGATGGTTTGGTCATGTGCAATATAGGCCTACAAATGCACCAGTTCGACGAGGAGAGTTTATCAATATAGTACAAGTTAAAAGAACGAAGGGAAAACCGAAAAAAATATAGACGGAGTTGATACGAAAAAAAATATGGATTTTAAAAGTTTAAATGAGGAGATATTACTTGATAAAAATGAATAGTGAAGGACTATCAAAGTGATCGGTTCGGCGTGATTCTTTTTTGGTTCATGTAATCTACCCCTAAAATTTTGGGACGAAAGGCTTAGTTGTTACATAATGTCCACCTGTACTGTTAATATTTGATAATAGACTGTCAAGTTTCGTTGAAGTCGAAAACACTTGTGTTCTTAGCGTTTGCCAAATGCCCACCAGCCCGAACCCAATTTCCTGCCGGGCTTTTGCTTGGCTGGACTGGGCTTTTGGCCTTCTGGACCTGGCAAATGGGGGCCTGGATATGTTACTTTTAGCAGAATCAGAAACCAAATTTTGGTGTTGTGGTGATACGATTCCAAAATCTTATATCAAATTTGAAATTTGATGTAATTTTGGAAAATCACCAAATTTGGTGAGAATGTAATGATGAAATATATTATTTTAATAGGATAGCATGTGCGATAACAAGATATGATATTAAAATACAAAAGAAATATATAATATTTTAATAGAATTGTGATAGAAAGAAATAATAAATACAGAAACTTTAAACAGTAAGATATAATATTTTAATAAAATAGACTTTGGATATTGATTCTGCTAGATAAGTGAATCACCAGACCAATTTGGTGATTCATTTATAGTGCTCTGGTTATGATTACCCAACATTGATAAGAAGGACCTCATGGGGAAAAAAAAAAAAAAAATTCATAATCAAATTAGGAGGTTTCCCAATAAAACCCAAGTTATCTAATTAGAAGTTGAAATGGCCATTAGTAAGCCTATCTAAGCCTTGTTAGTGGATCAATGAATATTTATTAGTATCATGTCTGGTTCAGGCCCACGCATTTTAGGAAAGACTCGCTGTTCATGGCCCAGCCAAAGCTCTAGTTTATCCGTATGCCAATCGAAGCTCAAGTTTATCGTTAAAAAATGTGTAGACATTTTGATCAGAGGAGGATCTAGACATTCGAATCATGATGTAATTTGATGAAAGTTCAAATTTTATGAGCTGATTGAAAAATAAAGAGCGTCTAAACAGAGAGTTGAAAAAAATATAATATAAGAAGAGAATTTTGGTGAAAGTCACTCTCGGAGTCTCGGAGTCTCTCATTTTATTAGATTTTATTAGATTAGAGAGAGAGTAAAAAAACAAACTCTAGTTTTAACTCATCTTGAGACCTGAGGACTCATAAAATTTGTAGATATTCAGTTTTTTTTTTTTTTTTTTCCTTCTTGTTTTTTGGGTAGGGTGGGGGAATGGGGAGCCACCCTCCCTGACAGTGAGTCTTAATGTTTAAAGAATTAAGAATCATCCAAGATACCATCATAATTGTTAGTTGTTATAAGTATGTGAACGATTATAATTATCCAACAAAATTTTTCCTTCAAAGTCATTAAGTAACTCCGCTCCCAGCTCTTGAGATGCTTCGTTTTGTATGGAAAGAGTATGGAAGAGCTTCTTTATGGCTATCGAGGATTTTGATCAATGTACGGATTCTTTGAACCTCTTCAAGGTTGGAGATAATCTTAGTTTCGATAGTAATTTAAATCCCTAATCAATCCTCATCTTAGGTTTGATGGAAATAGTAATCAATTATTGCAAATAGAGTCCAAAACCAACCCAAATTTGGGTTTGGAACTCGCTATTGGCAGCTATAATTAACACTTGGAGCTCTTTGTCTGATACAGAACAGTGCGCAACCGGTTGGTTTGTCAGTGGCTCTGGAACAACAACTCCAGATGCTTCAAGAAATTGAGTTGATTCAAGTGCCATAAGAAAGAGAATACAAAACTTTAAAACTTCTTTCTGCTTAAATTTTTCTAATTCAATTTCTATCATAGCCAAAATTGACATTGAAGTTGATACTTTTCATACGGTCTTCAGCAAACATGATTTCACTATATGTCGATCTCTATTTTGACTCGATTTTTTACAAAATGATCTCCAATTATCATTTTTTCCTTAAGTGTTTACAATATATACACCATGATAAATGTTAGGAATAATTTCGTGTATTTGTTTCTTAACTGTAATACAATATGAACTCTCTTGTACTAGGAATTATGGGACTTAATTGTCATTATATTAGTTTTCAACTTGTATTAGGAATTGGATTTTTATACAACTCTAGATACATGGGCATCACTGACCCCCTCCACGATCAGATCTGGATGTCTTGATGCAAAGCTCAGATCAGCTATTGATTCAGATTGGACTTCGTTTCTCCCCATAGCAAGTTTTAGTTTGCTTCGATATTATTGTGCACTAGTTCTGGACGAAAAATTATATATGCTAAAGGCTTTAAGAGGAAATATATTGTTCGATAAGAATGAGAAAGATTATCCAATTATTCGATCGTACGTACTTCTCTTCTTGGAATCATGTTAAATGTTTAGGCAATTCGTGTATGAAATTTCGATGGACTTAATTTGTTCGGTCGTACTTTCTTCGTACTTTATCTCATGCCATTTTTTCCTCCATTGATCTTGTCCTTCCTTCAACTTTTGCTCTCTTTAGTTTTGATCTATCTCTAAAGGTATTCTGTAGCTACCCTCTCTTTGAGATTATTATTATTACTTATAAAAAGCCAACTACTACTATTGCTGCTACTTGTTAAAAACATGTCAATTGTTGCCTGGCAAAGGTCTAGTACTGCTATTTGCCAAAAATTAATTTCTATAGAGTGATAGAATTTAATAATTTACTAACCGATATTGTTTTCGTAGATGTCTTGTGGAAAATTTTCTTTTTCTTTCTAGAGTGAAATACTCAATAGCATGCATTCTGCAAGCACATGATTAGAGATGATACCAATTTTTTATCTGCTCAATTTAAAATTTAGAATTTAAAAAAATTATTTTTTTAATTTTAAATTTTGAATATAATAAACTAAAAATTGATGCGTGGATCTATTCTTTCTCATCCTTACACATGATACATGCTCCAATACAAGAAAAAGGATTACAAAATCATTTAATTTATTAGTTTTCTAACGGTATAGGATGTGAACTCTCTTAACCTCTCTCGCTCTTTATTCGATTGACAAAAGAATCAAAACCATATCGCTGATACTGAATAAGAAGCATGCAATTATTCCTATTTACCTTGAGTAAGGGCTGCGAGCTGAAGATCTATGGCGTATAGCTAGTAGCCTAAATATTAAGCTAGTAACCAAATCTTACCTCTGCTCGAGCAGGAAGATGAGGCCCATCCCCTGTACGCTGTCCCCATGAAGTTTCTATCCAATTTCCAAAATCACAGTAATTTTCTGTTACCAAACATGGAATCAAAATTAGAGTCACCGTATGCACTGGCCTCTTCCTTATCCCCAGACTTTCATGTGTCCGCTCTAATGTGCACCTACGTTTTTATTTAGGTCACACATGAAACTCACTGTCAGGACACTCTCAGCTCATCTCTCAACAGCAAACTCCATTAACCACCTCTCGTTATCCAACACCTGTCCACCGATGAAGCTCAGCCTGCAGTGTAACCACTGGTAATGCTGTTTCATGTTTCATGCTCATCGGTTGATCCTTCGCTCTCTCACCAGAGCTCTTCTTCTTTATATAACCCGAGAAACCTTAGAAACCCTAGCTCAGAGAGAACCCTAGAGCTTGAACTTCCTCTCCCCTTCCTACACTACACAAGCTATTGAGCTCACTCCACGAGCTCACAAGACTCAGTACTCCAAGCTCTCTCCTTATAAAGCCCCGAAACCCTAGCTAAACAAAAACCATAGATCATGGCGTTTGTTGTATCAGACAACGTCAAAGCCTTCATCAACACAGCCTTCCTCCTCCTCCTCTGCTTCTTCTTCACATCCCACATAAGGTCTCCTTCGCTGCCCTTCAACCTCACCAGTACTCTAAGAGCCCCGCAGGGGCTAGATGGCCATAACTCATGCATTGCCCTACAAAAAATCGAAGACCCCCACTCAAAGTGCCTCTACCTCAAGACCCACCTCCCTTGTGTCACCCAAGGCTACATCAAATACCTCCACCTCTTCTACTGCCTTTGTGGGCCCTACCCTCTCCTTGGATACGCTCTTCTCACCCTCTGGCTCCTAGTCTTGTTCTATCTCTTGGGAAACACCGCCTCCCAGTACTTCTGCTCATCAGTTGAGAGCTTGTCAAGAGAGCTGAGGCTCTCCCCCACTATTGCTGGGGTAACCCTATTGTCGCTGGGCAACGGCTCGCCCGATGTTTTTGCTAGTATTGTGTCCTTTAGGTCCGGCTCGGGGGAGGTAGGGCTGAGTAGCGTGCTTGGGGGAGCTTTCTTTGTTTCTTGTGTTGTCGTGGGCATAATCAATGTTTGTGGTGCTGTGACATTGCGCTCCTCTTGTCGTATTGATCGCACGAGCTTCGTTCGCGATGTGTGCTTCTTTGTTGTTGTGCTCTCCTCTCTCCTAGTGATTCTTCTCATTGGCAAGATTAACATCCTAGGAGCTATTGCCTTCACTTCTCTGTACTTTGTCTATGTATCAATTGTATCTGCGACACACTTCTTTCGTGACGACAAGTATGAGGACCTTGATCTTACTATGCCGATCCTTGACCAGCTCGATGAATCAACAACATCGAAAGAGGATCAAGAAAGCAATCGGCAAGAAGAAGATTTCTCGAGCTACCTGAGGATCAGGGCTTTGCTTTCATACTACGCAAGGTGGTTCTTGTACATCATCGACTTGCCACTGTATCTACCAAGGAGACTGACGATACCCGATGTCACTGAAGAGAGGTGGAGCCAACCATTCGCAGTGGCTTCGGCCACATTCGCACCACTGCTCGTTGCATCACTATGGAATTCTAAGAGAAGAGGGTTTGGAACAAGGGAAGGGACGACCATCTATCTATCTGCAGTTCTTGTGGGGTTAGTATTGGGACTAATTGCCCTACAAACAACAAAGAAGGATAGCCCTCCCAAAAAAGGACTGTTCCCTTGGCTTGCAGGGGGGTTCCTGATGAGTGTGCTGTGGACTTACATCATAGCTGAAGAGCTTGTGGGGCTGCTGGTCTCATTAGGGTATGTATTTGGAATAAGCCCTTCAATCCTAGGGCTAACAGTTCTTGCATGGGGGAATTCTATAGGCGACTTGATTGCAAATGTGGCAATGGCAATGAGTGGGGGTCAAGATGGGGCCCAGATTGCAATCTCTGGGTGTTATGCTGGGCCCATCTTCAACACATTGGCAGGGCTAGGGTTGTCACTAGTGGTCTCAGCTTGGAGTGTGCACCCAAAGCCATTTGTGATCCCTGTAAGCCCCCCGTTGTTTGAGATCCTAGGGTTTATGATAGGAGGCTTGTTGTGGGCTCTTGTGATCTTGCCAAGGAAAGATATGAAGCTTGATAGGGTGCTGGGGATTGGGCTGCTGGCCATTTACTTGTGCTTTTTGTCATTAAGGCTTTCTCAGAGCCTAGGTTTAGTGCAAGGTTGAACTTTTTGTTTGGGTTTATTTTGTTTTTGTTCTTTGAGTTTATGTATTTTTAAGAGTCTTTGGCATAAGCTCAGTTTTCTCATATGTGTGCTTATCTTTTATGTACGCAACTAAGAGCATATATATGCCCTCTTCAATATCCTGAAGCTTTTGGCCTTTGATTCAAGAATATCGCATTATAAGTCTATTGACTAAGAGATGATATATTCCCGTTCACTTACAGATTGGCTGATAACCTATGTGAAGGTATTGAGAAATCAAATCAGAGTTATTCAAATTTTGAATAATCATGCCATTATACTGTGCTTACTCGGTATGTAAGGAAAATAACTGGAGAAAATTATTACCAGTATAGTTTCTTTAATCTGCAATTTTGCCTTTGAATAGCTCGACGCCTTAACCTTGTTACATCTCGTGTCTTCCATTTAAATTTCTCTTTTCAAGTATTATATATCACTTTTTTAATGCAACATATATAGTACATACCAAATTAACCACCAGAGTTCAATAGTTTTATGTTCAAACTTCCATTGTAGTTTTTATTATTTAGCCTAAATATTCTTCTTTTCATGTCTAGTAGATCTATGCTGAAGACTTTTTCACATAATCCAAATTGAGATCCATAACTGGAAGGAGCTAGCAATGAGAAAGCTCCAAACTTGAAGGAAGCCTTGCTTGACATGCCCACTAATACTATGTCCATTGACCTTAAGCTTTTGGATAGATCATATCCGACTCTGGCCAGTATGAAGCTACACAAAATGAAGTTTCCATAAGTTCTTCACTATGATTTTTTTTTGTTTTTCAGTCTAAAATTATAGTGTCATAGATATCATCCTACCATTAGGAAATAACAAAATTTTTCTCATTTTGGTATTGCCTTTTTAGTTCTTGATAATTAGTCTTTTGGCATTGCTCATGAAAAAGTAAACTTTCTTCATATACATGAGGGTTGAGCATATTTATTTTTAAGAAAATATCGTGTATTTTTCCCCTTCATATGATTCATGGGTCATTTATAATAGGATGGTCGTTGATCAAGTGCATGGCCAAAAACGTAGAATAGCAATTTTACAGTAATGCACAGTTTAAAATGGATTATATATAGATAATGAATTCTATACTTAGATGGTAGAATTGCTTAAGATATTTATAACCATTAGATTATCAACATAACTAACTATGAGTTTACATTATAATTATAGAAATAAAACTTTCAATTAGACTTAAAAAGTGATCATAAATAGGAATCTACCTTTATAAGCTCAAATTATGTTCTAGGTTATAGTCAACTAATTATAATCAGGCGAGCTAGCGCACTAGAAGAAAAATTATCTGCAAGTGATCAATTAGCTAGGCTATAGTTTCGCCATGAAAAACCTAGTTTTTTTGGAGTTGCTTTGATTCTGGTGGTTAAGGCTTGTTTTTCCATTTGTTAAGAATGAATTCTCTGTAAAATACAGTGGAAAAGAAAATAAGTAGTGGAAGAGAATCGTAATACCTCCGGTCATTTGTGCTTGATGTTTGTTGAAATCTACCACCTATAAAACAAAGAGATTTTGTGTAGAGAACTATTGTGGATGGGGGACTTCTAACCTTATTTTTAACTTATGGGTGATGTTGATGGAAACACGAGCCCTTATAAATACAAGACTAAGGACCCTCTTTTGTAACTCCCAAAAAGCTTTAAGTTACCCTCATTATTCCATTCATCAAAAAATAACAATGTTGTAGAAAGATAAAAATAATCTAAATTCAAAATTCGAATCTGAGTCCGGATCCAAAATCTGAGTCCAAGTCGGAGTTCAGATCCAAAATCCTAGTTCGAATCCAAAATCTGAGTCCGGATCCAAAATTTAAGTCCAAGTCCGAATCCAGATCCAAATCCGAATTCAGATCCAAAATCCGAGTCTAAATACGAGTCCTAATTCAAATAATAATAATAATAATAATAAATTAATTAAATAAAATAATTAAATAATTAAATTAATAATATAAAAAAAAAAAAATCAGCCTCGCACCCGCGCGAGGCAGGCTCGCGTGGATGCGAGGCTGAAGAGGTTTCCCAAAGTAATTAAACACAAAAAAAAAAAAAAAAAATTTAAAGCCAGCCTCGCACCCAGGCAGGCTGAGCCTCGGGTGGATGAGAGGCAAACTCATGCAAAAATAAAAAAATAAAATAAAATAAAAATTTGCGAAGCGAGCCTCGCACCCACGCGAGGAGCGCGCGAGGCTCCTCGCGTGGATGCGAGGCTCGCATCCTCAGGCTTCATACAAAAAAAAAAAAAAAAAAAAAAAAATTAAGAGAGCTCAGCCTCACATCCACGCGAGGCTGAAGCAAAGAAAAAGAGAAAAAAAAAAAAAGAGAAAGAAAAAAAAAATCAATTAAATTACGAAAAAAAAAATATTTGAGGCCGCGACCTCAGCCTTGCATCCTCAGATCATGCAAAAAAAAAAATAAAACCAAAAAGCAATTAAAAAAATAAAAAATAAAATAAAATTTTGGGATCGCTGTGGCAAAGAAGGAGAGGCTCCTCAGGTGCGCAATGAGTAAAAATGAAGGGGGCTCAATTAGAAAAAATAAAAAAATTAAATTAAATCTCTCTATGTTTCATCATCCCTGTTCGGTTGCTCGCCCGTCCCGTTCGGTAGCCCGATTTCGCACAACAAGCTCCCGATTTCATGCACGCAACGTATTTTGGTCCAATCTCCAATTATTTTGCAATTCTATCCAAATTTTAATTAGAATCAAATTGATTTTTGGATAAGAAATTCTAAAATTAATTTCATTGGAGTTTGGATAATTCTATAATTTTAATCAAATTCAAATTAATTTTTGGATGAAAAATTCTAAATTAATTTTATTAGAGTTTGATAATCATACAAATTCTAATTAAATTTTAATTTGAATTTAATTGATTTTGGGTGCAGAAACAGGACCTGATTCAATGAATCTGAAGAAAATCAAGTCAAGAAAAGATTTGAATATGTCATCGAGATCACAAAGAGATTTCTATTCTATCTAAAAGGAAGCCGGATTTCGTTCTCATCTACAAGGAAGCCGGATTTCGTTCTCATCTATAAGGAAACCTCTTCAACAACCGGAGGCCTATAAATACCCTCCAAGAGAACTCATAAAGGGACCTTTGGCAAATTGATCTACGCGCGAGTCTCAAAGTCTTGCAACAAAAGAAGAGAAGAATTTTGGTCAGATCTCTCTCCCGTCAAAGCGTTCGTGCTTCCTCTAAGAATTAACAGAGAAGAAGAACGATCTAGCCTCCAACCATCGACATCAGATCGTCAACGGGGAAAGGATCAATCCCATAGCTGCCTCGAATCCCACATCTTTTGTAAAAAGAGAGCGACGATTTATAAGTCCTCTCTGTCTGTTTTATTATTTTTCTTTTCATTGTAGTTCGAAAAAAAAAGAGAAATTTTTGATAATCTGTAAATTTTTCTCTGTCAATGGCAATGGAAAGATCCAACCCTGTTTCTACGGAAAACAGACTGGCGACCACAGTGGGAGAGATCTCCTATACTGAAGAGGAGATGGTGGTCCAATCTGATGTCCACAAGATTGGAGAGACGGTCAAGATGCTGATAATCGAAGTCGACCAGCAGAAATATGAAGATTACGTATCTTCGGACTCATCGAGTCCACGCCATAAGAGATCTGCACGGCGAAAGCATGAAAACACTAACTCTGAACAAAAGGAGGACTTCATGGTCTTGGATGACAAGGAGGCGTTGATTCGTCAACAGCCCCTTGGATCTCCGAACTATGATTCGTCAAAACCAACTGTGTTTCTTCCAATGTTCAGTGAGCTCGTTGTATATGATGCCAAAGGAGAACCTATCGCGGCACAAAAATGGACCCAAATCCGCAACCAGAATCGAAGGGCACGCCGCAGAGCACTCAAAGCTCGTTTTGCATGTCAGACGCAAAATCAGTCTAGCATGAAGCAAGGAGGATGTCAGGCTCGAAAATAGCCTTGCACCCATCAGCTTGGCGAATGGGAGCCTTGCACCCATAAGCTTAGCAAATGGCAGCCTTGCATCTCTCATCCTGGAAGAGGTCAGCGTTGCACCCATCAGCTTAGCGAAGGGGAGCCTTGCACCCATCAACTTGGCGAAAGTCAGCCTTGCACTCATCAGCTTGGCGGAGGGGAGCCTTGCACCCACCAGCTTGGCGAAGGGGAGCCTTGCACCTCTCATCCTGACAGAGGTCAGCATTGCGCCTCTCATTCTGGCAGAGGTCAGCGTTGCACCCATCAGCTTGGCCAAAGACAGCCTTGCACCTCTCATCCTAGCAAAGGTCAGTCTTGCACCAACCAACTTGACGGAGGTCAGCCTTGCACCTCTCATCGTGGCAAAGGGCAGCCTTGCACCTCTCATCGTGGCAAAGGGCAGACTTGCACCTCTCATCATGGCAAAGGGCAGCGTTGCACCTCTCATCCTGGCAAAGGTCAGCCTAGCACCTCTCAGCCAAGCAAAATTCAGCCTTGCACTCATCAGCTTGACATGAATAAGACTAGATGCCAGCATGGCATAAATAAATTTCAAAACAAAACTAAGTCTAAGCCAGCGTTCGAGGCAAGAGTCAAGTCTCAGCTTCACACAAGAACAAACGGATGCAAAGCTACCCAGCAGGGTCATGCAAGACATGCCAAAATTAATTGTGAACATCGAACTGGACTTGGAGTTAAGAAACATAACTTCTATGATTTCTCGGAGCCATCTGTCTGGACGAGTAGACACAACCCAAGATGCAAGTCCCGTTCCCAAAAGATAGTCATATCTGCACCACGAGAAGAAACTCCGGATTTACGGAGTTATCTGACGAACAAAAGGGAAGCCGCCCATCAGTCATGCTGCTGCGAAAAATTAATTGCCACAGTTTTGACTCACTGTTGCTGTGAATCCCCGAGAACGTCGGTGTTCAGCCGACTGTCAGCACCAAAATCTTACATTCCAAAGAAAAGACGACTGCAGAGACGAGACTCAGACTCGGACCAAGAATTGTCCATTTTCACATCAAATATGGTGAGTAAAGGCAAGAAGCCAGTCGCAGGAGGGTATGTCTCTGACATCGAGGCAGAAAAGACTTATCATCATACAAGCCTTAGAACAGGTGTGGCAGCTCCCCGCAATTACAAAAAATTGGCAAGGGGTCTTGATGAAGAATATGAAGAATTTAGCGATCACTTGGCCATAGCAACGCCACGATCGTATGCTTCCTCTCGGTCCGACAGGGGGACAGTTCATATGGCCGAACCATCGGTCGAGATGAGACAGAGGATTGAGGCACAAGAATGCCTCATCCAGGAGCAACAAAAAAGTATCGAAGACCTCAAAGCGATGCTTGTGAAGGTCCTGGAAAACAATCAAAAGAACACAGAAGACGGTGCAGGGGGTTCTTCCTCTTTTAATAAAACTAATAAAGAGAATGATGAAAGTGAATCCAACAGTGATAAAACCAAGAAGGATGAAACTGAATCTAACCGAGACACCGGAGGAAAAGGCAGTGAGGACGAATATTACGTTGATCCTCATGCCAAAAAAATGGAGAAGCTTCAAAACCAGATAGAGACCTTGATGCACCGCAAAGGATTGAAAGAAACAGGGATCACGAGACCCTACCCGATAGAGTGGGAGTCCGCCCCGTTTCCAGCAAAGTATAAGCCTCTCAAGTTAGAGTCATATGATGGGAAGGGATCTCCGAACCAACATATGTACTACTTCCTTTCACAAACCGGCCATCTCATGGGCAATGACCCAGTGATGACAAAAATTTTTGCAAGTACCCTGCGAGGGCCTGCATTTACTTGGTTTATGCAGTTGCCCCCGGGAACCATTAATGCTTGGTCTGATGTGGAAAGGGAGTTCCTAACTCGCTTCTTCGAAGATGACACCGAAGTATCTATTCACTCTCTTCTAGCAAATAAGCAAAAAGAGGATGAGACAGTTAAAAGTTTCATCGAGCGTTTCCGCGAGATATCAATGCGATGCCCGCATGGCATGTCGCAGGAGACATTGGTAGAGACATGCAAACACAACCTGTAAATCGAGATATTGGTCAAAATGGGAGTGGTGGAATCTAAAAGCTGGAAAGAGCTAGTTAAGTAAGGCGAACTAGTTGAAAATCTCATCCGCCGCCTTGGAGAACAACGCCCCACAAGAAACGCCCCGGAGGGACGACGATATCCTCAAAACTTTCGATCGAAAGGAAAAGAGACTATGGCAGCAAGAACGCCTCCGCAACAGAAAGCCAAAGATCAAAAAGAAAAAGGCACGCCCAAGCAGTACTCCGCACCTGTCTACGACTTCAAAGATGAGCAAACTGTAACGCTCTTCAATTTGCTCAATAGAAAAGGGATGCTCCAGTTTCTCTCCAATCCGAGGCCGGAGGAAGCAGGGAAGACCAACGACCCCAAGTACTGTCTCTATCATCAGAACGTGGGGCATGCTACGAAGGATTGCTATACATTAAAGAGAAAGATCCAGGCACTAATCGAAGCCAAAGTAATCACACTAAAGTCGGAGCAGAAAAGGGTGACGACTAACGCGGTCACTCTAACTGTTGGAACTAATGAGTTTCCCGCAGGAGTGTCCCCAGTGCCTGCTGGAAAAATGGTGCTGGTTAATCAGGACCCACATAATATGAAGGAAAAAGGTCTCAATCCAGTCACCACGAAGAAAGGTGAGATTATGTGGGTACATCCGGATCTTTTGAAAGATGAGCAATGGTCTTAATCCAATAAGAAGAAGCTGAGCAAAGGGAAAACTTGCAATGTGATTTCTGCAATCATCAGTGATGACCACGATGAGGCAACTATGTTAACCGACTCCGAAACGGAAGCATCGGCTTTGGCCACTCATCAAGATGAGGCAGACCCAGCAGGAACTCGCTCAGGGAGGAGCTATCTCAAAGATTTCTCCAAAGTGCGGCCCAACGAACCCACCGCAACGAATGAAGAGCCACCCTCTACACAGAAGGAGCTCCGCTTTCAGAAGGGGACAAAGAAGGATAGTGAGGCAGCTGGTGCGCCATTTAAGTTTGATGTGCTTGCCCAGTTAGCCAACATCCCGGCTCGCATAACTCTCTACGAGTTGTTGCGATTATCCAAGACAACCAGAGACGCGTTGCGGGAAGCTCTCCGAAGCCTTTTTGGCCCAAATCGAAGAGCCGCCTGTTAACGCTGAAGAACCTTGCCCGCACTGCAACCAAGTGACGAGGCAGGTTCCATGCATCACCTTCTCGCCCGATGATATGCAAGTCAAAAACTTTAAACATAACAGATCCTTATATTATACAGGATACATGGGCTCTCTTAAAGTTGACCGAATTCTCATAGACCCAGGGTCTGCCTTAAGTATCATTCCAAGGAGATTGATGCAAGTACTTGGGATCTCAGTCAGCCGATTGACGCCCACCAACACTTCCATCTTTGGCTTTAACTCCAATGGGAGCCATCCCTTGGGGAAGATTCGACTTCGCTGCCAAATTGGAAGTCTGAAGTCAGAGGCGACGTGTTATGTCATCGACGCCGACACTTCTTACAACATGCTTTTAGGACGTCCTTGGATTCACTCCAACATGGTGGTGCCCTCTACTCTCCACCAATGTGTGAAATATTGCAATGATCAGGGGGTAGTCCACACGTTGATCGCCGACAAGCAGCCCTTCAAGGGGGTGGAAAACTACTTCACGGATGCCATGTTGTACAGAGATACAGCAGAGGCATCCGCAGAATCAACAAAGAATGTCAAATGGGACTATGACAACGGCAACGAAGCAGACACTGAACCCGAGCCGGCAGATGAAGAAGACTGCGAATTCGAGATAAATCCTTTTGTAATCAATATTAATGATTTTGATGTAACCAGCGCTGCCGATGAGGCGGACGAGTGGATTATTAATGAAAACATAGGTTTTGCTTATGTTCCTACTGTTGCTTCGGATTCTACTCCGTCTTGTACTAGTACAGAAGCGGATAGCATATCCGAGTGGGAGTCTTTAGCAGCATTCCATCTGCCAATACGGTCGTCGTTTACCGGGCAAACCAAAATTCATAATGTAGACGGGACTACTTTTGAGGTGCCCGCTCGATGGCCAGACCAACAGCCGATAATATTTGGGCGAGTTGAGTCGCGGCCCGAGCATACCATAAGTAGTGAAAGCGATGACCAAACGGCACCTCAATTTGGCCATTACGAATCAATCTCCCATCAAATGATGAAAAGCATGGGCTACGATTTCAACCGAAAACAGGGATTAAATTTCGGAAGAGGACGACGAAACCTTTTGCGTTCGTTTGTCCCACGAGGAAAGAATCCCGATTACTATCATAAAACCCGCAGGGGGTTGGGATATGTTACTACTTCCGAATCCTCAGGAAGAGAGTACATGGACTCAGCCGAATCAGAAAATCATAAAGAAATAATAGAATGGGATTTCGATGTTGGTAAAAGTGTAATATTCAAGGCCCTTGCTGCGAATATGGTTTCAGTAAGCCATGAAGAACCAGATGATGCCTGGGCACAGCACATGGATATCCAATGGGATATCAGATTTGAGCAGAGAGAACCACCAACTGAAGACCAAGTGGTTCAAGTCAATATGGGAACTGAAGAAGACCCGAAACCCATCTTTATAAGCGAGAGTCTCACTTCTCAAGAGAAAGAGAATCTCGTGTCCCTCATAGGAGAGTACATTGACGTCTTCGCGTGGAGCTACGAAGACATGCCTGGCTTGGACCCACAGGTTGCCATGCACCGACTTAATATTAAGCCAGATGCTAAACCCATAAAACAGCAGCAAAGGCGTTTCAAGCCCGAGTTGATGGAAGCTATAGAGTCTGAAGTCAAGAAGCTGATAGACTCAGGATTCATTCGCGAAGAACAACACCCCGACTGGATAGCAAATATCGTACCAGTGCTTAAGAAAAACGGCAAGATACGGATATGCATAGACTTCCGAGATCTCAACGCTGCATGCCCAAAAGATGAATTCCCACTCCCCATCACGGATGCCATGATTGATAACACGTGTGGGTTTGAACGGATGTCCTTCATGGATGGTTTCTCAGGATACAACCAAATTAAAATGTATCTGGAAGATGAGAAACACACGGCATTCAGAACACCGCTCGGAATATACTGCTACACAGTGATGCCCTTCGGATTGAAGAATGCCGGCGCTACTTACCAACGGACTATGAGCGTCATCTTTTAAGAACACTTACGTAAAACCGTTGAGTGCTATGTGGATGACCTCGCCGTTAAAAGTAAGAAGAAAGAAGATCACCTGCAAGACTTGAGGGTGATGTTTGATATCATGAGGAAGCATCAACTGAAGATGAATCCTACCAAGTCATTTCTTGGAGTATCGAGCGGGAAGTTCTTAGGATTTGTTGTTACCTCGAAAGGAATCCACCTGGACCCTGATAAGGTCAAAGCGATAAAAGAAATGCAGCCACCACGGAACTTGAGAGAACTCAGGGGGTTGCAAGGGAAGCTGGCATATATCCGGCGTTTCATAGCAAATCTGTCAGGAAGGTGCCAGCCATTCTCAAAGTTAATGAAGAAGGGAGTCTCTTTCATCTGGGATGAAGATTGTCAACGAGCTTTTGATGACATTAAAAATTACCTCACAAAGCCGCCTGTGTTAATGGCACCCGTTTCAGGGAAGACTTTTCTGATTTATGTGCGAGCGATGGACCACGCCATAGGGGCTCTATTGGCTCAACATAATGATCAAGACCAGGAGCAGGCAATCTACTACTTGAGCCGGACAATGATTGGTGCTGAGCATCGGTACAGCCCAATCGAAAAAAAATCGAAAAAGAATGCCTAGCACTAGTGTTCGCGGTCCAAAAAATGCCACACTACCTAGTCGGCCAGACGATACATGTCATTTCTCGGGTAAACCCACTGAAATTGCTCATGACAAAGCCGGGATCATTAAACGGTCAGCTAGCCAATAGGGCGTTATTATTGTCTCCCTACGACATGCATTTCGTGCCGCAGAAAGCGACGAAAGGCCAAGCCATAGCAGACTTTCTCGCCGAGCACCCAGTTCCAGAGAACTCCAAACTCCAAACTGACATCCCAGATGAAGCTGCGGAAGTTAATGCGGTCTCAGAAGAACAGATGTGGCAACTGTTCTTTGATGGGGCAGCAAGAAGAGATACTGCCGGCGTGGGGGTCGTACTGGTTTCTCCCCACAAACACATAGTGCCTCAAGGATACTCGTTAACCAAGCCCTGCACAAATAATGTGGCAGAGTACAATGCTCTTATCACTGGCCTCCAGATAGCTTGGCAACTGGAGGTGAGGCATCTCGAAGCATATGGCGATTCAAAACTTGTCGTTAACCAGATGACCGGAGAATATGAGGTAAAGCATGAAGCCCTCATACCGTATCATCAAACAGCGATGCGACTAGCAAACAAGTTCGAAGAATTTTATATCGACCATGTACCAAGATATGAGAATACATATGCCGATGCCCTTGCATCGCTGGCTGCGACCCTGGCAGTACCGAGCGGGTCAACTAAGCATGTTACTATTGGAAGTCGCGAACTCATACACCCAAAAGTAATCATGGAAGTAGACGAAGCGAACCAAGTTGGAATAAAGTTTGAGCCATGAGACTGGCATTTTCCACTTGTGGACTATGCATTGCACGGCATCCTCCCTGAGGATCCTAAACAAGCCGCTTCCATAAGAAACAAGGCCGCAAAATTTTATTATAATGCCATGCTCCAGACTTTGTATCGAAGATCTCATGATGGCGTCCTACTTCGTTGCTTATCAAAAAGCGAAGCTCAGGAAGTGATTAAAGAAACCCATGGTGGGACCTGCGGGGCCCACCAGCCTGGGCCAAAACTCTGGGATCGCATTAGAAGATTGGGATATTTCTGGCCCAAGATGATCACAGATGCAGTGGTATATGCAAAGCGTTGTCATGCATGTCAGGTCCATGCTAATTTTATACACCAACCTCCAGAGTACTTGCATACATCGACTGCCAGTTGGCCGTTCGAAACTTGGGGAATGGATATTGTCGGGCCGATCACTCCGCCATCCTCCAAAGGACACCGATTCATATTGGCGATAACCGACTACTTTTCTAAATGGGCAGAAGCTGTCCCCATGAGAGAAGTGAAGACAACGGATGTGGTCAAATTCATCAAACACCACGTAATTTACCGCTTCGGTGTGCCTCGACGGATCATCCACGACAATGGGTCTCAATTCATTAGTCAAGGCTTCGTGAAATTCTGCGGCAAGTTCAGAATTCAAGATGTGGCTTCAACGCCTTATAATCCGGCAGCCAACGGATTAGCCGAGGCTTTCAACAAGACTATTGTAAAGCTTTTACAAAAGTTTGTTTCTTCGAGTCGCCGTGATTGGGATGAAAAGTTAGGCGAGTGTTTGTGGGCTTACCGTACGACGGTGCGAACTCCAACAAAAGCTACGCCCTTCTCTTTGGTGTATGGTTGCGAAGCAGTATTGCCCTTGGAAATCCAAATCTCATCCCTGCGAGTAGCGCTGGCTACAAAAATGACGACTGAAGAAAAACATCAAAAGCGACTCCAAGAATTAGAGGCCTTGGATGAAAAATGCCTGAACGCAAAGCAACAAATCGAGTTGTACCAAGCACGCATCTCGAGGGTATTTAATAAGAAAGTTAAAAGAAGAACTTTCAAAGAAGGAGACTTGGTCTTAGCTGTCAAAAGACCAATGATCCTGACCCACAAGACTAAGGGAAAATTCGAACCCAAGTGGGAAGGACCTTTTGTAATAGAAACTGTCTACTCAAATGGAGCCTATCGCCTGATCAATCAAGACGGTGACAGGATGATGATACCTATCAACGGCAAATTCTTAAAGAAATACTACATCTAACCACCTTTAAAAAAAAGGGAAGGCTAGTCAATCCACCGCCCCATGCTGTCAAAAGTAACAGGAAGAAAAATCAAAAATTTCTTGCCAACCCCATCATGCTGAGGGAAAAAGTATGGCTAGCCCAACGCAAATGGCGATTGGTAAAGGCACATCAAATCCGTTCATAACTGGGGGTTTGCTAAAAATTCCGTGACAGATCTGTCGCAATACTATCTTATAATGATAAGTTATGACCTGATGCTCCAAGAACAAAAGGGAGAGGAATTCAAATTCTCGATAACTCCTCATGCTGAGGTAAAAGCATGAACCACCCTATGCTCTAAAAGCAAAGGAGAGAGGAACGTTTGGTATCTAAGGCCAAACAAAACTCTCGACAACTTATCATGCTGAGGGAAAAAGCATGGCTAGCCCAACGCAAACGGCGATTGGTAAAGGCATGTCAAATCCATTGATAGCTGAGGGTTTGCTAAAAATCCCGTGAACCTGTCATGATAAGATCTTACCTCTGACAGTAAGATTTGAGCAACCACAAATAATACAATCTATAATCCCAACATAATCACCGGCTCTGTCAGTCAGTCAGGCGAGTCATCAGCTCTGTCTGTCGGTAGGATGTGCTACCTTATAACTTAAATCCAATCATCTCGGTATGTTTAACAGTACACCTCTGCCGAAACTTCTTGGTACGTTTTCTGAACACCTCTGCCAAGACCCCATGGGTACGTTTTCTGAACACCTCTGCCCATGGTTTCTGACCCTAATACGGTCATCTCAGTACGTTTTCTGAACACCTCTGTTGAGACTCCTTCGGTATGTTTAACAGTACACCTCTGCCGAAACCTCTTGGTACGTTTTCTGAACACCTCTGCCAAGGCACCGTGAGTACGTTTTCTGAACACCTCTGCTCACGGCTTTCTGACCCTAACCCGGTCACCTCGGTACGTTTTCTGAACACCTTTGTCGAAACCTCTTGGTACGTTTTCTGAGCACCTTTGCCAAGGCACCGTGAGTACGTTTTCTGACACCTCTGCTCACGGCTTTTTGACCCAAACCCGGTCACCTCGGTACGTTTTCTGAACATCTGCCGAGACCCCATGGGCACGTTTTCTGAACACCTCTGCCCATAGTTTTCGACCCTCATCCGGTCACAATCCAACATTTTATTGAATAGTTACCTATTATGATAAGAAAGAATGAGCAGACAGCCCAAAGCCCTTGAGGCAAGGGGCAAGAGCTAGTTAAAATCCTCGATCGGTCTTATCATACTGGGGGTAGAAACAATCAAATGCCGAAAGGCAAAGAGAGAAGGTAACCCATTAAACATACCAAGCAGTCTTGATATGCTTAACAGGATACCTCTGTCAAAACTCCATGAGTACGTTTTCTGAACACCTCTGCTCATGGTTCTTCAATCTCGATTCGAAAGTGATCATCGGCTCTATCTGTCAGTCAGATAAGTCATCGGCTCTGTTTAGCAACCCAAACGAGTCCCATCCTAATCAGAATACTCAACTTGTTCAAGTATCTCCACACCTTTAGCAAGTTCCATCTCTGTGAATACATCTGCCATCCACCCATTAAAAAAAAAAAAATCCAAAGTATTTCAAAATTTCCAGAAGAGACAAAATTTTGAAAACTTTGGAGGGGGTCTTGTAGAACGATAAAAATAATCTAAATCCAAAATTCGAGTTTGAGTCCGGATCCAAAATCTGAGTCCAAGTCGGAGTTCAGATCCAAAATCCTAGTTCGAATCCAAAATCTGAGTCCGGATCCAAAATCTAAGTCCAAGTCCGAATCCAGATCCAAATCCGAATTCAGATCCAAAATCCGAGTCTAAATACGAGTCCTAATTCAAATAATAATAATAATAATAATAAATTAATTAAATAAAATAATTAAATAATTAAATTAATAATATAAAAAAAAAATCAGCCTCGCACCCGCGCGAGGCAGCCTCGCGTGGATGCGAGGCTGAAGAGGTTTCCCAAAGTAATTAAACACAAAAAAAAAAAAAAAAAAAATTTAAAGCCAGCCTCGCTCCCACGCAGGCTGAGCCTCGCGTGGATGCGAGGCAAACCCATGCAAAAATAAAAAAAATAAAAATATTTGCGAAGCGAGCCTCGCACCCGAGGCTCCTCGCGTGGATGCGAGGCTCGCATCCTCAGGCTTCATACACAAAAAAAAAAAAAAAATTAAGAGAGCTCAGCCTCGCATCCACGCGAGGCTGAAGCAAAGAAAAAGAGACAAAAAAGAAAAAGAGAGAAAAGAAAAAAAAAATCAATTAAATTACGAAAAAAAAAAATATTCGAGGCCGCGACCTCAGTCTCGCATCCTCAGATCATGCAGAAAAAAAGAAAACCAAAAAGCAATTAAAAAAAAAAAATTAAAAAAAAAAATTTTGAGATCGCTGAGTCAAAGAATGAGAGGCTCCTCGGGTGCGCAACGAGTAAAAATGAAGGGGGCTCAATTAGCAAAAATAAAAAAATTAAATTAAATCTCTCTATGTTTCATCATCCATGTTCGGTTGCTCACCCGTCCCGTTCGGTGGCCCGATTTCGCACAACAAGCTCTCGATTTCATGCACGCAACGTATTTTGGTCCAATCTCCAATTATTTTGCAATTCTATCCAAATTTTAATTAGAATCAAATTGATTTTTGGATAAGAAATTCTAAAATTAATTTCATTGGAGTTTGGATAATTCTATAATTTTAATCAAATTCAAATTAATTTTTGGATGAAAAATTCTAAATTAATTTTATTAGAGTTTGATAATCATACAAATTCTAATTAAATTTAATTTGAGTTTAATTGATTTTGGGTGCAGAAACAGGACATGATTCAATGAATCTGAAGAAAATCAAGTCAAGAAAAGATTTGAATATGTCATCGAGATCACAAAGAGATTTCTATTCTATCTAAAAGGAAGCCGGATTTCGTTCTCATCCACAAGGAAGCCGGATTTCGTTCTCATCTACAAGGAAAACTCTTCAACAACCGGAGGCCTATAAATATCCTCCAAGAGAACTCATAAAGGGACCTTTGGCAAATTGATCTACGCGCGAGTCTCAAAGTCTTGCAACAAAAGAAGAGAAGAATTTTGGCCAGATCTCTCTCCCGTCAAAGCGTTCGTGCTTCCTCTAAGAATCAACAGAGAAGAAGAACGATCTAGCCTCCAACCATCGACATTAGATCGTCAATGGGGAAAGGACCAATCCCCATAGCTGCCTCGAATCCCACATCTTTTGTAAAAAGAGAGCGACGATTTATAAGTCCTCTCTGTCTGTTTTATTATTTTTTTCATTGTAGTTCGAAAAAAAAAAAGAGAAATTTTTGATAATCTGTAAATTTTTCTCTGTCAATGGCAATGGAAAGATCCAACCCTGTTTCTACGGAAAACAAATGTAACTTGTAACTCATTCATAATTAAATGCAATTATTCTAATTATTCTATCTTCATAAAGTGGCAACTCAATAGTTTTAGATTCATAAACCACTACATTGGAAAAATCAAAAGTTGGCATGTGAACCATCACATGGAGAAAACTAAAAGTTTTTCTTACATTCTTCCACTTGGTTCACATATTATAAACTTAATGAGATAGAGAAAACTAGAATGACCAAATGATCCCCTTTAATGTGAATATACATACTTTTACTCAATCGAGATACATTACATATGAACCATTGCGGTATTGTTCATGACAGCGAGCCTTTCCTTTCATATGTCACGATGCATAATATCTCTTGATAGAGTTCTATAGATAAACTTTATGAATGACTATCAAAAGTCATTCGGGTCCAATTTAATCACCCAGATGAATATAACGAATTCATCACTTTATGCACAAAAATTAAAACTAAATAAATGTTATATTCTTTGTGTTTTATCTAGCAACTTGAGAGAGATTACACTTTAAATAGGCTCATATTATCCACCTGACCCTGAAACTGTTTTATCGGTAAACCTTTGGTCATGGGATTTACTATCAACAAGTCTGTACTGGTGTGCTCAATAGACACCACATAGTTTTTTATGTTCTCTCTCACACTCAAAAACTTAATGTCGATATGCTTTTTTCTGCTCCAGATTTTATTGTTCTTTGAAAAGAACATTGCAGTAGTATTATCACAAAGAATTTTTATTGGTTTCTCAATAGAATTGACAACTTTAAAACCGTCAAAAAAATTCTTCAACCAAAAGGCTTGTGTCATAGTCTCATAGCACGCAATAAATTCTGTCTCCATAGTAGACATAGCAACAATTGTTTGCTTAGTACTCTTCCAGGATATAGCTCCTCCAGCAAGAAGACCAGGGTTCTTTGCATAACTATAAGTCAGCATATAGTCCTTGGTTCTTTGCAAATAGAGCATCATCTTCTTTGCAGCTACCCAGTGTTGGAAACCAGGGTTACTCTAGAAGCGATCCAATAATCCAATAGCCAAACATCTGTCAGAACATGTGCAAACTTGGACATACATCAACCTACCCACTGTAGATACATAAGGTACACCTTTCATCTGCTCTTACTCCAATGTATTTTGTGGTGATTGACCTTTATAAAATTTATCACCTTTGATTATGGGAGCTAAAAATGGTTTACAATTTTTCATAACAAATCTCTCAAATTTTTTTTCAATGTAGGCCTTCTGAGACAATCTCAATATCCTTTGTTGCTTGTCTCTGTGAATCTCTATGCCAATGACATAAGAGGCTTCACCCATATCCTTCATTTCAAAGTTTTTAGAGAGAAATTACTTAGTATCAAGAAGCAAACCATAATCACTGCTAGAAAGAAGAATATCATCTACATAAAGGACTAGAAAAATATACTTGCTCCCACACCTTAAGGTATATACATGGATCAACAAGATTCTAAAAAAAAACTATATGAAGAGATTATCTTGTGAAACTTTAAATACCATTGTCTTGAAACCTGTTTTATCCCATATATAGACTTCTTCAATTTACAAACTTTCTGACTGCCATCACCAAAACCTTTAGGTTGTTTCATGTATACCTTCTCACAAAGATCCCCATTAAGAAAAGCCTTTTTCACATCAATTTAATGGAGCTCTAAATCAAAATGAGCTATAATGAGTGCCATATGTTGTATATTTATAGCCTCCATATTATCTATTTTTATATTTAAATAATGCTACTCGGGTATTTTTAGTGTGCTTTTCAGATAAACCTATTCCTACAAGGAGATAGCATAAACTCAGAGGTGGATTAAGAAACTAAGTCTAGAAAAGAGTTAAAAGTGAGCAAACCTACAAGACTATGAGTTGAAGAGAGTCAAAATTCAATACAGTCATCAAAATCAAAATAACAAGACAAGAGACTCATGCAGAAAAAAAAATCAGGAAGAAAATCTAGGGTTTTTCCACTATTTGGTGGCATTAGCCTCCAATTGGCAGCTTC
The DNA here is from genome assembly GCA_036321105.1 of Dracaena cambodiana. Lineage (NCBI taxonomy): Eukaryota > Viridiplantae > Streptophyta > Magnoliopsida > Asparagales > Asparagaceae > Dracaena > Dracaena cambodiana. The sequence goes on from JAYEPQ010000003.1 coordinate 49,395,967, forward strand.
CTAGGACCCACTCTGGATGATTTTTCTATGGGGGCTTCGATGTAATTTCATAGTTTTTCACATGTACTCAAATTAGGATTTGACTCTCCAAAGGTTATATATTGGTTGTATCCTTGTAATCTAGGGTTTCATAGAGGATATAATTTTGTACTCGAATTTTATAAATAAAATTAGGGTTTGCCGACGGGGTGACAGTCGCCATACCAAACTCCAAAGGTATCCTTTGCTGTTTATCAATTTTTTTAAGGTAATTTTCTTTTAATTTCTTTCTAGTTTATATTAATATTTCTTTCTAGATTACATCACTTTCATGAATAAAAATATGATCTTGTTAAGTAAAACTATGAGTAGCTAATTTAATCTAGCTCTTGGATGTAGATGAAACTAGGAATCTATCATGTAATTTCTCTCTAATGTTTTCTTCCTAAATAAATAATAAATATAAGATTTTTCAATGAAAAGATTAAAATATAACAACTCGTAGATTAATAGTTTGATAGGTTATACTTGAATTAGATTTCTTGATAGCCTATACTTAATTAAGGTTTGGGGTTGTTACTTTTCATCTTTGTCATAGAGTTATCTAACGATTTAATTTATTTTTATAAAAAGTTGTATCTTTGATACGTTATGCTTACACACCACTTGATAATATATACTTAGAATACTTTAGTAAAAATTAAAACTAAAAGATCAGATTTTTATGATAGGAAGAAGATAATAGAAGTAATTCATAGTTGGAAACTAGTGGATCATATATCCTAGGCTAATTAAAATAACGCAAATCCAACTTAGAACTCATAGTTAATCCACTATGACTAAAGAATTAGTGAGAATGCAATAACACCTTAGATCTCTGTGAGAACGACCTGTTAGCGCTACAACTGATAATGTGCGCTTGCAATAGATATTTCACATCAAGCTACCAAAACCATGATAATCCTAAATGAATCCTTCTTTAACACCATAGAGAAGGTTTCATGATAATCGATGCCTTCTTTTTGAGTTAATCCCTTAGCAAGAACTCTAGCTTTATATCTTTCAAAATTACCAGAAGCATCTCTTTTAGTTTTAAAAACCCACTTTTGGCCTATAACCTTCGCCCCTTCTGCTACGTCAACAAGATCCCAGACTTAATTTTTGTACATGGATTATATCTCATCCTTCATGGCATCTAACTAAAATGTAGAGTTATCTCCACTCATGGCTTGGGAAAAGGTAACTAGATCTGCCTCAAGTCCAATATCAAAATGAGACTCAATAAGGCATACCATGTAATTATTTGGAATTGCAGATCTCCTTATTCTCGAGGACCTTCTCAAAGTCACTTCTTTGTCATTCTGTGATGACTCAACTAGTGCAAATTGTATAGGCTGAACCTCCTCAGGTTAAATAATTTCAATATGAACAGTCTGACCTTGAACTGGTTGTACTTCATGATTGTTAGATCTATTTTACCTTACTACAACCATACGACTTCCAAAAGAAGGCATTACAGTTTGTTCATGTTATTCTTCAAAAGTAATTATAGGAGGATTCACACTCCCACTAGGTTTAGTATCCTCAAGAAATTTTGCATTTATTGATTCGTTAATTCTAGGATTATGTGAGGGACAATAAAACGTGTATCCCTTGGAGTGATCTGGATATCCAATAAAAAAAATCGCTAATTGTCCTAAGGTCTAGTTTCTTTATGTTAGGATTATAAATCCTAACCTCAATAGGACAACCCCACATGTATCCCTTGGAGTGATCTGGATATCCAATAAAAAAATCGCTAATTGTCCTAAGGTCTAGTTTCTTTATGTTAGGATTATAAATCTTAACCTCAACAGGACAACCCCATATGTGTATATAATTTAGACTAGGCTTCCACCCTTTCCACAACTCAAAAGGCGTTTTAGAGACTGTCTTGGATGGAACCCTGCTCAATAAATATACTGCAGTTTTAAGACCTTCACTCCATAGATACATTGGCATGTTAGAGCTGCTAATCATACTTCTCACTATATCCATTAGTGTGTGATTCCTTCTTTCTGCTGCATCATTTTGTTGTGGCGTGCCAGGCATTATGTACTGTGGAACAATACCTTCCTCCTGAAGGAATTTCTCAAATGGATCTTTCATTTATCCATGTTCTGTATACCTCCCATAGTATTCCCCTTCTTTATCAGATCTGATGATCATGATTTTCTTTTTAAGTTGATTCTCTACTTCTGCTTTATAGGTTTTGAAAGCATCTAGTGCTTTTGCCTTCTCATTTAGAATATAAAGATACATATGACTAAATTGATCATCAATGAATGAGATGAAGTATCTCTGTCCATTTAGACAAGGAGTAGAAAATAGTCCACAGATATCAGTGTGTATGATCTCAAAAACACTTGAGCTCCTTTTAGAACCTTTAGAATTTTTCTTGGTCTGTTTGCCCTTTATGCAGTTCATACAATCCTTAAAGTCAATAAAATCAAGATCACGTAAGACTCCTTCTTTTACTAACATCTTCATCCTCACCAACTGTATACAGAGATAAATGATTCTGTTCAGACTCGGGATCGAGATCAAATTTAAACAGATTATCAATCAAAGTTCCAGAACAATAGGAATTTTAAATTTGAAAATAGTCATAATGTCCTCAAATAAAAAATTGTAACCTTTTACAACCAGTCTTGAAATATAAATCAAATTTCTACTAAAATCTGAAATATAAAAGACATCATTCAAATCCAAAACATGTCCCGATTTCAAAATTATTCTAAAATTCCCAACTGCCACAACTTGTGAACGCCTTTTATTTCCAAAATAAACCAAAGTTCACTTGTTGTTGGCTTCCTTCTATTGAGAAATCCATGCAAAGTATTCACAATATGTTTGAAGAACCAGAATCAATCCAACATGAATTCTTAGGAGTGTCAACGAAAAAAGATTCATGACACACACTAAAATTAGAGTTACATTTTTTTTTGAGCCATTTCTTATACTTAATGTAGTTCTTCTTCGTATGGCCCTCTTTCTTGCCAAAGAAGCAAGTCATTTTTTTTCCATTTGATTTTGATGGCACCTTATATTTCCCTTTATTTTGAGCTCCACACCCCTTTTCTCAGTTCTAATCTTATCATGGATGACCATATTAGCACTTTCAGGTCAGTCATACTTCACCCTTTCCTCCCCTTGCACATACATGGTCAAAAGATCTGTAATTGACTAATTTTCATTATGTGTATTATAAGAGATCTTAAAAGGCTCATACTCAGCTGGAAGTGAATCAAAGATGAAGTGAACTAAGAATGGCTCAGATATCTCTATTTTTAACGGCTTAAGCTGAGAGACAATGTCTCTCGTGTTCGTAATGTGAGCACGCACACCCTTAGAATTATCAAAAGTTTTGCTAGTGAGTTGCTTCATAAGGATACTAGCCAAGGCTTTGTCGAACTGAACAAATTGTTGCTCAATAGCCAACATAAATTTCTTAACCGTAGTGCAGTCACCGATAGCACCTCTAATGCTTCTATTCACATGAGACTTTATGAGCATTAGACTTAAGTGATTAGATCGCTCCCACCATTGATACTTATCGATGACTTCTTGCATATCTGTATCCGTGAGAGTAGGAGGTCGCTCATAACGAAGTGTATAGTCAAGGTCTATATACCCCAAAGCAAATTCAACAGATTCTTTCCAGTCAAAAAAGTTAGTACCATCAAACATTGGAATAGAAGCACCACCATCAACTACAGATTGTGAAATAACTGTGAAATCCAAGGATAATTTTAGTGCTATGTACACGGTAAATTCTAACCTACCTGTGGGCAAAGCTTGCAAAATGCATGAATTTACTTATCTTAATTTATAGGACAAATAAATTTCAAACACTAACTAATAAAATTGTCCACACTAGTAGGCAAAAGACAACTTTACATCAATGCCTAAAACTCATTTTCCCATACTAATCAAATCATAAAAGGAAAATAATAATAATAAGTATCTCTCTGTGGAGAAAATCCTTAAGAATATGACTTAATTACAATTAGATACCGATTACTTATGAAGTTTAACTATATATGATTTATCAAAACTAATGAAGATGTTGTGGCATTACCAATAATTTTTCAAAATCACAACTTCTTGGCATCTCCGCTTGTAAAGTAGATTAAGCACATCAAACCTTCAAATGCTTAACAAAATAAAACTAAAGAACCGAATATATAGAGTACACAGGCATAATGCGTTATTGGGTTAATGTGGATAAATGATAATGATCTCTTTAAGTGAAAAGAACTATCTAAAGTTTTTCACAGTAAGATCTTTAAAAAACATTCCACATACAATTACCTATAGCAATAAAGATTGTCAACAAAAAATGCTTTAGGCTACATGTTTGGGTCATCCATTTTAGAACAAGACAAATAAATATAATCATGTGCATTGGAAAAAAACGTATCTAAATCCAAAAATCTTTGTGTCAATTATCATTTTCACCATAAAAAGTCCAACCATGAAAAAACTTAAATGAATCGATATCAAAACGATGTCCTATATAGAGGTATAGAAATAATCCACATTTGACAAATATGATTAATCAAACCTCCAAATTTTTGGACAAAGAAAAATCAACGTTTATGATAAATCTGAATATTCACAAAGGATAACCCAAGATAAAAATTACAGGCATAGAAAACTAACAAATATGATCAATCTAAAAGATAAAATCATATATGTTTTTTATCAAACACAATAGCCCAAAGGTGGCTCCGATACTACATGTTAAATACAAGTGGAAAAGAAAATAAGCAGCGGAAGAGAATCGTAACACCACCGGCCATTTGTGCTTGATTTTTGTTGAAATCTACCACCTGTAAAACAAACAGATTTTGTGTAGAGAACTACTGTGAGCCAGGTAAGGGACTTCAGCCTTATTTTTAACTTTTGGGTGATGTTGATGGAAACACAAACCCTTATATACACAAGACTATGGACCTTCTTTTGTAACTCCCAAGAACCTTTAAGCTATCCTCATTTTTCCATTCATCAAGGAATAAAAATATAACTTGTAACTCATTCCCAATTAAAGACAATTATTCTATCTCCATAAATTAGCAACTCAATAGCCTTAAAATCATGAAGCACTACATTGGGAAAATTAAGGGTTGACTTGCGAGCCACCATATGGAGAAAACTAAAAGTTTTTCTTACATTCTCATCAGGAGTTTGAAGAAGAGATCCAAAGTGGTGTTATATCTTTATGGAGTGTCTTACATGGTTGGGAAACAGATAAGAGATATTGCGATGTTGTGGCAATATGAGTACACTCCTTTATGCTCAACATTATCTAAAAATGAGTTAAGATAATAACTAATTTTCTGTGTGCATATCAATTTATAGCATTGTTTTTGTAAGGAGGATAAAATTAGGAGTATTGATGATAATTGAAGAGAAATAAAATAAACTTTATTGAAAAGTTAAAAGTCAATTAACTGCATAAAAGGAGGATCATACTCTGTTCATGTAGATATTATGATCGGAGAAGAAGAAACTTAAATCATATGTGGAGAAGAAGACTAATCAGATAAGCATTCAAATACTAATTATAATACAAATTCAAATACTAATTCTAATCTTTCTAGCATTCCCCTTGATCTCAAGATATATAACCCTATGAGTTCGTTACAAAATGAATAATCCAAAATATCACCAAAAGTGAAGATTGAACAATTTCTAAATATGAGTGAAGATTAAAAGTTTTAAGGGTTGTAAAAAAGAAAAAGAACAACACCATTAAGCAAAAGAAAAGAAATGGTTGAAGGGTTTGTCAGAAAACAGTAACACTAAATTGACCAAACGAAGAAGGTGGAACATAATGGGATTATCATAGAACTTGAAGAAGATGCTACATATCGATGGTACGAATGGAACAGCACATGATGAGCAAATTATCACACGACTGAATAAGAAGCATTGAGTCTCATAGTACGCACAAAAACTTGTGGCACATAAGACATGGCAGGTGATTAGAAAAGCAAAAATAGGAAGCCTTCGACGATTTGGTATCACTCAGTTTTGTGGACGGGTCAGGCCAAAAGTAAAGAGAGAAAAAGCACAAGCAAATGAACAGAAAATAGCTTGCACTGAGCATGGGCGATGTTACAATGTTGTTAATGACAAAGTCTAGGATTTTGATAGCTTTGGTACCATAATAATTAATGAAAAATAAAACAAACTTTGTTGAATAAATAAAAGTGAATTACAAGAGAAGAGAGTTATACTCTTCTTATAGAGATACGTAACTTATAGAAAAATTTACGTTAAAAAGAAGTTTCATTATATAAGTATTCAAACAATCTTAATCTATCTAACAAATATGGAGAGTTTAGAGAGGGTTCCAAACCGTGCTTAGCTGCTCTCGTTCTTTTGCCAACTCCAACGAGCACAATCAGTTAGTATATGGATTGCCACCGATTGGGTGGATTGGTACGAGTAACAAATATGGTTAGTAATTTTTGTTCCAAAAATTAAAAATTAATTTTACAAGCTAATTTTCATAATTCCATGTAAATTGTTTCAATAGACACAAAACAAAGTTTAGTTTGATCAATATTTGAATATTTTTTATAAATTTTCTTACCGAAAAGTATATATACAAAATTAGGATAATAATTCGATGCGGACATATCATGTAAATATTTAGGCAGGTTGAGGTTCAGGCTGGCCCTTTGGACTTGAAAATCCTCCTAAAATAATGATGAAAGTTTCTCGGGTTTGGTCGGTTTCCAATGGGATTATAGCCCGAACTTTTGGGTGAGTTTTGGTTGGGTTCGGGTTTAGACCCGACCGATAAATTGCTATGAATGAATGATGGGAACTTCTAAAAGGGCACAACTTTTTTCCTAGTGAGCCCAGTTAATAACTTCCAAAAATATCAAGTTTGCACTCTAAAATTTTTTTCCATTTTACCCTTTCTCCTTCTCCCGCTCCAGGCCTCCCGCACCCGCTCCGTTCCCGTTCAGACTGACAGTCCGAACATGACCTCCCCTGTTCGGACTCTCAGTCCGAAGGAGGAGGCCTTGTTCGGACTGTCAGTCTGAACGGGCCAGTCATGTTCAGACTGACAGTCCGAACAGATCTTCTCTGTTCGGACTGTCAGTCCGGACAGGGGCTTGACCCGATCTGCTACTCCGGACACCTCACCCACTCTGTTTATGTAAAAAACTGATATATTATTAGTTTATCCAATTTAACGTCACTTTACGGACTTATATTAATAACTAATTATACATTATTACAAAAATATAGTAAAGGAAGCAAAATGATACAATGATACACTGATACACCGATACAATGATTCACTAATACACCGATACAATAATATATGGATAAACTGATTCATCGATACGCCGATACAATGATACACTACTACACCGATACACGATACAATGATACACTGATATATCGATATACCGATACAATGATACACTGATACATCGATACAATGATACTCTGATATACAAATACAATGATACTCCTGATACACCGATATAACGATACAATGATACACTGATACACCGATACAATGATACAACGATACAATAACTGATACAATGATATAGTGAAGATTATAAACAAGGTCCCCTACGTATAAAACAAACAAGATCACATACAAATTAAAGAAATAAGATCAAATACAAACGTAGTGTATATATTCCTCAAACAAAAAGCAAATAATAGGGTTCAATACAAACAAAAACCATATATTTTACAAATTCTTCAAAATATTTGAAAAAAATAATTACACCGGGCACTTGAAGTTCCTTACAATATCCATATCAATACACAACTAATATAATCTAATCATTGTCTCCTTGTCTTCCTCAGGAATTGACGTCTGCTTCTGGTTCGAGACATAAATGCCGTATCGGGTGCATCAAAAGTGGATTGATCTTGTCTTTGTTCCTCTGCTTGCTCTTCTGGTGGTTCTTCTGATTGGTTCTTCTGTACATGTAAGTATGAACTTACAAAGTAAAATTTGCTACAAATATCTTTTTTTGTCTTTTTTTTTTTTTTTTTGCTGCAAGATAGTATAATATTAAATTTTAAATACACTAAAACCGTCTTTTGCAACTTAATCAACCATTAGGATAATACCATCAAACTTCATAATTAACTAATAAATTTTAATACTAATGTTTATGATTATAAAAAATAACTAAATTTCGCATATTTTACAATTGGAATTACAATATTAAATTTTCTTAATAATTATAATCTAAATATTAAAAATTAAAATTAACAAAAAAATGCTACAACTAAACTTGCTACCTCATCCCCTCTTCCTCCTTCCAAATCCAACAAAATCACCAAATCCTAATATTTGAATAGTTGTTTAATCCAAAAATAATAAAAACTAAATTTTAAAATAAATATTACTAAATTTGGAAAACTTACTTCGTAATGGCGGAAAGGCGGCGACAGGACCTCGGCGGCGGCGGCGGCGGCGGCCTGCAGCGGCATGAGGGAGAGTAGCAGGGGTTTAGGAATAGGAGAGAGAGAGAGAGAGAGAGAGGGAGATTTGGAAGGAGAAATGAGGAGAGAACAAGGATGGAGATGATAAGTAGAAGTGGGAGAGGATGAGTGGAAGTTTGGATTAGGGTTTGCAGGAGAAATGAGAAGAGAATAGGAAGAGGAGAGGAGATATAGGGTGAAGGGCATTTTGGAAATACAATATGTGCTCACTAAGAAATTTTCCTTTTTAGCAAAAATTTACTGAGCTCACTAGGAAATCTGGGCTCACTAGGAAAAAAGTTGTGCCCCTTTAGAAGTTCCCATGAATGATTGAACGCTGCCAAAAGCAAAAATGTGAAAGTCTGACTGTTTCTTTGGCAATGCTCTCTTTTCTAAGCCCAAGATCCCCAGCAAATTCGGTAGCTTGGACTCCATCAAACAAACTCCTACCTGTATGAATGCACCAAGAAATACACGCATGCAGCAGTTTGTTACTGCATGCCCCTTTCCCAGTCTTCTAATTTATGGTAGTTAATTTGGTGAAGTGTGATGTCCACTGACTATACTCCAGTGAGATATCCCAAAAAAATTTCTTCAAAGACATCATGTGACCTCAACTGCCTTGGAGTCGAGTTTCTGTGTCAGTTTTGTGATTCAGTTAGGCTCCATTTTTAGGTTAAGTTGCTATTAAGCTAATTCACTACTCTAAAAATGGTTTAGATTTTTCAACTAGAACAAACTTGTAACGTTTCAACTGTGAATCCTTTTGAAGGGTTATTACTGCATGGCTAATTATTACTCTCTCCTTTTTACTTTATTTGTCATTTTGGAGACTTTCCTTTTTCAAAACAATTGATGTTTGTATATATATTATGGTTTTTCTATATTTGTGATTAATTATAAATAAATTATTTATAATCTTTATCTATATTTTTAATTTGGAATATATCAATCAGGGGCTTAGAGGAGGCTCTCTCTCTATTTAGGTTAAAAACTCTTTTCAATAAGTTAAAAAAAAAAAAAAAAAGGTGGGAACTAGAGCTTGAGAAAGAGATAGGCGGCATTCAAAAGTTAATCTATTCATTCTGGCATTACTATCCAAAGAGAAATTCTATTTGCACACTGAAAATTACTCTTGACGCACTGTTTTAAAATTTACAAATAATTACAAATTTACCATTATTTTTTTGGACTAAATTACCTTTATAAATCTCAATATAAAACTTATTAAAAATCTCCTGCACCGCCGCAAACGCACCTACTCCTCCACCCACCACTACCGCTCCCCAATCTCTCCGCCCCCGGCCCCAAACGACACCAACGTCCTGGTGGTGAGGTCCCCGGCTACATCGGTCGCTTCATGGTCCGCGAGCTCACCGCCCGCGGCTACAACGTCGTCGCCGTCGCCCGCGACCGCAGCGGCATCCGCGGCCGCAACGAGGATTTCAAGAATCTGCGGCATCTCCTTGAAATCCTTGTATTTAGGATAGAGGGGAGAAAGATTCTTCTTAATTTTAAGCAGCAACATGGGTTTTGCTTCAAATTGAACGCAGATCTGAAAGATTTAGAGAATGAGAGATCTCCCTTTGGGAACTAGGGTTTTAGCTTACAAATCCCTAACTGCAATCGCAAAAAGTTTAGAGCTTTTGGATAATTTGAATCAAAATATAATATGAATTATGAAGCAAAAACAGTAGAAATTGAAAAGAGGATTTCAAGGAGATGCATCCTCTTTCTCTTGAAAAGAGGATTTTAAGAATCTGCGAAGGAATCTGTGAAGGGCAAAATTGAAAAATAATTTGTGCGCTGAGAGTAAATTGCTTATATTTCAAAACGGAAGTCGGTGTAAAGAGTAATCCGGACGTGAAGAGTAAATAGCAGGGTGCAAATAGAATTTCTCCTGTCCAAACCAATATAGTAAGTTCCAACAATGCCGACGACATAAATAATAAATAACAAGTACACATTTTAAGCATCGAACTGACTGATCACGTGAACAAAAAATGTTGGTGTGAGAGAATCATCCCCTGGCAGTTTATACTCATGCAGGTAGGAGTTATTATTGATCACTTCGATACGGAGCATCATTAAGTGCAAAACTGTGACGACAGGGAATCTATGACTGCTTCAAAGCAGTATCCAAAATGATTGTTAACTTTGATATTAGAGTGATGGTACTCAAAAGGCCAATAAAAAAAACAAATAGTGTCCCATAACTCCTCCTGCAAAAAATCTCTAAGGTCTAACATAAACCTAACGTCGTCCTGTGAGAACAGACAACATAGAGCCATATCTACGGATTTGAAACTGCATCCTTATGCAGCATAAAAATAATTTAGAGCGTGTTTTATTTATACACTGTCCTTCAGTAGGAAGCTTCTGACCAATTTCCACACGCGTCCAACAACTTCATGGGGAACACAATCACATTCTCTCTCTCTCTCTCTCTCTCTCTCTAATTGACTCACCCTAATCACAAGCAGTAAACTGTAGCTAGTTGCAGATCGAGTAGGGCCTGAGGGTGTCATGAGAGCCTCACGCTGAGCGGAACCGAGAGTACTGCGCGACGAGCAAACCGCCAATTACCTCTCAAAAGCAGCACCCCCCCCTGCTAACCGCATGTCGTCTGTCCTGTCCGATCCCATGTGGGGCCCACGTACTCGGTTGCCCACGCTCTTGGGACTGGGAAAGCCATCTCACCTCACCATGGCTACACCTTGTGAGATGTGACCTGGCCAGTACTCAATCCTCGGGACAACAAAACTGCACTGCTCCATGCCACTAACAGAATCTTTTTGTCATCAGTCTTTAAAATATTATCTCAGATGAGTATTCAAATCTTTGTATCTTTCCATATACTTAAATTATTATATCTCTAATTATTATATCTCTTGCAATTGAAAATCTCTTTTGATATTTTGGTCTAAATTTAAAAATATACCAGTTCTATAAAAAAAAAAAAAAGGATTACACCAGTTTGATCACAGAAGGAGAGCTTACTAATATAGCATAACTTAAAAGAGCCAAGAAAAGACAAAAAAAAAAAAATGAATAGAAATAATATAAGAAAACTTGAATTTTAGATATTTAAATGAGAATATATTAGTCGGTGGGAATGATTGGAGAATGATTATTAATGTGATCGACACGGCACCATTCTCTTCTGATTCATGTAATCTATTACGATTGTTTGGAATAAAAGACTTAGTTGTTGTTGTATATCTCTCATTTCTATTATTCGAATATTATATCTTCTATACATTGGTTACTATATTTTACTATTTTATTTTTTATTTTATTAAAATATTATATCTCATTATACTTTACAAATATTGTATCTCTCATTCTCGTTATGATTCTATTCCGAAATTAAATCTTTCATGCATAATTTATTTATTATATTTCATCATCTCATATATCATCTTACTAAAGTATTATGTATCATTATTCTGTTCACTTTTTGTCCAATATTGGATGAATGGTAAGTAGAAATCACCACAGTGGATAACTTTTCAATGATTGCACCAAATTTTGATATGTGGAGCCTCCTTTTGGTAATTCTACTAGACATAAAACTTTCAAGGTTTATCACCAAAAAATTTGATGCACTAAAAATTCGATAATATGGTGATTTGCAAATTAAACAATGTTCTTACTGGATCCTTCGTCAACCAAAATGACGGTAATGCCACATTAACCTGCTTCAGTTGCATTATAAGCTTGTAAAAATGTCATAGAACCAGATTATAAAGACAATTGAGAGATTGAGAGAACATACTCTCATTGTACTTTTTTCCTCATAATAGTTTGGCTATCACAACTTGAAAATAAAATTCCTAGTTTTCATCTTTCTTTCAAGATAAGATTACGTACATGCATACACGATATGAACAATCACATGCAAAAAACAACACCAAATACAAAATGATTCCTCATGTAAACTCAAGAATATTTATCGTCCAATGAACTGAGATCGAGCTTGATCGGTCGAACCATATATACCTTGTTTTCCTTCTCCATGTGCTTAATGATTGTGATTCTGTAATGAGCCAAGATCATTGTTTTCAGGAAAAACCGGAGATCTTTCTATTGTCATTAAGAGAAAAATTACAGATTATAAAATATTTTCCTTTTTTATTACAATGAAAAGATTCGAAAAAAAATAAAAACAGACAGAGAAAACTTATAGAACACGTCGCTCTCTTTCAAATTAAAAAATCGTGGGATCGAGACAGTTATGAGGATCGGTTCTTTCCTCGTTGACAATCTGACGTCGATAATTGGAGGCGGTGGAGATTTTTTTTTGTTCTTAGAGGAAACTTGAACTCTTGCACGGGAGTATCAAAAGGTTTTTTTTTTTTTAGTTCCTCTCTCTGTCAATCTCGAGACTTTAAGGATCTCGCACGTAGTTTGAATTGCCAAAAATTCTATTTTGAGTCCCTGTCAAGAGATATTTGTAGGCCCCCAAGTTGTTGAGAGAGTTTCCTTATAGATATAAATAAGATCTTGTTGTAATATTGATGAGATATTTAAATTTACCTTTGATTATATTTGCTCCAAGATTCATTGTATCTCATCAGATATTTGTAGGCTCCCAAGTTATTGAGAGAGTTTCTTTATAGATCTAAATATGATCTTGTTGTAATATTGATGAGATTTTTAAATTTACTTTTGATTATATTTGCTCCAAAATTCATTGTATCTGGTCCTGTACCCAAAAATTAATTGGACTCTGATTAGTATTTGTAGAATTATTAAACTCAAATAGAATTAATTAGAATCATATACTCAAAAATTAATTGGAATCTATTTAAAATTTGGTTTTTATTAAAATTTATAGAAATTGCAAAATAGTTCGGAGTAGGGCCAAAATATATTGCACGCGGGCGACTGTACGCGGGCGACAGATGCAGGAACCACTGCGTGCGAGGCGGGTGGCCAACCCGCTCGCGAGGCTGGCCCGCCCCTAACCATTTGAATTAAATTTGCAAAACGAACACCCAACTTCATTATTCTTAATCAATATAATATTAGGTGCCATAACAACCACTTATGAGCAATGCACCTTACACAATTAAGACCGTAATTAATCTCAAGAAGGCAACACATGGCAACTTGAATTTGCAAAAGCATTAATTCTTATTTTCCTTCAAACTTTGCAAAATGGTCAGCCTCGCCCGCGAGGCTGGTCGAGGCTGGCTTGGTCCCTTTTTTTTTGGTAAGTTCATTCGTTTTTTTTCTTCTGAGCCTCGCGCGAGGCTTCCAGGCTCATGATTTTTCTTTTTTTTTTTTTTTTTTCGTGAGACTCTTTCTTTCTCCTTTTTTTGAAGCCTCATGCGCGCGAGGTTTCCCAGCCTTGTGGGAGTGCGAGGCTCATTTTTATTCCTTTTGTTTTCGTTTTCTCGGTATTCTTTTTTTGGTTTTGGCCTCGCACCCGTGAGGCTAGGTTTCCAGTCTCACGTCCCTCTTATTTTTTTAAATTTATCTATTTAGTTATTGCTTTATTTATTTATTTTTATCCTCCTACAAGACTCCCTCCAAAATTTTTAAAATTGTGTCTCTCTTTTTGTTTTAGCAAAATTTTAAAATACTTTGGATTTTTCTTTTGGAATTAGTGGATAAGTTCATGGAAGATGGAACTTGCTAAGAACGTGAAGATACCTTAACAAGCTGAGTGTTTTGATTGTTTTCGAATTGAAGGGTGACTCGTCTGACTGACAGACATAGTCAGAATAAAAGAATTGGGATAAAAGAGTGAGTCGTTTGGTTGACAAGTAAAACCGGAATGATTATATCAAGGGGTGACTCGTCTGGCTGCTAGACAGAGCTGGAATGATAGAATTAAGATTGAAGAATCATGGACAGAGGTGTACTGTTAAGCGTACCCATCGGGTTTTGGCAGAGGTGTCTAATTGTATATGCCTTGGTTTTGGTGGAGGTGCTTAATTGCACATGTCAAGATGACCGAGTCACAATCATCGGTTTCAATAGAGGCACCTAATTGCACTTACTTGGATGATTCGTTTTGGTGACAAACAGAGCCTGGTGATCGGATTAGGATCACGAAAAAAACTATTTGTTGTAGTGTGTGATGATTCAAATTTAACTGTTAAAAATAAGAGCTTAACTTGACAGACTTGTTGATTTTGAGATGAGACGGTTCGAATCTCGTTGTCAGAGATAAGAGCTTAACTTAACAGATTTAATTAATTTTGAGATGAGATTGTTTGAATCTCACTGTTAGAGGTAAGAGTTTAACTTGACAGATTTATTTGTTTTGAGACGAGATGATTTGAATCTCGCTGTCAGAATTAAGAGCTAAACTCGACAGATTCACAGGATTTTCAGCAAACCCCTAGTTATTAACAGATTTGACATGTATTTACCAATCGCCGTTTGTGTTGGGCTAGCCATACTATTTTCCTCAGCATGATGAGTTGTTGAGGGTTTTATTTGGTCTTAAATACCAAATATTCCCTCTTCCCTTTACTTTTGAAGCATAGCGTTATGAGTATCCTTACAGAATGATAGGGTTGGTGAGGATTTCCTCCCCCCTTGGCCATTATGGCTTTCGGGTTATTGTGACAAAGTTTGTTATGAGAGTTTTTAGCAAACCCCCAACTGTCAACAGATTTGAGGTGTCTTTACCAATAGCCATTTGCATTGGGCTAGCCATGCTATTATCTTCAGCAAGATGAGTTGTCAAGGGTTTTATTTGGGCTTAAATGCCAAATGTTCATTCTCCCCTTTGCCTTAGTGGCTATGGATTTATTGTTACCCCCAGTAAAATTAGGTTGGCGAGAAATTTTCAATTTCTCTTCATGTTACTTTTGATAGTATTGGGCAATTGATTTATCAACCTTCCCTTCCGTTTTTTTAAGGTAACTATATATAGTACTTTTTTAAGAATTTGTCACTAAAATTGATTTATCAACATCATCATTTTGTTGCCGTCTTGATTGATTTGGCGATAGGCTCCGTTTGAGTAGACAGTTTCTATTACAAAAGGTTCTTTACACTTGGGTTCAAATTTTTCTTGGCCATGTGTGTCATGATCATTGGTTTTTTAACAGTTAAGACTAGGCCTATTGCTTTGAAAGTTTTTTGTTTAACTTTCTTGTTAAACGCCCTCAAGATGCGCGCTTGATACAACTCGATTCGTTGTTGCGCTTTCAGAATGCAAACTTATCCCTATATCCGCAAGCTTAGCCTCGCATTTTAAACTGACATAGCATCGTGACTGGGCCAGTATAACTTTGCATTATAGACGGGGTTGGACTTGTGTGCTAGTTTAGTCTCGCACACTGAATTAGATTCATGTGCTGATTTAGCCTTGCACACTGGCTTTGACTCGCATTTAGTTGCTAATATGACTTCGCATTCCATGCAGATATACCATTGTACTTGAGTTACTTTATATGAGTTTAGCCTCGCGTCTTGATCCCTTTGCATGCTTAACCGCAAGATTTACTGGATAAGGGTCCCACCCCTATGTGGGCCTCATTTGATTGGTTACGATAAGCATTCAATTTGATATTCTTCTTCTTTATCAGAAATTATATAAGGTTAGTAGTTGGACTGGTGCCTTAAGTCTCTAACGCAGAGATTGGCATTCCATTTCTTGAAGTTTATGTGGGGCTGAGAGTTATCTTACATTTTAGACTTTTTCGCGCTTTGGATTTGCCTCGCGCATTGTGTCTGTCGCACACTAGCTTATCTTTGTGTATTGAGGGTTTTATGTCCGGCTGTAATTTTGCCATGTATTCTGCATTCTTCCAATAATGAAAATCACGCGGTTTTCCAGATGGCCTCGTGTATGTGTTATCCTCTCGTTTTAACTATTTTACGCAGGGTTGCAAATTAGCATCGTGTTTTAGACCTTTTGCACTTTTGCTAGCTTTGCTTTACATAGCCTTGCGTTGTTCGCAGGTATTAACCTCATATTCTTTACGCTGCTTTCATACATATCCTTATTTGGCTGGATGTGGATCCCATCCCTGCATGAGACTTGTTTGGCTGTCCATGAAGTTCGCCATATGATAATAGATTACTTTCTTCTTTGTAACAGACTATGCGGGGCTGAATCTTAGCCTCGCATTTCTGTTCACTTTTGTATTCTGAATGAGTTCTGTGCGCTGGCTTAACCTTACGTACTACTATAACCATGCATGGTGGTTTAGTCTCGAATTAGTCTCGTATCTGGATGACTTTACCCTGACTTAATCTTGAGTTAGTTTCATGCCTTAGATGATTTTACGCTGGCTTAGCCTCACATTGTGTGCAGGTATAGCCTCTCGTTCTTATTTTGGGTTGTTTGATTTTATACTCTTACCCCCAGTATGATAGGGTTAGCGAGAGTTTTACTCTTTTTCCGTTGCCTTGGTGGCATTGGACAATAAAAACTCGTACGTTTTTTATTGTTTTTATGGAATTTTTTTTGTTTATGGCATTCATTTTGCTATCTTTGCATTTGCGGACACCTTCTTCTGCTCAGATCTCAACTGGATCACATTTATATCGATGAGTGCTAGAATTTTATCTTTTAAATTATAGCAATCCTTGGTTGAGTGTCCAATATTTTGATAGTAGAGGAAATACTTGGGATCATCTGTTTTTCAACTTCCTTTAACCTCTGATTTTTTGTTAACCGAAGCATCCCCTTTTTATTCAGTAAGTGAAAGATTGTGACTGTTTGTTCATTTTTAAAATCGTATAGAAGAATCGAGATTTTTTTTTGCTTTGCAGCAGGTCTGATAGTCATTGCCTCCTTTCCCTTATGATAGGATAATTGTGGTCGTGGGTGATTCATGATCATCCTCCTCTGAGCATGATATTCATTGAAACGTTAGATTATGTCCTCCACTTGCTGCCCTTATTTGGCTAGATCCTTCCAGATTTTAAACTCTACTGCTCTCATTTTGACCAATATCCTGATCTGGAGATTGTAGTTGCAAATTGTTCGCAGCAGAAATTTGTTGCTTTCCTTCCATTGAAATAACTTAATTTACAACGAAAGCGAGCAAGAAAAGAACAAACGAGAGGATTTATATTTATCGCTCTCTTTTACAATGAATTGTGAGATCTATATGGCGATGGGATCTATCGAAGTAACTCCTTTTGACTATCTGACGACGATGATCTTCTCTCCTGCAGATGATGGCCAACTTGATCTTGATCTTCTCTGGTCTTCACGAATTCAAGGCTCTATGCATAACTCGAATTCTCTAAGATGCGAAAAAGATGATCCAAAAAGATCTTGATGATCGAAAAGATCCCTAGGGTTTCCTCAAAGGGGTATTTATAGCCTTAGGATAATATGAGAGTTTCTATTTAAATAGAATTTATATTCATCAAGGATTCTAATAAAATATCTTAGTTTTGATTTAAATCTCTTGATTTAGAGTTCTGATTGAATTTAATTTGGATATTGGATAAACCCAAATCTTAATCTCAATCAATTCAAGATGCTGGTTATCTGCTCATGTGGAGCTAATCGCATCAAAACGACTAGAACGCGGAGTTATTGATTAGCTCCGCGTTTTACTCATACGCGGGGCTAAAAATAGCCAAACGCGGAGCTACTAAGTTAGCTCCGCGTTCTATTGTGGAAACCCATTTTACTTTGAAATTTTCACTGCCAACAGGACCCCCTCCAAAGTTTTCAAAATGACTTAGAATTTAGCAAATTTTGAAATACTTTGGATCTTCAAGCTGAAAACATTGAGTTAAAATACCAAGTTATCTTCGCGTTTTAATCATTTGCGTGGAGCTAATAGCTTCGATTTCAATGGGTAACTGCTCAGTAATTGCTCCGATTCTCGCGCCGAATACCAAGGGGTGAGTTTTCTCATTTAAATAGAGTGTTCTCTTCTTCTTCCTTACTCTTTTGAGAACTCAAGAAATCAAGAACTCCGGCAATCTAGCACTCGACCTGATTTTCACCCATTTTCATCGATTTCTTCCAAGATCTCGAACTCAATGGCATCCAAGAAGATCGCGGCCTCTTCTCGCGCTTCCTCATCATCGGCGGCAGGTGCTAGCAGTGGTGGCAGCGGCCGAGGCAGCGGCAATAACGACGACACAGTCTTCACCGCGCCTACTGAAGGTAAAAATCTCAACTTTTGGACTTTTTAGAATGATCTTGGGGTGATTTGCCTTGGTTTTAACTGGCCAATCGCTTCTTTATCGGCGAGATCGCCGTTTTCCGGCCGTACGGCTTGGAGAAGAAGAAAGGCTTCTGACCTTCTTCTATGCGAAACTATCGCGTTATCTTCGTGTTTGCAACGCAGGGCTATTTTAACTAGCTGTCGCGTTTCAACGCGAAGCTATAAATTTTAGCTTCGTGCTCTAAACGAGAGACTATCTCTTTAGCTTCGCGCGGAGTTATTTTAGCTTCGTGCGGACTTATTTTTTAGCTTCGCGTTTTAGTGAAACGCGAGGCTATCTCCTCAGCTTCGCGCGGAGTTATTTTTAGCTTCGTGAGGACTTATTATTAGTTCCGCGCGGACTTATTTTTAGCTCCGCGTTTCTATACTTAGAAGATTTTCTGAGTTTCTATAAAACTTTTTCTAACTCTTAACTCTTCTTTTGCAGTGGGGTATTTGGTGGACGCTCTTCCCCATAGGCACTACTTCGGATTCGCTAGGGGTACGGATCTGACAGTCCAATTTCGTTTCACCATTGTCTTAGCTGCATACAAGTCGGGCCTGAGGGAGCGGGAGAAATTAATTAGGTACCACCTGGCTACTGCACGGGAAATTATTACCGATGCAGCATTCGAGGCCATCAACCGAGAAGTGTTGGAGAAGCCCGCTTTTCTCTTTGGAGACGCAATGGGGTATTCAGACCAGATCCTCTTCGAAGAAGAGTGTATGTAGCTCTACCAGCCTGGCGACCTGCTGATGTTTCTACCCAGCATGGAGCGCAGCTATCCTTTTGTTTATCTTCAAAGGTTCGCCATGCACGGTGAATTAGAGTGGGGGCTGAGCCAGGAGTACGACTGTGTCCCCACGGGAAAGTTGGGCGCACATGGGGCTTACCAAGATGGCCCCACAAGATGTATCACCGACTTGCTTTCAGGAAGAATCACCAAGGAGCACCCAGTAGGAGAGGTCCCAATTCGCGCACGAACTTTCCTAAGTGAGTTCATGGCGCAAGAAGGCCAATACCCAGCCAATGAATTTAGGATGCCAATGAATTTAGGATGCCTGGCTGGGTTTATTCTTCTGGCAATATGTGGTGGGCCGGCCTTGTCCAATAAATAATAGACTCCCATGAACCAGTTCTGAAAGAGATTGGCTTATACAAAGCCATCAGAAACGTTCAATTTGGGATTCCCCAGAGCTCATACCATTTCTTCAGTCTCCTGAAGATGTACAACTCCGAAACCGACACCTTCTTCATACCAGTGGGTGAGCTAGGATTTGCTCTCCACGAGATGTTTGAGGTGTCTGGACTGTCAATGGGGGAAGTCCCTTACGAAGAGTACATCCCTACCACCGAAGAGCTCAATATGCTGAAGGCGAGGGATGAGCGCATCTATGCCACTTACTGGGATATGATGTGCCATTACCGCATCTGTACCGACATGGCAAGTGTGCGTAATCAGGGTATCGGTCACAAGAAGTAGGCCGATTACCTTTTTGCAAACGTGAACTCCAAAGAAAGTTCAGCAACACTTCACGGCTATGCTCCTATTGACGTCAAGGAGATTGATCGCCGCATCGCCAAGACTCGTGCCATATTCTATACTGCTGAATCCAACGAAGGTGGATTCAATCCTGGCACCGTCTTCAAGAGTTTTCACTACCAAGCTCAGTTTCCAGTATCCAACTGAGGTCTTATTGCTGGGTTTCTGATGCTGTGGTTAAAAAAATGTGTCGTGCCGTCATTGCCAAAAGAGGCGATTGTAATGAACGTGGTATACCCAGCAAATCTTCTTGCATACGGCCGACCTTTCGGACTCCTTCTCGCCATGGTGTGCAACCTACAGAGTGGACTATGAGTGCTCTGTAATAGTTTTATTCCCGCCGATAATGGGAAAGGGAAAAGAAAGGCAAGTCAAAAGAAACTGCCAAGGCGAAGACTCCAAACCCCAGGGTGGAGATGCCTTATACCTACTTAATGGCATGGCTTGTCATGCACTGCCCCTCATTGATGAGTGTGGCTGAACATCTCTCCGGTGACAAGCCCTTCCTTGTGGAGTTTTACGAGCGCTCCTCATGGAAGAGTCATTACATGTCTCAAATCCGGAAGAAACTCCGCCAACACCAGAATTACGAAATCTCCGTGCTTCCCCGACTTCCCCGGTGGAGAATACGGGTCGAAATTCAAGGATATCTCGGAAACAAACAACTTCACTGTCTTATCCTCAGGGGCATTCTGATGGCTCCTCAATATCCGACCCGGGCACTTGGTGTATCGTCAAGACACCATATGTTATATTGAACCGTACACCCCGAGCCGCTTCGCTCGTCAGTTTGGGTACTCTTAGCTCTATGTGGGTAACCCAAATAAGAAGCTGGCCTACGAGAGGAATTTGTACGAAGGTGCCTGCGGCTGGTTCCACTTTGTAGCAGGTGGGACTGGGGCTGAATTCGTCTTGCCTCAGAAATCTCCCGAACTGAGCATGACGCTGAGTTTCTGCACGTGGTACAGTATCGCCAACGCTGACATGCCCAACTTCTCCATCAACCAGACTTGTTGCAAAGAAATAGAAGCCTTTTACTCTAACCATAAAGGTGCTAAAAGAGTAAGGGTAAAACGAATGGACGAATTTCTTGGTGCGGCGGCCGATCCATCAGATGTTGGCGACTCTAATGATGATGACGATGATGATGACGTTGATGTTGGAGGTGCTCCACAATCCGTAGTCACTCGTTCCTGGAGTCCAACCATCAAACGCCGCAGAGCCCCGAGAGAAGGGCCTGCCAAGAAGAAGAAGAAGTTGGCCCCGGAAACTCTGGTAGTTCCCCAAGAGGCAGTTGTCCATTTTGCCACGGACCTGCTGGGCTCAACACTACCATCTGGGTCAGTAGAGGAGAATATGCCCGGTAAAGTTCATAACACTCCTGATGCTCCGGCTCGCCTATCAACTGAAGATACTGGTGAGCATGCTGCGACGCAACCGTTAGGTGACGAAATGGGTGTGCTCTTGGATACAACGACAGCTCCTCCTTCAAGTCCAACACAGGACTTGTATCCCTGGTATGGTTCTCTCAGATTTTATACTCTATCTTCTGTTCATTTTTCTATATTTTATGTAACACTCCTTATTTGCTTTCTGAGATACAGCTAGTCAACTCCACTCTCCTATGCACTCAACTATCAGGGTGGAGTCCGAGGAGCTGGTCGACTACTCTGGCACCACCGGCTCGGTGGGTGGTCTTGGTAGTTCGGCGGAGGAGTTCGGCATGGATTATTTCACACCAGCTTCTCTCTCTATTCCTACTTCAGCTCCTTCAATCGACGAACTCGGGAGTGATGATAGGATAGAGGTCGTCCTCGCAGCCGCAGCAAGAGAGGCTCCCCTATCTCCAAGTCTGCCATCTCCAACACCAATGGTCTGCTCCGAGGAAATCTTTCCAATATTTGTTGGTGTGCCCTCTGCTCCTCAGCCAGCAATATTGATACCGTCAACGATAATGGCTGTTGAGACACTGGTGACTCCTCCCGCTCCAAGTCATCTGCCAACAGGAGACAAAGAAAATTTGAAGTTCTCATTCGAAACCATTTTTGTCACAGGAGGAGCTTCGGATGAAGACACTACATCATCTACCCCTGCTGGTGGTGCTGCTCGAATGACCTGTACTAATGATACTTATCCTCAGGTTCCCAGTTCTGCCAAGTCCATATTGGCTTTACTGGCCCCGCATGTTATGAATCTGATACAGGGACGGGCTTCTTCTTCTCCAACAGAAGCTACTCCTCCCTCGACGACATCTTCCCTAGCGCTGCCTGCTTTAATAGACATTGCTGATCCTCTTGAGGAGTTCTTCAATCACAGTGTCAACGATTTTATGCTGCTACTAAGGAGATGTATCGGGATGATCCTGGACGGAAGAGATTTCCTTAATCTTGGACATCCAATGTTGTCCAGTTATTTGGACAATATTGAAAGGATCGGGAGTCGTGACCGAGCAGCTCCTTACCGGGCTCGCCTTGAAACTTTAGAAGAGCATGTGAACACGCTAAACATAGTTCATCAAGCGGATATGGAAGCGATCACTGAGATAGAGTTGGCGCGGCTACGGGCAGAGTTAACAGCTCGTCAAGAGGAGTTGAAACGACAGGAGGAAGGATGGTCGCAGGCGTTGGCGGAGCTACAGGCCGGCCAAGAGTCAATTTTTAGGGGGCTAAAGATGGTGGATTTTGAAATCGAGGGGAGCCAGACTGCCATCCTAAGAGCCAGAGAGACTATCGCTAAGGCCCAAGCTATTTTTAGAAGCCAGCGAGTCTCGGCTAGGAGAATCTGTCAAGAAAAGGGAAGAGTTGATTCTTCAACAAGGACAGCTCGAACAGGAGGTCATAATAAGATACCATGCTATTGAAGAGTCTCGTCAGCGGTTGACCCAGCAACTCACAACAAATGACGATGATTTGTGCCGGCAAGCTTAACACTCCGTGGAGGAGACTCATCGTCGAGTTATCGATGAGACGACAAATAAGTTGAAGCTTTTGGGAAAACCATAACTCCCTTTTTATTTATTCATTATTCTTTGTAAAAGAACTCAACAATTTTTGAATTCTTTCATTTTTTGTAACTTTATTCTTTTGATTTATGGATAAAATAATTCTTTTGATTCTTTTATCTGTTGGCTACAAAATTTGCTTGCACAACAAATAAATAGTATATCGTTTTGGTAAAACAATTCAACACTCATCTGCATAACTTAGATTGTAAATACCGACCGGGTTACAATTATTGACCCCGGTAAAGCTCTTTTTAAACGAAGCTAAATGACGGTTTGGTGAAAGTGTTTTAACTACTTACACCAGGATGATCAGGTCAGGATTGTTAACTTAGACAGAGGCGCTTAATTGCACATGCCTTTGTTTGATGGAGGCAGTTCAAGGTTCTTATGCGTAATTTGAACTGCACATGCCAAAATGATCGGGTCACGATCATCAGATTTCGACAGAGGTGCCTAATTGCACATGCCTAGTCCAAGTGCTCATATGCGTAACTTGAACAAGTAGATGGTTATACTTCTAGGGTTATGAACCAGATGTGATAGTCTATCACCATTCTGGTTCATTAAGTATAGTATTTCTTCAAAAATTTATCGTTGATTGGCATCATCATCTTATCGTCATTCTGCTTCATTAAGCGATAGGCTCCACTAGAGTATACCATCTCCACGATGAACGGTCATTCCCACTTAGGTTCAAATTTACTCTTAGTTTTGTGGGTTAGAATCATTGGCCTTTTAATAGTCAGAACCAAGTCTTCTTGTTTAAAGATCCTTGGTTTAACATTCTTATTGAACGCTTGCGAGATTCAGGCTTGATACAATTCAATTTGTTTTTGAGCCCGGAGATGTTTTCATTCAACGCTTCTAGTTCTCGCAATCTTTGTTGATGGCGTTCTTCTGTTGTCATCTTGGTGGCTAGGGCCACTCTTAATGATGGTATTTGGACTTCAAGAGGCAAGACGGCCTCACTTCCATAAACTAAGGAGAACGGGGTAGCTTTTGTTGGGGTGCGAACGGTGGTGCGATAAGCCCACAAACACTCTCCTAGCTTTTCATCCTAGTCCCGTTTGTTGGAGGAGACGAACTTCCAAAAGAGTTTAGTAATAGTCTTATTAAAGGCCTCGACCAATCCATTAGCCGTAGGGTTATGTGGTGTTGAAGCAATGTCCTTGATTCTGAACTTATCACAGAATCTTTAGAACCCCTGACTGATGAACTGCGGTCCATTATCGTGAATGATTCTTTGAGGGACGCCAAAACGGTAAATAACATGATGCTTAATGAACTTAATCACAACCGTCGTTTTTACCTCTCTCATGGGCACGGTTTCGGCCCATCTTGAAAAATAATCGGTTATCGCGAGGATAAACCGATGTCCTCTGGATGACGGGAGAGTTATCGGCCCCACAATATCCATTTTCCATGCCTCAAATGGCCAGCTAGCAACAGTACTGTGCAAATATTCTGGGGGTTAATGGATAAAGTTAGCATGTATCTGACATGCATGACATTATTTAGCATATGTCATTGCATCGGTAATCATCTTTGGCCAGTAGTAGCCTAACCTTCTTATGCGGTCTCCGAGTTTTGGACCGGGCTGGTGAGCTCAACACACTCCATCATGCGTTTCTCTCAGCACTTCATCTGCTTTTGCCTTTAATATGCAGCGTAGCAGGAGACCATCACTTGATTTTCTGTATAAAGTTTGAAGAGTATGATCATAATAAAATCTTTGAGCCTTCCTCTTTATCGAGGCGGCTTCTTTTGGATCCCTTGGCAACATCCCATATAAGGCATAATCCACAAACGGCAATCGCCAATCACGGGGTTCCAGAGTTAAGCCTGCTTGGTACACCTCCCTGGTTTGGAAAATCATATCCGGATGGAGAAGTTCTCTGCTACCAATAGTGATACTTTTAGTCGCACCTGGTGGGATTGCCAATGTTGCAGCTAGTGCGGCAAGGGCATCCGCATAGACGTTCTCGTTCCGAGATATGTGATAGATGTAAAACTATTCAAAATATCCTGCTAGCTCAATGGCTAGCTGATGATAGGGGATGAGAAATTCATGTCTGACTTCATATTCGCCTGTCATCTGATTGACAATGAGGTTAGAGTCTCCATATGCCTCTAGATGATTCACCCCCAGTTGCAGAGCCATTTTTAAACAAATAACGAGCGCGTTGTATTCCACCACATTGTTCGTACACGGCTCTGTTAATAAGTAACCGTTAGGCAGTATATGTTTATGTGGGGATATCAGTACAACCCCCACTCCAACAGCAGATCGTCTAGCAGCACCATTAAAGAATATCTGCCATAGTTATTTTTTATTAGTTGTGTTAACCTCTGACGTCTGTTTAGAGTTGGACCAAATTGGGTGGTCTGCTAGGAAATCGGCGATCGCCTGTCCCTTCATGGCTTTTGGAGGAATGAAGTGTATATCATATGGCTATAACAATAATGCCCATTTCGCCAATCGACCGTTTAAGAACCCCAGTTTTGTCATCAGGATTTTCAAAGGATTAACCCGTGATATGACATGAATTGTTTGCCCTGAAAGATAGTGTCGCATTTTCTGAACAGCGAACACTAGGGCTGGACATTCCTTTTCAATTTGAGTATACCGACGCTCGGCCCCGATCATTATCCGGCTTAAGTAATAAATGGCGTGTTCATGGCCGTGCTCATTATCTGAGCAAGTAATGCTCCAAACGCATTATCCATGGCCCTTACATATATGAGGAATGGTTGCCTAGGGATCGATGCCATAAGAACAGGAGGTTTGGTAAGGTATTCTTTGAGATCGTCAAACGCCTGTTGACATACCTCATCCCATACGAACGAAACCCCCTTTTTCATGAGTCTGAAAAACGGCTAGTATCGTCCTAATAGGTCAGTTTTCCTTATAACCCCCTTAATTCTTTAAGATTGCGGGGAGACTGCATCTCGTTGATCGCTTTTACTTTTTCAGGATCAAGGAAGATTCCTTCTGAGGTAATTATGAACCCAAGAAATTTTCTGCTGAACACCCACATGAAAGACTTGGCCGGGTTTATCTTCAAGTGATATTTTCGCATAAAATTGAAGACTGTTCTTAGATCCTGAAAATGATTTTCTTTGTTTTTGCTCTTGACTGCCAGGTCATCCACATAACATTCTACCATTTTGCGCAGATGGTCTTTAAATATGATGCTCATCGCACGTTGGTAGGTGGCGCCAACATTTTTTAGACCAAAAGGCATTACTGTATAACAGTACACCCCTAGCAGCGTTCTGAAAGCCGTGTGCTTTTCATTATCTGGGTGCATTTTGATCTAATTATAGCCTAAGAAGCCATCCATAAAGGACATTCTCTCGTAACCGCAGGTGTTATCAATCATTACATCGGTAATCGGGAGTGGGAATTCATCCTTGGGGCATGCAGCATTTAGATCCCGAAAATCGATACATATCCGGATCTTGCCGTTCTTCTTATGAACTGGCACTATATTAGCCACCCAATCGGGATGTTGCTCTTCACGGATAAATTCCGATTTTATGAGCTTATTAACCTTAGCGACTATCACCTCCATCAATTCCGGCCGAAAACGCCTCTGTTGTTGCTTAACTAGCTTGGCATCTTTTTTTTATATTTAGCCGGTGTGTGGCAATCTGAGGATCAAGACCGGGCATGTCTTCATACCTCCATGAGAATACATCTATATACTCCTTGATAAGGGATATAGTTCCTCCTTTTCCAGAGAAGTCAGTGTGTTGCCTATAAAAATGGGCTTCGGATTCTCTTCCGCCCCATATTAACTTGCACTAGTTTATCCTCTGTGGGCGGGTCACATTGTTCAAAGCGGACATCTCAGAGAGTGTCCATGTGTTTTGCCCAGGAATCATTTTACACATTGATCAGTTCCTCTTCACTTTCAGGTGCGGCTGAAACCATATTTGCTGTTAAAGATCGAAACCAAGCATCAATACTTAGATCCGAATCATGATCGAGCGGATGTAAGTCCTCGTTCGCCGAAGAGCTTTCTTCATTTTTGTCTGGTGATGAGGGAGGAGTAGATACATAGCCCAACCTCTTTCTAGTTTTCTGATAATAGTCTGGGCTCTTCTCTCTTGGTCTAAACGAGGGTATGAGATTTCGTCGCCCTTTCCCAAAGTTCAATCCCGGTTTTTTGGTAAAATTATAACACATCTTTTCCATCATTTATCGAGATTTCTGTTCATATAATTGAAATTGAGGTGATATTTGTTAATCACTTTCACTACTTTGTTTTTGGTTAGGCAACGTGACCACTTTGCCGAAGACAATCGGTTTATGCGATACATGTCGCGGCGGTACTTCAAAAAAGTGATCTCGTCCTTTGGTTATTTTAGACCGAGAGATAAGAGACGGCCTTATTGGCAAGCGATATGCCGCCAAAACTTTAAGTTCGGATAGGTCATCTGCCTCGGTGGAGGTACAAGAAGGTTCAGACTCTGTAGCTACAGCAGACTCGTAGACTAATTTTATATTTTCATTAATAACCCACTCATCCTCTGCTACATTGGCTACATTATTATCAAAATTCATTTTAAGGTTCATGCGAGGATTAATTTCGTAATCACCCCCGTTATCCTCTTCCGGGGAATCGTACTCAGTATCGGCCTCGTTACCGCTATCTTCGGGTTCTTGAGGCCTTTTGCAGTTATTGTTGGAGACTTCGTGGGCTGGCTTATAGAGCATAGCATCCGTGAAATAGTTCTCTAATCCTTTGAATGGCTACCTATCTGCAACTAATGTCCGGACTTCTCCTTGATCAGCGCAATATTTTATTCACTGGTGGAGAGTCGACGGGACTATCATATAGGCGTGTATCCATGGTCGCCCCAGTAAAATGTTATAAGACGTATCTGCGTCCATAACATAGCATGTAACCTATGTCCTCAAATCTCCGATTTGATACCAAAGTCGGATTTTGCCAAGAGGACAGCTATCATTGGCGTTAAACCCATATATCGTAGTATTTGTTGGTGTCAGATGATGAGGAGAAATTCTCAATAGCTGCATCAGTCTTCTGGGAATAACGCTTAATGCAGACCCCGGATCGATTTGAATACGGTCCACCTTTGTAGATCCGACATATCCGGTGAAATATAAAGGTCTATTATACTTTATAGTCCTTACTTGCATATCTTCTGGAGAGAAAGTAATCTGCGGGACCCGCCTCCTTATTTGATTACAGCGGGGCAAGAGTCCTGTTCTTGGTCAGCTGGCTCGACGATCTGAGTTAGAAACGAATCAGAGTCTGCCAAAACCTCTCTTAACGCCTCGCGAGTTGATTTTGACAATCGCAACAACTCGTAAAGCGTGACTCGAGCTGGAATACTTGCCAGCTGAGCTATTATATCAAATTTAAATGCAGCCTCCTTGGCTTCTTCGTCTCTTGCAGGATTTTTTCTAGAAACAAAGTCCTTTTTGTTTCGCAGTCTTCGTGAGTTTCCCGTGTATATTCTTCGGGTATACTCTGGTATAGTCTTTGTGGTATGGTTTACCAGATCGAGTGCCAGAAGGGCCCGCCCCATCCTGATGAGTGGCCATACCTTCAGGCTCTTCTTCAGAGTCTGTAAATGCCCCTGCGATTATATATTCATCTTTTATTTTCGCGAAAATAGTATTGCTAGTCCTCTTTTTCCTTTGACCCCCTGCGGCAGTCCACTGTTCATCCTGTAGTAGATCAGGGTGGACCCATATGACTTCCCCTCTTTGAGTTGTTACTGGTACAAGTCCTTTCTGGGCCTTTTTATATGGGTCATGATTTTTCATAACCAGTTTTCCCTCTGGTATTAGGGTCACCCCCGCGGGGAACTCATGAATTCCGACCACTAGGGTTGCCATATTGGTAATGACCTTCTTTAGCTCCTCTTTTAGCTTCAAGACTCCAGCTTCTATCAATACTTGGATCATGTTCTTCAGAGGATAACAATCTCTGGTGGGGTGCCCGACATTCCTGTGGTAGAGACAATAGTTGGGATCGTTGGTTTTGCCAGCGTCCTCCGGTTTTCTATTTTCTGGAAGTTTCAACAATCCTTTCCTAAGGAGCAGATGGAAGAGTGTAGGTGTTTGTTCTGCCTTAAAGGTATAGGTCATATCTTACTAGGGCCTATTTTGTCTCATGCCTTTTTTATTTTGAGGCTTTGGGCTCGGAGGATTTGTCTTATGTGGAGTGGCTTCTGATGCCATTACCGCTTTCCCCTTATTTTTATTATTGTTTTACACATACGGCTTATTATTTTCAGTATTTCTTGATCCACGAGACTCTTCAACTCTACGGATAAGTCTTCAGCTTGCTCTCCTTATTTGAGAAAATCCTTCCAAGTACTAGACTCTACAGCCCCCATTTTTAAAAGCATGTTGGTCTTGAGATTATGCACATACGTCTCCACCAGAGTTTCCTGGACCATTCTGTGTTTGCAATGCACGGACTTCTCCCAAAACTTTTCTATAAAATATTTTACCGTTTCTTGTTCTCCTTGTTTAGTTGCAAGGAGGGAATGAACCGAAATTTCGGTATCATCCTTAAAGAAACGTGCGAGAAATTATTTCTCAACATCAAACCAGATATTAATAGTATCTGGGGGCAACTGCATAAACCAAGTGAAGGAAGGCCCTCGCAAGGTACTTGCAAATATCTTGGTCATTACTGGGTCAGTGCCCGTTAAATGTCCTGCTTGAGATAAAAAGTAATAAATATGTTGACTGGGAGATCATTTCCCGTCATATGGCTCCAATTTGAGCGGTTTGTATTTTTCAGGGTACGGTGCCAAATCCCATTCAGGCGGGTATAGTTTTGAGACCCCTGATTTTTTCAACTCTTTCTTGTGCATTAGTGCTTCGAGTTGGCTTTGTAAGTTCTCTATTTTCTCTTCATTAGGGTCATGAAAGGAATATTTATCCTCGTCCACATGTGTTGAGTGGGCTTTTTCTTCTTTATCTTCTTCGTTCGTTTTATTGAACGGAGTTTCTTTTCCCTTCTTGACGTTATCCTCGACAATTTTTTGAGTATTTTCGACCACTTTTGAGGGTATCATTTTAAGATCCTCGATTGTCTTTTGTTGCTTCCGAATCATTTGTTCTTGGGCCTCAAATCTTTGGTTGATAACGTCAGATCTATCTATCATATGTGATGCTGAATTCTGCAATTTAGACAATGTCGAAGAACGAGGAGAGGTTATGACCGAGTTATCACTATCGTCGTCATAAGAACCATTTACAAGTTTCTTATAGTTTCGGGCCGGGATAGTGCCTGACTTAAATCGGGTAAAATGATGAGGTTCTTCATCACTTAATTCTGAATCATCATTTCTTTCTATGATTTTCTTACCCTTGCAAACCATATTAGAAGTTACAATTCTCCATTCTTTTCTTTGGGGAGTAGTTTTGTCTTCTTAGCAGGGTTTTCGTCTGACTCGGTTAATCGGTCGAACACCGATACCCTGTTTTTGCTGCAGCAACAACTGTCCACTGCAGCGGATACTGCTGTCATAAGCTGCTAGCAGTAACAAGTAGGCTCATACTGAATTTGATTTATACTCCTTTTCTTAGTTAGATATTCTCTAAGATCAGTGGGCTTAGACATGGAGTCGTGGGGCTCACTCATCCACTGGGAGGGTCTAGGGGCCCACTGGAGCTTTTTTGAACCATTGGAGTTAAGTTCTGGTTCAACAGTACAATGATCAATTCTAATTTTGTATTCAGATTGATTTATGCGGAGCTGAGCAGTAGCTTCGCGTTTTAATACACGGGGCTGAGAAATAGCCTCGTATTTGGAAACGCTAGTCTCGCATTTTACGCTGACGTCCTTACAGAAGTTTATCTTCTGGAATTTTAGCCCCGCGTGGAAGAAGATTCTTGCACGCTGGCTTATTTTTGCGATTAACGCAGTCATAACTTCGCGTTTAGCGCAATTTTTGCGATTAACGCAAATTGGCCAATCATCTTCGCGATTTACACAAGGGTAAGGAGTCTTGCGATTAACGCAAGTCTTACTGGCTTCTCGTTTAGCGTGATTTTTGGGATTAACGCAAATTTGCCAATCATCTTCGCGATTTACACGAAGGTAAGGAATCTTGTGATTAACTCAAGTCTTACTGGCTTCGCGTTTATCGCTAAGCTCAGTATTAGCCTCGCATGGAGAATCACACGCTGGCTCTAAGGAGATTTTATCCTCGCAATTAACGCGAGTGTTAGAAATTTTGTGATTAACGCAAATCTTACTGGCTTCGCATTTATCGTTATTCGCAGTATTAGCCTCGCGTGGAAAATCACATGCTGGCTTTGAGGAATTTTTATCCTCGCAATTAATGCGAGCTTCTCTAGATTTAAGTCCAGATAAAATAGCCTCGTGTGGAGGATCACACGCTGGCTTATCCTTGCAATTAATGCAAGTTATAGCTTCACGTTTAACGTGATACTGACTAGTCTTGCGATTAACGCAAGCTAGTTCGCGAGGTGTTGTAGCCGCGCGTTCTGCTTCCAGAATAGCCTCTTGTTTAATGTGGGCTCTAAGTGCTTTTGCCTAGCCCTCTGATTTCTGTTCCGGAGTTGAGTTCTGGTTAATCCAGTTCCCGAGCCTTCTTCGGCCATAGAGAGATCTTTCTCTGCTAGGGTTTCCTACCCAAACAACGGCTCTATGGCCGTGGTCTCCAAGAGTCCCCAATTAACGGTGGATCTCTGATTATCCGATTTACGAGTATTGGAGCACACGCGACGATAGTGCCGCGTTTCGGTCAGGTTACCTGACTCAGAGGAGAGATACTCCTCGTACTTCTGCTGGTCAATTTCAACGACTAGCATGTTTACGTCGGATCCGATCCTCTCGACGTCAGATTGCGCCACGATCTCTTCTTTGGTGAAAAAGACGTCTCTTACTGTGGTCGCTAGTTTTTTCGCAGCAGACATTTGTTGCTTTCCTTCCATTGAAATAACTTGATTTACAACGAAAGCGACAAGAAAAGAATAAACGAGAGGATTTATATTTATCGCTCTCTTTTACAATGAATTGTAGGATCTATGTGGCGATGGTATCTATCGAAGTAGCTCCTTTTGACTATCTGACGATGATCTTCTCTCCTGAAGATGACAGTCGACTTGATCTTGATCTTCTCTGGTCTTCATGAATTCAAGGCTCTATGCATAACTCGAATTCTCTAAGATGCGAAAAAGATGATCCAAAAAGATCTTGATGATCGAAAAGATCCCTAGGGCTTCCTCAAAGGGGTATTTATAGCCTTAGGATAATATGAGAGTTTATATTTAAATAGAATTTGTATTCATCAAGGATTCTAATCAAATATCTTAGTTTTGATTTAAATCTCTTGATTTAGAGTTCTGATTAGACTTAATTTGGGTATTGGATAAGCCCAAATCTTAATCTCAATCAATTCAAGATTCTGATTATCTGCTCACGCGGAGCTAATCGCATCAAAACGCGAAGTTAGAAGACCAGAACGCGGAGCTATTGATTAGCTCCGCGTTTTACTCATACCGGGGCTAAAAATAGCCAAACGCGGAGCTACTAAATTAGCTCCGCGTTCTGTTGTGGAAAACCCCATTTTACTTGGAAATTTTCACTGCCAACACAAATCTCTACCAATGTTTCCTGCAACATGCCATGCGGGTATCGCACTGACATTTTGTGAAAACGCTCAACAAATCATTTAACTGTCTCGTCTTCTTTTTTCTTGTTTGCTAGAAGCGAGTGGATGGATACTTCGGTATCGTCATCAAAAAAGTGGACTATGAACTCTCTTTCTACGTCAGACCAAGTATTGATAGTTCCCAGGGATAGCTGCATAAACCAAGTAAATGCAGGTCCTCGCAGGATACTTGCAAAAATCTTCCTCATTACTGGGTCATTGCACATGAGATGGCCGGTCTACGAAAAGAAATAGTACATATATTGGTTGGACGATCCTTTCCTATCATATGACTCTACCTTGAGAGACTTGTATTTTGTCGAAAATGGTGCGGACCCTCACTTTATTGGGTAGGGTCTCGTAATTTCCATCTCCTGCAATCCTTTCCGGTGTATTAATACTTCTACTTGAGTTTAAAGCTTCTCCAATTTTTCGGCGTGAGTGTATGCCCGAAAAAATTGAATTTTTCTTTAAATTGCCAATTTGATTTTGAATTACAGCAATAAAAGAAAATTACAAAATAAATTTAAGATTATAAGAATGGGAATTAATTGATTTCAATTCCCCTTTATTTTTGTGGGTTTTGACAGCGGTGGAGTCTTGATTCTGCTCTCCGTTGACGATCCGATCTGGATCGGGATGAAAATTGGAGATTCTCCTTCTGAATTTTTGGACTCCGATCTCTGGAAAATTGCCTGTAAAAAGGATCTCCTTTTTTCTCCGGACTCCGAGAATTCTTTTTTTCTGGACTCCCCCGTCTCCGTCCCCCAAAAAATCTCTTTCGGAAAATCCTCTCCTTTTATAGATTGAGTAGTAAGGTCAGATCTCCATAATTACTCCGTGAAAATCCGGATCAAATCCTCTAAATCTGTGTAATTATTTTCAAAAGAAAATTAGGATTAAACCGTAATCGAAGTAGGAGAGCGGACGAACGGAAGCGGACGAGCCGGAGCAACCCGCAGGTGGAGCGCTCTCGCGGGAGCGATCCCGTGGGTGGGACCCACGGTGCGCTCCCGCGGGAGCGATCCTGCGGGTGGGACCCACATGGGGAGCACTCCCGCGGGTACACTCCCGCGGGTACGCTCCCGCGGGAGCGATCCCGCGGGTGGGACCTGCGGGGCGCTCCCGCCGGCACACCCGCGGGTGCGCTCTCGTGGGTGGGATCCGCGGGGCACTCCCATTTTATTTATTTATTTTTTAAATCTTTTTTTTTGGATGTCTACAGTGAAGATCAACGAAATATTTTTCCTCACTATCTTTTCTCTCATATGAGTTGGATGTGGTCTCATCCTTCTTAGTCTTATCAGAAGAGGAAGAACCCCCTGCTCCATTTTCTGTGTTCTTTTGAGTGTTCACAAGAACCTTCGCAATCATTACTTTGAGATTTCGATACTCCTTTGCTGCTGTTGGATGAGATATTCTTGTGCCTCAATCTTTTAACTCATCTCAGCTGACTATTCGACCATATGGACCGTCCTCCTGCCGGACCAAGAAGAACTATGCGATCGTGGTGTTGCTATGGTCAAATGATTGCTAAACACTTCATATTCCTCATCAGAATTTCCTGTCAATTTTTTATAATCGTGGGGAGCTGTCACACTTGTCTTGAAGCGTGTGTGATGATAGGTCTCCTCTGCCTCGGTGTCAAAGACATACCCTTCGGCGACTGGTTTCATACCCTTATTCACAATATTAGAC
Source organism: Dracaena cambodiana (assembly GCA_036321105.1). Lineage (NCBI taxonomy): Eukaryota > Viridiplantae > Streptophyta > Magnoliopsida > Asparagales > Asparagaceae > Dracaena > Dracaena cambodiana. Next base: position 49,430,529 of record JAYEPQ010000003.1, read on the forward strand.
GTGAAAACGGGCAAGTCTTAATCTGAGTTAGAGTTTTGTCTTCGCAGCTATCTTCTTTCTAGAATATTGGGTTCTGGTGCTTACAACTAATTGAATACAAATGGTCTTGGGACTTGACAGTGACAGTGAGTCAAAACTATCGTAATCAAATCCTCATAACAACAGGACTGATAGGGTCATGCCACCCTTACTTTATTTGTGAGATATCTCTATAAATCAAGAATTTCTTCACGCGGTGCTGCTATAACTATCTTTTGTGGAAGGGGGCCACTTCTTGTCTGAGTTTTGTTTGTCTAGACAAGTGGCTCTGAGAAATCATAGAAGTTATATTTGTCAACCAGTTTAGTTCGATGCCCATCATTAATTTTGATATGTCTTGTATGAAACTGCTAGGTAGCCTTGCATACTTTTGTTCTTATGCGAGACTGAGACTTAACTCTACCCTTGCCTACTATACGATCCACGCATGCTGGATGAGTTTGGCATACTGATCTAGTTTTGCACGCTAGCTTAGTTGAACTAGTCTCACGTGCTGGCTTAGACTTAGTTCGGTTTTCAAATTTACTTATGTTAGGCTGGCGATACTGAGAACCGCTAGGCTAGCCAAATTGAGTACCATTAAGTTGACCAAGCTGAGAACTGCTGGGTTGATTTTTACCAAACTGTGGACAATTAGACTGGTAAGGCTGAGAAGCGCTAAGTTGGCCAAGCTGAGGACCGCTAGGCTGATTCTTGCCAAGCTGTAGACAGTTAGGCTGGCCAGGCTGAGCACCGGTAGGCTAATTTTTGCCAAGCTGTGGACTGCTAGACTGGCTACGTTGAGAACTGCTAGGCTTATTTTTGCCAAGTGTGAACCGCGAGGCTGGCCAAGCTGATGACCGCTAGGCTGATTTTTGTCAAGCTGTGAACCGCTAGGCTGATCAGGCTGTCTTTTGCCAAAATGACTTTTGTCAAATTATGGACCGTTAGGCTGGCCAAGCTGAGGAACGCTAAGTTGGCCAAACTGAGGACCGCTAGGCTGATTCTTGCCAAGCTGTAGACCGCTAGGCTGACCAGGTTGAAGATCGATAGGCTGATTTTTGCCAAGCTGTGGACCATTATGCTGGCCAGGCTAAGGACCGCTAGGCTGACCAGGCTAAGGACAGCTAGGCTGATTTTTGCCAAGCTGTAGACTGCTAGGTTGATTTTGGCCAAGCTGTAAACCGCTAGGTTGATTTTTTACCAAGATGACTTTTGCCAAGTTGTGGACCGCTAAGCTGGCCAGACTGAGAACCGCTAGGCTGGCCTTAAGCATGGCATCCTCTTTACTCTATGATAGGCTGATTTTGAGGCTGGCGTACAAAACGAGTTTTGAATGCCTTACGGTGCGCCCTCCGATTCTGGTTGCAGATTTGGGTCCATCTTTGCACCGCGATAGGTTCTCCTTTTGTGTCGATCGCAGCAAGTTCCTTGAATATTGGAAAGGACGCGGTTTGTTTCGATGAACCAGAGTTTGAAAATTCAAGTGACTGTTGATGAATCAACGTCTCCTTATCATCCAAAACTATCAGATCATTTTTTTTGTTCAGGTGATTTTTAACATTTTGGGTCGACCTCGGCCTTGATCACCAACTTCTCCATTGTTTCTCCAGTTTTATTGATGTCAAATTGGAGCACCATCTCTTCTTCAATGTAGGAGATTTCTCCTATTATGATCGCTAGTTTATTTTCAGAAAAAAAAACCAGGATCTTTCCATTGCCATTAAGGGAAAAATACAGATTATAAAAATTTCTCTTTTTTTTATTACAATGAAAAGATTCGAAAGTGAAAAAATCAAAAGATCGTGGGATTGAGACAGTTATGAGAATCGATTCTTTCCTTGTTGACGATCCGACGTCAATAATTGGAGGCGGTGGAGATTTCTTGAGCTCGTTCTTCTTCTTTTCTGTTCTTGGAGGAATCTCGAACTCTTATACATGAGAGAGATCTGGTCTAAGGTCTTTTTTTAGTCCCTCTCTTAGTCGATCTCGAGGCTTCAAGACTTTAATACGTAGTTTGAATTACCAAAAGATCTTTTTTGAATCCCTCTTAAGGGGTATTTATATGCCTCAAGTTGTTGAGGGAGATTCTTTATAGATAGAAATAAGATCTTATTGTAATCTTGATGAGATATTTAAATTTCCATTTGATTAGATTTGCTTCCAGATTCGTTGTATCCGTTTCTGTTTTTGTACCCAAAAATTAATTGGACTCTGATTAGAATTTGCAGAATTATCAAATTTAAATAGAATTAATTAGAATTATGCATCTAAAAATCAATTGGACTCTGATTAGAATTTGGGCCTCATTAAATTTTATAGAAATTGCAAAATAACTCGGGTGGGAGACAAAACATATTGCGCTAGAGGGAGGCGGGGATCACTGCGTGCAAGGCGGGCGGCCAACCCGCCCGCGAGGCTGGCCTGGCCAGCCTCGCCCCTAACCATTTGATTTAAATTTGCAAAACGAACACCCAACTTCATTATTTGTAATCAATATAATATTAGGTGCCATAACAACCACTTATGAGCAATGCACCTTACACAATTAAGATCGTAATTAATCTCAAGAAGGCAACACATGGCAACTTGAATTTGCAAAAGCATTAATTCATATTTTCATTCAAACTGTGCAAAATGGTCAGCCTCGCCCGAGAGGCTGGCTTGGTTTTTTTTTTTTTTTTGGTGCGTTCGTTCATTTTTTTTCTGCGTGAGGCTCATGATTTTTTTTACTTTTTCTTTTTTTTTTTTTCCTCGAGGCTCCTTTTTTCTCTTTTTCTGGATTTTTTTTTTTTTTTCACTTTGTTTTCGTTTTCTCGGTTTTCTTTTTTGGTTTTGGCCTCGCGCCCATGAGGCTAGGCTCCCAGTCTTGTTATCCGCAAGACTTTCTCTTTTTTATTTATTTATTTATTTACTTATATATTTATTTATCTCTTTGTATCTTCCTACAATCATAAACGATAGAATTTACTAGCCTACAAGAAAAGCATGGTGGCGAGTGATCTTTCCTACAAAACATTTGCCATTGAAATAAGTGACTCATATATTAGTATTTCTCTAGGATATATTTGAGATTTTGATGTCATTGGATTGTAAGTCTTCAAAATTAGTCTCATGTTTCTAACGATAGAGGGTGCTAGAGATCGAGAATGGACCGCCAGTAAAACACAATAGTAAACTGGTGTTAACATATCATGCGCCTAGAAAGAATTACTAGGTTCAATAGTCTTGTCAATTGTCCAACAGATCAGCCTACAATACTAGACTAGTCAACTGGTGATCAGTAGCGTGCACACATCAGATTTAGTATTGAGTTAAATTTAAATTTTGTTAGCTTGTTCTTTACTAGGTATCCCAGGGTGTAGAATGTGGTATTTCAATCACTACTGTGAGGGGAGTTAAATCCTAATTAGGGTTATATAACAATCTAGGATTTTCTATGCATGTTACTACAACCAGAGAAAATCTGCAAGGAGAACACAAAAATGATCCCAAAGTTTGAGTTTGAGATCGGAGGAGAAGAAAGAACCTTGATTCTATTGTATAGATCATTAAAAAGGTATTAATATTTGTATCACCATTAAAATCTAGTGGAATCTCTATTCTTTCTTAATAAACGTGGGCAATAGAGTCTTACTCTATTATATATTTAATTGTGTGATTACTTTTGTGTGTCATAGATGAGTTGTACTCTTGTACCTAAACAATCTACATACTCATTCTCTTCTTCGGTAGAGATCTAGAACCAATTAAACTTCTGCTGTGACTACTGGATCTATGGTATTTATCGAGAGGTCCAAATCAAATCGGTTTTTTTTTTTTTTTTTTTTTTTTTTTACAATAACTTCATAACATGTAGACTTGGACCACATCTCTAATAAGATTCCAATCCGTTCTATAACAGATTGGGAATTTAAATATGAGAGGATGGGATTTGCCATAAAGGCATGTGATCCGATAAAACTTGAATATACTATCGTACAGCGGCGCCTACAACATCCCAGTTGCTTCCCTTCATGTGTTCGGTTGTTTACAGTAAGCCTTTTTTTTTTGGGGGGGGTTGGGTGGGGGGGGGGGGGGATTTTTGTTCCTGACGGCATGTATCATGGTAGTTTCATATATCTCTTATACTTAGAAATCTTTTCCTTGCATGTCCAAATGCCCAATACATGTGCATACAACTCTTCTATCAACTTATTGAGTACTGAATACGCTAGTGGTTAAGATTTTGAGGGGATAAAAAGTGAAAATTTCCTTATCAAAACGTCGTGCAGCCACTCGTCTCGTGTGAAAGAAAACCTTTTGGCAGGTTAAAAGTGGTACGTCCACTGCTACACAATGCCCCTGCAGATACTCCATGAACCTTTTTGAATTAATTACACCCCAACCCAAGCTTGCGCACCTCCCCATCCCCTATCACAGTTGTACAGTTCCCCTTGCTTTATAACTTTATAAGCTTCAAGAATCCAAAGACTCCACATCTCCAAAAGGCAAAGCCCTCTCTCCCTCCCTCCCTCTCTCTCTCTCTCTCTCTCTCTCTCTCTCTAACTGTTTGAACTTAAATAATGGCCTTTGTGCTCTCTCACAACCTAAGGGCCTTCACCAACACAACATTCCTCCTCCTCTTGTGCTTCTTCTTCACAACTCACATAAGATCCCCTTCCCTTTCTTTCGACTTGATCGCCAACAACTCCAAAACTACCCCCAAACGAGATCATGGCAGCTGCATTGGCCTTACAAACCTCAATGACCCCCTCTCCAAGTGCCTCTACCTTAAGACCACCCACACCCCCTGCATCTCACAAGGCTACATCAACTACCTCCACATCTTCTACTGTAACTGCGGGGCTTACCCTTCACTAGGGTACACCCTTCTTGCCCTCTGGCTGCTAGTCCTGCTCTATCTCATGGGCAACACTGCTTCTCAATACTTCTGCCCTTCGGTTGAGAGCTTGTCGAGAGAGCTGAGGTTGTCTCCTACTGTAGCTGGTGTTACACTTTTGTCTCTGGGGAACGGCTCGCCTGATGTGTTTGCCAGCGTCGTGTCATTCCGCTCTGGCTCTGGAGAGGTCGGATTGAGCAGCGTGCTCGGCGGGGCTTTCTTTGTTTCGTGTGCTGTCGTCGGCATAATCAATGTGTGTGCTGCTGGTTCAAGGGCTCCGGCTCGTGTGGATCGCGATAGCTTTGTGAGGGATGTCTGCTTCTTTCTGCTTGTGCTCTCGTCTCTTCTTGTTATACTTCTCAATGGGAGGATTAACATCTGGGGTGCAATGGCGTTCACGTCGTTGTATTTGGTCTATGTCTTGATCATCTCCGTGGTGCATTTGTATCGCAACGACAAGGTTGATGGGCTCGTTGTCCCGATCGTTGACAAGGACAATGAGCCAATCTCCATCACCAAAGAAGCACATCATGATCAAGGTTTGAGATCTCGAATACCATCAAAATTTAATCTTTTTTTCAAATACATTTATGTACTTAGAGTTTGTTAGGACATGCATGATGCCGTATATTGTGCATAAATATGGGTACGTATTTGCCAGTATTTTCTATCAATATAGCAAGTATCAGAGCCATCAATGTTTTTTTTCCTCAACAGTAATATGTGACCTTATGCTTCTTGCCAATTTTGCAACAGTTAGTAAGGAACAGGATATATCCAGCTACTACGTCAAGTTCAAAGCAACAGCATCATACTCCATAGGGTCGCTCCTTGACCTAATCGGCATGCCGTTTTATCTACCGAGGAGGCTGACGATCCCCGACGTATCAGAAGAAAGGTGGTGCAAGCCGTTTGCAGTTGCGTCCGCCACATTCGCTCCCCTCCTCATCGCAATACTATGGAACTCTAAGAGAGGAAGGATGGGGATCTCAAGAGAAGGGCTCACCACCTTTCTCTATGCAAGCTTGGTGGGCTTGGTCTTGGGTGCAATTGCACTCAACGTAACCAAGAAGGGGTGGCCTCCAAAAAAGGGACTGTTCCCTTGGCTTGCAGGGGGGTTCCTAATGAGCGTGTTGTGGACTTACATCATAGCTGAAGAGCTTGTAGGGCTCTTGGTCTCATTAGGGTATGTATTCGGAATTAGCCCTTCAATCTTAGGGCTAACAGTTCTTGCATGGGGGAATTCTCTAGGGGACCTAATTGCAAATGTGGCAATGTCTGTCAGTGGGGGCCAAGATGGGGCCCAGATTGCAGTCTCGGGGTGCTATGCTGGGCCCATCTTCAACACGTTGGCAGGGCTAGGGTCATCACTTGTGGAGTCAGCATGGAGCGCACACCCAAGGCCCTTTGTGATCCCTGTGGGCCCAGCACTGTTTGAGATTCTAGGGTTTATGATAGGGGGGCTGGTGTGGGCCTTGGTGATGTTGCCAAAGAGGGACATGAAGCTTGATAGGGTTTTGGGAGTAGGGCTCTTGGCTATCTACTCTTGCTTTCTCTCCTTGAGGCTCTCTCAAAGCCTGGGGTTAGTGCTTAATCTAGAGGATTATATGTATATGTTTCTGAGGTGAGGGTCTTTTTTAAGATTCCACCCCTCTTGGAAATATAAATAATGGCACATAAATCCTCTGACTTGACGTGTACCAATGCTAAGTTGATCTCTGATTGTGGATTTTTCTTAACTGGGAGCAAATTTAAGTAGGAGCTTACTCGTGTAGGTTGAGTGTGTTGGATCCCTTGTATTATGTAAGCTAATAACACATTGAAGTGTTTAATTTATGAGCAATAAGATAGTGGGAGTATCTGGGCTTATGTAGTCGTGTAGAAAACTCCACTTTGTGAAGAGACAATTCAGTGATGATTTTGAAATATTGTCTATTTTACCTAGTACAAATGCACTCTCTATTGGGTTTCTTCTTTAATTTCCTTTCTCTTTTCTTTGAGGATCTTGCTATTTTAGGACCGTGCAATTGGGAGAGAAACAATTCATTATGTTTGAGAATAAATGCAGGCCGCTAGAAGGTAATAAGATGACAAATACTACGAACGATCTATATTTGTAACAAATAATATGTTCTTCATCATTTATCTTCCTATTTTGATGTATGTGTACCAAAGAATACTGTATAACGTACGACAGCCAAAACAAGCATTCTTAGCTGTCATAACTCCACAACCACCACTTCTTTCTTTGATCCATCAACATAATTTTGATTTATACTTTCTAGATTTCACTCACATCTAATTTCATGAGGTACATTTTTTATTTATCCATCAATCAAGTAGATACAAAATTAATACAAAATTAATGATTTTCCAAAATCATAACATTTCAAAATTAATGATTTTCCTTAATGATTTTCCAAAATCATAACATTTCAAATCCTTTTAATCGAGATGCAAACCAAAACTTTTTCCCATGAAATTGAATATTAGTGAATTCTTAGGAGTAGAGATTAATTCCGTATGTAGTGCTCAACTAAAAGAGATAGTAGTTGTAAAGTTATGGTTGACCGCCAAGAACGCTTGCTTTGGTCCTAGCTACCGGCTGTTGATACCTATTAATCCAACAATAAGAATTCTTATGTTCATTTCTGAAAATTATATCAGATATTAGACAATAAAGGATGTAAAATAAGAAAAGATGTAGAACGGTAGATCAAGGAAAAATTCCCTTGAAAAAAAAAAAAAGGAAACATGAACAAAATTATGCTAAAACACTACAACTATTCTCGGGTGCACATCATGTGCATGCATGGAGAAAGTGAAGTCATCAATGTATAACTTACATTGGAACTGATATTAAACTTTAAAAAAAAAAAAAAGATTATTGTATACTAACCCTTTAATCTCAGTCCAACTCGAACCAATGCCAGTTAAAGTAATTTTTCCAAATGAAAGTTAAAAAAAAAAAAAAAATTAAAAAAAAAAAACAAACTGAACATGAACCTCTTCCTTTTTTTAGTCACATGTCTCTGTCCAAAAACTTTGGAGAATATGAAAATAGCTACAAGTTTACCAAATTTTTTAGTCATTTAGAATACATTTGTTCCTCATATGGATTGTTCTTAGTATTAGACTTCTTAATCTAAACACTTTAAACATGACTTGGTGAGCATCATATTCTAACTTGTAAATAAGTTTGCTAAAAAATAAATTGACAAAATTATCCTTCATTCTGTTTTCTTCTTTCTCAGCCTATCAAAAGTGTGTCTCCTCTAGCACATCCAAACAAAAAAAAAACATCTTTTTAGGAGCGAGCTAGAGAGGGGATGAGCAGGTGAAAGGAGACCGGGGAAAAGAGCGTGCGGTGGACAGAAAGCAAGGGAGGGAGCGAGAAGGTTCGAAGAGGATTAAAATTTGAAGAAGGGGATGTTCATTGAGAAACACCCTCTAGAAGGTGCTTGCTAAGCAAATGGTTCTCCAAAGACAAACCACGTAAAAACAATAGAATAAGATCTAATTGTAACATTTCCGCATTTATGACGTAATACTGATAGGGACAGGTGTGCAAAATAAGGGGGACAGTGTGAATCAGTGTGACAATGACTCTAACCACATGTGACCTCTACAATGGCTGATGGGACGGCATCAGCGAGCTCCGTGATGTCTTGGACCGGTTCGGATAGTGCCTGCAGACCGGACGGGACCGGACAATTCCGCCCCACTTTCCAACGGAGTGGGGTACGTAGATAGCTAGTGCTGCTGATCACTGATGAGCACTGCCAGCAATTTCACGGTCGTTCTTGCAGTGTCCAGTCACAGCGCGACTGCTTGCTTTGGGCCTCGCTACTCTTGTGGTGGTTTGCGAGAGCAATTCAGCGAGATCGTAGAAAGCACGGGAAGAGGCGCATCAGCACAAGAGGACTACAGCGGCAGCATATTTGTTTGCTATTCATTAGTTTCGAAGTAAAAGTTACAAGCCTACAGTTTTTATCTTTTTGGTGTGCAAGTGTTTCTTGTTTACACTCGGACGAATCATAACTGTTTAATTGTTGTGTTGGCTGAAGATTAATGGAGGTCAGTGGATGTTGTTGCCAAGTACAAATGTTCGCAAATGAAAAGGGAGATTTTTTCTTTTTTTGGAAAATAGGAAAAACTTGTTAAGAAATCATGTGTGACTATATGAAGTCACTGTAACGATCTCGTTGTCAGTCCCTTAATTTTATTTTTCCTATAATTTTAATTTGTACCTCAGCGCAAGACTATCTAATTTAGGTCAAATTATGACCAATGGTATTTTTGTAATTTGAAAAAATACCGGTTGTAAAAGTAGAAAACAATCATTCTCCCTATTCTCCTTTTCTTATACAAGTATAAGATAGAGATAAGCCCCTCATCCCTGCTCATCTTATCTACCATCTTCATCTCATTCCAACCCTAGCTTCGTCTTCAAGATAACCCTCAGTTAGATCTCCTACATTAAGCCCGATGCCCAAACACTTCCGTTGGAAGACAAGACAAGGAATCACGTCTCTTTGGACCAAGCTTCTAACTAAAACTCTCTTCTCCCTTATGTAAAAATATAATTTTTAACATGTAAGCTCTCTTCTGAACCTTTCTCCATCAAGAACGTCTCTCTTTGGTCTTCTAAGTCCTAAGTGATCCATTTCTATGGTGAGACTTAATGTAAATTCAACAGATCTCAGTATAATAGTCATAACTTTCTATTCATAATCTTAAACAAGTTCATTTTTCTTTCATTTGAAAATTCAATCCCTGCCAACTTTCATTTGCATTGTTTTTACTAATCTTTGACTTTAACCTTGTCAAAACTTGAGTCAAAGTCATGGATTATATAGTTGTCCCTGAGATATTACTCATGTACTCTCACAGTATTTTGACTATATCTTTTTATTTATAAATCTAATCGAGTAAATTCTAGTCTTATTTAAAAGATAATTCAATATTCTATAACTTTCTTATCATACTTTTTCTAATAATGTCTTTAACCTATCTGTAGACACTAAAAATAATTAAATAAATAAATAAATAAAAATTAAAAAAAAACCTAATTTTGCTAAGTGGGCACACCCGCGGGTTGCACCCGCGGGAGAACTCCCGCGCGTTGCAACCCGCGGGAGCCCCCGCGGGTTGCCACCCGCGGGAGGATTCCCGCGGGTGGCAACCCGCGGGAGGATTCCCGCGGGTGGCAACCCGCGGGTTGTTTTTCGTTGTTTTCCGTTGTTTTATTTCCTATTTTATTTTCCTGACATCCCGTGATCCGCTTTTTCAGGAGGAATCAAGCCGGATTTCAAGTCTCTTCGGTCTATAAAATGCAGAAATTTAACGGGAGAAGGGACTTTTCTTTGGGGCCGGCAGAGCGATTCTTCACAGAGGGTTGAGAGAGATCAGAAGGAGTAGGTTTTCTTCACAGATCCCCTTTCAAGTTGGATAGTCAACGGAGGCAGCAATAAGACTCCACCGCCACCCGTACCCACTCAAAAAAAGGGAATCCACCAATATTCCCGTTCTTGTAATTCTTCAGAATTTTTGTAATCTAAATTCCTATTGTAATTCATCAATTTTGCAATGGAATCAAAGGTTCAATTTTCGGGCGTACAAGAACTGGCGACCACAGTGGGAGCCTCTCTGTTCACTACAGAGAACGTCGTGGCGCAGTCCGACTTGATACCCATCGGATCTGTTGTCGAAACGCTGATCGTAGAGGTTGATCAGCAAAAATACGAAGAGTTTATCTCTTCCTCTGACTCGGAGCCCAGGCGTCATCGCCGGGCTATGATGAGCAAAGGTGAGGCGTCATCGCCCACCGAAAAGAAGAAGGCGTCATCGCCTATTAGAACTTATGAGGCGTCATCGCCCGCTAAAACTGACTCTGTCAGAAAACTTGAGGCGTCATCGCCCACTCCTAAGTTGAATCAAACTCTCACCCGCTCTCAGAAAAGAAACTTGAGGCGCAAAATCCAACGGGCCCGCCTGAACAGCGCCTCTGGAAAATTGCGCTCAGAAAATCCAGATCAGGAAACATCGGAAAGAGAAAATTCCAAAAATAAAAATTCCAAAAATAAAAATCCGCAGGCAGAAGTGCGGGTTGCACCGCACGGGGGCAACCCCGAGGTTGCAACCGCGGGTGGAAACCCGCGGTTCCAACCGCGGGTTGCACCCCGCGGGGACAACCCCGCGGTTGCAACCGCGGGTGGAAACCCGCGGTTCCAACCGTGGGTTGCACCCCGCGGGTGCAACCCCGCGGTTGCAACCGCGGGTGGAAACCCGCGGTTCCAACCGCGGGTTGCAACCGCGGGTGGAAACCCGCGGTTCCAACCGCGGGATGCACCCCGCGGGTGCAACCCCGCGGTTGCAACCGCGGGTGCAAACCCGCGGTTCCAACCGTGGGTTGCACACCGCAAGTTGCAACCCGTGGGTTGCACTCCGCAGGAAAAATCAAGGGTTGGTTCTGGTGTCTATTCGGGCACACGCGCAGTGAGCACACAGCGCACATCTAACTTTTTGGTTACTCTCTCAGATGTACCATCCCGTTCCTCTACAAATAAATATAAGGATGTGCTCATGAACTCACCTGAGGATAGATCTTCAAATTTCTCTTCGGATGAACATATTCATGATAGAATCCTCCAGATCCCGAAGAACAAGTCAGATGCGTGCGAGGCCCGCACAACTGCGCAGGCCAGCACACACTCCAGAAGAATCCGCAGAAGGGTTGGAGAACAATCTAATGCTGGAAAAGAGCTCAGCCCTGAAATATTACAAACTCTCCAGTATTATGAACCAAATTTGAGACGCAAAATACGTCAAGATGCAAATAGAGAGGAGAAGATATCTCAAGACTTGAGAGAATACCTCAATTGGAAGAAGAACTCTGCACAAAATACTCCTCAATGCCAATGCGAACAGTTAATCTCATCTGTTCTATCAAACTGCGAGTGCCATCCGAGACAATCCGTTTTTGAGCGGATCACCGAACCTAAAAGAATACGGACGGTGAAAAAGGCATACTCTGGGACCGATCTACCTGCTGCCTCATCAAATATGGTTAATAAAGACAAAAAAGTGGTCGGAAACAACCTTTCGGATAAGGAAATTACTCCAGGGTCAAAAGGAGTTTCTATCGAACCAGAGGGCGCGCTTCTAGAAGAAGTTTCTGAAAGGCTTGAGAGACAAGAAAAACGTCTCGAACAGCACGAGGAGACCATAGAAGAAATGAAACAACTTTTGATTGAGTTGCTGGCTCAAACTAGAAAGAACCAATCATCGCCGTCCATTTCTAGTCGGCAGAAAGGAAAACGACATGTCCAAATAAATGAAGACAGTGAAGACGAAGATGAAGAAGTGCCTCCTCATTCAAGAGAGGAAGAGGAAGTGAAAGTTATCCTCAATCCTCAAACAGAGAAAATAGAGAAGATGGAGAACCAATTACAAGCTCTTCTTCATCGCAAAAAGCTACAAGAGGTGGGGGTAGTCCGTCCATATCCCGTAGAATGGGAGACCGTACCCTATCCTGCAAAATATAAACCGTTGAATCTTCAATCATTCGACGGTAAAAGTTCGCCGCAGCAACACATCTTCTATTTCCTCTCACAGACAGGACATCTCATGGGGAATGATCCAACTATGACTAGGATATTTGCGAGCACTTTACGGGGGCCCGCATTTACCTGGTTTATGCAACTTCCCCAGGGAACAATTAAATCTTGGGCTGATGTAGAACGTGAGTTCCTAGCCCGATTCTTTGAAGATGATACAGAAGTCTCCATATTATCTTTGCTAGCAGCGAAGCAAGAAGAAGGCGAAACGGTCAAAACTTATGTCGAGCGGTTCCGAGAACTTTCCGTTCGATGCCCACATGGCATGACGCAGGATACGCTTGTGGAAACCTGCAGACATAACTTGTTGACCGATATCTTAGACAAGATGGGTTCGGTCGAATCCAAGTCATGGAAGAATCTGCTTAAGCAGGGTGAACAGGCCGAAGAAATACTTCGACGTCTCGAAATGCAACAGTCTGCAACCGGAGACGGTGCAAACGAATCTCCATTCCATTTTTCCCGTTCAAAAGGGAAAGACATAACGGCAATGGCGGTAGAAAGTACACTGAAGCAGAAACCATGGCCAACTACAAGCAACACAGCAAAGTCACCCAGACTTCAAAAGCAGTATTCGTTCAAGGATGAACATACTGCTACTATGTTCAATCTGCTCACCAAACGCAAGATGCTTAAATTGCCGGAGAGCAAGAGACCTGAAGAAGTAGGGAAAACTAACGATCTGAATTACTGCCTGTACCATCGGATTGTAGGTCACCCCACAAAAAATTGTTTTATCTTAAAAGATAAAATTCAAGCGTTGATTGACGCTGGAGCAGTTCAGCTCAAAGCTGAACAAAAAAGGAATTAGAGCTAACTCCGACACATTTAATGTGTGAGGTCTAAAGGTACCACTTGAGCTCACAACAATTCCAAAGACGGGCTCAGCGCGATTAATTTAAACCCCATAATCAAAAAAAAAAAAAATCAAATCAAAAAAAAAATCAAAAAAAAAAATCAAAAAAAAAAATAAAAATCAAAAAAAAATAAAAAAAAAATAATAATAAAAAAAATAAATAAATAAATAAATGAATCACCCAACGCCATCAAGGCTACGGGAAGAGAATAAATTTCTCGCCAACCCCATCATACTGAGGGTAATAAGTATGAATTGCCCAACGCCGCTAAAGCTAACGGGAAGAGAATAGATTTCTCGCCAACCCCATCATACTGGGGGTAATAAGTATGAATTGCCCAACGCCGCTAAAGCTACGGGAAGAGAATAGATTTCTCGCCAACCCCATCATACTGGGGGTAATAAGTATGAACTGCCCAACGCCGACAAGGCTACAGGAAGAGAATAAATTTCTCGCCAACCCCATCATACTGGGGGTAATAAGTATGAACTGCCCAACGCCGACAAGGCTACGGGAAGATAATAAATTTCTCGCCAACCCCATCATACTGGGGGTAATAAGTATGAACTGCCCAACGCCGACAAGGCTACGGGAAGTGAATAAATTTCTCGCCAACCCCACTATGCTGGGGGTAAAAAGCATGAATCACCCAACGTCGCTAAGGCAAAGGGAAGAGGAAAAGTTTGGCATTTAAGCCCAAATGAAATTCTCGACAACTCACTATGCTGAGGATAATAGCATGGCTAGCCCAACTCAAACGGTAGTTGGTAAAGGTGAAATCAAACCTGTTGATAGCTGGGGGTTTGCTAAAAATCCCACGACAAATCTGTCACAATAGTATTCTTATCCGAATATAAGAATACATCACTGCCCTAAGCTGCTAAGGCAAAGGGAAGAGGAAAAGTTTGGCATTTAAGCCCAAACGAAATTTTCGACAACTCACCATGCTGAGGGGAATAGCATGGCTAGCCCAACTCAAACGGTAGTTGGTAAAGGCAAATCAAACCCGTTGATAGCTGGGGGTTTGCTAAAAATCCTAATCAGATAAATCTCCTGTCACGTTAAGATTTCACCTCTGACAGCAAAAATTTTCTTGTCATTTCGCTCTAACAGAGCAAGCGACACTCCAAAATATTTGTCAAGTTAAAATCATACCTCTGACATCATAATTTAAAATCAAAGGAGATAAAATCCTAATTAAATCGATCCCCTGTCACGTTAAGATTTCACCTCTGACAGAAAAGAAAAATTCACACTTCATCAAGTCCAACATTACAACCTCTGATGAACGTGCTTTTGATATCGTTAAGTTGAAAATCACCTCTGACGAAAATCATCTCCCTATCAAGTTAACAGTTACCTTTGATGGTCCGATTCCAAAACTAAATACGTTAACCGTCACCTCTGTTTAGTCAGCTTGTCCCTATCACGACCAGATCCTCTGAATAGGTTAAGCTCCAAGATACGTTTAATGTCACCTCTGTCTTTTCCTGATTCGTCATACTAGATGTCACTGAACGGTTAGGATTAAAATAAGCACGTTAATATTATATCTCTGCTTGACCTAAAATAAGCACGTTAACATTATACCTCTGCTTGTCCTCTAATGAGTACGTTAAAATCATACATCTGCTTGTTATGGAATAAATAAATATATTAACAGTTATCCCTATCGACCAAATCTTTTAAAAAGTCTATAACCAAAATTAAAAAATCCAAAGTATTTCGAAATTCAGTACGCTTCAATACAGAACTTCAAAAACTTTAGTTAAATAAAAAAATAAAAAAATAAAATAAAAAAAAAACCTAATTTTGCTAAGTGGGCACACCCGCGGGTTGCACCCGCGGGATGCAACCCGCGGGTGCACCTGCGGGTTGCAACCCGCGGGAGAACTCCCGCGGGTTGCAACCCGCGGGTTGTTTTTCGTTGTTTTCCGTTGTTTTATTTCCTATTTTATTTTCCTGACATCCCGTGATCCGCTTTTTCAGGAGGAATCAAGCCGGATTTCAAGTCTCTTCGGTCTATAAAATGCAGAAATTTAATGGGAGAAGGGACTTTTCTTTGGGGTCGGCAGAGCGATTCTTCACAGAGGGTTGAGAGAGATCAGAAGGAGTAGGTTTTCTTCACAGATCCCCTTTCAAGTTGGATAGTCAACGGAGGCAGCAATAAGACTCCACCGTCACCCGTACCCACTCAAAAAAAGGGAATCCACCAATATTCCCGTTCTTGTAATTCTTCAGAATTTTTGTAATCTAAATTCCTATTGTAATTCATCAATTTTGCAATGGAATCAAAGGTTCAATTTTCGGGCGTACACTATCCAAAAATGGATTCAAAGTCGACCATTACGCAGTAGCCAACTGAGCTAGGAGAAATAATTGCACTAAGTTTATCTGCGTCGAGACATGAGCCTCACCGATACAGCTATCTGTGTTGGCGCAGCACAACATAGTCAATGCAGGTTAATGTGTGAGGATAGTCATTCATTGTTGTTGCAGTTAGATGTGCCAGCGCAGCAATCTGCCTTGATGGCACATGTTGCCCAGTGCCTAATTCGTAATCAGTTTTACTAAATCCTCTATAAATTTTTGGATCCAATCTCTGATTGTGCTGATCTTAAGTTCACTGGAAAGATTACTAAAAGATATACATCTTCTTTTTTATAATATTTTTCTAAATCAAATTGTACCCTAATTAAAAACTATTTAGAGTTTCTGTAATTATGTGATGATGAAGTATCACAATGAGTTTGCTGACATGAATAGTTGTTTTTTATGAGCTTTGCCTAAAAGCGAGAGTGCTTATGAGCTCTATCCTGATTTTATTTGTATGATTTTGATATTATTTTGATTATTTAATTCTTTTTTAACCACTCGAACTCAAGATGACTGTATACTTGCGTGATAACCACATTTCTAATTTGAGGCATGCATATACATGATATCACAATTACGCCTCTTATTTTTCCTATACATGTATTTAGATTTTGACTTATTAGTAATATTCTGTCTTTGGATATGATTTAACTTGTAGGCTAATACTAACCCCAAGCATGATGATATTACATAGACTTTGATCTTTCCTGGAATTGGTATAACTTACTGAACTTAATAATTGGTGTCATGGGATGAAAATTTGAATTCGCATAGTAAAGAGAGGTACCAAAAGGTTGATCACTTGCCATAGTCATATTGTTGTTAATCCGAACTATAGTCATGACCATTTCTATGCCGAGACTATTCTCTGGTTATGTCTATTCTCTGGCTATGTTGTGACCATTCTCTAGCTAAAACTATAACTAGCTTGTGCCATGACCATATCATGGTCCTATATTTTAGAGATACTCCCTTAGTAGGCGAATCATTCATTGTTTAATTCCAAATTAAATGATAAAAATACAAGACTTTAATGTTAACCTTTTAACCATGGTAAATTATGAATTGGGACATGCAAAGAATATAAATGGAGATAAACTTGTCAAATTTTGTTTAGATTATAATGACTCAAAAAAGATAACCTATTTGAATAATTAGTCTAAATATATTTTAACACTTGTTCATCTAACCATCTTTTCAATATGAGACCAAATCTCAATATTTATTTTCTCTTTATCTTATCAACACATTTCTTAATGAATGGATTCGAGACACCTCTAACATGATAGACCTGGCATATAGCTCATAAGATACTCGAACATTGACTCGACTAGAGATCTTGATTATCACATGTTCACCAGTGCATAAACATTATTACTTGGAAGAGGTGTCATATCTACAATAGTAAGAAGCAGAGTATAGTGGCATTATGTATAGCGATGATTTCCGCAAGATGTAGATGTATCACGATATGTTGATGATCAAGTTACATTGTATTGGATAGTATATCGACAATTACTTTTTCGTGTAATCCAAAGTAACATGGGAAGACAAAAATACGTAGAGATTTAAGTGTTACTTTGTAAAAAACACTGTGAGGAAAGAATGTAGGAGTCTGCCTCCATATACAAGAATTTATGGTTGGTTAAAGGTTCTCCACCTCTGAACCTATAGAAACTTCAAGGATGTTTCCTAAAGGGATAATGTTCTTGTGTTCATCTTTCGTTTTTTCGTTCTCTTTCTTTCCCACACCCCACGCCACCCCCCACCCCACTATCATGCCTCTAGTAGACTCCGTGCACTTGAATGAATCCAAAACTAGAACTGCTACATATTATCAGTACAAACAATTTGATTGTGATAAGACATAACATAGACTATAATAAGCTCCCAACTTTCTATAAATAAATAAATAATATTTTCTATAATTTTAAAATGTAAATAAGAATATCAATCATGGAGCTAGAACTATTCCCGCGTGAGGAACAAAGATCAGGTGTTAATGGTAGCAAGAGTATTAATGGTTACTTGTTTGTTTGCGATTCGGAGTTCTTTTTTATACCCGAGTGTTTATGCCCAATTCCTTTAATTATTCACTTTCTTTTAGAAGTATGCTATAATGTTAAAATTTGTGCTATAATATTATCTATGTGGAGTATAATCGTGCTTGAAATTTTTGTTACTAGCTAAAATTTACACTAGTGTTTTATTCTTTCTCCTTCTCCATGTTGAGTTGTTCAAATATATATTCTCGATAAATTCTTTGATACGTTAGGATTTTTTTTTTTTTTTTTTTTTTAAGTGAACATAATCGTTGCTTCCTACTTTTGCTTGCTGCCTATTAAAAATAGGTCCCAATTCAAGTTCTCCATCGCATTTTACCCAGTCTAGCTAGAAAGAGAGAGATGATAGACCAATATTTATGCTTAGTAGGCAGGACTATTGGGGGGTTCAACTGGATTAAAAACGGAGTGACTTGCATCTCCAGGCGCGAGCCGAACCCAAAAGGTTGGATCCTCATAGACCCATTCTTATCATATGGGGGGTTCAACTGGATGGGCAGTAGCCGGGTAGTACAGGCTAGTGCAGCCCTCGTGATCGAGAACCGGCCCGGTCGTGACCGCAGCGGCACGTGCGGACTCATGGATCACCAGAGTCCAGGTACGTGCGTGCCGTGGTCGGATCGACCACTAGGCCCAGACTCCCTCATGGGAGGCCGCGGTAGCTGGCGTACTAGGGAACCGATTACGGTGACCGTTGGGTAACCTGAAAGGGTCCCCCCTTACGCCGGGCTCCGTTTTACCTGCTGTTGCCCTAGAAATAGGGTGGATACGGGCTGTCGCGGTTGTGCTTATGACCCTCTGGGGTGACCCTTGGGTACAGCAATCCCCGCTTTGGGGTGTGCGAAAACACCCTGTTTGATAAGTTGCATCAAGGATCTGCATTGAGCTCATTTTTTGCTATAGTGATGAATGAACTTACTAAAACTATTCAGAATGAGATATTATAATGTATGCTATTTGCTGACGATATTATTTTAATTGATGAGACAAGAGCAGAGGTAAATACCAAGTTAGAGTTATGGAGACATACATTAGAATATAGAGGTTTTAAATTGAGTAGTCTAAAACAGGGTATATGGAGTGTAAATTTAGTAAACGACGGACCATATACTATAATAATGTAAAACTGGATAGGCAAGAGATACAAATGAACAGTCAGTTTAGATATTTGGGTTCTATTATTCAGAATGATGGAGAGATCGATAATGATATTAACTATAGGATACAAACTGGCTGCTTGAAATGGAAGAGGGCAACGGGAGTTTTATGTGACAGTAACATTCCGTTAAAATTAAAAGGAAAATTTTATAGGACTGCTGTTAGACTAGTTTTATTATATGGCACGGAATGTTGGGTTATAAAGAAACGTCATTCACAGAAAATAAATGTAACAAAAATACATATGTTTCGTTGGATGTGCGACAACACTAGGAGAGATAAAGTGAGAAGTGAAGATATTCGTGCTAAAATAGGTGTAGCTCATATTGATTAGAAGATGCGAAAAAATCGTTTACAATAGTTTGGTCATGTGCAACGTAGGCCTACAAGTGCACCACTTCGAAGAAGAGAGTTTATCAATATAGAATAAGTTAAAATAACAAAGAAAAGACCAAAAAAAATATGGATAAAGGTGATACGCAAAGATATGAAGTTTAGATATTTAAATAAGGAGATTTAAATATCCAAGAGGACATTCCTTGTAAGTACACACACTTTTGTTTTGAAATTTTGAGAAGTTTTAAGAATGCACCTATTTTTCTTCCAAAATACATTTTTCTTCACGAAAACAAACCCCTTCTTTCATTCTCATCTTCGACCCCTTTCTCCGGGAATTTCTAGATGGGCACAGGATTTTTCCTAGTGAGCCCACTTTTCGTAATGAGCACACCCTCTCTTTTGAAAAGAGAGGGTTTTTCCTAGTGAGCCCACCAATATTACCTAAATACCCTCGTCTCCTTCTCTCCCTCATCTCCTCCTCTCTCCCACACGTTCTCAAGAAAAACCCATTACTTTTTAACCCAAAAATTCATCTCAGGAAAAAATGAAGGAACCGCTCTCCCATATCCGTCCCCGGTTTCGCACCGCCCCGCCCCCACTCCCCTTCTCCCTCGCCGCCCGGCCTTGATCAGGGTTGTCCAGCCCGGATCAAGGCCGGCGGCGAGGGAGCGGGGGAGTGGGGCCGGGCAGAGCGGGGGCAGAGGGCGGAGGGCGGGAGATCTCGAATGGGATTCGTGCATCCTGTGAGCTCGCTAGGGTTTCGTCTCTAAGGGCGAAGGGCATCCCAGCGAACAGTGGATAGAGGCCATGGAGATGGAGGAGAGGAGAAAAAGAAGACAGGATATTTTGGTCCAAAATTTAAAATGGCAAAATTGTAATAAAATAGAAGTTTTAAGTGGGCTCACTAGGAAAAAAGTTGTGCCCATCTAGAAACTCCCCTTTCTCCTGGGCGAATCCCTCTGTCACCTCCCCTTGTCCCCTTCGACCCACCAACCCCCTCCCTTCCGCATGCACCCCCTTCTCTCTCCCTTTCCGCTCTCTCCCGCCCCGACCAGCCACTTCTTCCTCCTCCATCCCCTTCAGCTGTCTCCTCTTCGCTCTCTCCCACCCGGATCAGTCATCCCCTGCCCCCTTCTCTCCGCTCTCCACTCTCTCCCACCCTGAACCTCTTTAAAAAAAATAGGGGTTTTTACATGTTTGTACATTAAATTTTTAAATGTTAGAATTTAGTCTTCCAAATCTTCATATTTATAATTTAGTCCCCAAATTTTTTAAGTTACCGCAATTTAGTCCCTAACCATATTTTTGGTCCAAATTTTCCGTTATATCCTGAGTTACTTCAGTTTAGTTTTCCCTTTCCTCTTCCTCTTCATTTTGAGTTCTCATCTCCATTCTTTTTCTCTCTCTCTTCTTTCTCAGTTAATCTCTAAGTGAAGTAATTCAGGGGAACCTAAAAGAAAGAGGGAAGAGAGAGGACAGAAGAATGGAGAGGGGAACCCAATAATAAGAGGAAAAGAGGAGGAAAAGAAAAGGGATGACTAAATGAAGTAGCTCAGGGGTATAACGAGAAATTCGGGTCAAAAATATGGCTGGGATTAAATTGTGGTAAGTTAAAGGATTTAAGAGACTAAATTATAAGTATGAAGATTTTTGAGTCTAAATTCTAATTTTTAAATATGTAAGGGACAGATATGTAAAAATCCCTTAAAAAAATAATGAAATTTCAGTAGGGTGTTCCCTTGGGAAATTTTATTTGCGCACGGCATTTTACTCTTAGCGCCCTGGTTCTTCTTTACACCAAACTCATATTTTGAAATAATACAATTTTACTTTCTGCGTCCAAAAATTTTTTCAAAAATACCCCTCCTCTTTTTCTCTAACTCCTCACCCGTCAAATTCTATTTAGCAAAAAAATATTTTGGTTGGGTATTAATACCCGACTAAGAAACATGCTGGTCAGGTATTCATACCCGACCAGCAAGCGAAGTCTAAAAAAAAACTAATTAACAATAAATTTCAAACAAATACATATAAAACCTAAAAAAAATTTCAAATCGTACCTTAGATTTGTTCTCTGACATCAATTGAATGTTGGAATTTTCCATTTGCATAAGAAAACTCAAATGCAAATTCCAAACTCAAATTTCACTTGTCATAGTGAAATCGAAGAATTTAAAATTCTTCTAATCTTTTCAGAAACGTTAATATAAAAAATTTTAAGGGTTTAAGAAATCAAATATATGATTTTGTAGGAGATGTGTTTTTATTAAATACCAAAAAAAATCATTTAGGATTTTGGAGAGAAAATAGAGGAGGATGATGAGACGTAGCTCTAAATTTTAAAAAGTCTTAGTTTGGAATTTATAAAGGTAACTTAGTCCAAAAAAATAATGGTAAACTTGTAATTATTTATAAGTTTTAAAACGGTACGTCAAAAGTAAAATGCCATGTGCAAATAGAATTTCCCTTTCCCTTAAATATTTTGAGTGAGCCTTTATAATTAATTACCCTTATTGAGCTAGTTCCAGGCTTTGTCTTTCTTGCCAACAGAAATGTAACGGCCCAAATGTTGAGGATTAGCAGTCGGCGTTTGCTGTTCCAACTCCCATGCACACCTTTGAGGCCCATAAAGAGCCCAGGCTAATAAAATTGTCTCTAATTTCAAAGTAATAGTCTCATCGCTCCGCCAGAAAAGAGTGATATTAATCGAAACCCCTAATCGAAATTGCAATGCTTAAGGTGGGATAGTATTCGTTTCGAGAACCCATGAAAAAAAAAAAAAAAACAAAAGGTGGCTCACAGGTTAAGAGGAGGAATTAACTTATAATTTGCTTCCGATTTATAATTGGACTAAGATATTTTATAAGTAAAAACAAGAATCGGCTCTAGTTTCCTTTTTTTTTTTTTTTTTCTTTTGGATAACAAGAATATTCTGATCTCTTTGAGCACCCACACTAACTCCTCACATATGTGATCGTCTCTCTTCACCATACACTGATCAATTATAGGAAAATCATAGGAAATAATTTTTTTGGGACGCTCAATCGAACTTAACGATACTTGCATGGAAATGTAAAAAACTGACCATATTAGTTAAGATAATATATCTTGTAAATTAAGAAATGCGATTTAAGCAATGAGCACCAGTGGTCTAGTGGTAGAATAGTACCCTGCCACGGTACAGACCCGGGTTCGATTCCCGGCTGGTGCAGGTGGTTTATAATATTTCTCTTTTTTTTTTAACAAAATCTGCTTTATAATATTTTTCTTTTTTTTAACAAAATTAAAAACCTACTCATAATATGTTCGTGCGTAACACTGGTCTTGTCTGTTTGAAACTAATCACATTCAGCTTTGTCTGTTTTGGTTTTTCAAATTTCTTGGCTATGCCTTTTTGTTTTTTTTTTTTTTTTTAAATTTTTCACATATAGAAAAGTAATTTTACTCCATTTTGATTTTATTTTTTATTTTTTTTTGGCACATAAAAGGAGTTCTTCACTGTGCCTCAACTGAAAAATATTTGTGACCACGGCTGCCATGGATAAGGCCCCCATCCCTCCTTTGAGTTCCATAAAGTCCGAGTTTGACATCAATAGACAAAATATATCAAGAGTTCATGCATCACCAAACGAACAATAAATGAGGAGCTTAATTACGTTAGAGCAACATCATCTCCAACATCATCTCCGGCAATATACCTTCCTTGGTTCTCCCCTTCCTTCATCCCAATCTCCAGACTACCATGAATGCTTGCTTTGTACCTCAGCACCCACCAAACTCAGAGGCGTTCAAGCATTCATCACGCTGAGGACTTGCCGACAACTATACAAATCAATGCCCTCTGCTTTCTTGCAGGCTCTAGCTCTGATTGTCGAATAGTGAGGACGTCTGTATGCAGCCAATCATTATTTGCTCACAGTCCGAGGCGACTAAGGATGATGTGGACAACCTAACCTACATAATTATTTAGCCTCAAAATAAAAATGTTTTTGCAATGTCATATTTAGACTTCATTTCAATCCAGTAAAAGTTTGTATGTCACCGTAATGCAAAAGTAAAGTCTTTTTCCAACGAAAAGGTAAGTCTCGTTAAAAGTATTCAAGTAGAATGAAGGCAGGAGATTGTGAATACGAAGACTCAATTCATTTCCTAAAGTATAGTACTATCGAAGAATAGTCATTGATGAAGAATAAAATTTGGAGTAGCATTCGTTTCAAAAGTTCAGCAAACTTTCGACAAGTAGTGGACATGATCATGACTCATCAAATGTGGACACCGTACCAGCCTCTCTTTTCGGATTCTAATCATCGGCATAGCTGGCAGGGAAACCAAAGCATGTTCTGTCAAAAGTCATAGAGTTTGTGTTTTTTCGAAAAATCCTGATACACTGCTCAAATCACCATCACTTGACAAAAGCCCTAATTCGATTCTGAACTTGAAATGGGCAGAACTTGTGAAGTCTACAGAATCCAAATGAACTTGTAATGTTTACAGAATCTACAGAAGTGTTGCTAAGAAAGAAGATCATCTTTCACAATTAGGTAGATCGTCTGACCATTATCGCGATAACAACATAATCAAGATTTTTTCAGAATATGTTCGATGATCATACCTTGCCCTTGGCATGCCCTACACCAAAAAGAGATATGGTTTGTGAGATCAGAGACGTATTTGCTTCATTTGTCGCGATTCTATGGGGTCCTTAGTCACATATAATTGAGAAAACGAGTAATAGATGAATCTCATGTAGACTGCCAGCGGAGCATCACCAAAAACGAATCTAAAATGACAACAAAATCACATCCAAATGATATCAAACATTAAATGAAGCCCCACAAGGTTCCAAAGATTTGGTGACAATCAACTTCAAACACCAAAACAAGATATCATTTGATAACTAATTCACATTAGCAAAAAAAAAAAAAAAGACTATTGAAGCTTGATTAACCCCAGGGACTGGCCTAAACTCAGAGATAAAAAGCACAAGTAAATTGTGATGAGCCCAACGCCCAGAATCCTATCAGGCTTCATCCCTCTCCTGGGGAGGATCACAAGAGCCCAGAGCAGGCCAGCAATGAAGAACCCTATGGTCTGAAACAGTGTGGGGTCACTGGGGATAGCCCTAGGATCAGGGTACCCTGACCATGAGAAGAACATGAAAGAGATGCCCAGACCCACCAAAGTGTTGAAGATGGGACCGCCGTAACACCCGGATATCGCCACCTGGGCCCCGGACGAGCCACGATTCGCAGCGACCGCAACGTTGGCTATCAAGTCCCCCACGGAGTTGCCCCAAGCCAGGACAGTGAGCCCTAGTATCGAAGGGCTTATGTCCAGGATAACTCCGAGCGAGACAAGAAGAGAAACTAGTTCCTCTGCTAGGATGTAAGTCCATGTAACGCTCATCAAGAAGCCCATAGCGAACCATGGGAATACAATCCTAGTAGGTGGCCTCTCTATGTCGGTCTTTGCGATTGCGGCAACTCCAAAGATGACTCCCACTAGACCACCAAAAAGATAGATGATCGAACTCTTCTCGGACCCTAGCTCCTCCTCCTTTGAATTCCAAAGTGCGGCTAAAAGGACTGGAGACAGAGACACAGACACGACTGCGTAAGGTTTGGACCATCTCTCTTCGCTGATATCTGGTATCGTTAATCTCCTCGGTAGATAGAGAGGTAGCTCTAAAAAGCCAAGGATTCTCTTGAACCAGTATAAGGGTCTCTTTGGTTTTCTTTCGTCCCCGTCGCCTAGAAGAGGAGCAGCCAATTCTCCCTTTGTCGGCAAGAGAGGGTCGGAATCGAAATGTGGGATCCTTTCCACATCTTTTACGCAGAAATGGGTCATGGACACAAGGAAGACATAAGCCAGGTAAAGCGAGGAGAAGGCTATAGCAATCCATAGACTGATCTCACCGGCAGCTAAGACTGCCAGCAGCACCAAAAGAACGAAGAGAAGGAAGAAGACATCTCTCAAGAAGCAGGATTTATCGATTGTGATCTTCCGTGAGGCAGCACAAATGCTAATGATTCCCAGTACGACACTAGAAACAAAGAAAGCGCCGCCTAAGACACAATTGAGGCCGACGACGGCTGTAGATGATGTGCCCATGAAGGAGACGATGCTGGAGAAGACGTCGGGCGCACCATTGCCTAGGGACAGAAGGGTTACTCCGGCAATGGTTGGGGAGAGCTTCAACAGCCCGGACAGTCCCTCCAAGTTCGAGCAGAAGTATGTAGCAGCCGTGTTGCCCAACAGATAGAATAACACGACGAGCCAAAGGACTAAGACGACGTAACCAAAGATTGGAGATTTGCTGCAGATGCAGTAGAACAGGTAGAGATAGTCGATGTATCCTTCTGGATTGCACTGTGGGTTAGAAACCAAGTAGCCGCACTTTGCTTCATAGCCTTCGAGTCCATGGAGGCCACTGCAGCCTTCATTGGCATTGACAGACGGCTCGGATCTTAAGACGAAAGGATGAGATGGAGGTAGGAGGGAAAATGATATACTGAGGAAGATGAGAAGAGAACCTGCCATAGGTTCTGAAGATACGAAAGCAAGGGGAACTACCTCGACAAGCCTAAGGCTTCGAGTTTTCTGAGATTCAACAGGGGAGGTTCCCCCTAAGATTGCGTGCCAGGCTCTTAAATTGTGAGGAGAACATCCTGGGGGAGGCGAGACCAAACTTATTATAAAGGAGTAAGTTTGGTAATAAGCTTAAAACGACAAAAGATCAAAAGAGCGCAACACAGATCAGCTTCTTAAAATATTAAAAAGTTTATAACCACGTTGGCAGTGATCGACATGCTTCGGCTCGTGCTTCAGCAATGCGTCATGAGGTACGTGTGAGTCGAGAATCGTGTGAATGTGATTATAATACGTTGACAGATTGAAAGAAGAATAAGTAAAAAAAAAATTGAAGGAAATAAAAGCATAAAAGACATGTGGGTGAGGTGAGAATTACTGACAAAATCAGCTAAAGATGTTGTTATGTATAAAAAGCCTTATCATCTAGCAAGGGCCAAGTAACAGGAGAGCAAAACGGCTCACTTCTCGTTCAAAAGGAATCAAGAAAATTTAGAGGATAGATCCAAATATTTAGGAACTAACTACTGGCAGGTGAAATAATTCACAGAAAATTGCTAAGGCAAGGCTTATAGCAAAACAAATTGTCATCAATTTACGGGTTATGGTATCATATATAATGATTATCTATAATACTCCTGTGCTTTTCAGAAGAGCTGTATTACTGTTGACAGCTGCAGAAAGGAGGTAGCATCGGGTTAGTATTTTATGGTTCATCGGGTTAGTATTTTACGGTTCAGAAATGGTAATGGACGCATCTATTGGTCAGTTTTTGATCCGTCCTATATAAATTTTTAAATTAAAAATAAAATTTTTATTTTTCTAATTCAAAATTTTGTTAAATTAAAAATAAAATTTTTATTTTTCTAATTTAAAATTTTGTATATGACAGACAAAAAATTAACATGAGATGCATACATTATCATCCCACTGTATTTGTAGAAACAATAGTGGGTTATACATACTCTACTGCTTTAGTATAATTATGTCGTAGTAAAGTACGGTCGTCCATGAATAATTGTAAAGAAAGAAATTAGTGACGAAAACCTAGCCACAGGGAGTACAAAGCCAAGGATAACAAACAGGCTACAAGGTAAAGTTGCAGAAAATAACACCGCGGTCATACCATTAAGTTGGTAAAAGATAAATTATTCTGAGGGAATTACTAAAGATTTAACGAAGAGGTAAAAGTTGTAGATCAAAATACATGTGATTGTCCAGTTAGTTGGAAAATACAGTACCTAGGAATATGATTTTCTAACTACAGTTGCATCGATGCATGAATTTACTGAATCCAACGATGCATGAATTTACTGAATCCAACGGGTCAAATGAAACTATGCCGATACGAAAACTGACATCAAATTTTTTTCACCAAAAGAATATCCTAATATCCAAAAGGAGGGGAAAAGATTCTACAGATCATCTATGGAGTCATAATAATGTACTATAATGACATGATCAGATGCCATGCACCCATTCTATGATAAATTTCAGATGCAAGTTGGCTTCTCCAACAGACAGCCTTTAGAGCTGTCAGTTGATGTAATTCCCTTCTCGGCTCCATCCAAAAGCTGGGGAGTTTCCAAAGGAGCACACCATTTTTGCTAATGAGCCCACTAAATAGTTATTTTTCGCTTAGGCTTGGAAAGTGGGCTCACTAGGAAAAATAGTGTGCTCCTTCGGAAACTCCCCAAAACTGGAACTTGGCCTCTTCTACCTGGTGGGGTCGCTCCTATCGAGCTCCGTTCATTGTTGCGAAACAAGACCAAACATTTAGAGATATCAGCACAAGAGAGGTTGTCACAGTTCCATAAATATAGGCATGTCTCTCTTGCTCTGTGTTTGTTTCAACAGCTGGAACAAGATGATGTATAAGTTCAAGATTGGGACCACTGGTGTGTGCCTCTCCATGGGACGCAAAAGGCAAGCTCGCTTTATAGAGAGAAGGGATGCATCATTGAATGAGCATAGGTTGCAAAAGGAAAGCAAACATTGTGGGGAAAAAGGAGATATATCCTAATATGGCTTCATTCATTAGGAGATGCATGGAACCTGGCCATGAATAATGAAACAGATTTGTTGCTTATGGCTAGGTTGTATCTGTCCATGCCTAGTCTACACTAATCCGAGGGTGAGGTTGAACTGGAATCTACTAGAGTTTGTTTCATTTCCTTGCCAAAGAACGCTAATAATCAATGCACAATATCTATACGTCTCTACCTCTTACTCAATTAAACTCACAACCGTCCGCTAATTTCGTATACATCGCAAGCAATTTTCAACATCCAAAACTCCATTTCACTCCATCACAGGCACTCGCAAACGAATTTGCTATCCTTAAACCAAAAAAAGTCGAGGTTATTGCTTATAAATGTCAGAATGGACTGTGGTAGTGTATAAAAAGATCCTACAAGGCATCAATCAAATTGGAATAGTTGAATCATGATACAAATAATAAACAATGACCAACCATTACTATTAACTCACTGTCACTGTATTTTACAGTTTAAAATGTTGCACTACAGATAAAAAACAATAAAATTTGGGGTCTGGTAGCAAAGCTCAAGTGATTGCCCAAAATGTATCACTGGACTTTACCTGGCCTCCTAGATTACTAAACGAAATCATAGAATATGAAGGAAAGAGAATGAACGAAATGATACTGCATGACAATCAAGGGCTAGATATTTAAACAATAATTAGTATAGCACAAACGACATGACAGAGTTCTGTCAAAAAATTATGTTGTTAGTAACACTAACATCAAGGGCATTTCCTTCAGCCTTCTGATCGATATTTTAATGCTTTCCATAAACTGCATTCACATGGCCACATACTAGACTGGAAGACTGAGTGTCATTCCACTTATTAAACAAACTTGCTAACATTCAGCTTGGAAAGAGAGAGAAACTTTCAGCTTCAACAAAAAAAATGAACAGATGAAACATAATATGACATTGCAATTTCAGAAAACTCTGAAAATAGGTTGAGATGGACTTGCCATAAAGAAGTGGGGTGTTAACAAGATTTTGATATGAGCTGTTAATAAAAACTATATGGTTTACTATAAAATGGTAAATAGTAATTAAATTAATATTAGAGTAGATAAACAACCAAACTCCTGAAGAAGATATTCAACCCAAAATCAATATGAGGAAACAAAAAGACAGAAAGCATGGAACAAGCAAGCTTATATTTACATATGGAGTTAGAAAGGAGAGAACCTACTCCACCGTGCCATTGTCTACTTTGTTGTGCCGTCAGGCAATGGAAACAAGGCATCAGATTGGGTGACACATACCTAGGTAATTTGTCATCATCAGTTAACTGCAATTTAAACAACTAAAATGAGGCTGCAGTCTTAATCAGCAGCATGTTGCATATCAATGCGCTACATTGTCTACAATGTAGCAATCACCATAACCAACCTTGCTTCTACCAAACTGCTGATAAGCAAAAATATGAGACCCTTGAATATTCCTACCCCGCTCTTCAATGGAATATTGGTGCTGCCTCTATCTGTGATCAGGAGAATCTTCCGGTGTCCAAAGGCAAGGGTTGTCAAATGAATATTCATGAACTTGTAGAAATATCAAGTAGAAAGAGAGGTGAAACATTAGCTCCTTCACTTACCACCATCCGACACATCAGCAAGTTTTCCAATAGCATCCATTAGTGCTCTTTCATGTTCCTATTACAGAAATGGATATAAGAGCATACTCATGTTTTGGTTCCTCAAACCCTGTGGTTAATATAAAGTTCAAAGTAAGTTCCAGGCTAATAAATCAAAATATGTAGTAACTTACCCTGAGGATTTGTCTTGCCCTTTCTATTTGACTTGGATCAGGATTAACTCCTCCACAAATCTTCTCAACCTACAAAATGCAACAAGTAACTTCATATGCAACATCAACATTTCCAACACTTTTATTGCTAAAATTATTCCATATAAAGGTTCTAAACTCAAAAACTAAATAAATTGCTAATGCTGCTTGATGCTCAAACTGAAAATCATAGCAAGTTCAGTAAATTAATATACCTCATCTATAAGCTTGTCTGTTGCACGAATCTCAAAAATATCAGATCCAGGTTTCATGTTTCCGAAACCTGTACGAGCAACACCCTTCTTAGATGTCTGCATTGCCACTGACCCCCTTACTTTACCCGAGCTTGGTGACTGCCTGTTTTGAGGAGAAGGCAAGACAAGCTGTCCTCCATGAATTTGAGGGGAGAGAATAGCTGCATTGTTATTCCAGAGGCCATCTCTAGTGCGCATCTGGTTAAGAAAAGAGATATGAGACCAAAATGTTGAATAGGAATCTTAGAGATCAAGGTTCTATATTATTATTATACATCTCAATCAGATGCATGTACTGAAAGATCACAAATAGGCTTAAATAGTACTCCACTTGACTAAGTTAACTGTAATGATAGACATCTTAGAATAATAACAGAAGCAAAATAATCTTCAGGTATGGTGAGAACCATGTTAAACTTTCAAAAGGATTACTTTCTGCTTCATAGTGCAAAAACCTTGAGTCAAATCCTTGAAGCCTTGAGACAGCTACAAACATGAAGATAAAGAATATACAGATAATAATAATAACATGGAATTAAAATATGAAGTAAGATAAAGCATATAACAACAATCAAAAACCTTGAAACTGCTATGTATATCATAAAAGCAAAAGGAGGCTTCCCATGCATGATGGATTCTTCAGTCAAATCCTTAAAGATTCAGTCCACACAAGGCTATCTCCGTACTTAACAGAACTAATTCCTGTTTTCCACCCTACATAAAACTTCATTTAGGTCTCTACTTCTTGTTACTCTTCCACCAACACTCAGCCGCTGACTCCCTATGACTGGTTCGGCGTGTCTTCAAATACTCCAAGCATGCACCCGTCCTCAAACTGGTTTCCCAATTAGGTCATGCATATTCTTATCCCCAAAAAATAAAACAAAAACAAAAACAAAAAAACTACAACAAACCATGCATTATGCATACATGCGACTGGGAGAGGATAATGTATATTTATTTATGAATAATGATTCAAAACTGTTGCTATTGCCTACAATTATAACGTGCAAAGACTGAAAAGAAAGCTTGCAACTTGAAAAAATTTTAAACATGGGTAGACATCAAGAAGTATAGTAGATATAGTCTAACAGGAGAACCAACGGATATGTAAAGATAGATACATCATTAGTAACATGAGGACTTTAATGTCATTGATAGGTTCTCTTTATAAGGATTCAAGACTTCCAATATGAACAAGGAATTCATCATCATCACTGTCATCAAAGTTTTTTTTTCCATCAAGAGAGGGATGGCCACGGAGCAAGGGTCCACGAGCAATCTGAAATAATTTTGCATCCAGCTAGCAAGCTTACATCAACTTTCATAAGACCTGGCAAAATGTCTAGGCAAAATGTCCAGTAGGGGGAAAAGATGATAAATTTAAGGGAAGTCAAAAGTCAAACAGGACGCCAAAAGTCAAACATAACATATTTACCTACCTATATGATAAAGGTTTTGTTAATTTGAATTTAAATGTATTCATTATTCAGTTTGTTTTTTTAGTAATAATAAGAATTTAGACATGTGAAATGAAAGATCCAGATGTCAAGTTAAAAAATCAAAGAATCGGTATTGAGCTCCTTGTGAACAGATTGAAGCACCACATTGGTAGATAGTAACCAAGATTCAAACACAGCAAAAGAATATAAATGTTCTGTTTCAACTAAAAATAAATGCATCGTGTAGTGCTGGAGAAAAAGGCATATTACAGGAGATGGTTGAGGGCGCGGTAGATATTTGGGGGAGGAGGCCACAGGCGTCTGTGCCAGTTTCAACCTTTTGCGAGAAGCGGGAGGGTTCATTGCACTCAAGTGTTGGCCATTAGAACCCCTGCGCCATTCCCTGCTTGTTAATAGTTCGACAAAATCTATTAGCGTATTTGAATCCCAAATAGGAGCAGAACCAAAAGTCAGACCAGAACTAATACCTTATTGACTTGATCGAGTCATCCAGATTGATTTTCCCAAGGATTTCCCTATGCTCAACATCAGAAACCCTAAGTTCTTTTCTTAGCTCTGTTATGAGTTCTTCTTTGTCCTATACGAGTGAAGATACATATTTAGTTCCCGACAAAAGGAGGGTCAGGTAAAACAACCACCAAAAGTTGACAGGAAATATACAACTGGAGTTAGTCTCAGTGATAAAATTATAAAATCAAATGCATCTAACAGAAAACGCATCTTATGATCTTAACATATTTTCCCCAGGGCATAGGCAAAAAATAAGGTGGAAGACTAACCCATGAAAGGACCTCAGATTGAGCAATGAAGGCTCTCAAAACAGCACCATATGCCTCCGTCTCTATGCAATGAATTTGGAAGTCCATGTCAGAGTCTTCTACACGATATCCTGGTCCAAAATGAGTCGTAAAGCTCCAGAAAATAGCATACCCTTTGGCATTCAAACAAGGCACTGATTTACTAGATCATTATCAGTTCCTACTTGGGGCCAATTCAAGCATACTCATGTTGCTACAATGAAAAATAAAGCTAAAAAATGGAAACTTGCACACAGAAATGATACTGGATATATACGAACTCGTTGGTTTATAAATTCAGAAAACATGATCAAAAGTTTTAGGGATAGTCAAGATGTAGCACACTTGAGAACTTAGCATGTAAGGTAAATCTCAAGACATAAACTGCATAAATCATACAAACTATGAGAATTACCCACCTAGAGCTTTATTATGGACAGCCTGAGAGAAATATGCCTGCAATTATATATATGCTTGTGAAATAAGGAAAAAACTCAGAAACATCTGGGTCTATCTTTAAGTAAAATGAACTTTCATCCTAATCTTAAGGATAAAAGAATGACAAAGTGACTTGATATGTAGAGTTTTACTAAGATCCCACCAAATAGGATTTGAAACTTGGATCTATAACGCAGAAAGTCAATGTTAAGATTATGAAATCCAACCAGATGGATAGGATCATTCATATCTAAATAGCCTACAAATAAAATTTGATATCATTTAAAGGGGTTTTACGAGGACCAAATTAATACTTATATGGACATAGCAGACCAAACTGTTTGAAGACCTTTGATCCACGAGTAAAAGAAACTCCTCCATAAAATATGATTTTTTGTTTCTCGACTATATAGACATCATAGGTAGGATCCGTTCCATAAGGTTGGATTTTGTACATTGATATCTCAACCTAAACTTTCCATTTGATAAGACCTTATTTAAAATGCTATAGCTAAGAGCCTAGTCAAACTCTTGACATGTATTACTATTACTACAACATTGCATACAGCCATTTCCACACAAACGAAAGACAAGTTCTCTAGACCAACCAGTCAGACAGTTTTAAGTATAAAAAGCAATGATGGCATGCTTCTTCATCACACTATACACAAAAGCCAATAGCTGGTCAGCACCAAATCGGTAAGTTGTTGGTTGCTTTTCTTTTGAGTGTTTGCTATGAAGAAAGACTTAGACTCAAGCAATCACTACATAGCTATAGCAAGGGAAAAAGAATGAAGGTGGCATTGCCTGGTTTCACTAAGAAAACAAATAGGATTACTGGATTATGGTAAAAGCTTTCTTTTTGTATCACATGATATTTTTTTCATCCATATATATTTCAAAGGAGCATGGAGATTATTGTAAACAGTCAAGCAACTATGCTCTGTAAATCAACATGATAAAATCTCATGTTGAAAACATCTATATATACTACAGGTGCGCAAAAAAATAAATAAATAAATAAATAAATAGAGTAAAACCTTTTTATCACCAGCTAAATGATTTTTTTTCCCTTTCTTCCATTAAACTAACTTTTGGCATTGGCGTACCTTATCATTCTTATCTAGCTGCACTAGGGAAAAAAGTGGCTTTCTCCATGCCATTGGATACAAAACGAGCTTGCAATCAAAATCCCAAACAATTACATGATTTATTTTGAATTTATAAAAGCAAAAGTGGAAGAGCATAAAGGAAAAGTAGCAAAATTCCATAAAATCAACAATTATGAACGTTAGTTTACTAACTTGACCAACCATGTAAGCAATAAATATTCCACTAGTCAATATCACTTTGGTTCGATAAAGTTTCCTAATAAGTGCATTATTTCACAAAAAGCAATGGAATTTGAACTAAACGTTACACAACATCAGACCATCGAAAGCAAAAGTAAAATAAGTCCGGAGATTGCAAGTCGTCTGACTAACTCTGAAGTGAAATCTAATTTCTTCAATACACTCCATTAACTTCGATTTGCAGGCGTCATTACTGATAACAGCGCACTGCAGCAGGACCACGCCAATGCAAATAAAATAGTGAATTCGAGTTTAGTCGTGTAATCCCAGTAAAAGTCTACATAGAAGTACCCCAAAATTATCTCGATTTAACCAAAAAGAGAGAAATCCGCACCAAAATTTAAAAAAAAAAAAATAACAATAACAAGATAATATTTAACAAAGGTGGAGGCAAAACCCTATAAACCCTAGAAATTTTCAGACACAGTTTTCATCACGATACTGCAAATCCAATATATAAACAATAAAAATCATCAAACCTAACACAACAACACTTATCAAAGTTAACACCTTTTTCAATAGACCTAGACATGATATGAGATTGTAAAGGGGCAAGGCGCCGACGATGCTTACCCTAAACGAGCGAACAAAGACCTCTCGTATCGGTACTGACCACCGCCGTAGAAGAGATCACCGGGCGACGATCAGGGAAAGCAGCCGAGATCAGCGCTCGCGCTTCGCCCTCCGCTGTGGTCGGCGAGAGAAACTTGGGGAGTCTCTCCGAGCCCTAATTTGCCCTCTCCCTTCGAGGATTGACACGCTTGTTTTTTATGTCGGGTCGGCCACCGTCGTTGTTTCCTTTCGTTTCCGATTTCACGCCAAAATCGGATTTTAGACGAAGCGGAGGCCCACAGCTGGCTTGACAAACCAAGCCTAGGGGCCCAAAAACAAAGCCAAAGCCCGACCACTCGCTGCATTGGCAGTGGGTGCACCCACCAAAGGCTGCAAATGGCTCCTAAACCTCGAAATATGGTCCGAGCTCAGCTTGATAGAAGAAGCTTGTTCATGTTCGTTCCAAGCCAAATAAAAGTTAGAACACTAACTTCTCGTTAAAAATAAAATAAAATAAACAAACGTTATAGAGCTCATCGGGCTTGGCTTAAATTTAGTTAACATAGGAGTCGATTAAAGTTTGGCTTACTTTAGGACTTGTCTCAGTTCCACTCGATTTCCGATTTGAGGGGATTCCGCCTTGGAGCAAAATTCATGCCACGTCAGCAATTTTTCCCGCTTCAAGTCCGCAAACTAATTGGTGGATTCATGTTGGAGAATTACTAGATGCGCCCCAGTTTTTCTTTTATATATATATATATATATATATATAATGGAAAAGTACTCATATAAGCTAATTCTTACTTCTTTTTTACGGAACAAAAATGTAAAAAAAAAAAATTTGAGAAATAAGAATTTAGTTAACAGTATCATAAATCTATTTTTCATATTCATAAGCTAATTATCCTCAAACAGTATATCTCTAAAGAGATTGATTGCTTCATAAAAAAGTATCGTGAAAAATAGAGAAAATATATTTTCTACAATCTCTATCTTCTATTGATTGGTTTATAAAATGTGTTAATTGTAGAAAATTGATATTTTTCCTATGTAGTATGAAAAAGTTTGGAGTACATATTTAGCATTTTTCTAAGTACTGAATCCGATTGAAAATGGAGATAATATTATTTTTTGAGAATCCCTTTTTACCGTGACTTTTCATAAAACAGTTTATGAAGATATAGAGCCAATGTTTTATGATCATTTTCCTGGAATCAATAAAAAATAAAAAAAATTGAAAAAGTCACATTAGTTCTCTTTACATTTCCAATTTCCGCAAAGCAATCATATATTTGATTTAAATAGCTCAACAAATAGGTGGCCCACGAACGAGGGATCAAAAAAACACTTTACTAGGGCCCGCTGAAAGATCATATATGTCAGCCACAAGCCATCGTACTTTTCTGTTGACAGCTCAGCGGCGAAATGGCCCACGAGCCCACTGACACAGACGCCCGCTTATGTACTAACCCAAGATGTCTACCGCAGGTGTCTATCTTCTAGACGAGCCTCTACCGTGTTGCGCTGGTCTCAACCGAACAGCGGATTTAGTCAATTCCCAAGCCGAAGTGGGGCCCGTCAACCTTCTAGATATCACCGACCCAGCGGCCAGGCCCGAGTGAAGCGTTACCGAGGACAAGTCTCATTCTCTGAGAGAGCCTCTGTCGATTTCAAGAGCAAGTCCCACAACATTCGATTTCAAAAAACCCTAATTTATTTCTCTAATCCCTCTTCTTCCTCCTCTAATTAATTAATAATGTTTGCGATTTCTCTTCAGATTGTTTAGCGGGCTACTCAATTCGATTCCGCAAGGTAAGAATTTCGGTCAAAAAATCGATTTTTCTTTCGTTTAGTCCCGCAATTCGAGGTAGATTGAGTTGACTGATTATGGGAATTTTACTTATTTTTCAATTTTAGAAGGATTTGGGTGCGAAAAGACTCGATTTTTTGTATCTTGAGGTTCCAAAAATCTGATCTTGTTTCAGATATTTGGAAAGCAATGGGGAAAGGAGGAGGCTGCGTTCCAAGCAAGCAGAAGACCTCTCATAAGCGATCATCTGATGTTGCGAACAATGCCAAGGACAATGCGCCAATTTCAATGGAAGAATCCACCACTCAAGGCTCCACCCCTTTGATGACCTCAACCCTACCGCATTCGTCAGCGTCCAATCTCAAAATTTTCATTGTATTCTACTCAATGTATGGTCATGTTGATCTCTTGGCGAGGAAAATGAAAAAGGGGATCGATGGAACAGAAGGAGTTGAGGGGGTTTTGTATCGGGTTGCAGAAACGCTCTCGCCGGAGGTTTTGGTGCAGATGAAGGCACCAGAGAAGGACGAGAGTGTCCCGGTTGTGTCAGCGGCAGAACTTGAGGAGGCTGATGGGATTTTGTTTGGGTTTCCAACGAGGTATGGAGCAATGGCTGCTCAGATGAAGGCCTTCTTTGATTCCACGGGGCAGTTGTGGAGGGAGCAGAAGCTTGCCGGGAAGCCGGCTGGGTTCTTCATTAGCACGGGGACTCAAGGAGGAGGGCAGGAAACAACAGCGTGAGTGTAC
The DNA here is from genome assembly GCA_036321105.1 of Dracaena cambodiana. Classification (NCBI taxonomy): domain Eukaryota; kingdom Viridiplantae; phylum Streptophyta; class Magnoliopsida; order Asparagales; family Asparagaceae; genus Dracaena; species Dracaena cambodiana. Next base: position 49,467,669 of record JAYEPQ010000003.1, read on the forward strand.
ATTGGTTGCGTATATGTTATTTTGATTTGATCATTTAGCTGTGAAATCTAGCATACATTGAACTGTTTGTTTAAATTTAGCCTGATGATCATGTCTTTTCAGCAACTTTATGTCTCATTTCTTTAGTTTAGCCTAATGCTACACTTTTTTTTTTTTTGCTTCGGCTTTTCCTAATTGTGATTAAATTTAGACAATTGAAATTTATAAAAGGGCTGGACACCTGGACTATGAATTTGACATAAAAGAAATTTTTGACATAAAAGAAACTTTCAGAGGGAGCTCCCTGGAATGAGAACTAGAATTCTAGTTTGTCCTTTAAAGAAATTAACTTTTCAGCCAAAAGACTAATACTAGATTTGTTTACACTGTTTTAACCATGATGATGTGTGCATAGAATAGGTACTTGAAAAACTCATTATGGACAAGTTGCTGAAACTTAATATGAGGAAGGACCTAGATCCTATATATGCAAATTGACTGTGTGCACGTGTGTGGGTGTATGTATTTAGGATGCCTAGCCTTTAGCCTTTATATTGTGCTATGTTGTGCTTGACACATTTAACGTAAAAGCCATGAGGTGGCATGTAATGTATCGTCAACAATTTCGTGTTTGAGTACTTTGAGTTCTGAATATTGTTGTCAATTGTCATCCAGTATCCTAGTGTCTGAGGCATAGGAAAACACTAAACCCAGTGTTTAGGCAAACACTATTTTATCTGTAGATTATAACATTTTGTCAATCCTGTCCATGTTTGATTTATATCTGGAAGTGGGACCAAAATGGATCCTCTCTTTACTACTCCTGCCGATGCTTGTATTTGCACTTGTTGTGTAAGGTCACGTAAATTTGACATGGGGTTTTTACATATCGATCCCTTAAATCTTTAAAAAATGAATATCAATCCCTGAAAACTTCATATTTTGAATTTAATCTCCCAAAATATTTAAGTTACAATGTTTTAGTCCCTCCATTACCTATTCCGTCAAAATAAACCCCGCTTTATTTTTTTTTCTTTTTTATATATTAGTCAAATATTCGAAATATCCATGACTTAGATAGTTAGAAAGGGAAGAGGTCGGGTTGTTTTTAGGTTAGGGTTAGGGTTACGCATTCTTTCCTGGTAGTGCGGTTTCGGGAGTTCGGTGATCGAGCGAGTCCAGGCACGTGGCGGTTGGGCAATGGAAGTCAACGATCGAGCGTGGTAGCGGCGATCGGCGTGACTATAGGACTACGCATGTTCCTCTTCCCTTCCGATGGTGGAGGAGGTTTCGATTCGATATTGAGTGGTACTACTTCGTCGAAACATGAGCACTGGTTCTTGGATGCGCTCAACGGCAGGCCACTAGAACAGGATAGGTATGAGGCCTCTTCAATTGTATCAGAAGTGCCAAACCATCTGTTTGGGCTCGAAAACAGTTCGGATGAACTCATGAAACCAAAGACGAACATATCAGTTTCAGACCCCAGTTCGCCTGCACCAGTCGTGTCATCGCCCCATTACGGATCCACATCATCGGTGCACTCTATTATAGCCATCCCAAATGCTAAAACAGTTGAGATCAAGCGAGAGATTGTCGATACTCAAGTTGAACCAGAGCTGAGCCAGCAGGGTCGTCGGTGCTTCTTCCTTCTAGAGGCATTCTTGTTTGTTTTGTATTTGATGGTGTGTTGAATGTGACTTCTTGATTATTGGATTGATTAAAGGGAAATTCATCAAGATTGATTAAGGGAAATTCTAAATTGAATGTTTCAACAAAACACTTATTTTAACGCCCCGCATTCCAAGATATAAGTAGCGTTCAGCGACGTATTATAAATGAATACGCAAAGTCTAAAATACATTTAATAAATTGAATGTTACTGCTACTAAATCACACACATATGCACTGGAAGAATAATAGGAAGATAATAAACAATCTCTTTTTGTTCCAACAAAATATTAAATCGATCATGAAAAGATCCAAAGAAGGATAATATTTATTACAACTTTAAATTTCGAGTCTTAGAGATAACAAACTAAAGTGGATGAGGTAGTATGAAAGAATAAAATAAATAAAAATTTCCTAAATGACACCTTACAACGGAAATGCTAGTAATTGTCCGTTAAACTCTCGAAATGTTATTCCAGTTGTGATGGGTCCTGCTCTTCAGTATCCTGCAAATTATCTGAGCGTACCAAATCAGGGTCATTAGAACGACTTATCAAGTACTACAAGAGGAAAAATAATAATACATATGCACACTATGTGTATATATATCAATAGAACATGAAACTAAGTAAAATATTAAAAATCATGATAATATCAACAAAATGTATATTTTTAGGAAGAAATAGAACATGAGTTAAATTGTAATTCTCTTGAAAATGATAATGGTTAGTGGGTACTTTTATATACACATGTTATGGATAACTTTGTAGCATATTTATCTAAAAAATGATAGAGCATGTGAGATATGAAATCGTATTATGGATATCTTTTTCGTAATCTATTTGGAACTGTTAGAAGTAATGTGCCACATGTTTTACGAATATCCCGCATATACCTGGAACCACGACCATGATTCTCGGTACTATCCTAGAACGTACCGCTAAGTACTAATGAACATGAATACTGATGAGCCTAAGTTTCAGGCATGCAGCTCTATATAATAATTGTGATTCAGTAATCATTTTGAACCTCCATAGTTAGCTCCTTAAGTTCGATTGTACAATCTCAAAAATGTAAAACTCCTAAAATATGTGTACAGTTTATTCTTCGAGTTTCCCCTTAACCCCATGAATTTTATTATAATTTTTTTGGTGGCACATTTATTGTTTAATGTAAAATTCTAACTAAAATTACAAAGGGTTTACAATAGTCTCTAGTAAGATAATACAAAACAAATAAATTAAAAGATATAAATGATACAAGTTTTTAACCTGACTGGAACTTGATTTCCTGCCCTAAAGAAACACCAGCCATCATGTTCCAACATGATTCGCTGGGTGAAATCTTTGGCCCCAAACCAAATATTCCATTAAAATTGGTTTTCTTTTTCTTTATTTTTTTTGTTTGCTGTTCAACAGAACAGCCGGTTCTGTTTGGTGAACATAACAGTGTTATGTTCATTGAACAGAACAGGTTTATTTCCCTTTTTTTATTTCCTCTTTGTTCTGTTCACACAGAACAGAATATGGGAAGTTGAAAGTTGGTATTTTCTTCCTTCCTACATGGCTGCAAAATATCTAACTAATGAAAAATGTCAAAATTCATATGAAAGGAAACTAGCAATATGGATATGAAAAGTGAAACAGTGCAACTTCTTCCACAATGTGTAACTTATAACGCAAGATACTTCTAACTTCTCAGAATTAGCAAGTATCACTCCCAGACTAGACATATCTTAACTAAAGAAGAAAACTCTAAATAATTAACAAAATTTCAATCAGGTCCTTCCAATCAAATTAGTTAATTATGGAGCATAAATTGATTAAAGATCAAGGGCAGATTAAGAAATTCTATAATTATGCCAATACTCTAAGAATTGTTCTTGGGAAAAAAAACAAATTTTGTGGATAACGTATTACTATAGAACCTGAAAATTGAGTAGAACATAAGAATGCATCTTGTTGACTAGATGACCAAACTGTATAGGCTGTTATTAGTTACAAGCTTAACAAAAATATACCAAGGTGGCAAAATCTCCTAAATTAACAACATTTCAGAAAGGTTACTGCCTATGGTAGAAGTATATGCGTCCCAAGGCAAAATTGGAAAAAATAAAAAAAAGAATCTTTTGGTCTTACAAATTGTAGTCACGGCAACACAAAGCGAGAGATTCATGTAATCAGGATCAAAACAAATCTAAAAACAAGTTTATAAGAGCCTATAGTCAAGAGAGAGAATGCCAAGGGTTTTTAGTATTTGCACAAAAATGACTAACAAGTTTGATTAATTGATTGGGCTCCTAAGATACTTGTTTTTTTAATTCATTTCTATATTTGTGAAGAAATATACAGTCAGCCTAGACAAACTCAAACAATAAGTATAAATAAAAATACATGTTCATGAATTCTTCCAAAACTTATTAGCATCATAAAATTTATTAAAGATAGGAAAGTTAATAATACAATCCTCTAATACATATAATAAAAAGGCAAAAAAAAAATAAAATTAGAAATATTACTTGCCATAAAAATTCTGTTCCGAAAATTGACTGCAAACAATTTAGATTGGATCTCTTTTCCCCTTTCTCTCTTTCTCTTTCCTTTCTTTTCTTCTCTTTTCTTCTCCCTCTCTTTTTTCCTCCTTTTCCATTTTCTTCTCTTTTTTTCTCTTCTCTGCGTTCAAGAGAAAAAAGCTTTCTTCTCTATTTTTTTTTTGTTATTGTTCAATTTGTTTAGTTTTTAGTTTTTATTTAGATATTTAGGTTAATGTAAAATTACATAGGATAAGTTTAAAATTAACTAAATCATAACTAACTAAATTTGTTATTATCAAGTTAACTAGTATTTAGATAAACACAATTTTAAAGACAGTAAAAGATTAGATTTGCTAGACAATAATATTATCATTACTCTCATGTTTGTTTTTTAATTCTTTTAAGAAAAATATTTTTTTTTGGATTTTATAATATTGGGGTGCTACAATCTACCCAGCTTAGAAGAAAATTTCATCCTCGAAATTTAAAAGTAAATGCGGGAAGAATAATTTACCTGTATTGGTGAAGAGGTAAGGGTTTTTTTTTCGAACATCATATTCGAGCTCTCCAGTGGCATCTCCCCGTGAATATCGGTTCCAAACAACTAAAACAAGTGGAATTGACCGATTCTTCAGCATTTTCTCTTACCAATCTAAAATCACAACAGTCCTAGTATCGAAAGAGAAGTCTACATCCAATTTCAACTCCGAATAATCCAAAACATAGCTTGCGTCTAGAACATAACGCCTCAATTGTGATACATGAAACACATCGTGCACACCTAAAGATGAGGTAGCACCAACTTGTAAGTCACCTCTTCCACTCTTTCCTCAATTTCAAATGGCCCAATGAATTGTGGTCTCACTTCTCTCGTCTGCCAAAACGAATAACTTTTCAAGTTGGTAATATCTTGAGTAACACCTTATCAACAATCTCAAATTTCAAAATTCTCCGATGCAGGTCTGTCCAACTCTTCTGTCGATTCTGTATTGTCTTGAGGTGCTCTCTTACCACTCTGATCTTATTCACCATTTGAGTTACCAACTCAGGCCCAAGAAGTGTCCTTTTGCCTACATTATCCCAACACAACGGCGATCTATATTTCCTCCTATATAATGCTTCAAATGGAGCCATATTGATACTCGCTTGATAACTGTCATTGTATGAAAATTCCACTAAATGCAAGTGGTCTTTCCAAGACCCACCAAAGTCCATCATACATGCCTTCAACGTGTCTTCCAGTATCTGTATCGTTCTTTCTGACTGTTCATCCGTCTCTGGATGATAAGAAGTGCTAAGACTCAGCCGACTGTCCAAACTTTCCTATAACTTGGCCCAATATTGTGACCTGAACCTTATGTCCCCGTCTGATACAATTTCAATGGGAACTCCATGTAATCTGACCACGTCTCAAATATAGCGATCTGCTAAAATCTCTGTGCTCTGATCTACACGAAATGGTATAAAGTAGCCAACTTCGTGAGGCGATCTACTATAACCCATATACCATTATTTCCTTTTGAGCTACGAGAAAGTGCTGTTATAAAATCTATAGTTACTCTCTCCCACTTCCATTCTAATATAGGAAGTGGTTGAAGAAGTCCTCCTGTCTTGCAATGTTCGGCTTTAACCTACTGACACACTAGACACCTTGATAAATAACCAGCTCTCTCTCTTCATTCCATTCCACCAAAATTGGTGTTTTAGATCTTTGTACATTTTGGTACTTCCTGGATGTATCGAATATGCAAAACTGTGAGTTTCTTCCAACACATGCTTTCTAACATTCGATAAAATTGGAACGAACGATACAGAGAAGATTAGCATGGCCCCAGCGCGAGGTTAACACGCAAAAATCGTGAAATGGTCCAAAAATTTTATTGTAACACCCCAATATTATAAAATCCAAAAAAATTATTTTCTTAAAAGAATAAAAAAATAAACATGATAATAATGATAATATTATTGTCTAACAAATCTAATCTTTTACTATCTTGAAAGTTGTGTTTATTTAAATACTAGTTAACTTGATAATAACAAATTTAGTTAGTTTGGATTTAGTTAATTTTAAACTTATCCTATGTAATTTTACCTTAACCTAAATATCTAAATAAAAACTAAAAACTAAACAAATTGAACAATAAAAAAAAAGATAAAGAAGGAAGCTTTTCTCGTTGAACGCAGAGAAGAGAAAAAAAAAGAGAAAAAAATGGAAAAGGAGGAAAAAGAGAGAGAGAGAGAGAGGAAGAAGAACAGAGAAGAAAAGAAAGGAAAGAAAGAGAGAAAGGGGAAAGAGATCCAATCTAAATTGTTCGCAGTCAATTTTCGAAGCAGAATTTTTATGGCAAGTACTATTTCTAATTTTATTTTTTTGCCTTAAAAGAGGAATATGTTATTAATTTTCCTATCTTTAATAAATTTTATGATGCTAATAGACTTTGGAGGAATTCATGAATATTTATTTTTATTTGTACTTATTATTTGAGTTTGTCTAGGCTGACTGTACATTTCTTCACAAATATAGAAAGGAATTGAAAAAAAAAGTATCTTAGGAGACCAATCAATTAATCAAAATTGTTAGTCATTCTTTTGCAAGTACTAAAAACCCTCGACCTTCTCTCTCTTGTGTATAGGCTCTGATAAACTTGTTTTTAGATTTGTTTTTATCCTGATTACATAAATCTCTCGCTTTGTGTTGCTGTGAATGTGTTGATGTGACTACAATTTGTAAGACCAAAAGATTCTTTTTTTTTTCTTTCCAAAATTCTAATGTTCTTTTACTTCAGTTTTTTGCTTTGGGATACATATACTTCTACCATAGGCAGGAATCTTTATGAAACGTTGTTAATTCAGGGGATTTTACCACCTTGGTATATTTTTGTTAAGCTTGCAACTAATAACAGCCTATACAATTTGGTCAACTGGTCAACAAGATGCATTCTTATGTTCTCAATTTTCAGGTTCTAGAGTAATACGTTATCCACAAAATTTGTTTTTTTTCCGAGAACAATTCTTAGGGTATTGACATAGTAGGATTATAGAATTTCTTAATCTGCCCTTGATCTTTAATCAATTTATTCTCCATAATTAACTAATTTGATTGGAAGGACCTGGTTGAAATTTTGTTAATTATTTAGAGTTTTCTTCTCTAGTTCAGATATGTCTAGTTTAGGAGTAATACTTGCTGGTTCTTGAGAAGTTGGAAGTATCTTGCCTTACAAGTTACACATTGTGGAAGAAATTGCACTGTTTCACTTTTCGTATCCATATTGGTAGTTTCCTTTCATATGAATTTTGAGATTTTTTATCAGTTAGATGTTTTGCAGCCATATAGGGAGGAAGAAAATACCAAGTTTCAACTTCCTATATTCTGTTCTGTGTGAACAGAATAGAGAACAGAATAGAGAGGAAATAAAAAAAGGGAAATAAATCTGTTCTGTTCACTTAACAGAACCGGCTGTTCTGTTGAACAACAAACAAAAAAATAAATAAAAAGAAAACCAATTTTAATGGAATATTTGGTTTGGGGCCAAAGATTTCACCCATCGGATCATATTGGAACATATGGCTGGTGTTTCTTTAGGGCAGGAAATCAAGTTCCAGTTAGGCTAAAGGCTTGTATCATTAATCTCTTTTATTTATTTGTTTTGTTATATCTTACTAGAGACTCTTGTAAACTCTTTGTAATTTTAGTTAGAATTTTACATTAAACAATAAATGTGGCACCAAAAAAAATTATAATAAAATTCATAGGGTTATGGGGGAACTCGAAGAAGGAACTGTACATATGTTTTAGGAGTTTTACATTCTTGAGGTTGTACAACCAAACTTAGGGACCTAACTATTGAGGTTTTGGGTGATTATTGAATCATTATCATTATATAGGGCTGCACGCCTGGAGTTTAGGCTTATCAGTATTCATGTTCATTAGTATTTAGCAGTACGTTTTAAGACAGTACTAGGAATTATGGCCGTAGTTCCGGGTATGTACGGAATACTCGTAAAATATGTGATACATTACTTTTAACAATTCCAAATAGATTAAGAAAAAAAATCCATAATACGACGTCATATTTCACATGCTCATTCATATATATATATATATATATACTTTGTGGTTATCCATAACATGTATATATAGACGTAGCTACTGACCATTATCTTACTTAAGACAACTGCAATTTAACTCATATTCTATTTCTTCCTAAAGATATATATATTTTGTTGATACTAATATGATTTTTAGTATTTTACTTAGTTCCATATTCTTTTATATATATACACATAGCGTGACTATATATTATTATTTTTCCTCTTGTAATATTTACTAGGTCGTTCTAACGACCATGATTTAGTACGTCCAGATAATTTATAGGATAATGAGGAGGACCCACCAAAACTGAAATAATATTTCGAGGGGTTAACAGACAATCAGTAGCGTTTCCGTTGTAAGGCGTCATTTAGGAAATTTTTATTTATTTTATTCTTTTATACTACCTCATCCACTTTAGTTTGTTATCTCTAAGACTCGAATTTTAAAATTGTAATAAGTGTTATCCTTCTTTGGATCCTTTCATAATCGATTTAATATTTTGTTAGAACAAAAAGATATTGTTTATTACCTTCCTATTATTCTTTCAGTGCATATATATGTTATTTAGTGGCAGTAGCATTCAATTTATTAAAGGTATTTTATGTTTGGCGTATTCATTTATAATACGTCGCCGAACGCTACTTATATCTTGGGGTGCGGGGCGTTACAAATTCCAATTATTTTGATGGATTGATTAAAGTGAAATTCTAAATGCGCTCAAGATTAAGTACATTCTTTCTGGATGCTGGGACAAACTCAAGATTACAACCGCTCAAAACTAGATTAGGTAATATCTCTTATCGCAAGATTTAGAAGTCGATTAGGAAAAATTTACTTCCCGATAGACGAGCGCGTCGGATGTGTGCCGTTTGCACAACCCATGAAACACAAATTTTTTGAATCTAGTAAATCATCAAAGGCACAACAACAACATGATATTACTTGCCATATTTTGTAAAGTTATCCTCTTGCAACAGCTCCAAACAGTCACGTTAGTGTTAGGTATACAAGTGCATAATAAGGAGAAGGTAACTAATTTCCATAGTTCCCAAATACATGAATTCTAAAATCATTCAAATAGATATCAAGATACTCTAAAGAGAGCAGCCAACATTAATCAATACGAGTAGAAAAAAATTTTCAGCCAAGCAATTGAAATATACCAGCATGAAAGAGAGAGAGGAAAAGAATGGAGAGGGGAAACCAACCAACAAGAGAGAAAGAGAGGAGGATGGTGAGGGAAACCTAACCAAGAAAAGAGGAAAAGATGAGGAGGAAGGAAAGAGAGAAGGGAGGGAAATAACTGAATTTTCCTTCCCTTTCCGGGGGTATAAAGAGCCAAAAAGTTAACTTGGCTGCGGAAGTGATACAGGGGGGACTAAAACGGTGTAACTTAAATGGGGGACTAAAACGGTGTAACTTAAATGTTTTGGGGGACTAAAATCAAAATATGAAGTTTTCAGGGTCGATATTCAATTTTTAAAGATGTAAGGGATCGATATGTAAAAACCCCATTTGACATGTAAAGATTGTTATCAATCTCCATGGGATATAAAATTATGATGCATAATGTGAATTCTAATGCTTTCTATATGAGAATAGGAGTCCTAAGTCTGTAGAATCCTTTTCAGATCTGTTATGCTTTGACCTTTTAATTGACATAGGTCTACTGCAATAGTACTTGAGTCATCTATATAATCATTTTCAGATGTTGTTATTCAATTATCTGAGTAGGTTGAATTTTTTATCGTGTATTTCACTATTTCCATACAGCTAGTAATTTAATATGTATACTTGTATTAAAAGGTTATGTGTCTGTATATATAGCTAAAGGTAACCTTAATTGGACTTTCAGATTGAGTTTATTCTAATCTATGACGTAATGCAACCTGAAAACTGATCTCCTTGGCCAACTTGAATTTCAATATGAGGACACTCTTGTATCTTATATATGTGTCAAGATTGGACACTGATATAAGCTAGACGTTTGTTGCCCCATAATTTTGCCATTTGTTCAGATATTAGTCTAGTATTAAGCTAGACACTTATAATACCTTGAAAAGGAAAGAGGTGATGATGGTTTTGATTTGATTTACCAATGGTGTCAATATGCCAAGATTCGTGGTGCTCATTGGAATGCCTTTGAAATTCCATTTGGAAATATTATCAAAACGACTGTAGTATGAATATTTATCATCGTTTGCTTGATGTTTGTAATGATGTAGAATAGTTGCATTTCCAATTTCTTGATTATACTGCTGGATGGCATCTTGTTAGTAGCGGCTGCCAAATGATAATAGTAACATATAGATATTTGTTTATCTAAGGATTTGTTTGAAATTTTGTTGTCTTACTGGAAACATGGAGGTCGAGCATTTGTACGGCATAGAACTTTTACCGTATGGAATAACTTGTTGGTTGATAGGCTAGTTTTCTATCTTTTGAAATTATGATTGTTGTGCACAGAGTTTCTGACAATTACTTTTGCCAAAATTTTTCTTTCAACCAATTTTTTTAATGGATGCCTTGGTATTACATATTTATGGTTTTTGACATTATACATTAATTTTCCCTAAGAATGGTATTGATGACAATAAACCATGCATTTTCCATCTGAATGTTGTTAGCTTTCAAGCACAATTTTATGTAATTTGACTAGCTGGAAACCTAACATCAACATCCAAAATTTCTTTGCCAAATGGTATGGAGAAGGGAGTTTTATCGTACAAGTATATACCATTATACCCTTGATAGCCTGTTGGAAGGTAAGAAAACCTATCTTCATTATGATACGCTTTAAGCTTTTGCAACAAAGGAGCAAACTCAGCAACCTTCGAGGACGAGGAAAGAGAAGGTAAAGATGATAAATTTGCTACAGGCAATCACGTACACCTCTGAGGTGTATAAGCCTGATAGTGAATCAAAAGTCCTTCCTAGAGTTCATTTTCTTTATAAACATAAATTGACAGTTAGTTTCCTATTTTCTGCAGGCTCTATCATATTTTTAATGTTCACATATTTGTAGGATAGATCTTGAAATGCAAATTGATTTCATATTTTGATTTTATTTGGTTTAACAATTTTATAATTGTTTGTGTTGTTGCTGTGCTAATTTTCTAAATGCAAGTACTGGAAAGGAGAAAGTAGTTCTAGTTTCAACATTGATATGCATTTTAAGAGTGCCTGCAAGCAATTACCTGTGTTTACTTGCATTTCCCTATTTCCTGCACAACCGATCTTGCACGTCGCTTAGTAGGAAATGCCCCAATAAAATTCAATTTTTGATTCATATCATAATATGTGACAATGTTTTCTGTTGGCTGTCACAGGCCAACCACAACCCTCCCTTTTTATCTTGCTAAAAACTTTAAGCACTGTACTAGCAGAGTTCTTTACTGATCTTATCCTTAGTAAGTGGATAGAGTTTTGTTGTTTATTAGCAAGGTTTGAAATCTTGGAATTGGTTTCGTAACGGACAGAGGTTTGTTACTTATTAGCAAGGTTTAAAATCTTGGAATTGATTTCATAACGGACAGAGGTTCGTTGCTTATTAGCAAGGTTTAAAATCTGGGAATTGGTTTCATATTGGCTGGTGTTATATGGTTTCAGAAATTGCAATAAAATATCCGCAACATTGTCATTTGCCAATATCATTTTAGTACCAATATTATAGGGTCTATATCGTATTTAATAATCTTATACTATGTTGATACATCTCAGTGCCGACCGATATTTATAACGTTGCTTTGTAGTTGCATCTGATTTAAAGTATGGGGTCTCTTTTGGGACATGACTAAGAACTGCAGTGATATACACGTATATAAAGGGCTTGTCCTAGTATGAAGGGCATAAATCAAGAATTGATCTAAATCATTTACCTTGAAATGGAGGTATTTAAGCTTGCAAGGTAACATCTAGTCATGAAGGGCTAAAGCCTACCTCTGCACATGTACAACTTAGCTGACACACTTCTTAAGGTGCCGAAAGTATTATCTGTGGCTATATGCTTAAGTTAGTAAGAAACTTTTTCAGTGTCAACACAATAAAATGCATAACATAATGCAAGTCAAATCATAGAAAACCTAAAGTTTCACGAAGCCAAACAATAAAATGCCTTACATGATGGATCCTCATCATCTCTCAAAATTATCGGCTAGAGCATAATAAGCCTACCAAAAGAAAAGGGATATCAACCTGTATCAAAACCGAAATTAACTGGCTAATTGCTGCCCAAGGACTATGGACCATAGAATGGCTGCCCTGAAACCTAGTTAATTGGAATGAAAAACTATGTTACTAGTGTGATGTTTAAGTTAATTGGAAGGAAAAGCTATGTTATTTAGCTATAAAAAGGCTCATCTGCTCATCGCAAATTGAGGACTTACTTTCTTCATTTATCTCCTTCCCGGTTGAAATGATGATCCCAGTCCCCCGGTCCAAATTCTTGATCGGTAGAGCTCTCATTCTCTGTCTGGTCGTGTGATAGGTACTTTGCTTTCTGTATTTCTTATGTCTTTCTTATTCTATTATTTTCATATATCATCTATATTCAGTCTTACTTTTGTTCTTATTTACCCTCTTCTCTTCTCTGTAAGTTAACTGGAACTAAAACAATGATATTAGTTACAATGTTTCAAATTCATTCAACTGAAGAGCGCCCCTCCAATTCTCGGAAGACAAGGAAAATCTAAGCAGCGTGTATTTTGCAGTAGGAAATTGCATTTATCTGTAGGGCCAAATCAAAGGACTTAATAAGAACTCATTCCTTTCCCTTAACAAACGAGTAAATTGTTCTTAAAATTTATGGACATACCAATGTTTAAAATAGCGATAACGATAACGTGACGTTTTGCTTTTGTTAGGTTATGTCGTATATAACGTAACGCGTAACGTAGTTTATGCAAATTCCTATTTATTCAATAAAATTGTATAAAATAATTTTTATAAATTTAAAAAATTTAAAATTTATAAAAAAGAATACAAAAACATTTTACAATACAGATTCATTCTAATTTTATATTAAGTTTTATAATAATTCTCACATTTACCTTCATAAATTATGTTAAATCTGCAACCATAATTTTAGTTATCATCTAAACATAAAAATAAGGTTACAATTTTTTAAATTTAATTCCAGTTATTATTATTGTTGTAATTTATATTTTGTAATGTTTAATTTATCTTATTTGTAATTGTTGATTTTAGTTTAGCTAAAAATTTAATAGAATCAATAAAGTAAAAAATTCCAACAACCAGAAAGGAATTACAATAAGTGAATAAGGAAACAATAGTAAATAAGCAAGTTAGTAATTTTATAAACAATCAAATAAGCCAGCAAATAATCAAGAAAATTACAACAATTCGTTAATAATCAACTAAATAATCAACAACAATATAAAAATTACTAAAGAATAATAGAAAATAACGTGACATAATAACATAATATAGCGTAGCATTACGTAAAATAACATAAAAAACGTATTATTACGGTGCATTGAGTTATTTTCAATTGTTACGTAGTGCCGGAGGGTTTTATTAGGTTTCGTAACGCAATATAATGGGTTTCATGAAGTGTTATTTTCAACATTGGGACATACATAATCTCACCATTAACTGTGAATATCATGTTAATCTAGTTTCTTCTGTTTTGCAGGTGGACTGCAATCACCCAGTTGGCCCACCACGGAATGCTCTTCGTTCCCATTGGTTACACCTTCGGAGCTGGTATGTTCAAGATGGACGACATCCGCGGGGGCTCTCCATATGGTGCAGGAGTCTTCGCTGGGGATGGAACAAGAGAACCCAGTGAAATGGAGCTTGCTCTTGCCGAGCACCAGGGCCAGTACATGGCTTCCGTAGTCAAGAGGCTTGCGCATTCTTGAACTGCCAATTTTTTTGAGCCTCACCCTATTTTCTCACCATTCTCTTCGTCTCATCAGCAACTGAAGTGATTTAATCTGGCATGATCGCCCGAGCGTTACTCTGTAATTATCTGCATATCATTTCTTTTGTTCTCTATTTGTTTTATATAACAGTAGTGTGTATGGTTTTGAATAAGTTGTAGGATTTTGTTTACTAGTGTTACATGGTTTGGTGAAGAGCTTGTAACTTTACTGTCGTTAAAGTGAAATTTTTACCTACAGGTACCGTGGTTATTATTTTGTGCGTATCCGTCTCTCTTTCTTCACTTTTTTTTTTTTATCATTATTCTCTCCATAAAAGGGTTAAAGATTCGATCTGTTGTCCCCAAAAATTATGTATGGACTCAGATACATCAAAAAGTCAATATTTGAACTATGAAGTTACTTTCATATACACGATATGAGTTCAGTTACTTTAAATTCATTTTCTAAATGCCATAATAAACTGGGTACATAGTATATGAGATTGTCTTGAATCAAGTATTATATTAGTAGAGGATACTTATCTCCAAGTCTCTGTTGTTAAAAGTTTGTTTTTCACTAGACTCTAGCTCTTTTGAAAGTTATAAGAAAAATCAAACTTTGATTAGATACTCAAATCTAAGAATCTAGGTATTGGACATTTATTTGCATGTATAAAGCTAGTTAGAATTATTATGCATCAGGTGCACATTTCTTAGAATACATATTGAATTGCCTCCTGAGCTTGAAAAATCAGTAGATAAATTTATAAAACGTTACAATTACATTCAATAATTAGAATTTAATATCCAATTAAAAAATAATCAGAGTGGAGAAGAGAAAGTAATTCAACAGAAAACTCTAGCTTGCTTCTTATTGATGACCTTACTTCTTACGAAAAAAAAAGTGCAATGTTTTTATCGCTTACTTTCTACTTCAAACACCATGACTTTCTTCTCGCGGATGACTTGTTGGTCTTTCTTCTTCATAAGTGGTTGTAAATCTACAGGTTTGGGCACAAACATTCATGGTACATCATACTTTGAAAATGTTTTTGTCGAGTTACTAAAAAAAAAAGAAATGAAAGATAAATTACGGACCATGTTAGCACACCTCCTAAAGTGGTGACATATACCCATGCTATCATAAATTAAAAATCACTGGATATTTAAGTACTATTCATCTGTTCGATTCATAAAAACCAACTAGGACGAATGCAAAAGTGTCTCTCATTGAAAAGACAAAGCAAATTTGTCCAAAATTATTCTACTTTCGAATTCATCTTAGGACAATTCCCGAAAATTCGGTGTGTGCCCTCAGATATCCTCTATGTGCAAGTACAGTCATTTTGTCCCGTTCCCCGGTCCAATATTCACACCTGGAGTCGATTGTCGGGTAATAGGGTTATCGGGTAGCATTTGTTGTTTTAATCGGGTAAACATCCACACCCGATTCCATATTGCCCCTGTTCTTTGTACTTGTACGAAACAAAAAGCCTAAGCTTTTTTGTCCGAGGAAGAGGAAACCCTAGCGCCAATCGCCATGGCGATTGCGAGGACGGGAGTTTTCGTCGACGACTATTTGGAGTGTAAAATCCCAATCATTTGACAATTCCTTCGTTCTTTATTATTATTTTTTTTTTTCAATTTTTCAATTTTTTCTTTAAAAATTTATTTGCAGATTCGAGCACATTGGCAGCAGAGCTCCAGCGGCATCTCTCCACCATGAGAGAGCTCGACGAGAGAGCTCTAGGTATGTTGTTACTGTTTCAATTTACCTCACCGAATCATGTCAATTGGTATTTTGTTTTGTAGAATTTGGGAAATTCTATTTGACGCACCACTTTGTGCAGTTAGCCCATCTCCTAGAGTGGTAATAAATTACAAGTTTACCATTATGTTTTGTGACCATATTTTTTCCCTGGTTCACACAGTTCGGGAACTAAGTATCGACTGAGAAAGTTGGGAGCACCGAGCTAAGTGGTGTACTCAAATAGAATTTCCCATAGAATTTGAATTTATTTTTATTCTCACTGTTACGCCTCCCTAACATCTGTCCCTCTCCACTACATTGCCTTCTTCCTAGTGCCGAAATGGGTAATCAATGAAATCCACTAAATCCGCTGAACCTTCTTTTGGATAGGATGTAACAACAAAATTGGGGCCTGTCTCATAAATTGGAACCAAGTATGCAAATCCAAATCTCATGGTGGCCTAGGCATCAGAGATCTCAAGCTGTTTAACATCGCACTAATTTCCAAATGATGGTGGTGGTTCATCCCACCAAACTACTCCCTCCCTTGGAATGCCCTATTCCTCTACTACTAGCAACATCAACCGGCACTTAACCTCTCCACCACAACTCCACCAAAATGCTCCCCCTTCTGGTGCAGTGTTGTTGTATATTTCCCTTTTTTCAAATTGTGATCGTCTGTTCTACAACAGGACAAGAAATCACATAAAATTCACTAGATTAGCGATCAATTACTGGACTCAGCCTTCCCCTCTCTATTGCAAATCGCATCAAGCCAATATGCCACCCTTGCTTCTCAGATTCACAATGACACTTGGACCCTCTCTTTTAACTATCTACTCTCTCCCCTGTGCCTTCAGCTCTCTCACCACTCCAACAAATTTACCCATCCCCTTTCACACAACACCCCTCTCTTAATACTTTAACATGGACTCTCAACAATAATGGATATTTTTCAGTAGCATTTCTCTACCACCACATCAACCCAGCATCTCCAACAAGCATACCGACATCCATAATCTGATCTGCATCTATTCCCCTTACAGTCAAATTCATAGTATGGCTCGCATTAAATGACAGTTACCCATTTCATAAATTCTCTTGGCACAACATAACCGCAGCTTTCTACTTCCCCTTATGCCACTCTATCTCAGAAACCTCTAGTCACATTTTTCTATCATGCCCATTTACATACCAAAATTGACAACATTTCCTCTTTCTATATACCTGCCACATCTCCCTCCATCCCTACAAGCATTGTGGTATCACTAGTGTTGACGAAGAGCAGTGTTCAAAAATCTAGAGAATTCGGACGAGTATTCGTCCAATTATTTGGACTCGGAAGAGAAACTAGGTATGAGTCACAAAAATCGCTCAAAAACTCGGACAAAATGAGTACTCAGAGTACTTGGCCGGGTACTCTCCGAGTAGGAGTTAATGAATATTGGGTTTCTTTTGGATTTTTACCCGCTACCTAAATTTGAACTATGCATTATAAACGCAGAGTCGAGCTAGGGTTCTGCGATATTCTTTTGTCACTTCCCTCAGTTCCTGACCCTCAACCCTAACCTGCGATTCTCCTCAGCGATTAGTTCCTCCCTATTGGCGACCTCCGTCGGTGGAGATCTTCTCCGGTAATCTTTTCGGTCTCTCTCAATTTCTTTGAGTTTCTTCCTTTTCGACCTCTTAGGTCACGGTGCTCTATAAGGTGGAGTTAAAATTTTTCTTTATATTTACTTCAATTTTAGTTTATTTGTGCATTGAATTTGCCTATATCTTTTGATTGCGGGTTTCGCTTGGGTTATGATTTTCGATTGTGCATTTGGTTTGGTTTTGAAGCTTCGGTTGTGGGTTTTGAATTGGTTTTGGGTTTCGGTTGTAGGTTTCGATTTGGCTATAGCTTTCAGTTGTGGGTTTTGCTATGGTTTTGGGCCTTTAGATCTCTGTGTGATTGTGTACACTGTGTTTGATTTTGCTTCTTGTTGTTTGACTCTGTATGACTGTGTAATCTATGTGAACTCTGTGCTTGACTCTGTGCACTGTGTCTAGTCTTGAGTTCTTGGCTTCTTGGTGCATGTCTTTATGCTTGACTCTGGACTCTCTGTGACTGTCTGATTTTGGCTTCGGAATTTTGTTGACTGTGGAGGATTGATGCGATATTTTTAATATGATGAGAAAAATATTGGCAAATGAATCAAATGATTTTCGACTGCTTTCGGAACTGAATGGAGATGAGGATGTATACAAAGATAAAGATGTTGACTATAATGCTCCTCCGAACTAGGAATTTGATGATGAGAATGTCCAATATGATGACGATATTGAGTAGGTATGTACCGTATGTTTATGATTCAAGAGATTTACTTGAATATATTTTATATTGTTTGATTTTGAGTTTCGAAACTATATATTTTTTATTACATATTTTTGTATGCATAATTATATTAAAATATTATTATTCCGAGTCCTGAATATGTACTTACCGAGTACGCCGAGTACTCATTACTCGCTCTCGGACCGAGTGATCATTGAAACGGAGTTTTAGTACACTGACGATGAGTCTCCTTGAATATTTCCCAGTATGGGACACTACCACTCTAGTATATGTGAAAGAGCATAATAAGTGGATATTCCAAAATGGCTATGGGACACTCTCTCCATCATCCAAAGCATTAGCTACTACACTGGAACTTGGCTCCAAAAATAGACACTTCTTTATTGTTTTATGCTGTTTTCTTCTCTTTGATGCTATATATATATATATATATATATATATATATATATATATATATATATATATATATATATATACTATTTTTTAACTCTAAGAAATATACAAGATGACTCCATGTTGTCTTTTTTCTCAATTTTTTTTTTTTATATTCCCTCTGTTGATCGATAGTATATAGTTCGTCGATAAGAGATTGATGTCACTGAACAGTGCATGGTGAACTTGAAAAGTATCTATACAGTAGTTGCTGAATGATTCGAATAAGTGAAATGTATTTGTTTTAGGATTCCTTAAACCATTTCTGCTTACTAAATTGTGTAAAGTGCATTGATTAAATCATTGATTGTCATTGTACCTCCAGGTTCCAGCTCTGTTCTGTCGCAAGGCAATAACAAATGTATACAGCGTATTATTTGTACCATGAAAACTTTGGATTATTCTATAATTAGTGTGCTCTAATTCGTCCTTGAGGGGGAAAAAATCCTAATGGTTATCTTTGTGTGGTACTATTTCCCTTCTAATACTCGTAATTCAGTAGGCTAAAAAATTAACCATACATGTGTGCGAAGACATGTGTGCGAATAAAATTGAACATTTATGCTTTTTTCACATTATTATGATATTCTTTTTTTAATTTCCCTGTTTTTATATCAGTTTATTATTATTTTTTCCAAATACAGGATTAATCAACCAGACAAGAGATCAAACAAAGTACTGCTTGGGAATACCATATCACAACTCAAAGAAAGCTGTACTGGAAGATGATGAGGAGGCATTTGAGAAAATGAAAAAGGAAATAGAAACTAACCAGGAAAATGCATTGAGTCTTTGCACCGAGAAGGTCCTGCTTGCACAGCAAGCTTATGATCTTGTAAGGTCCTTCATTATGCTGAAATCGCACTATGTTATGCAATGTGATCACACAATAAGTTTTCTATTTCTATTATGGGCTATTTTTATCATAAAGAGTCTCTATATTCAAATCTTCTAGGATTAGTTTAGAATAGATTAAACTGATTCACAATATATTTTTTAAAACCTGAAGCATGCACATGTTCTTCCCCAAGGTATTTTGCTTTATGTGGGTGTTAACTTGCTTTTTCCTTAACTTGCATACTATGGTCCGGTAATTCATTGTTGATAACATGATTATGAGCTGATATAAGCAAGCATCATTGCTTTTAAAGATGTGCGCGTGCACATTCACTTCTTTTATGCAACTTTTATCAAGAAACATCATAATATGTTTTACAGTTCAAAATGGACCACTATGAGGATGATAAATCATTGCACTAGTACACACGAGTCTAGTATCTAGTAATTTGTGTGCATTAAGTTTTAGCTCCTGACAAGAAGTTGTTTCTCAATTTACAAGCTAAAGAATTTGAAACTTGCCAGATGAAATTGAAATATACAAATTGAGGAAGCAATTTAGGGAGTCTTTCAATACCTCAAAAAATTTAAGGAATCTTTCGAGCCTTTATTATGGAATGTTACTTTGCTAAAAGTAAATGAAGAAAACGAGGGTGCAGCTCAAATTGATTGCCATAAAATACTTAAAAAATGACCTTTTTTGTTGTATACTATCAATATTTGCTCCTTATATTGGGGTCGAGGAAGATGGTGTTCGTGGAACTAAGTGAGGATGGATAATTGGAGCAGTTCTTCTAGACTACTGTGTCATTATAGAATATAAATTAAGTCAATGTGCAACTACCAAAAAAAATGTGTGTAGCCAAAATAAGATGCTGTGATGGATGAGGGAGCAATATGTTCAGATATAGGATAAAAATAAATGTATACATAAGCAGCTAGAGATTGCTCCAGTTAAGGATACGATGGCAGAAACTTGCTTGAATTTGTCGGGAGTGTGCAATAGTGTTCAACTAGTATGCGAGTCTGGCAAATGGTCAGGAGAAATGTTTATGGTATAGCTGAAAGAGTGACAAGAACTAGAGGTAGTCCAAAATGAATAGCTAAAATTGACAGATTAGTTGGCCCTTAATGGGTTTGGATGGTAAAAAGGAATAATCTAGCTGATGTCTAAGTTTTTGTATATAGGTTTGTCTTATGTTGTTGTTGTTGGTGGTATTAATATAGAAGTTTACCACTTGGAATCAGTTGTTTCCATCCATAAGTTATCTATATTTGTATATGTAGGAAGAAAGTTGATATAGATTTTTATTCGAGAATTAGTTGCAAAGCGTAGTCATATAAATTCTCTTTTTGATGCTTCTCTTTGTTGTTGAATGATGTGTACTATGTTGATTTTCCCAATGATGGGTAGGACACTTATTGACCTCTGTTTACCTCAAAAGTATGTACAAGATGAAGTATTTATGGTTTATACACAATTTTATCATTGTAATGGCTCCAATATGTGAATAGCAATAGAATACATATTTATGTGAGTTATACACATATATTTCTAGATTGCACAAATATAATATAGTTGTGTTCCCTTGTCTAGAAAGGGGACTCGCTGTATCTGACATGCATTTTGACACTCATGTCCATGTCTATAGATCGTGGGATTTTCCATGACCAGTATCGGTTCCCTTGGCTTTTCATGGGTGCTAACTGATTCTCGGCCAGTGGTGAGTAGTTGATGCATGGAGTGTCTGATTCTCAAGGCAACAAGAGGACTTGAATCCTGAATTTCAGCAACTAGTAATAAATCAACTTTTGGGAATTATGGAAAGCATCAGATAATGAACTCGATGATGAAACTAGAACCAATTGCAAGCATGTCTATAACTTTATTTAGTTTCTAAACAAGCCCAAGTTGGGCAGAAAACTGTTAGCTGATGAGATAGAGATGGTTCAAACAAGGCAGACATATTCAATCCTAATTATGGGAAATTTGAAATTAGAAGATCTGTTGCATATTTTGAGAATCTTTTAATATGATCCTGTTAGCAGTTGGATGAAAACCTTCTATGAGTTTTAATTGGATTGGGAGATCTATAGATATCTTTTAGGAGTTTCATTTCCTAGAAAAAAGATGTTATCATGTAATCACACTGTAGTTAGTTGGAGTCCTACTGGCCTACCAACTGGAGAAGATAGACCTATGTCTTTAATAATAAACAACCTGGAGCTGTAAAAAGGAACAAGAGAAAATAATAACCAGAATAGAGGCACAAATAAAATGTAGTTTCTACATCCAAAACTGTAGAGTAGGGAAAAGTACCTGCTCTAAGCAAAACCTAGGTATGGATAAACCCTAGAGCCCAAAAACATCGGAGAGATTATGAGTGAGCTAAGGGAGATGTATAGAGAGTGGGAAAAGGGTAAATATTTCATTCCTTATAATCATCTGAACTAAAAACTTAAGATCAAGAGATAAATTCTCCACTCTAACCATTAGAAACCATGCTTTATGTACACTTTTTAATCCGCCATCAGAAGTATGCAGGTGAGGATCTTCGATACAATCGATGATTCCCTCTGGTTGCGAACCCTACTCCCATTTGCCGTAGTAGTTTTAGTCAAGCAACATTTCTCTTAGCATTTATTCTTGTGGTGCTGATATTTTTTTTGACTTTATTATAGTTCTTCATGGTAATAGTAGTACATGTCCTCGTTTGAAGTTTGAGATCCTAAGACCTGTAACATCTTTCTTGTTATCCAGCTGCTAGCTAAATATAATGTCAATTATGACTTGAATATGGGAAATGATTTTGATTTTTATGTCCTCTTTTGCCCTGATTATGAAATGCGGATTATGGCCTGAACTTTGAGATCCTAAGACATGTTGAAAAATGATATCTCGAAGCACCCTCTTCCTTGTGATGGGCCAGATCAAAAGCGAGAATAAATTGCTGCACTTTTTTACTGGGAGAGCATTGCCTGTCATACCAACGACAACTGATTTATATGACTTTGAGAAAGGTATTTTGATAGATACACTTTCCATCTCTTGTCAATTTAGGTGCTTTGCTCCACATTAGTTAGAGGTGAACAAATAGTTAGAGCCGGTGGAGATCAGAGGATTTCGATTGTTTTCAAGCATAGGTTGGAGGCGAGACTCTGATCATTCTGCTCGCTGGAGTCCAACCGAACTCCAGCCGACTCCGGACTGGTCGGATGCGGTCGGAATACTACAGAGCTGGTCGGATTTTCATCAGCAAAAAGAGAGTTCTTCCTATGCACATACACACACACAGAGAGAGAGAGAGAGAGAGAGAGAGAGAGAGAGAGGAGACGTAAGGAGGGAGGAAGGGAGAGAGAGAGAGAGAGGAGCAAGGCAGCAGTTGGAGGGGAGGGGGAGAGAGAGAGAGAAGGGGAGAGAATATAACTAGGAACTCATCAACCCGACGGATTCTGATCGCCTCTGGTGACATTCCGACCGACTCCGAGTGATTTCAGATTCACATACACGGCTCTTACTGAACTCAGACCGAATTCGATTAGAGCTGGACGGAGTGGTCGGAGCGGATGTTCTTGTTTATCCCTAATATTAGTCATCATGAATGTATTGCGAGAACTTAAAAGTTCTAATTGAAGCTTAAGATACTTACAAGAACTTAATTATCCTAATTGAAGTTTATGATACCTCCGATATTGATGTTTATCCTTTCTTTATGCAGATAGAGAGCCATTTGAAGCGCCTTGATGAGGACCTGAACCAATTTGCAGAAGATTTAAAGCAAGGTAGTATGAACAGTACCCAGTTTATCTGTTACGTTACTTTTGATATCCATTACCTATCATGATATCCAACCATCTAGCCATTACCTAGACTTATTTTAAGTTATCTATTTATTTTGAATATGTATAATTAATGGTACTAAAATCAATCTGGAGCCTTTTAATTAAAAGAATTTAAGTTCTTTCTTTTGAAAAACTGGAAATATTATATCGAGCTGCCTGGAGTGTTGTTCTGGTTATTTTCTGCTGGCAAATTTCTTTTCAGTCTTTTCAGCAACTGAGTGCTTATTACTGTCAGTACTGTTAGTAGATATTTTCCTGTTGATGCTGCAGTTTCTTGAGCTAAATCATATTTTTTTTTTTGGAGAACTACTGCAGAGGGAAAAATACCGCTGGATGAACCAGCAATTCTTCCTCCACTGCCTATAATCATCAGAGAGGAAAAACGGAAGCCATCTGGCTATATAACTCCCCAGTCGAAGAGATTCAGAGAAAGGGAATGGGATAGGGAGCGAGATATGGACCTTGAGTTGATGCCACCTCCAGGAAGCCATAAGAAAATTATTCCTGTGTCTGTTGATGTAGATCAACCTATTGATCCTGACGAACCAACATATTGCGTCTGTCATCAGGTTATTCCATCCTTCCTCAACTGGAATATCTAATTTGATCTCCTAGGTTTGCATCTTTATTTCTCCTTGCGAGGTCCAGAGCTCACCAGGTCTTTTTAACCATTTTCTCTATCTTGCAGGTGTCATTTGGAGACATGATTGCATGTGACAATGAGAATGTGAGTTTTTGGTCTATACATGTGTTATGTAAAATTTTGTTTTTCCTTTCCATTCTGCTTATGATACAGTTTTTCTGTTATGAAGTATAGAACCCAATGTCATTCACATCTTTTTCATGCACATTTGATGCATATTTCCAGAAGCAATTAATTTGTTGTAGGAAAGTTCCATAACTGAAAGTAACCAAAAAAATTGCTTTACAGTGAAATTGCTCGTCCAGATCACCATTTCATTCTCCATGACATGTTTTCAACTCTCATTTTTACCATTTATACTAAAATCTTCTGTATGTTTCCCCTTAACTCCTTGACCTTTTAACCCAGACCAATGTTTCTCACATCAAATTGCTATTGAGCTTGCTATACATGGAAATCAACAGGAGGTTCACCTCACTTTGCTTTCTGATGAGCAATGTGACGGCGATTGTGAAACATGATCATTCTAAATTCTTGCTGGATTTACCCCCACATCATAGTATATTCATGCCTACTTCCCGACTGTACATTTGCCTTGCTTGTCTAATACAATGAACTATATATTTACTTGTATGAGTTTTTTTTTTCTATCTTCTTTAAGTATGTTGTCACTCAGAACTAGAGAATTTGACCTTTTTTATTCTATCTTGTTGATTATTTCTTGTAAGGCTAATTTTAACCTAGAACTTTTGAAACAACTCTCCGTAGTTCTTCCAGCTTTTTCTTGTCACTGAATTCTCCGCAAGTAAGACCTACTGGAGAACTTCTCTAACTGATTTGCAAGCTTCTTATATTCCTCATGGAAAGGTGTAAACATACATTATTGTTTCCAGTTGTAGCCTCATATGCACCTTAGTGCCTTACTGCCTTCCCAGGATTAAATCCTCGCATTCCCGTCCGCTAGGCTTTCTCTATTGGCATTGTGCAAGCACCTGTTGCCTTGGACTACCAAAATTACTGCCATCCTTTCCCTTTGTAAGCATAAGAAAAATGGTTCACTTCATGGTGTATGTAGCTTCCTAAATTAAAGACAATGAAGTGATTCTGCAAGATGTTTGTGCCTGATGTTCAAATCCAAACAAGCACTCCCACTCCCTTTCTGTTTCTTAGTCGGTTTAAAAATGTTTACTATCCCCATGTTTTGTTGCGTAGGCCCTGCTGCTTCTCCATCAGTTATATCCAGTAATTTACTTATGTTTTTTTGTGAATATTAACGGCGAACCAAAGTCATCCGCAGTCCATTAATAAGATAATAACAGAACTTACTACATAAAGTTTGTGGTTAAAGGCACCACTAGTTGACCTAATCAGCCTTGGTTACAAAAAGCAAAAATAAAGTCTCGCCAATGTTTTGTGCCAGCCCTTCATATCAGTTCTAAGCTCCGCATTCTTCTGTCGCATCCTGTATTCCTGGCTGTTGCAACTGTTCTGCACCTGAAAGTTCCCCTATCCACAACAAGGTGTCATTAGCTATAGCAGATGAACAAAATGTAACTGTGTATACGGTGTCCGTGAAAATTCTGCTATTCCGTTCCTTCCACATATTCAGTAATTTACTTTGCCTTGCCATGTGAGGTCCTTGCAGTTAAAGCACTGAACATGTTGACATTCACCCCAAGATAGGGATTCTATCCAAGGGATAAAACTCACTCCAGGTGAAGGGCTGATGAAAACTCAACTTCCCTAACCTGATGAGTTTTTTTTTTTTTTTTTTTTGGAATCAGATCATTTCTGTGTATCTATCCACCTATTAACTACAGGATAGTAACAAACACTTTATATTCATCATGTTGACAAAATTTGATACTAATTTGGTTTACCTACTTCAAACCAATGCTCTACAGTGTGAAGGAGGGGAGTGGTTCCACTACTCGTGCGTTGGCCTCACCCCAGAGACAAGATTCAAAGGCAAGTGGTTCTGCCCAACTTGCAGGCAACACCAATGAAGCTCTTATCCACCAAATCAAAGGTTACATGCAACGCTGTTTTCTGACACTTTGCTGAAAAGGAGCCTCAGGGGATTATTTACCTGCCTGCATCAAATTACTTACATGATCGGTTGCACTTGTTGTAATGTTTAAATTTATTTATTATAAGGGAATTCTTCAAATGTATCAGTATCTGTTGTGCAAGCAAAATGTTGTGTAAGAATGTACTGTTGTAAAATTAGAATTCCTCGCAACTTGTTCTTTCTGCTGTATATAATTTCAATGCGGAAAAAAAACCTTCTTTGGACCGTGGAGATTGCTTTGAGGAGCTTATTTTTTTATCTGAAAACTTATTTATTTGGTAATTATTTCTTTCCAAACAGGTTACGAAAAATAAAAAAATGGACAATGCAACAATGTTTATTAGCTAAGAACTTGTTTTGCATAATAAGTTGGGAACTTAATTTGTTTATAATTTGATAATTCTCATCATTTTAAAAGACAGAATCGCCAAGTATGCTCTTAAAATTCATTAGCGTTAAATCTTGAGGAGATATTAGCAGATAATACAGGATGTATCGCTTTAAAATGTGAAATAATTACCGAGTGAAATTAACTCCGATCAAAATATTTGAGGATATCAACCTCGATAAGTTTTTCTTCATTTCTTTTTCTTAGACAGACTAATTTGGTGACATGGGCCTTCATTATTCAATAGTAACACAATAAATCAAGATGATAGATTGAACCTCAAATTCTAGCAAAAATCTCCGATAATAACTAGCCACAACTATGATCATGTATTAGATAAAATGTTGTATGAAGTAAAACTCAAACAATGGGTTTATATTATATTTTTCTACACAATTGTTCATCAAGAAATTCTTCGTCTTCTGGATGAAATTAATATTTCACAGAATCACAATATATGAGCCTACAATCTGCATAATATCAAAGGATAATTTTTTTCGCAAGCCAAAATCAACAGGGGGCTACAGTGTAACATGAAAGAGTTAATTGGACTAACATGCAAAAATGCCCAAAAAATTTGAAAGAGGACGGCGGCGTCATTGCACCAAAAGATTTCAAATTTCACGGTACCCTCGGTTCCCCACCAAAACCGTACGTGGCTCGCTCCCCTCTGGTCTGAGATTTATTTTGTCTTTAAATGCAAACCCCTTCCTTATTTTTAAAACCCTAAAGAAACCCTCATAAATTCTTAGGGCTCTTTGAATTCCCTATCTTCTAGATCCAGAGACGGTAAAAACTTTCGGATCTGCGAAGAATAGATCAAGCTTCTCGTCATTCTCTTGGAGGTAATTTTCTTAAAAATCTTTCCTTTTCCAGTAAAAATCCAATCTTTTGGTATTTGGATCATGTTGCAGTGATAATCGGAGATGCCCTTTTGTCGACATTTTTATTATTTCCAACTGTGACTGAGATCTGAGCTTCTATTGTGCTAAAGGTGGAACTTTTATGTAGAATTTGCTTGAAAGTCACTACTTTTATCAGTTAAAGCGTGTTATTGTGAATAATGAGGGATGCTCTTTTGTCTCAAAACATATTAGAATTGCTGGGTCGCTGAAAGTTCTGATTCTTAGAGGGTTTTAACAATAAAATAGCATTCTTTTGGCAACTACAAGTTTTAGTGGGAACGCTTATTTACTCTCTACGGTTTATTTTATTTCATCGACAATAGAAGCTTGAGCTTATTATTGTTTAAAAAAGTAGCTTCTTTATATTGTTTTAAGAATAGAATCCTATCTTTTTTAGGGCAATTTTGGTATTTAATTTGAAGCTTGAGAGATGCCCCGTGATTCCCATGGATTATAGAGAGTTGTGCGAGAATATAGAGAAGAACGGAGCTGTAGTAGCGCAACATTTTGGTTTCAATAAATTTAAATGCTAAGAAAGAAATGTAGGCAAGAGAGCAAAAGTTTTGTATGGGGGAAATTAGAGGGGTCAGTGTGTGCCTGGACACGTGGTTTTCATGTAATTGATGAATTTCAATTCAACTGTCACACAAAGTGGTAGGCACTCATCTTACCATTTTGTTTTGTTTAATACTCCAAGTTTCGTGTCTGACTATTCTCTGGTTGAAATCTGAAAAAAGAGAGGTCAATAAAGCATAGATCTAGGCTTTCGATGATAAATAATATATACACATTTCTCCTTATTGGTCCGAATCACCCATCTATCGGAGCAGAGAGATTAGGTGGTTACGGCCGTATACGATCCTAATCATAGAATGTTAAGACTGCATTTGTGAACGAAACCGTGAGTGCTAAAAAGTAAACATGAGTCTTCCTGGGTTATCGGCAGTGACTTTGATATGCTTTGGTTCTAGGAGGAGAGAAAAGGAGGGGATGGCCATACCATTGATAGGGAGGAGTTCAACTCTCTTATCAATAAACTTTATCTCTTGGTCATGCCATTTATTGACATGGTCTTCACCTGGTCAGATCTATGCGAAATGATCCCTGGTTGGCCAAAACGTGAGAGTATCTTATTGTCACTAGAATGTGAAGCTTGTTTCCCTCCCTCTGCAGTCGATACTATCTGTAGACCCACCTCAAATCATTGTCTTTGCATCTCTCTATCAGTGGGTCATGTAATGACCCTTCATTTTTTATATGCATAAATAATTTAATAACAAAATTAATAATCGAATAATAAATATGACCATTCACTTTTTATAAGCTCCAAAACTTTTTTACTTTCTCTAACTTTCAAAACTTTAATTTTTTTTAACCTCCAAAACTTTCACCTTTTTAACCTCCCAAAACTTTCATTTTCGCCAACTCCAAACCTTTCATCTCCTCAATAAATTCATCTACTTAAATTTCCAAATTAAATTCATCTTTTTAATTCTTAAAGAAATAAATCTCTACTCTCTCCTTTAATTCTCTCAATCCCTTCATATTGTATAACTCCATAAACCCTTCGCATTCTATAACTCCTAAATTTAACACTATATAAATCCAAACTCTTTTCTCAATTCAATTTTACACTCATTATCTAAAATTTCACTTTCCCTCTCACTTTGTTGGAGTATCTTATCGGACTGTTGTCGTTGACCTCGCCGAAGTTTTGCCGGGAAAACCCTATCTTCTTCCTTCTCTTACATCTCTGTTATTTGAGATTGATAAAACTATATTTTTAAATTTCTATTACATTTATCTTATTAAACCCTAAATTAGGTTACCTATTACTCAATAATCCTAATAACCTAAAAAGAACATCCATCATTTTATAAACCCAATAAAATGGATTTAGACTCATTTCTTAAATTTAGACCTGTTAATACTAAAATCAATTTTGATTGTATTATAAGTATTAGAAAATCCCAAAAAAATAATCTAAACTCATATTTATTTGTTTTAAATATTTTATGACTATTTTAATATGTAGATTGCTCCGTTGAGCGACATCGGGAAACAAAATCCAAGTGAGTTTTTTTGGACTCATTAAACATGTTAGTTTTTTTATAGAAATATTATTTCAATTATATCATCTAATTTGTAAATAATAAAATTGTTATTACAAGTATTATTTTTTTATATTGTTAGAAATTAATTTGTAAAAGATAAATTTGTTACTACAAGTGTAATCATTGATATTTCTGTTATTTCTTTATTATATTAGAAATCAAATGAATATTTGTTAAATTACAAAATATAGTTAGATTTTTAATAAATCATGAAAATGTTATAATCGTGAAAAAATACTGTTTGTGATATTATTTTGTATCAGTGTTTAGAAAAGTTATCTTGTATATTGGTTCTCTAATTAAGGAACATGCAATGCATGGAAAACCTCTTAGCAATTATGATTTATTGAATAAAGTATAAATTGAACAGACTCTATAAATCATGTTGTTAACAAATTAACAAAATTCAAATAAAATATTACACTTGATATAATCAATATACAAGTTATGAAAACCAGAATTTAGACCTACATAGGTTATATCTAAATGACACTGGTTTTGGGGAGAAACTGAATGATGGAAATATACTCTGTTTCAGCTGTAAACTTATTAAATTGTACAACTGAATATTTCGCACACCATGGGTGCGTGATGATTAGCTGGATCATACCTGACTATAATTCCTATTTGACTGATGGCAGATCCAACTCAGTATTGGACAATTTATGTGATCATTTTTTAGATTTGTACAGGAAACAATCAAAGTAGTGGTATCTCATCGTTAGTTTTTCTAATTACATGACATTCTAAGTAAAAATAACTTGTTATAATTGTGACTACACTAAAAAATATTTAGTTTAATATATCACTTAATATTATAATTACTTATAAATTTTAATATTTTCTAAGACTTGTATTATTACCATGTTTAGATATAATTATTACATCATATAATCTTTCTATATTTATTGTGTTGGTCGCTATCTGACGATATGGGTGTGCATGTCCAGACTTACCGATGGACACGAAAAAACTGACGTAGGATTTGGTGTATTTTGAAGATCAGATTGAAACCCAATAATAGATTAAAAATTCCCTGCTTCGTTTTGTTTAGTTTTATTATATTTTGTTTCAATTGAATCTAAAGTTCATTCTAATAAATGAAAAGTTAAATTTTTGTTGAATTTTTCTATCGTAATTACTGAGTATTATTGTGGCAAATTTATTGAGGATTTAACATATTCAAATTGAATATGTTGTCGGTACTTGCTACACGTACTTGCATACCGTATATCGGGAGCGGGGCGTGACATGTATTTTAGTAGTATCAGAGCTCAGGTTACTGACTTGAATTGATCTGGATTCTGATATTAAATTTTTCCATCTATAAATAATAATAGTCTTTGAAATATTTGAATTGTATTCCTTTGACTCTTTCACATCTTGTATATTGTTTTTAGTCAGTGACCCATTTATTTTAATCCATATCCGAATTTGTTACAGGCTAAAGATTTCCATCCTATATAAGATTTAAATATTTATCCTTAGATATCCATTGTTGTTTTAAAATTAATTTCTATAACCTTTTATTGATTCCAATTCCCTTCCCTTCCTGAGAAAATTCGTCTAATCTATAGATCAAGTTTAAGCTAAAAAAGAATAATAAGGAGTTGTCCAAATAATGAGAAGCAAAAAAAATATTTCCTTACTTTGTTTTATTTAATTTTGAGAATGAAATTATTTTTTTAAGAGAGATAGAATGTAATGACCCTTCATTTTTCATATGCATAAATAGTTCAATAAAAAAATTAATAATTAAATAATAAATATGATCCTTCACCTTTTATAACCTCCAAAATTTTCACTCTCTCTAACTCTCAAAACTTTAATTTTTCTTAAGTTTCAAGTCCGTTCACCTTCTTAACCTCCCAAATATTTCATTTTCCCAACTCCAAACATTTCATCTCCTCCATGAATTTATTCACTTAAATCTCCAAATTAAATTCATCTTTTTAATTCTTAAAAAATTTAATTTCCACTATCTCTTTTAATTCTCTCAATCCCTTTATATTATATAAGTCTTTAAACTCTTCATATTCTATAATTCTTAAATCCAACACTATATAAATCCAACATCTTTTCTCAATTCAATCTTACATTCATTATTTAAAATTTCTCTTTCCCTCTCACTTTATTGGAGCATCTCATCAGATCGTTGTCGTTGACTTTTCCGAAACTGACATCCCTTGCCAGAGCTTTGCCGGGGAAATCCTATCTTCTTCATTCTCTTACATTTATGTTATTTGAAGTTGGTAAAACTATATTCTTAATTTCCTATTATATTTATTTTATTAGACCCAAGATTAGCTCACCCACTGCTCAATAATTCTAATAATATAAAAAGAATATCTATCATCTTATAAACCCAATAAAATGTATTCAGACTCATTTATCAAATTCAGACCCGTTAATACTAAAATCAATTTTGAGTGTGTTATAAATATTAAAAAATCCCAAAAAAAATCATCTAAATTCATATTTATTTGTTTTTAATATTTTTTGAATATTTTTAATGTAGATTGCTCTGTTGAGTGAGATCGGGAAATAAAATCCAGGTGAGTTCTTTTGGACTCACTAAACATGCTATTTTTTTATAGAAATATTATTCCAATTATATCATCTAATTTGCAAATAATGAAATTGTTATTACAAGTATTATTTTTTTATGTTGTTAGAAATTAATTTGTAGAAGATAAATTTGTTACTACAAGTGCAATCATTGACATTCTTGTTACTTTTTTATACTGTTAGAAATCAAATGAATACTTGTTGAATTACATAATATAGTTAGATTTTTAATAAATCATAAAAATGCTATAATCGTAGAAAATTACTGTTTACGATATCATTTTGTTTTGGTGTCTAGAAAAGTTATCTTGTATGCTGGTTCTCTAATTAAAAAACGTGCAACGCACGGAAAATCTCTTAGCATCCATACAGTTGCCTGACCGATATTTTATGATGTCTCAAATCAGTAACTCTTGGATATAACTAATTGTAATTTATTGAATAAAGCATAAATTGAACGAACTCTGTAAATCATATTGTTAACAAATTAACAAAATTTAATTGAAATATTGAACCTAATATAATTAATATACAAGTTACGAAAATCAGAATTTAGAGCTATATGGATTATATCTAAATAACACTGGATTGGAGAAGAAATTAAATGATAAAAATATACTTTGTTTCGGTTGTAAACTTGTTAAGTTGTACAACTAAAAATTTTGCACACGATGGATGCATGATGATTTGCTAGATCATACCTAACTATAATTGTTATTTGCCTGACGACAGATCCGACTCAGCACCGGACAATTCATGTGACCATTTTTTGGATCTGTACAGGAAAAACAATCGAAATAGTGGTATTCCATCGTTAACTTTTCTAATTACATGATATTCTAAGTAAAAATAACTTGTTATAATTGTGACTACACTAAAAAATATTTAGTTTAACCTATGTCACTTGATATTATCGTTACTTATGAATTTAATATTTTCTAAGACTTGTATTATTACCATATTTAGAAATAATTATTACATCATATAATCTTTCTATATTTATTGTATTGGTCGCTATCTAACGATATGAGTGTGCATACTCAAACTTACTGATGGACACGACAAAATTGATGTAAGATCTGGTATATTTTGAAGATCATGTTGAAATTTAATAATGGATTAGAGATTTCCTATTTCCTTTTATTTAATTTTATTATATTTTATTTCAATTGTATCTAAATTTTGTTCCAATAAGTGAAAAGTAAATTTTTTGTTGAATTTTTCTATCGTAATTACCAAGTATTATTGTGACAAATTTATTGAGGTTTTAGCATATTCAAATTGAATATGTTGCCGGTACCGGCTACATGTGCTTATATACTGTATATCGGGAGCGGGGCATGATAGATCGCGACACGCTCCTAAACCTCATCTTTAATTTGAGAAAATATGGGAGATGTTGAACTCCTAGACGTTGCTCAGAGTGAACTTCCTCAAAAGTTAATTGATTTTTCTGGGAGATTTGACCTCCAATGCTACAATGTCAAAAGATTCTTCCATTGCAGCTGGATATCTCCCGATTAAGTATCTTGGCATACTTCTGAGACCCAATAAACTTTACAAAGAGGAGCGGAGCTTCCTTCTAGAAAAATTGAGCAAGAAACTTGGAGGTTGGCAAGGGAAGCTTCTATCTCTTGGAGGATGATTGATCTCGTTAAACGTCGCTCTGTCTTCTAATCTTTTATTCTTTAGGTCCCTTTTAAATTGTCTGTTTGGATGCAGTGCAGAATTGACAAAATCAGAAAAAAAAGTTTATAGAAAGGCTCGGACATTACTCGCATAGGTACCATTTAGTGGACTGACGTAGCATTTGTAAGAGAAAGGAAGAAGGTGGTTTGAGTGTGTTGGATATTGAGCTTTCTAAGGTGGCCCTCTCAACAAATGGTGGTGGAATATCCTACATAAACTGGAAGCCTTAGTTAGTACGGTCGTCTTGAAGAAGTATAGTCCAAAACATAAGATATGGTCGGAGAAACAACAAAACTCATCCAATATCTCAGACTTAAAGGACCTTTTTTGGACAACACTCTCCTTTGACCTGGGGATACTTTCGATACGAGCATCTGAAAGACAAAGGGGATTGTGATGCTAGATTTAAGGAGACTCATCAATATTTATACAGATGCGTACTTCGTTCTAATGTGTCAGTCTGGGAAATATTTAGACAGTGAGTCTTTATTACCAGCACTTCATAATCTGAACGTGTTTGATGCCCTGAGACTGAGAGATGCTTTTTACACTACTGAACATGCCCAGGGTTAGATCCCCACCTGACATTCCAAACTGGAGCTGGAATTAATTAGGAAGTACTTTTATGTTGCTGCTGGCCCATGAATCTATACTCACGCCGGATAAGCTTCAAAGGAGGGGATGGTCATGTCCAAGGAGATGTTATTTATGTCATTAGGTTGTGGAAACTATAAGTTATTTGTTCATTGAAGTGATTTGGCTAAAAGGGTTTGGGATTATTTCTCGAGTCCTAATAGACCCTCTAGGTTTGAGTGGGCTGTTGAGATCATTGCAGATCTTTGGTGTGGGCCCCAACTTCCAATGTCCGGTGGTGCATGATGCTTCACTTGCCTCGATCTGTAGCACATTTGGCTGGAGGATCAATAGAATTTTCAACAATAATACTGTACATGTTTCCTTTTGCTCAATTTCTGATTTCATTTCTTCTTGGATCACATTACAATTATGGTGGAGGAAGAACTCATATCCTCAAAAACCTGGCATCGCGACCATAGATGCAGAATGGATCTCGACCATTTGGTTCCGAGGAGAGGGACCTACAGGAATCAGACCAAGCAGCCTGAGGATCCTTGCATGGGATGCCCATGCACTCAGACTTGCGGGGATATCCAACTCGGTGGACCAAATAGTTTTCTTTTTCTTTTGTTTTTTTTTTTTAATTTTGTTTACTATTTAAGTCCTCTCCCTAGTGGGAGACTCCATATATGTATTAGGGTGTTTCTTTAATCCTTTTAATGAAATGTAGGGGACTATTACTCACCAATTATCCTTTATATATATATATATATATATATGAGGAAACGAGAAAAATTATATCATATGAGGGGCTCTCTCATATGACGCTTAGGTGGACCAATAGAATATTTGCATATGGAGTGATTTTTTGAAAAAAAAAAAAAGTATTAGGTAGAGGGTTTTTTTTTTTTTAAAAACAGTCCATATGGTCAATTTACATTCACATGAATTGGTCCACCTAAGCGTCATAGGAGAGACCCACTCCTATGACATAGTTTTTTCCGTTTCCCTTCTCTCTCTCTAGAGAGAGAGAGAGGAAACTGGAAAAAATTATGTCATAGAAAACTAGAAAAAAACTATGTCATAGGAGGGTTTTCCTCCTATGATACTTAGGTGGACCAATAGCATGTTTGCATGTGGTTTGACCACATGCGTTGTTTTTAAAAAAAATTCCTCCACCTAATATTTTTTTTCCAAAAAACCCCTCCACTTGCTATTGGTCTACCTAAGCGTCATAGGAGAGAGCCCCTCCTATGACAGTTTTTCCCGTTTCCTCTCTCTCTCTCTCTCTCTCTCTCTCTCTCTCTCTCTATATATATATATATATATATATATATATATATATATATATATATATATATATATATATATATATATATATATACACACACACACACACACAAACACACACACACATTTTATTCTAACTATTTTGTTCATCTTCCGCTTGATCTATCAATTTGGAAGCATATACTTCTCAAATTTCATTTTATTCTAGAAGGGATAAAGATTAAAAAACATTTATTTCTCTCTACAAGTTTAGTCTGTTTAGATAATTTATTAAGAGCAAAATCCATGTGATTCCTGAAACAAAATACTAAATATGATAAACACTTGCTTTCTGGAAATTTCTTATTTTGTAAAAGACTTGACTCCTTACTGTCAGTCATTTAATTTTCGGCTGCTTAAAACACTAGGGAAATATATTGTAGATTTGATTTCTTTTTTCTCATACTTCACTTTGCTTGCAGAATAATTTATTTGAAGTTCCTCCAATGGGTAGAAGTCTAAGCCCGATAGTTCAGAGAGAGCTGGCAAACCTCAGCAAAGATGCTGAAAGTCGAAAGTTAGCCATGAAGACTCTAAAGTCTTATGCCAAAGATTTGGATTCGAAGGCCATACCGCAATTTCTTGCCCAAGTCTCCGAAACAAAGGGGCCTAGTGCATCCTCAGGGGAGTGCACGATCTCTTTATATGAGGTCTTGGCCAGAGTTCATGGACGCAATATTGTACCACAGATAGACAACATCATGACCACCATCATTCGTACCTTATCTTCAAGTGCAGGATCCTTCCCAATCCACCAAGCTTGTTCGAAAGTAGTCCCTGCAATTGCCCGATATGGAATTGATCCTTCTACCCCTGACATTGAGAAGAAAAGGATAATTCGTTCTCTTTGCAAGCCTCTTTCAGATGCTTTGATGGGTTCTCAGGAGAGTCTCGCCTCAGGGTCTGCTTTGTGTCTCAAGGCTCTCGTAGAATCCAGCAGTTGGAAATTTGCTTCAGATGATACGGTGAATGAGGTCTGTCTAAAAGTTACAGGGGCTTTGGAGGAGAAGGTGACTCAGACTAATTCCCACATGGGGGTAGTCATGGCTCTGGCAAAGCACAATGTTTTCACATTGGAGGCTTATGCATGTTCTCTCATCAGATCGGGCTTGCAGATTCTTGACGCTGATGTCTCCGAGAACAATTCTCAAAAGCGGTTCTCAGCCATTCAAATGATCAACTTCTTGATAAAATGCGTCGACTCCAGAAGCATTTTCACAGAATTGGCTAAAGTTGTTAATGTAATGGAGAAGTGTCAAGCTGACCACATGCCTTATGTTAGAGGTGCAGCCTTTGAGGCCCTGCAGCCTGCCAAATTCATAATATCACAGAAAGGATCCAGGCATGAAATTTCTGCGAGTCCCACTACAGGTTCTAACTTTTATCACAGAAATGACAAGAGCCCAAGGGCTGGAAGAGATGATTCAGTCGAATTTGCTTCTCCTGAGTCTCTGACTGTTGATTCCTGTATCACATATGACGCTTTCAGCGAGTCACCATTGTCAACTGCTCAATCTTCTTGCAATTTTGAGTGCAGTAGGCGAGCTAATAGAAGACTTTGGAATAATCAAAATGGGGGTGTGGATATATCTTTGAAGGATGGGTTGCTTCCTAAAGTTAGCCTGGATTGTGAAGACTCTGAACTCAATGGTGAGCTGAGTGACACAGATAAAGTACATTTGGAGTCATTCTCTGGATTTGTGCATGCGAGGCCAATGAGCCGAGATACTACCCCTAGTCCTCAGGTATGTGATACTACCTAGCCTCTCCTGCATTGGCTAAATTATGAAGGTCTAAGTTGAAAACTAGAACAAAATACCAAAATTGTGTTCATGTTGCAGAGGTCTCGTGCCCTAACAATCGATGATGTAAAGATTTTCATGACACCAAGGAAACTTGTCCGATCTCTCCAGAATTCCGCTGGTGACAACTCCCAAAGCGCAGCAAAACAAGAAGTTGAGGTAAATGTGAGCCCAGCTTCATCTGAAGTGAAATGGTATCCAACTGTTGGGGATGAAAGGAGACACAAGAAAACGAGTCAGGAGGAAGCCGGATCAGTAATTGACGACACTGAGTCCGTGTCATCCACTAACGCTCTCCCACAAGGCAGTGCTCAGGAAGAGTCTGAAGAATTTACAGTTGGGACTGAGATTGGAAAGGAGATCACGAAGAAAACTCAGTTTGGGAAAGCTGCAGTTAGTTTCATTTGGGGCCTTCTGTTCATTATCATGGCCATAGTTCTCTTGGCAATGAGGATTGACAATGACGAGGGTTTTTATGGCGTCGTTCCAACTTAACTTCTGCTCTTGCAGACTATTTATTGATCGGGTAAGATACTGTCCTTTTGTTTTGCACTAAATTCACGAATATTTAGTATGGGATTGCTTTGTACTGTGAACCAACCAAGTGCATTTCTAGTGCGCTCACGTTATTAGCAATCTGTAACATTCTGAGCTAGAATCTACTGTTTAATCTGATATTTTGCGTGACAATCAAAGATGTGTTCATATGATTGTTGAGACCACATTGGAGCTTACGCATTGTCCATAAGATCCTTGCTTGCAAAGTGTTGAACATATTTATGCATCAAAATAACCAATCTCAATTGTCCTTTTATGTATTAAGTGACGAAAAAAAAGTAGAATCGCTTAGAGGTTTGGGTTGTACAAGTATTGTGCTCCTGTCCATGAACCTCCAGGACCTAAAACTACGGGCTGCAACACTGCAGATGCGCCTACGCACATATATGCATATTTCCCATACCATTCGTGGTCCGATCCAGGACTGAAGATGTAAAGCTCTTTGAACCCGCTCCTTTGAACAACAACGGAGTTCCTCTTCCCCTGTAACATCATCACATGAACACATTATATGATGCATAATGGATTATGTCATGTGCAAAAATTATCCTGCTTTAGAATCTAGTAAGATATTCTTACCCTGTCAATGATTGTGAACTGTCGAGGTGCGTTGCTATAGACTCTGCACATTTTCTCGGTCATTTGTGCATAATCATCATCTTCTTCTTCCTCTTCAGTTCCTTCTTCCTCGTGCATGTGGCCTCTCTTATTCCAACCTGAAAACAGTGCATCAAACCCTTTCTGAGCCAATGGCTGGATGGATGAGGAACTTTCCCCTCTCAAATTCGGTGGGATGATACTGAAGTTCGACACCATCGGGAGCCTGTTGTGGTAACTCGATCCTTGTAGCCCAATGGCATAAGTTGCATCTGGTGTGCTCACTGTTAGATGGCTCAGAACAGAACCTAACAGTTGGAGGTGAGATGAACTTGGGTTAGTAACTGTAATTTCTGAGGCTAGGAGATCTTGCTGGAGTGTCACTAGGCATTTGACTTCGACCATGTCTTTCGGACTGACCGATACGAGCTCTACCTGAAGAGCAGAATAATATTGTGATCTTAATTGGTCAAGATACGACACAAGAGTTAAAGTCCCGTACCTGTATAGATTGCTCTGAGCTTCCCTTGACATCAAGAAGAGTCCATTTGTTCGAGGACCATGGCAACCCGCCATCACCATGACAACTAAGGTCCATAGAAACCCCTCCTCGGATAACAACCTCGCCATTCTCTCCCTGCGACACGAGAGTATGCAGCACTTCAGCTGTTGCCCCGTGCCACATGAATGGCTTGTAGGACGTGATCAGGCCACTGGGGAGCATCAAGCTAGCCTTGCTTCCATTCTCCAGCACCATCTTGACAACGCAGCTGTCCCCAATGCCTTCGAAACGAACACCATGGCCGCTGAACTCTCTCTTTAGGTAGTCCACATTGATGGGGAGAGCTAAGCTTGAAGCGAACGCTTGCAATGTGGACCTTTGCGTCTGTGACGGCTTCCGAGAGGCTAAGACTAGTTGTTTGCCGAAGCCGATGGGGTGTTTTGATGGATTTCTAGCGGGCAGAGTAGTGAAGTGGTTGAAAAAAGGTGCACTTGCCATGGCCAAGGCCTCCTCTACTTTCTCGCCATTGTTATTTGAGGTTTTGGGGGATAAGGTGAGACAATTGAGAGCCTTATCTGAAAATTTCTCGTATCAGATATTTTAGGTGGCTTAGAATGGATAACATTATTTGAACTCTTCTGTAGTGATGTCCGAAAGGTTTACTGCTCCATTGATATTTTTGGTGGTTGCTGAATAGTTCTGAAGAGCTCTTTTAGGGGAGTTTCTAAATGAGCGCACCACTGTTTCGTAATGAGCCCACTGTGCGTGCATTTGGGGTTCGGATTTTCAAACAGTTTTTCCGTGCAACATGGTGTGCTCCTTTAGAAACTCCCCTCTTTTAGCCACTCTCTTCTTCTATGATCCCACCCCCGCACCCACCACCACCCTCCTTCCTTGAATGTTGGGCTTGCACAAAACAAGCTAATATTGAAGAAGTACAGATAAATAGCGGATAAGTTTCTGTTGCTAATATTTTAAAGTGTTATCAAACGGTAGGTTAAGTGAATAATCTTTCTTACTAAAAGTAACGCCAGAGCTTCTTGCCGGAGGGTTTCCGGAGATTGTACTGCTGGGCATGA
The DNA here is from genome assembly GCA_036321105.1 of Dracaena cambodiana. Classification (NCBI taxonomy): domain Eukaryota; kingdom Viridiplantae; phylum Streptophyta; class Magnoliopsida; order Asparagales; family Asparagaceae; genus Dracaena; species Dracaena cambodiana. The sequence goes on from JAYEPQ010000003.1 coordinate 49,507,847, forward strand.
TTCCTCCCCAACGAAGCTCCCGCTGATCTCCAAAGTCTAGGAGAGCAATAATTTTTTTGTTGGGGAGTTCTGTCAATAAACTATTGCTATTTATAGAATGCCTTATTAAACTATTTTTTCTAATCATTTCAATTACCAATAGAATAAATTCAATAAGTCAATAAACTATCACTATTTATTTTAAAAATATTCTTTTTTATTTAATTTAATTCTTTATTAATGGAATGCATTATTAACCTATTAGAAATAATCGTTTCAATTACCAATAGAATGAATTCAACAAGTCAATAAACTATTACTATTTATTTAAAAACAGTTTTTTTTTTTGTGAAATAATTTTTAACATGAAATGAATTTTCCCAATTATTGCTTATGAGTTAATCATCATATCCTACATTAATCAGTTAGCATAAAAATAATAATTAATACCGGAGATTACTTATACAAGAAAATTTAATAATTTTCTTTTTTAATATCATATTTTTATTTATATTTCACGTTTTTGGAGATAAATAATTTGTTTTTTTTAGTTATATTCGTATACCTGATTGCCATCAATTAATCAATGCGCACATAAAAAGAATGATAATTAACAGCAGTGGATATGATTAATTGGCAGTAATGAATTATTTATCCCATAAATTTATTAAAAAAAAATTAAAAATTCTGACTTACCAAGCCTAAATATAGTTGACATATCCGGATTTGTTCAGATAATAAATTCAAAATTACCAAGTTCAGATTGGTTTTGATGGAAAATATATTCCCTCTAAATGGATTTATGATTTTTTTTTTCATAACTGTTTTGAAAAAAATATTCTAATTCTATGCTATAATGATATGTGGTGTGCTCAAATAGAATTTACCCTCCCAATGGGCCTCTCATATCGGAGCTTAGAAGCTCGATGCTTGGATAGTGTTGTTGCCTAATTAATCTTTCAGTCTGGGCCCCCCCACTTTCTCGCATTGATTTTGACAGGTGGGAGCATGTGGTTGGTCCAGCCCAGTGGACTGCAGACAAGATACTTACCTGAAAATAACGGCTACGGGAGACGAGGGAACTGCCATTTTTTTCTTTTGCGCGCTTTGCTTTGGTGGCATCCTTTTGTTTTGGGATCTCATCTCATGTGGGATTGGCAATCGGGTCGGGTCAACAGAACGCTACCAACCTGCTTAAATGTCAACCCGAACGCTACCTGAATTTAAACGGGCCAGGTGTCACCTTACAGGTCAATCCAATTCTAACCCGTTCCCGTGTATGGGTGACTTAAGTTAAGCACGACGATTTTATGTCGGATTGAGTGAGTCAAGACCCGATATCAACCCATGTACCAGGGCCTTTCAGAATTTTAGAGACATCTCACCTGGAATTTTGTTCAATTATTAGTCTCCACTTGTCATCATGTATAAGATTTTTTTACACTTACTAGGAATCTTAATAGAATGATTATAATTTCAGAAAATAATAAAAGTATTAGAAGTTTTGACTTAATTGTGTGAATTTAAAACAGAATTAAAAGTGAATTGCAATGTCCTATATATTGGAGATTGCCTTAAACATATAGACTTTTTGAACTGCAAAACTATACTTGCAGATAATATCTAAAGAAAATATCTTGAAATACCATGTATTTGTTTGTTTTGTGGAGATAAAAAGTCCGACATATATTAGCCTATAACTAGTAATTAGTAATAATGTACTGTAACAATACTCATTCAATAATAGATACAAATAGTTTATGACAATTTAACATGAAATTTAATTTTTTTTTCTATATATATTTTTTCCCCTCATGCTTCGATTCTTTTTTCACTATAATAGAATTATTTTTCAGTCCTAATAAGGCCATGGTCTATTCTTAGAAAGGGAAAAAAAAAACGAAAAATGAAATCCATGACCGGAGTGGGAATTTAAAATAAGATACAGATTGAGTGGCTACGCAATATTTCAGTGTACGAGGATTTTATCTGTTAAAACCTGAGGTAAATACGTTAAAAAAAGAGGGCCTTAACAGTAAAATACCATTCCTTCTCTTCTCTCTCCTCCCCCGGTCTCCCGCAGCTTAAGAAGAGAGAGAGAGAGAGGGACGACGAAACATCAGAGACCAAACCCTAGCTCAGCTCTCCCCTCTCTAAAACCCCGGCCTCGATATCGGATCCCGCCATCAGATCCGAATCCGATCCGAATGGAGGAGGAAGACGCCCGAAGCGAGAGCAGCAACTACACTTCGGAGGACGAGGGGACCGAGGACTACAGAAGAGGCGGGTACCATGCGGTTCGAGTGGGCGATTCCTTCAAGCAGGGAGCTTACATCGTCCAATCAAAGCTGGGCTGGGGACATTTCTCGACGGTTTGGCTCGCTTGGGACACGGTCCACAGCGTAAGAGATCGACTCTGATTTCGAATTGAAATTTGTTTTTTTTTTTGTTTTTTTTGGATTGGCTGGGTGATGATGTGTTGAATTTAGCGATACCGATGTTTTGTTTTTGATTTGGGAGTAATTGGTAAGCATCAAAATTTGATCTTGGTTGTTTTTGTTTGAGATTGAAGTGATTTTGATCTTCATTTGGCATAATTATTTAGGTAAGCAATAAAAAAATGTAATAGAAATTCGAATCTAAGGAGACAATTACAAGGATTTGATACTGTTTTGCCAAATGAACACTGATAACGAAAGAAATGTGAATAGAATCTAATCCAAACTTGAGCTGGGCAACTTATCCACTGCTAAATTAGACTGGTGGTATTCAAGATCTGTCAACTTTCCAATCTGTAGAATTACAACCTTAGCTTATCGAATAGATTCAAGATTTATGACTTTATTTGGCCTTAAGCTTTCCTTATTTTTTTTTCCCCCTTAATTGTTGCATTGAAATTAAATTGAGTGATCTTGATTTTTCTCCTAAGAGCAACACCATAAGACCTCTATAAGTGGCACCTGCAGTGGAATGGGTTGTGGGCAGTTGTAAGTTGCAACTGCAGTACCTATAGCTCTAGCATAGATACTTGGCATTATTGTTATCAGTAAAGAAATCCTGATACAGTTATATCTGATTTCTAGGTGTGTTGGGTGTGCAACTCGTGCAATCTAGTCACCCTGGCCCCTGCATATTTTTAGGGAGCTTACCTTGCTGATTTTAGCGAGTAGACTCATCGGTTTATGAACAGCTTAAATTGATGGTTCTACATTTCGTAGTTACAACTTAGGGGTTCTTTCCAAGAATTGGTTTATCTAATAGCATTAAAGTCGCTTTCATGTTGTATATCAGAATATTTGGATCCAATTTACAATATGCTATTTTTAGATTTTTCAAAAAAAAAAAAATCTTTTTTTTGTGGCTTTTCAGCTAACTTTTTCTTTTTGGAATTCTCCTTATGTATTTTCTTTTGCTTTAGAGAGTTGATAATGTAAATAGTTTTTCTTTCTTGATCATACTATTTTTGGTGAGGTTCTTTTAGAAATCTCTATAATTTTTTCCCACATTACTTTTTCTTTCTCACCTGAAATGGGATTCAATGGGAATAATTTTTCTTGCAAAAAAATAGGAGGGCCCTTTTTTTGCTTTAAATACAAAGAAGTGGCATAAACTATGAAATTAAAATTTTCCTTTCAAAGGAAGGTAAATAGCTCATTTATGCCTTTCCTTGTGATTGAAAAATGCTTACTGAGACCAATCACATTTTATGTGTGGCAGCAATACGTTGCACTTAAAGTGCAAAAAAGTGCACAACACTATACTGAGGCTGCCATGGATGAAATCAAAATCCTTAAGCAAATTGCCGAGGGGGATCCAGATGACACCCGGTGCGTCGTGAAGCTTCTTGACCACTTCAAGCACTCTGGGCCAAATGGTCACCATGTATGCATGGTCTTTGAATTTCTGGGTGACAATCTTCTCTCCCTGATCAAGTACACTGATTACCGAGGAATTCCCCTTTCCATGGTCAAAGAAATATGTCGCCATGTTCTTATTGGCCTTGATTATCTCCACCGGGAGCTCTCCATCATCCACACAGACCTCAAACCAGAGAATATCCTCCTTGTGTCTTCCCTAGACCCCATGAAGGATCCACGCCGATCTGGTACTCCCCTAATTATCCCCACGGTGAAGGCTGATGACCCGATATCCAACGTCCAAAGATTGTCCAGTGGGGATCTGACTCGTAACCAGAAGAAGAAGATTCGACGTAAGGCCAAGCGGGCTGCTGCTACCACTTCTGATACTGGAACTGGTATTGGAGTAGTGGATGGTGATGAGTCTGAGGAAAAGGGAAATTCAGGTGTGGTAAGCGATGGCACTGGTCGTGGGGTGGATAATGGGGCAGTACAGGGATCAAGACGGGGGAGCAAAGGGACAAGGAGGAGAATGGCATTGGAAGCTGATCCAAGGTGCAAGCTTGTGGACTTTGGTAATGCTTGCTGGACTTACAAGCAGTTCACAAATGACATCCAGACTAGGCAATATAGGTGCCCTGAGGTGTTGTTAGGATCCAAATATTCAACTTCTGCTGATCTCTGGTCATTTGCATGCATCTGCTTCGAGCTTGCTACAGGAGATGTGCTGTTTGATCCGCATAGTGGGGATAATTTTGATCGGGATGAGGTTAGAAGTTTCACAACTCTTCTTTTTATTCTTCTCTTGGCTTCAGTTATCTGTGAGTCTTTTGCTAATGCTCTAAATTTTTTGGTGCTTAGACTGAGTTTATTTGGATCCTTCAGTAATTATTAATTTATTTCTTGGTCTATAATTGCTAGGATTACTGGAAATGAGCAGTTATTTTAGTTTGTACTAATGGTATACAACACGTCACACACTATTGTTGCCGATAGCCAATATATGTTAACCTGATATTTGTATTGGTTTAACTGAATTATGTAATTTTTAGACCTTTTCAAGGCTTGACATTGTCTTGGTGACTCAAGACTTAGGATTCTTGCTGACATGCATGCGATGTTGATGCAACATTGGCTCAGATGCAAAACTTCTGTGCATGCCATGTTTTTCTAGCATTCTCACACTAGTACGTCGACACGTGCAAATATTCATGGACAAAAATATTGAAGAATATATGTATGGGAGCTAGGTATTAACATTTTCCTTCTAGACACATTTTTACATTGAGAAGCCCAAAATAAAACTAATTCAGTCACAATATTAACAGACTAGAAGTACACAGGTGGGTTTCATCTTTATTTATGTGAAAGGTGGACTGGACAAACAAACACACCAAAAATTTTGCTATATATATACATAATTATAGATAGATACTTACATTTTGTCAGGTTTCACCTTTTATTATTTCTTTATTATCATTTGGGAAACTATTGTCCTTATTTGTCACAGGACTTGTCTTCATGAATGTCTGATACAACATAAGATCCTTCCAAATATTTAGGTAGTTGATCCTTCCAAAAATTTATGTAACTTCTCGCTTCTATTTATGCGGTATGTAATGATCTGCTTGATTGATCACTGATATTTTGATTAATTTGATTTAGACCTTGACTTGATGCAATCTATATGTCACGTACGAGAGCGACATGATATTCTCACGATCACGATTCCTTGGATGTTATAGTGGAGTCTCGTTAAGTTTTCTCATGTGGTTGGCATGCCAAAATTTGGAATTGGTAATATAAAGGTAATGGTATACATTTCGAAGACGGTATGTTATATGTCTTGATGCAGGAAGTAGGGCAGTCACTATCACAAAGTAAATTATATGTCTTGATCCAGTTAGTAGTTCACTTATTAGTTAGTTCTTTTATGCTTTCTTCAATGTTTATGTTGTCTTAGTTTGATAATGAAGAATTGATGAGGCCCACATTGTGCTAAGCTTACTTTGTTGGATTGTTGGGATAAGCATACAAAATTTAGTCCCACGAGCTGTATGTTAGGGTCCAGTTAAGATTAATGCTAATTAAGGGCTTACCCTGCTCGTGGTTTATGCTGATGAAATCTCCTATTGAAATATTCAAGTGCTAAGAAGAATGCACAAGGTGAAAGTATTCTAGAAATGTATAGTTTTTATGTCACACATGGAGTGAGATGTAATGGTGGTCATGGTCTTCGGTATTATCTCATACTTTGGGCATTTTATGGACTGCACTAGATCAGTAATGAGGATTTGTTTTGCTTTTGAATCTTCTATTATGCAGAGGACTAGTGTAATTTCATAGCTTGTTATGTATCATTTTATCTATTTTCTTACTCTCACAATATATCTTTGATGGAGGTTAGTTTTCCTGTGTTACTTATGTTGATAACCTAAGAAGCATGGTTACAGACCCAAAACGCTGATATGAATGATACAAACACAACAGCATGACGTATCCCTAAGATGTAGGATATGGGGACAGAATTTCTACATAATAAAAATCATAATAATCAAAGCATGTTTTTCTAGAAGTAGAAAGAAAAGAAAAATATTTAATGATTTAAATCCATAATTCTAATTATATAACTAAATTAGAGAAAACTGTATAAGAGTTCAATCCAGTAGCTCGCTTGATATAGCATTTAGCTTCTATTGTTTTTTTATCGGTCTTGTCTAAATGATCATATTGTCTTTTTAAGGAATGCATAAATTTATGATGTTCGACCCATGATCTTAGAAGTTTTTAAAATTCTAGAGGCTCTACAGCTCCAACAGATTTTTTTTTTTAAGGTTTGTAAAATCTGAATTTTTCTAAAAGCTGTTGTGGCTCTGACCCAAATCTTCAGGTTCTTAAATTTAATATGGCTACTCTGTATTCGATTTGTGTCGGCATGCGAGTATCGGCCGTTTCAAGCATCAGATATGGACACAACTCACTTATGAACATACATGCTTCGTGGTCGATATGTATTGAGTGTGATTCCTGGCTGTCCTTGCATACATGTCAAAAGTGATGTAGTCATATTTAGCAACTTGTAGAACCTATTGTTCGTAGCCTGTCCATATGAGTTACTTCTGTAACAACATTATTCTTAAAGATCTTTTTAATTGTTGAAGTGCTTAATTTTTTATACCATTTAACTATAATTCTTATCCTCAATTTTGTTACCAAAAAACGTGACTTTTTCTTAGAAACTTGTAGGTCCTCTTCCTGTCGTAGTGATATGTCTCGTAGAGATATATATTTTCTGGAAAGAGGACAAGGAAGCTCTAATTTCATTTTTTCTTGGTTTACCTTTTCTCACTTTGTTTTAACACGACTCCTTAACAGTGTCTAGTTTGCTGTCGCATACACTTTGAAGCCGTTTGAAAAATGTCAAGAGTTAATGTTTTTCTTGGTACTATTGACAGAATTTAGCTGTAGTTTCTCACGTTTTATGCATATGCTAAATGTTTTGTTACCTAATCTTCATGCTACTTTAGAATATTAATGTGTGATCCTTATAGTATAACAAATTGTACAATGCCACAATTGTTATATTTGTAAATTTTGGAGAACTCTGTTAAAGTAAATGCTATCAATGGAATGAACATCCATCCTAGAAAATCTTACTAGATCAAAACCCTTGACCCTGAGCGTGCATGGGTGGTGTCATCATCACTGGACAAGAAAAGAGCATGCTACATGGAATTAATTAAAAGATAACTGTAGTTTCACCATATATAAATGTGTTGTGGAGATTGGACCCATTCATTTCCTAATCTAGTGAATTCATTTTTTCATTAAATCCTTCAAAAATCTGTAGGCAAGTATATCTGGTGTTGCTTCATGGGGCTGTAATCATGCGGTCAAATCTCTTTTTTTGGATGAATTTCTTTGTATATTTTTGAGAATATCTATTACTATTAAAATAAAAAATATTCTGCACAGCTAGAAAGGTACATGGCCTTAGGAAATGATAATGAAGGAATTAGGGTGGAGAGAGGCAGAAGTGATGCTAGCATATCGGTCTCGAACATAATTTTGGAAGCTATAAACAACCAGTAAAGGCGACTTGATCATAGACCTCGGAAATGAGAAAAAAAAGAGGCATTTGTTGCTTGATCTTTCTCCTTCATCTTGCGAATGGTGTTGGAGTGTTGATCACTTTTTGAGTCTTTCTCCCCTTTAGATGGTGCTGGTTGTGAAGCAGGGACGAAGCAGTTTCCTCTTGGTGTTGTTTTTTTTTTTCTTTATTATAATTGTTGTTATTTCTTCTTTTGTGTGTGGGTGGACAATGATTATTTTTTTATATAGTTCTTTTTTTGGGTTGGATGCAAAGTGGAGATTCTACTGGGAAGAAATGACCAAGTCTTTAAGACTTCTCTTATCCACCTTAGTCGACACTAAATTTCTATCTACGGCACTTAGGCAACTATTGGAAACTATGGCATGCAAGAGAACTAGTGACCTACCTTTCTTGTATCAAGCAATTTAAGCTCATGCAACCAAGAAGCAACCCTCCAAATTCCTACAGATACCTAGTGTCCTGAAGAAGTGTTTAGAGCTGTAAGAGAATGGATTTTCCTAACAGAATTATGAATCCCAGTCTTCTCCAGGGCACAATGTCACCTGAAGAGCCAAATGAGATTAACTGGTAAAAATGATTAAAACAAATACTATGTGATTGTTATTGGGTTTTAGTTATGATAACTGGAGGGAGGACTAAGTTAGACCTAAAAGGATAATTCAAAGTAGAAAGGAAGCTAGGAATATGATCAACTACATTGCATGGGTGAACGAACTTTTAGCGATGCAAGTGTAGCATAGCATACAGGCATGCCCTTATGGCCGACTGGGATGATCGTGATTGATCAAGATGTGGAGAAGGGGAGGAACAACACGGAATAATTCTGCAAATGGATTTTTATTTCTGTTTCACTGCCATTTTGACAACCTCCTCCAACGTTGCCTTCCACTTCCACCACTTTGTTGTTTGCTGTTGTCTCCTTCAAAAAGTGACATGTACAAAAGGGTATTTCCAGAAGTTCATAATGTACCATAATCTTGGTCTTTTAAATATAATATAACATTGTGTACTATTTCGCTAAGAAGCATGGACACTCCGTTGGGGATATCGCAGATACGTCATAGACATATTAAAAACCATGTCGGACAAGTCATGCGGCATGTCCAATAAACTAAAAGAAAAAATACCGTGTCATTGCCATTTCCGAGCTTCTTATAGGTTGCACATAGAAAAAAAAAATAGTTAAATGGTCTACTATTTATATTAGTTTTGAGTCTTATTTAGTTTCTATGTTTGAAAAAAATAATTTTTTTATCCACATTCTACGTTAATTTGTGATCCACTATCATCATCATCTTTTCTTTTTATTTTTTTGCCTATAGAGAATGAATGAGATAGATAGATGCATGGTTGATGGCGAGATTTTTCTTTGTAATGGTAATGACGAGACATTAACTAATACATTGTTAGTGATTTCTTTTTGGATATTATAGTAAAATTATTATGTTAATAATAGAAGAATATATACACATATTTATATTTTTCCCGTGTACTTGTTGTGTCTGTGTCTTTATTTTTTCACAAATATCGTGTCCCTTGTTCATATCCGAATCCGTGTTGGAATCTATATATGTGTTCGTGCTTTCTAACTATTTCGACTGAATATAAATGGAAGTGCCACTGTAGATTGTGGTTAAGACAATTGAAGTGCCACTGTAGATTGTGGTTAAGCCTCGTTGAGTGTGCAAGAGGTTGTTGTTCAAGTCTCTATCTCACCAAGTGATGGCCTATCCGTATCACAAAGATAGAAGCGTCGACTAAATGTTTATAGGGATATAGTTGAAGTTGAAAGGTTAGAATACTTTAAAGGGTTATTAATCTGGACTAGTTAACATATTAATGAAATCTGCACTAAAAAATGTAGCAGTGTGACATTGAAATATCTTTAGAGTGTTTTTTTCCTTGAAAAATTATGTGATGACATTGAAATTAAAATATATAAACAAAACTTTGGGGAGTATTATACACGGTATGGTTGAATTTTAAAATAGATAAACAGAGTTATAGAAGTCAGGCGGCATTGTATATACAAATAGATTCTATTTAAGGGTTGTGAAATATAATCAAGGCAATGCAATAGCCAAAAGGAAGGTAAACAATTCTAATTCAATAAAAATTTTAATGGCTTCATAAAAAAATATTTCTCATTTTTTTTATGACAATTGTATACTAATAAACATGGAACTAGAGGTCGATACAAAACGCTAAACGTATGACATAACAATCCCTTGGGGCATGGGGATGCAGCAGTGTTACATCAGTACACATTTTATAATGAAGAGTGAGTTCACAGATACATACATTGTCATGCCAATGCTCCAATCTTCTAGACATGCTTTCAAATAAACAGTAGCGTGCAATCTTTATGTATATGTGAAAAATATAACTTATCTATATCTTTAATGGCTTTAATAGGGAACAAACTTTAGCTTTCACTTTTATCTAGAATAGTTCAATGGGTGTGACTTATATGGAGACATATCTGAACCTATCATAAGTTTATAAAGTTGATATGTCTACATACTTCAATGTAGCTTTGATATAGAAAGCAAAAATCTCAAACCTGTTCATGACCAAATAAACTGAAGTGCCTCAGAAGTGTCCAGAGCAATGTTTAAAATAGCGATAACGATAACGTAACGTTTTGTCTTTGTTAGGTTATGTCGCATATAGCGTAACGCATAACGTAAGTTATGCAATTTTCTATTTATTTAATTAAAAATAAATATAAAACTATATAAAATAATTTTTATAAATTCAAAAATAAATTTAAAATATCAAAAAAAAAAGAATATAAAACCATTTAAAATATTAAGTTTTACAATAATTTTCGCATTTATCTTCATAAATTATATTGTGTCTCTAACCGTAATTCCAGTCATCATTTAAACAAGATAACAAGATTTCAATTACATTTATTAGTATTGTTGTAATTTATATTTTGTAATATTCAATTTATCATATATATAATTTATAATTGTTTATTTCAGTTCAGTTAAAAATTCAATAAAATCAACAAGTAAGATATTTCAGCAACCGGAGAGGAATTATAACAAGTGAACAATGAAATAATCGCAAATTAACAAGTTAGCAATTCCACAAGCAATCAAAAAAGCCAACAACTAATCAAGAAAATTACAACAATTTGCTAATAAACAAAATAATAATAAACAACAATATAGAAATTACTAAAAAAATAATTGTAAATAACGTAATATAACGTAACTTAACATAACGTTACATAATATAACGTAAAATAACATAAAAAACGTACTGTTACGGTGCACTGAGTTATTTTTAGTTGTTACGTAGCGTTGGGGTCCCGTTAGGTTACGTAACGCAATATAACGAGTTTCATAACGTGTTATTTTCAACATTGGTCCAGAGTAAAGAAGTTAATGTTAAAATTGAGGACACTGTTTAGAAGTGTCCACATTTGTGTCTGACTTAAAGGATTGTCCAAGAAGTGACAGGGATATGGCTTCTTGATAAAATTATTTGATAAGAGTACACTTATAATTTCCATTTCTTCACGAATACTAGTGTGGATATACTTCCAATTAAGTATCTTACTCTATGCAACATGAGGTGGTTTAGAATCAAAGAGATAAGGTCCGCAACTGATGGAGGTGGAATTCTCCAACTAAGAACTAGCTTATTTAAGATGAAGACCAGCGAAGAGACGTAATACTTTAAGATGAAGACCAGCAAAAGGATCCAAAAGAATCAGTATGCCAATTAACTTTAATCCTGGGTGGAAAAGTCTGCAATTTAATGAATTTGTCTAGTAATGGAATGATTTATGTAGAGTTAGAGTTACAATGACTAAAAGTATACCTTGTCAAACTTGAATCAGTAAGAAAGGATATAATCCCATTGAAGTTAGAGGAGATGATAGCTTTCCAAGATCCTTGAATGATTATGGAAGAGCTAGCTTTATGAGCCCATTGTTCCCATTGTGATTTGACGATAGAAGGGGAAAACAAGGATGCATGATGTCACTGCTCCAAAAGGGTTGCATTGTATTTTGCTCTTGGTTTTGTGTGCCTGAGTTGAATGAAGTTCACTATCCCTCCCCCCCCCCCCCCCCGACAACCCCACCCTAATCCACAATTTTTTCCCATTTTTCTAGGCATTTCCCCAAGTCTAGAAGAGTTAGTGGATGCAAGCTAGCCATTTTGGGCTATAACAAGCCCCTCTCTTGTCCATGGTTTCTGGTTAGGAGTTCAACACTAATTATAAAAGGGTTGACGTGAAGTTGATAGCCAGTTGTAATCTTTATCAAATGTTTCAGGGAGCTTGCTCCATAGCTGACTCCATTTTAAGGGGAAGCGGCTTCGATGTCACTGCTCCCATTTATGCATGTGTTGGTCTTCGTTTGGGTTCAATTTTTCATTGTTTGGTGCATTTGTTAGTTTCTGTTAAGGTTAAATAATTGGTACTAATTCATTCACAAAAAAGTTATAAGTGGAAAGAGGCCTTCTTAATTACACAGCGGACTTCCTTCTATTCTGTGTATTGTGTAATACTTCCTTGAACTGCAAAGCTCTGGTACCACAAGGAGGAACCTTGGTAATATAGAAGCTTGATTAAGTCCTTTCGGAAACATTTGATTGACCAATTTCTTTTGCTCATTGTAGGACCACTTGGCTCTGATGATGGAGCTCCTGGGGATGATGCCTCGAAAGGTATGACCATTTTTTTTAATAATCATCTAAGCTCTTCTTTTGTGTCAAGTACTTTTATTTGAAAGCCCATTCAACTAAATTTGCTAATGACACCCAAAATCCTGTTCCTATCTTTGATACTTATTTGGCTTGATGCTTACTAGTGCATTAATTATAGATTTCACATATCCTGATACAAACCTTATACCTTTTAAGAGGCTGCAAGACACATATATACGTAGAAAATAATTATGCAATAATGCCTGCGTTGTGTATTCTTCTTTTCTAAATGACTAAATATAAGTTATCAATATGTCACATGCAAAATTATGATGACCAACAATCATTTGTTTGGATATGAACAATTCAAATTTGTCTATCTTAAACCTGAAATTTATTGTCCTGATATGATTTTCATAATAACTAAAATGTATACATTAGGCTAAGGAAAAATAGTCATAATTAAAAGTCATAATATAAAGTCATAAGTATGCAATTTTAGAACAACAGTGGAATGCAAGTAGAGATTTTTTTTTTTTTTTTTTCCTTGAACTTCCTACATGTAGATTATGTACCATTCACATGTAAATAATCACAAAAGTTGATTGGTGTATATAGATCCAAACAACTCAGATTTGTTTAACCAAAAGCTGTGCTAGTGCATATGAGATTTTTGTAACTAAATCCAGTTGTGCCATACTGTACGAAATTAGTACGGGGAAACTACACTTAATGTGTCACCTCGCTTGGGTGAGGGACAGCTAGTCAATACTGAACATATTTATCTTTATTTCTTGTTTAATTATTTATCTGGGATGATCCAAACCTATCATCTCTGTCTACATCCCATGAAGCATTGGCATGGGTATGGACATAGGTGCGACACGTCAAATTTGTAAAATTATGTAGGGTACAAGAATATGGCTATATAGATGTGTGAACACATGCGTGTACACATACATATACAAAAAGAAGTGACATTTAGTATTGCAATCTTGAAATGCATTACCTATATGAGATGCTGTTGTTTTTTTTATCCACTAGCAGTCTAGTATTAATGTTAAGGTTATCTTGCTATATATTACATAACTTTTGATATGTATAATAAAACTAAACATATCACTCAATCTAGTGAGGTAACCAAAAAAATATTAGAGATGTGCTTGTGTCCAAGAAGTGTTTCAACTGGAAAAATATATTATAAAATTCAGGGCATAATAAAGTAAGTGTTCTATACATATTAAAGGAGTGTTTGTTGTCATACACGTTTGATACATGTCTAGTATGTGGACGACTAATTTTAAAAGTACATAGCTATGTAGTCTCCATCCTCTAAAACAGAAGTGTGTGAATATCATGTAGTTTTGACCTTTCAACATTTGTATTAAGTGGACAACATTTGTTTTGTTATTGAAAAACTGTTAATTTTGGGACCCACTTAATGACTGTGATTGAAGCCTTGAAATCTCTAAATTATGTGATTTTGCATATCTTGACGTTTAAAGGAATGGGATTAAGATGAACCACTTAACGGGTGCATTAATATTCAAAATTATCTCTCTATTCTCTTGTATATTGATAATATCCACAGTTGAAAGCAAGGTGTAAGACTTGTCTGTGCATTGGCCGATAGTTGATCGTACCAAAACCTATATAATATCAGATGTATCATATCGTCAATAATAGAAGTATTGGTACTGGTTTTATAGGCCCCATATCGTAATATTAGGTATCTCAAAATCTGATACAAGATTTGTTAGTCAGTGTCAACTAATATTTGAAACTTTGGTTGAAAGTTACTTATGCAATGTGCATAAGCATGTCTTGAAACAGTGATAACTATCATTGTAAATTTAGTATATATTGTTAAGCACTTTTCCCCTTAAATTTCATTGGTAATTTCAGAATGTTGGAACAAACACCAGGTCTGTATTCCTTTTTTTTTTTTTTGGCTAATCCAATTACTCTTGGTACTAACCCAAATCATTACTCAAGCCAATTATATCAAAGATCTTCGAGGAGAATTGAACTTGGCACCTCCCAAATGGAGGGGAGGTTGCAAGCTGGAAGTTTTAAATATGAAGCAGTTTGCCCTCCAGCGTATCTTGCACAAACATAAATGTGGGAAGCTATCGGATACACAATCTTTAAAAAAGTAGGATATGAAATACTATTGACTCGACAACAGTATGTGTGTGCATGCGCATGTGTAATATGATTTAGGACAGGACAGGATATAATCTCAAGATGCACAACATCTTTAAAAAAAAAAAGAAATCCATAAAAACAAATCACATAAAGTTAAAAATCCAAAATATACAGATCATATAAACTGTGAAAGTTTGAAACACAATAATAACAACGTGGACCAATGACATACAAAGATTATTAAAAAAAACTATTAGAAACATAAGATATACTTTCAACAGCAAATATGTCTGGAGTGTTGCCATTACATTATCTCGATCATGTTGGTGTTCGATGCTTTTTGGACAATTGACACCAAGGCCTCCAATCTGTGTTGGTGCAACATAGCCTCCAACTGATCTTCTAGGTTTGATGTGAGGCTGATTGGCACATCATAAGTGAGTTAATGATGTGAGATTCAACTTAATGGCAACAAACTTTGTCAATGTTTCAGTGGAACTTAAGAAGGTCAAGTCTCATAGTAGGATCCACCATTGCAATGGTGTACGTTGAATTGAATTTTTTCCCCCCCTCTCCAGATTGCCTTGGGTGGTCGGTACTCCCGTGACTTCTTCAACAGGTATGGGGACTTGAGGCACATCCGCCGCCTCCGGTTCTGGCCCCTTAACAAGGTTCTTATGGAGAAGTACGACTTCAGTGAGCAAGATGCCTCCGACATGGCTGATTTCCTTGTCCCCATACTTGATTTTGTCCCTGAGAAGCGGCCATCTGCTGCCCAATTACTCCTGCACCCTTGGATAGATGCAGGGCCAAGGCTTCGTCAGCCGACAGAGCCTTCTGACAGAGGTGCTTCTGAGAAAGAGAGAAAGGAAAACGAAAAGCAGAAAAAGGAGAAGGATGAAAGGGAGGCCATGGCAACTGAGCTTGGTAATATTGCCATTGATAGTGCTTCAAAAGAACCTGCTCAATCAAATAGCAAACCAAGCAAAGCAGCCGTCGCTTCTTCCCGGTAGCGATTCCTTATTTTTATTTTTATTTTTTGTCTTTTGCTTTCTTTTTCAATTTTCTCGAGGGTGTTTGCGTTTGTAAAATGGAAGGTTTGAGGTGTTAGAATTGTATCAGTAGGTGGACTAAATGGATTAGTTGCCGAGACCGTTTGAAGACCGTCCCTTTGGTTTGGGCTTTTGATTCTTATCTAATATCTCTACAAGAAACGCTCCTTTTTCTTCAAAATTCTTGGGTTACATTCTTTATATGGACACAGTTATGTTAAGTCTGCATTGGATCCAAATTGTATACTTCTGTTTGAGAGAATTAATCTCCATGCAATTTTCTTCATAATGATTTTGAAGTATTCTTGCTTTAGATGCTGACGTCGTGTTGAAATGCTGATATTGCTTTAGATTCCGCTGATACAACATCTACAGCTGAAACAGAGTGAATCAACAAGTAAAACCATGTTCAGATTTGTACATGTAGCTTTCAGACCAGAACAAGAATCCAAGTACATCAGACGTAAGCACTGACACCAACAATGTAGAAGTGCCGGAGGCAGAGTCTGAGCCTAGTGAATCAGGCGAGCCATCGGGCGCCGAAGCTGGGGGAGTCGGGGTAACAATCTGAACTATAAAACTGCAGTTGCCCCTTGAGGGATTCTTATCCGTGATAGTCGCAAGCCCACTGAAGTTGCAGCTTCCTTTGGTCTGGTTTTGAGCCTGGTGGTACATATTGAACACATATGAAGCCTTGCCGCTCTTGTCCAGGGAGCTGCACGATGATCTGTTGCCGATTGCAGTGCAGTCGCTGCCGTCACGAGCATACTTCTTTGTGGCGTTGAAGTCCTTGGTGTTGGTAGCATCAGGTTTGAGCACACACCACTGCTTGGGCAAGCACTCCACATCCTTAGCGGCAACCAGCATCTTCTTCACGCCTGCGCCGGCGAGATCGCCATCTCAAACTTTGGAGTCCCTACGTAACTTTGGAGTCCCGTCGTAGTTGAAAATCCCCCAGTGCCGTTCAAAGTTTCCCCGCAGGATACTCTTAGCATCCTCATCGTACAGGCTGAAGAGATACAGCTCGATGGCCACATTGGGCCGCAGGGGCATCCCTTGCTTCGCCGCAAGCTTCTTCATCAGGCCACTGTAGAATTTCTTGGCCATCTTCAGATTGGCGTTGACATCTCCGTCCGTTGGCCAGCCGACCTTGCCGATGAGGATATCCACATCTCCGCAGCCGGCTTTCTTGAGGGCCGAGACCAGAGCGTCGAAGTTAGCGTTGGTGTACTGAAAGCCTGTGGCCGTGTCGACGGCCAGAGTGCTGAGACCACCGAAGAAGGCCTATTCTAGAGGGAAGTTGGGGCTGGTGTAGTAGCTGAGGAAGGGGTAGATGTTGACGGTGAAGGGGCACTTGGTCTCCTTCATGAACTTGACGATGTGATCCATGAGGTCGGCGACGTCGTGGCGGAACATGCCCGAGGATGGCATGGGGTTGTCGGGCGGGGACTCGTAGACGTCGGCGTTGAGGGGGATGGTGGCCTTGATGGTGTCGGAGAGCTTGGCATCCTCGAGAGCTTTGTAGATGTTCTTGAGAGCTGGAAAGGTGGTGTTCGTGAAGCTATCGTTGTAGAATCTGAGGAAGGGCTTGTCACCATGGCTACGTAGCTGTTAAATGGAAAAAAAAAAAGAGGAGAAAAATCACTCAAAACTTTTAAGTACAATCATAAGAGAACAGACCCAATTCGATTTAAAACAGTTGGAGAAAAATAACGGTTATCTCTCGAATTGTAATTTACATTTGTCTTTGTAACAAAGACTTGAAGGGAAATTCTAAATGAGCACATTCTAACTTGTAAAATATGACAAAGTTATTTTCATCTTGGTTTCGTTTGGAAATTTTATCGAATACCTAGAGTGCAGCGATAACAGAATTTAGGAGACCTGGTCTTGTTCATGCATTTTATCGAACACACTAAGTGCGCTGGTGAAGTCCTTGTACTTGGTGTAAATTATCGTGAGGGTGTTGCGGATAGTGACAGAGGAGGAGTAGAGATTGCGTTTGGTGAGGGACTTGCTGACCTACCGAATGGACAAGGAAAAGTGCAACTGTGGGACTGAGCGAGGGGAGGAGAGGAGTAGAGAACAAGCGAGGAGGAGAGCAATGAGTTTGAGTGGATGCGGATTTAAGATGGTTAAAATTGATAGATGCTCACTAAGAAAAACTCTTTTTTTAGAAGAGAGATAAGAAGAGAGGTGATGCTCACCAAGTCAAGTTGTGTGCTCATTTAGAATTTCCCCGACTTGAATGTAATTAGTAGTGAACTATAATTCACTAATCTCTTTAACTGCCCATCTAGCAGGTAGCAAACATCCATTTTGTTTTAAAAAGTGAAATCAATCCAAAACTCAATTTAAAATCAATTTATCAATAAATGGTTCCTTAATCCTGAATTTTTCTTCTTGGGACCATACTTAATCTGAGAGAACTTCCAAGATTTTATGAATTAAACTGCTTATTAAGTTATATTTTACCTCATTTACAATGTCATAAGCAATATCTGTTATACTGCCCATAACCCAAAAAAAGAAAAAAGAAAAAAAGAAAATATAAGAAATTACAAATTCTATAAGGAAAAGGAAAAAAATAAAAATAAAAAGCTTACGTAATTTTGACACCATCTTTGTCTTTGACATTTTACGTTCTTCTTCATCCAGTCCCTTGGCCTTGTTAGGATCCCCCATATCGGGGAGCTCTTTGTTGGACACCGCGATCATCACCTCGATCCCTGACCCACCCGGCCAACGACCCGATTATCGTCGGGTCGGAGTAGAAAAGCTTCACCTCCTTGATCCCACTGTCCTGCAACAGCTTCACCGTCGTGTTGGGCGGCAGCGGGTGCGTCGAAAACATGCCTCAGTTCAACCACCGCCCCAGAGATCCCAAGGACGAGTAGCCATGCTACCAATATGGAAATTTTCATGCTTTTTCCTGCAAAAGTTGTAGAACTGGTTGGAAATCGATCGAAGAACTAATAGCTTTTCTTAAACACGAGAAGAGCAAGAGACTTCTTATTAATGAAACATGAAAGTAGGGAAGAAGAGCAAGAAGCTGTCATCTAACAAATTAACTGAGATTGGTGGTTTTTTTTTATTTTTTTATCTTTTTTAGCTAAATTTGGGCATAGGGTTTCTGAGCTGAGGCAGTGACCTCCCTGTTCACTAGCGAACTCTCAACTGAAAATAGAAAAATGCGCGCATTCAATCACGCATACCCACCTGTGCATTACGTGCACACAAAAGCCCGTGGTGGGAGTAAGATTTACTTACTGACATGTCCAACTCTTATAGGAACCAAATCCTCCACAATTGCTGCAACAATGAAAAATAACAAATATGTAGAAAATTCTTAAGAGGAAAATGCCATGAGACGAACAAATAATCTACTGCAATCGGAGTAAAAGATTAGAAACTCTCAGTTGCTCTCAATTTCGTGATAATACAAGAGTACGAATCATGAGGAGAGATTAGAGGTTCTTACTAATTTCATACTGGCATATAATACTATGACGAGTTGTCTGCAAGGGAAATTTAATTTCCTGAAAAAACTAACTAATGAAATATATAAAGAAATACGATAAACGGTGTAGATTGTTCTAAGCAACACATAGATTGGTCAATCAATCATATGGTTAGTCGACCAAACCAGAGTGAGTTACTAAGTTGAACTCTGATTGGTTGAGCAACCCTTGAATTGGTTAACCAATCAAGAGCTGGGATATTCAAAAGTGCTCTAGATTGGTCATCCAATAGAGATATTGCTCAGCTAATTCAGTACTTCTACTTCAAAATAATTGATTGAGAAATTGGTTAACCAATTCATAACATCTATTTCAGAAATCATCTGATTGATCGATCAGTTTAGAACTTTAATTTTAATAAACTTTAGTATTAATCGATTAGGTCATTAAATTGGTTGGCTAATACCTTTTCAATAACCACAATTAAAAAAGAAATCAATACTGATTAATCTCAATGATATTTTATATAAAATTTCAAATTTAGTCTCTATTAGTGCTTATTTGATATGAATTTTTTTAGATGCTAATTCGTACAATTAGGATTTGTTTTACAAAATAATCTCAAAAAACTCTTATTTCTTACTCTTTGAAAAGAAACTTGAAAGAGACCATACAAATATATTTTTTAAGATATCAATCAATTTCTTATTGCATGAAGTTAAAATATTTAATCTAAATATGAGAATAGATAATTAAACATTTCAATCTAAATATAAGAATAGATAATTAAATATTTAAAAGTTACTTGATTAGAAAAACCCCAACTTTTAGGATTTTTGTTGAAGAACTGTTGCAAAAGAGAGAGCTATGGGACTATGAGAGAGGGACGAGGGGTTCACACAGAGGGGTGACTCTATCCTCCCCTAGCGCGAAAAAGAAATAAAAAACATACTATCTCTATTATAACTAAATGTTAGATATTATTGTAACTATTTATATACTCATATTGAATGAATAAATGATACTAAAATTTTCAATTCAAAATTTCATCATCTACTCTAACTAAATTTCCTCTCTAATCTCTCTCACCAAATTAGCAAAAGTAAGATGCCCACAAAGTTTTTTTTTTTTTTTTTTTGTTTTTTCCTTTCTTTTGGAGAGTAACACATACATTCATGCGAAGCATAACCTAACAGAACTCAACACCCTCTGGGACATGACTGAACACAACCCAATGCCCCCACGCGCTCAGGAGCACGGGAAGCAAGGAGTTTCTAATTTGGGAATATGTTGGATCACACAGCACCTGCCTCTGGCTACTGCCACACTTTCACTATCTTCATTGGTCGTTGTCTTCCTTTGCTTTAGCTACAACTTTCATGTACTAATACTCTAAGCCATTGCATAAATATGTCATTCTTATTGTATTCTTATTGTACGGCCACAATAAGAAATGAGAATGTGTGGGTGCAAATCAATTTTTAGTTTTGCTCCTATTCAGAATTTAAATTAAAAGAAAATATTATTCTAATTTAAAATTTTAATAGTACTGACAAAAAATTATTAGCCCTACTATTCTCATGTAGGAATGAAGAAATGAAAATGGATTGTCCAATGGCCAATTTCTAAACCGTCGTTTTCAAAATTTTAAATTAAAAAAGATAAACTTTTTATTTTTAATTTAAAATTTTGAATAATATGGGCCGAAAATTGGCTCTTGCCGCACATTTGGCTTGATGAGGAGAAACATCAACTCCTCATGGAGTTTCAAATATAAAACTGAGAACTTATTTAACCTAATGGTAGATGTCTCAAGTTTGTATTTAAACTCATGAACTTTTTCTATTCTATCCGATATGAAACTATATCGCATATGAACTCCTTAACAATCTCCTCTTTATTATGGGTATACCGCAATCATCTATGGAACCATTGCTCCTAGACCAATCATCGATAAGCAATCTCAATTTTAATCTAAACACATCTACGTAGAAAACCGTGTAAAACCAGACCCAAAATCATATCTTCGGGCTTCACACCGGCTTCGCTCCCTCTTGGTGCCACATTCTGGCTTTGATACTAATTATTAGAGAGAAACATCAGACCTCTGGAGAGCATGATGGATTTCAAACACAAAATCGAGAACATATCTAATAAAGTTGACTGAGTTCCACGAACAGTGCTCGGTTGGCCCACCGAATTAGCCGACCTCTTAGTCAGCACCACTGCCCCGCTTGTTGCCCCACGGTTGTTTCCAAAGCTCAAGTGTCTTGGATGACCAAAAATGTGCACCCACCGGCTGTTTGATGAAATGCTTATTTGGTAATAGAAGTTGGAACCACCACCCCACCAAAACCCATATCACTGATTCTGCCCTTGACCCTCTCTGGCCACCTCAAATCTACTCCTAGTCTCCTCTTTCACTCCAAGGCACATATACAGACAACTGCATGCTCTGTGCGCATGCCTTTGCTATTGATGCCGATGCAGTTGAGGTGTTGCTAACTGTATCAATAACACATTTTTTTATTTTTATTTTGAATTACTGCCTCCTAGAAAATCCTATCCAAAATCACTAATGAGGGCCACCAACATACTTTTCAATATGTCAGCTCCCTCAGGAGCAGATACCCATCCCTTAACTTTCCTTTTCGTTCCTTTTGGACTATATTCAGTGTTGTCTGATAGAAAATGAAATAAAGAAAATGAAATAAAGAAAAAGAAATGGAGACAGAAAGAGAAAAGAAGAAAAAACAGAAGAGGAAATATAATTCCTTCTGTTATTTGGTTGGAAGAGAAACTAAAATAATAATAATAATAATAAATTAAAAATAAAATTAAAAATTAAGAAAAATTATTTCAAACTCCCACCACTCTCCTATTATAATAAGATGCAATAGCAATAACAAATAATATTTTTTTTCCTGACTTTTTTCTAGGATAGAGAAAAGAAAATGGGAGTAAAATTTTTGAGTCTTTCTTTTATATTTTCATTCAAACCAAATAGAAAATATTTTCTTGCTTATTTTCTTGTTCTTTCCTTCATTCTCTTTCAAACCAAAGAAAGCCTAGCCTTAGGTTCTGTTTGGTTTGAGGGAAAATGAAAGAAAAAAAAGAAAAAAACATAAGTTGATTTCTTTTGTTAGGTTTGAAAGAAAATTTAGAGGAAAAGAAAATTGGAAGAAAGTAAAAGAAAATAAGATATAAAATTTTCTCCCTTTTTTTTTTTTTTTTTTTACAATTTCTATTCATATCTTATGGAATTATAATATGAGAGTTAATAGAGTTTGGAGCTAGGTTTTTTTCCTTACTTGTAATTTTTATTTTTTAAAATTTCTTTTTTTAGTTTCTTTTTCGTACCAAACAATAAAAAATAATCTCTTTTTTTTTTTTTTTCTCCCTTCTCTTTCCAACCGAAGATAGCCTGTATTTAGGATATGATATATGCAGTCAATCCAATCAAGCACACCACTAGGGTGAGCATCGGTCGGTTCGGTTCGGTTTTTTGAAAAAAAATCCAATCGAAAACCGAACCGAACATTTAAAACCGAAACCGAACCGACTGAATAAGAGTGGAAATCGAAAACCGAATCGAATTTTCGGTTCGGTTCGGTTCGGTTTTCGGTTTTTAGGATTTGAAACTAATTATGTGATAAACACTTGTATTTTATAGGAAAAATAATAATTTTCTTTCTATTTTTTTCTTTTTCTACCTATTAAAATAACAGTTACATGTTTTTCATTAAAAATTTAAAAGAAAAACACATTAAAAATAAATCAAAAAAAAAGTTACAATTCCAAAAATTCGGTTTGTTCGGTCGGTTTCGGTTGGAGCTAAAGCCACCGAAACCAGACCCGAAACCGATTTTTAATTTCCGTTTTTAAACCGAACCGAACCGAAAACCGAATAAACCGAACCAATCGGTTCGCTTCGGTTCGGTTTTACGATTCGGTTCGATTTTTTCGGGTTTATGCTCAGCCCTACACCACTGTAGTCAGGATATGATATATGCACTCAATCCAATCAAGCACACCACTAATTCTCATGCCCCAATCGACCAAATTATTCACACACCAAAACCAGTGCAAAAATATACAAACCATCAAAAATGTTTTTATTAAAAAAAATATATCATCATCTATTCCAAAATTTGCTGATCAATCCCACTTCTAATTCTCTACTACTCTCTTCACGAGCTATGTACAAGAATTCAATTTATACAGACAATCAGCAGAGCAACAGCTAGTTGAAATACACACAAAGGGACTACTTAACAAAAAAAAAAAAAAAAAAAAATTCGAACTCATTCTGTTGTTTCTTTGGGGTCCACTCCGTTGCCGACATCTTCGTCCCCTTGCCACCCTTGCCACGTCCACACAATGTCCTTGAGCCCCGGCCGAACGTCCTCCTCGCAAAACTTAACGTACTCCAGCGTGTCGCCGGAGTTCTTGCAGAACTCCACCACGGCCACCTCCGGCGCCACCTCGAACACCTCCGCAGTCACATCCAGCTTCCCCTTCCTCCCCTCCGCCTTCCCTTCCAACCTTACCTTATACTGCTTCGCCTTCTGAACCCCGAACCCGAGCCCTCTCCCGACCTTCTCCAACGCCTCCACGATCGCCGCCACCGGCCTCCTCGACGTGAACACTGTCCCCTTCTTCCTGCTGTTCTCGAACAGACTCGACAGGTCGAACCCCGAAGACATAGTCGATATCAGGTCAAAGGCATTGAAGAATCTCGGCGAGGTGACCTCGTCCACGAGCTTGTTCTCCTCTTCCGAGTTCTGAGAGGACCGAAGTGAAGGTATTGAATGCGCCACGGGGCAGCGAAACCCCTTCTTAAACCAGGGCAGCTCCATGATGGCCGATGTGGATATCCTCTTCCCGGGGTCCACCACCAGCAGCCTGTTGATCAGCCGCCTGGCGTCGGACGAGAACCACGGGGGGATCTGGTAATCCCCCTTCAACACCTTGCAGTACATCTTCATCAGGTTCTCGTCCTGAAACGGCAAGAACCCCGCCAGCAGGGCGAACAGGATGACGCCGCAGGACCAGACGTCGGCCTTGGCCCCGCCGTAGCCCTTCTTGCGCAGCACCTCCGGCGCGACGTACGCGGGGGTGCCGCACTGCGTGTGGAGGAGGCCGTCTTGGCGGAGCTGCTCGGGCAGCGCGGAGAGGCCGAAGTCGGAGACCTTGAGGTTGCCGGCGTCGTCGAGGAGGAGGTTCTCGGGCTTGAGGTCGCGGTGGGAGACGCCGCGGGAGTGGCAGAAGTCGACGGCGGAGATGAGCTGCTGGAAGTAGCGGCGGGCCTGGTCCTCGGGGAGCTTGCCGCGGGCGATGCGGGCGAAGAGCTCGCCGCCGCGGACGAGCTCCATGACGAAGAAGATGCGGGACTTGGTGGCGAGGACTTCTTTCAGCTCGACGACGTTGGGGTGGCGGACGAGGTGCATGATGGAGATCTCGCGCTGGATCTGGTCAATGAGGCCGGAGTCGCCGCGGATGCGGTCCTTGTTGATGACCTTGATGGCTACGGAGTCGTTGCTGCGGAGGTCGCGGGCGTAGTACACTTTGGCAAAGGTGCCCTGGCCCAGCACGCGGCCCATCTCGTATTTGCCGAACACGATGTTTCGTGGTGGTGGTGGTGGCGATGGAGGAGCGCTGGGCTCTTGGTGTTCTTGGGTCATGATTGTTGGTTAGGCGGTTGATGGGCTCTGTTGGGGGGAATTGGATTAGAGAGAGTTTAATACCAAGTGTTGGGTTGGGCTTTTGTCGTTATGGGAGCACCTGGTTTTTTTTGGGAGACCATTATTGCGGGTGGTTAGTGATTTGAGGTGGGTTTGTGAGGAGTGGAAGAGGGAGCACATTGGAACGGTTTATTTATGCAGGATGGGATTTATATTGTCACTCCCATTTTCTCAGATGTTCTGTTTATGAGTCAGTTATTAGGTCTTTTTGTTGTTTTTTTTTTAATAACATTAGTGTGAGGTTTTGAATATGAAATCTTTTAATAGTTCACTGATTGATCCGGTTGATTTCATATTTACATAAATATTAAAACCTTAAATCCTGATATCCATTAATATTTCACTAACTGATTTCGTGTTCAATCACTATTATGATTTTGTTGAAGTCAGTTTTGGTAAGATAATATCATGAAGCCAAATTGAATGCCACACATATTAGGCGCAGGGACAAGATTCCGAACTAAGCCAGGTTAAAGAGATGACTTCTAATTTTAAAAGACCTGCAGAGAGATCATTAGATAATAAAGGAAACCTCATATACAAGATACACCGTGATTCGGTTGAGGTGAATCTCAGGCATACACCCTCGGTGAAGATGGCCATTCTATTTATGCTTTATCATAGAATAAGGGTTGCAATCTCTCAGTCTTTGTCTTTTTTTCAATCATGATTACGAGTTTATATGGGGAAGAAAAAGTGAGATGATCATATGTCAAAAGGTCGATCGCCTCTCCTCATAGAGGAGGGGATATACTTATAGTTATTTGAGGATAATGTATAGTTGGATTTAAACTCATTCTTATTCTCATAAGAAATGAATTCTCTTATCTTGTATGAGCGATTTTCTTGTTATAGTTTCAGTTTTTCTTTTTTTTTGAGAGACCAGATTGACAAAGGATTCTTGAGTTTTATAGGCTTTGCGGGCTTACTAAATCCTTACTTGATAGAATTTCTAGACTTGTGAATCAACAATCTTCAATATGAAATTTCTTAATATTTCACTGGTTGATTCCATAGTTACATAACTATTATTACTTTGGTTTTCTATTATTTTGCAAGAATAGTCAAATATGACCTTTGATGCATAAAGAAAGCCTGTCTACTCATAAAGACTAATAAATATATACAAAAGTGCTCTCAATTTTTTTTAACCTCCGATAGTAGTTAGACTTCTCACATGATATGATATTTTATAAGTATGTGAGTTTAACATCAATTTACTCAAAAGAAAACAAAAATGAAAGATCTTGCTACTCACAATTTCTTTAGTAGTTATAGATGTCATTAGTTGGTCTTAAATAAACAAATTAAATATATTATTAAAGGGCAAGTTGATTGGAATGGGCAAAAAGTATGAGACTTGAAGCCAAATAATTAATAAGGTTGATTATTCTCTTAGACAATAGTCATCCTCAGAAATGCCTTATTAATGTTTCTCAAAAAATTGTGACTGTTCTAATTATAGAGAAAAAATTGTTGGGGTTTTTACATATCGGTCCTTTATATCTTTAAAAATTAGAAGTTTGTCCCCCAAATCTTCATATTTATAATTTAGTCCTCAAATTCTTTAAGTTCCCACAATTTAGTTTTCCCGCTATATTTTTTGCTCGAATTTTCCGTTATACCCCTAAATTACTTCACTTTAGTCATCCCTTCTCTCTTCCTCCTCTCTTCCTCTTCATATTGGGTTCCCTCTCCATTCTTCTTATCTCTCTCTTTCCTCCCGGTTAGTTTCTAAAGTAAAGTAACTCAAGAGAACTCAATAAGAAGAGGGAAGAGAGAGATAGAGAGAAGAATAGAGAAGGGAACCCAATAAAAAGATAAAGAGATGAGGAAGAGGGAATGGAGGATTAAAGTGAAGAAACTCAGGGGTATAACGGAAAATTCGGACAAAAAATATAGCTGGGGACTAAATTGTGATAACTTAAAGGATTTGGAGACTAAATTATAAATATGAAGATTTGG
This sequence comes from Dracaena cambodiana, assembly GCA_036321105.1. Classification (NCBI taxonomy): domain Eukaryota; kingdom Viridiplantae; phylum Streptophyta; class Magnoliopsida; order Asparagales; family Asparagaceae; genus Dracaena; species Dracaena cambodiana. The sequence continues at coordinate 49,534,834 of JAYEPQ010000003.1, forward strand.
GGACTAAATTCTAATTTTTAAAGATGTAAGGGTCAGATATGTAAAAATCCCAAATTTATTTGCTTTTGATCCCACGAAAAGCAATATGAACTGATCTTTCTTTTTTCTTTTTTCTTTTGTTGTTTTCCCCTGAAAATGTTCTCAGTACAGTAGCTCTTGTTTAAGTGGTTAATTAATATATGAAAGGGTGAGAGTATCAAATAATTTAACTAATTATGGCAAATTTCTTTAGAAGTCCGGCCAGCCAGTGAGAGGAGGGCGCGTCTGGGGAGGGTACGTGGGGTCTAAAGTAGCCCATTGATTTCCCAAATTTCCAATGGGAGCCCCTCCAAATATGTTGCGCGCTAGTGGAAAGGTGCCATGGCCCGAAAACGATGGTAGTCATCTGGAGATTTGTCATTCCCAATGAAATCATGTCACTTTGCTATCATGTCCATCTCACTCCCATGTGAGTCACCTATTAGCGAACTTGGGCCTTGCCGCCAATCTCCGGGCTCGGAGAAGATCGTGGCCACTGGCCCATGCTATAGTGTGGAGTGGGGACAGAAGGAACTAGTATTAATTAATTATAGTAAAATCTCATGTACTATAAAGGTAAGAGAATTTTTAAGTATAAAATTTTTACTTTAGTCATTAGTCAACAGTTTGATATTCTCACTCTTAGTTAACTTAAATAATATTTTTTTTATGAAATTCCTAAATTACCCCCTCTTGACATGTTCTATATGAGTTCTTGATGAGAGAGGAGCGTAATATGTGAAGTTTTATAAAAAAATGTACAGTTTAAATTAAAAATGGATGAGAATATTGTTCAGAAACTAAAAATAAAAATTTTAAATTTAAAAATAATAAATTACACTACTCCTGGAGTACTGGGGTCTCATTCCAATTAACTCTGTAAATTAAATAACAATTTGTAATTCTATTATTTGGTTATAATATTGTAATTTTGGAGGACTATAGTAACTTTTAGCACGTGTGAAAGCTTGAATTCGTTGGACCCATGGCGTATGAGTGGGCTAATTATACATTAATAAAGATGTGGGGGAGTGCTTTTGTTTGATCAAAGGAATTGAGTAATTCCAAAAGATCTTATCTTTATATTCACCCTCTAATTTAAGTCACTGTATGTATCTGCAGATGACAAGGCAAAACTTCTGCATGATAATGTAGATATGATTATAATTTGTATGGACTGACATGGGCAATGAGAGAGGAAAGCACCAAAAAATAGGCACCCAATGAACGATTGATAAATGTATGATGATAGGGCAAATTAGAAAAAAAAAAAAAAAAAAACCTACATAAATTAATCTAGGCTTATAATTGTCGTTGAAGCTGCATTCTGGGTTAGAAAAAGGATTTGTGGGTCGAGCTTAAGTCTAGAGATAGAGATAGGGTTGGACCTGGAGGTGACCCCCCAGTCGACCATACATAGAGTTATTTTTAGCATAAACATTAGAGCAACGCCCTTCCATATTCCATTAATTAGTAAGTACACATTGTGATCCTTCACACTATTATAAAAAAGATACCCAATAACCTTTGTAGGTTATCCATCACTTTTCACATCAAAGAAATTTCTGCTCAAAAGAAAGTGATCGATCGGTTAATTAGTGGGGGAGATGGGTAGAAAATGATCTTTGTAAGATAGCGGTGGAGTTAGTCGAGAATGACTCGTTAATTTGAGAAGTCTCTAAGTCTCTCAGAGTTGCGTAACAAGTTACTTCGTTTATTGTGGACTTAAGCACTGAACGTCTCTCAGATGATGGAGACTGACTGCATAAAGTCTGGCGTTACAGAAACCCTTGCTGGACTCATGGTGACAGCATACAGAACAAACCGCCGCCATTTTCAGAAAATTCTTGTTCTTTCTTGGGTGTATTTTCAATCTAAGATGCTGCATGCATCATGATGACGAAATCTAAGTTACATACTATTGTTCATAGCTTGTATTGTGTTCATCTTTTTTTGAGACTAGCCCATGGTATCATGTGATCTTGTTCATCGTACAATGAAAAAAATTATTGCATCTTCGGATTTCTCTCTTACACTGGATGAAAATATCTTAATTTAGTGTTTGTTTTTTTTTTTTTCCTTTAAAAAACAAAGATCTTTCAAATTCAAGGTTTAGAAACTTAGAAGAGAACATTATGAGAGAATCACTTATAAGATTGTTGCTTTTGAGACATCAAAAGAAATAACAAGAGAAATAAAGATTATGGACAACAAAAATCAAGAATTGGAGCATGCACATGGTATGTATGGTTAGAAAGAAATAAAAGAATTCTCAATGATAAAAATAACAATGCATTTTCTTTGGCTATGAAAATTCATCATTATATACTTTTGTTGACAAGTATGACTACCCTGCACAAGACAAGGCTTTGATGACGATGGCACACCAGGATATAAGGAGGAGACTAGAGTTGCGCACATAAGAAGAGGAGGGAGAACATAGCTAGACAGAAGTATAAAAGCCAAAGGGAGGTGCCTACAAGGAAGAAGTCAAAGGAGATATGCAAGAGATTATTGTGCTTGAAACTTTGTAAAAGTTTGAATTGTAATACCAACTTTAATTAGTAGTCTTTCCTCTCCATATAGAGGAGCAATATATGTAATATGCAAACTACTAGTTTCATTATAAGTTATTAATGAAACACGGGAGGTATTTAGTCCACCGGTATTCTCTAAAAAAAAAAAAAAGATTGTCGCTTTTGGTATCATTTAGGCATATTTGGATTTGTAAGCGATAAGATCCTAACGAAGTAAGGATACGGCTAGTTCATGCACATTTTGTATTTTTATTTGTTTGTTTATTAATGGAAAAAGTATTTGGAGTTGATTCAAGATATTTATAAGACTTTATCGTGTTTTTGGGATACTAAGCTTACAAGAATGATCACAAGCTCCAATTATGGAGCATGAAAGGATGCTTCTTTGTTGGTTGTCTTGAACTGTAGTGCTGGCTATAGTGTTCATGATGCGTGCTTGGGATTAAGTAGTGAATGTAAAGGATTTTTAATAGAAAAATAGCTGCAGCTTAGCTCCATATTTCTTGAATTCAATCTGCTGCAAAAAAGTATCAAGAAATTAACCATGAAGAATGAACACTACCAAAAAGAGGAGCCACATCATCAGTAGTAAACTAAAAGAAAGTTAATCTGAGAAAGATAATTATAATGCCCCACTATCTAGTAAATGAAAAACTAAATCATTTGATGATATGTGATAATACGACTAGTCTTAAATCAGATTACAGTCAGTCGCAACAGAAAATACAAACAAAACTTTTCAAATAAATAACAGAAATTAATTTAATAAACTAATTTTATTCAAATAAAGACTAAAAGAAAAAAAAAATAGAGTAACACCAAAATTAATAATGACTGTCTAAAATTATTACATGTTGCTAGAAACTAAAAAATAAAACCAAATTAAAAAGAAAATAATCCAACTATCAATCACTCCACCTGCTTCTCGAAGTAGGCCAGATCCTGCTCTAATTTTGATGGGTGCACGTCTAAATCAGAATATGCATGTCTAGATCATCAATAAAGCAATCATTTATAATAAAATAATATGAAACCAGAAGAATCTAGTTAGAAAACCATAAAATAACAAAACAATAAATAATAATATCATATCCATACATTAGTTTCATATCTTTATGTTTTCTCAATTTTTATTATCCCGTTTGGAAACGTTAGAAAAAGGTATAAGCCTGGTATACTGCATCCCTATAAACTCTGGGAAAAGAACATAGTAATAAAAATATTCCATAAATCCTGAAAAAATGGCAATGTACCAAAAGTATCCTGTAGACTATGAGAAAACGACACAATAGTTTTTGTTTTGAATTTATCTCGAACCCATTTATATGGTCCATTTATAGTAGTAAATTACACTATTATATATAGTCTATGAGGATTTCCCTTAGCTTCCCCCAGAAAACTAGTTGCGTTTGTTCTTTTCTATCTTTCATTTCAATTGATGCTAACACTAACTGTAGTCATTTTTTATTTCAACAGTCACTAAACTCAATCACCTCCCACATTGTTCACTTTCATTTGGTAGCTTTCATGTCCATTCAGTGTATTCTAGTATCAAACTGATTAACTTTTGCATTAAAACAAATGAAACAATTAGCAAATCCATTCAGTAAGATATTTTCAATTATTCAGTCTCATAATCATGCATTACAGTAATTAAAACTCATTAAATAATAAATATATTCACTTAAACATTATCCTGGAATATTGTTCTACGTATTGGTTATGAGATTTACTAAATGCTCTATGCACTAAGATGAAAATTAATTAACTTGATATGAACTTTGGAAGTTGTCTATGGAAAAGCTCATGTAAGTATTGAACAACTGGCCATTGAATGGTAGGTCTAAACTCAAATCGGATTACAAGTGGGCATGCATGGGAACAAAATATGAATAGTTGCTCTTGATTTTAGGTTTATGTGATCTGAATCATATATTTCCAAGCCCACAAGAAGCACTCATGATGTTTCAAATATTTTTTGCTCAAAATGTATTAAATCATAGTTTTTTGTTCTATTATTTCTTTGAAAAGCAAACGAGTTCAGCAAATTATGGAGGGCGAAACAATTTCTAGGCTCTCCCATTATCCATCAATAATGCGCCCCAATTCCATCGATATTAGAAAATATGATAGAGATCGACTTCGGAATTATTGAGCCACGGAATCCAACACCCATGCCAAGAAACCCTCGGAATCTCGTGCGTTATCATGGCCCATGCATGGCTTTGTCAAATAATTGGAACATGCCATGTTGTGTCCGGAAATAAATTAAATGCCAAATGTTATTCCTAATTTAACTTCTGTTTGTATCGTTATATATTATCCTGGTGCAATTATTATGAGTTAGAGAGAGAGAGAGAATGCCACGTAAACTTTGGTGGACCTCATTTTAGTTTGGGTTCTTTCTTAATATATAGCAACTGGACCCAGCCAAGGAGATGGTGATCGATGTTTGAATTGTTCTTCGATCTGCCCCGGCCAGTGAGAGAGTTTGGGGAGGTGGCTTTAATAATTCATGATTAGAGATGGAGACATTTGTAATCAAATTATAAAGAAGCTAATAATGGAGTTGCACATCCATCGATCCTTACTGTATTTACATCAAGCATTGTTGCGTGCAGCCTGCGGATTGTTCGTTTCTTTTCATTCCCTCACCTGTCGCTGTTGGCATGAGAAACAAACTTGGACGTGCTCATCATTGCTACTTGAAGTTGAAGGGGAGGAAAAAAAAAAAAAGTCTCGACTGCTTAAAGCAAAGGCCTTAGGCATGTTCACTTCATATATATTGACTGTATAGGTTCATGAGAGTGTAGTTCCAAGTGGCATATAAAGTGAATCAAATCTGAATTATTATTGTTATTTTTTTCTTTTGAGAGTAAGGGATGTTACTAGCTAGTAAGCTAATCGATTTTCATCGCACACAATCTAGACAAAGGGTAGATCACTTCGATCAGCTCGGTCATCAGAAGTTTGACGCAAGCTTGACGAAATTATTCGGCCAATATGGGACCCTTCATCCTTATATCTAACCTACATAACAACCCATCACCTGCATTATGCTTGCGGCTTCACCAATAAATTAAATTAAATGGATAAAATGTAGAATATATATACTTAGTCAAAGGTCTTCAACCAAATAAAAATGTAAGATACATTGTTTCTTTCTAACAATTTCTAAGGGGGAAGTTCATTTTCAAACAAAATAATTTAAGCAGTGTCTTTTACGAAAGATAAACTATCATATTTATGGATTTAGTTCCTCTAAAACTTGGCTGTTTATAAAAATGGAAATAAATTCAGAAAGAAGCATACCTTAAGCCAAATGAAGAATTTCCATTCCCTCAATATTATTTTTATTAAAATAACCCTAGATATTAATCTCCCAAGCATAAACATAATATTACAAGATTAGTATTGGATAAGGTAAGAATGGTTTCCTTTTGATTTAATGGGCCAATATATATATATATGTGTGTGTGTGTGTGTTCGCCGCAAAAATTCTTTGCTTTCCTCCCATTGAATTAACTTAAATTACAATAGAAGTGAACAAGATAAAAAGAAGAACAAACGAGAGGATTTTATATTTTCAATCTCTCTCTTTTACAATATAAACGTGGGATCAGTGGTGATGGGATCTATAGTAGTTCCTTTGGACGATCGAACGTTGAACTCTTCTCTCTTTTGAAGATATCGGCCGACTGTAGACGATCTTCCCAGGTCTTTTCCGAACTCAAGGCTCTGTGTGTAATTTGAATTCTCTAAGAACCGAAAGGAAGAAGAAGAATACCCTTGACTTCAAGGCTCTCTCGCGTACTTGAATTATCAAAGGATCCAAAAAGAAGACCCTTAGAGTTTCACCAGGAAGGTATTTATAGCCCCAGGTTAATTTGAGAGTTTCTATCTAAATAGAATTCCCTCTCATCAAGGATTTCAATCCAATCTTTAATATTGATTTAAATCTCTTGATTTAGAGTTCTGATGATACTTGATTTAGATATTTGGATAAGCCCAAATCATAATCTCAATCAATTTGAGATTCTGGTTATCTACTCACGCGGAGCTTTAATCGCATCAAAACGCGACGCTAAATAACCAGAACGTGGAGCTAACGCGGAGCTATTGATCATCTCCGCGTTTCACTCAAATGCAAGACTAAAACTAGCCAGACGCGGAATGAACGCGGAGCTTTTAAACATCTTCGCGTTTTGTTCAAACGCAAGGCTAATATAGCCAACGCGGGGCTGCGGAGTTAGCTCCGCGTTCCGTTGTGGAAAATCTTTTTTAACTTGGAAATTTTCACTGCCAACAGAACCCCCTCCAAAGTTTTCAAAATGGCTTAGAACTTAGCAGATTTTGAAATACTTTGGATACTAAAACGCAAAGCTAATCGCTTCACTTTTTCAGTGAAATGAGTAATTGCTTCATTGATTACTCTGAATTTCTACGCCGAATACCAAGCGATGGAAATCTTGTTTAAATAGAGGCTTTGACTCATCTTCTTCTTCACTTCATCCGAAGACTCCAAGAGCTTAGGGCTCAAGCGACTCAGGCAAATAAGGAATGATTTTCGACTGAGCTTCCTTCGACTTTCCAAAGATCTTCATCACTAGGATGTTATCTAAGAATAGTACGGCGTTGCGCGCCTCCTTACCATCGGCCGCCGGCGTTAGCAGCGGCGGCAGCGGCCGAGGCAGTGGCCACAATGGCGAGCCAATCCATGCTACACAAATTGGAGGTATAAATTCTGAACTTTTAGACTCTTTAAATCAATTTTGGAGTGTTTTGGCTTGGTTTTAACCGACCAGCCAATTTTGAACCGGCGAGATTGCAGTTCTCCGGCCGTATGGCTTGCAGGAGAAGGAGAAGTCAGAGAGGAACTCTGATCTTTCTCTACGCGAAGTTATCGCGTCATCCTCGTGTTTTGCATAGTTGCGCGAAGTTAACATCTTCGCGTTTTTCCATCATCACGCGAAGCTAATAGCTTCGCGTTTTTGGAGAGTAACCGATCAGTCATTTTCTCCGAAATTCGTGCCGAACTCCAAGAAGCGGTTTCTTTCATTTAAATGAAATCTCTATTTCTTATCCTTCTCACTTTACTCGAGAATTTTCCAAAGACTTAGAGATTCAGGCGATCATAGTTCAGGCGACCCGAGCTTTTTCCGATCAAGTTTCTCCGGATTTCCTGTCGATTTTCCTCAGGTTTTTAAGCAATGACACCCAAAACCCGTGCTACTTCTCGCGCAGCTCCATCGTCGGCGACTGGCGCTAGCAGTGGTGGCAGCGGCCATGGCGGCGGCGCGCCAGCCCACATTTCGCCTATTGGAGGTAAGAATCTCTCTATCGAGACTCTTTAAAACATTTCTAGAGTGATTTGGCTTAATTTTAACTGATCGATCAACTCCTTTACCGGCGAGATCGCCGTACTCCTGCTGTAAGGCTTGGAGAAGAAGAAAAAGTCCCTGACTTTCTTCTTACGCGAAGTTATCGCGTTATCCTCGCGTTTTGAAATGCGGGGCTATTTAATTTAGCAGTCGCGTTGAAATGCGAGGCTATTTTGAGTAACAGTCACGTTGAAACGCGAGGTTATTTTGAGTAGCAGTCGCGTTGAAACGCGAGGCTATTTTGAGTAGCAGTCGCGTTGAAACGCGAGGCTATTTTGAGTAGCAGTCGCATTGAAACGCGAGGCTATTTTGAGTAGCAGTCACATTGAAACGCGAGGCTATCTTTTTGACTTCTGCGCGGTCTTAATTTTTTAGCTTCGCGCGGAGTTACTTTTAGCTTCGCGCGATCTAATTTTTAGCTTCGCGCGTCCATACTTAGAAAATTTTTCTGTTTTGTAGAAACTTCTCTAATTTTGATTTTCCCTTTTGCAGTAAGGTATTCGGCGGAAGCCCTTCTCCATAAGCACTACTTTGGCTTTGCTGGTGGTTCTGATCCATCAGCTCAATTTCGCTTCACCACCATCCTGGCCGCATACAAATTTGACTCGAGAGGGCGCAGGGAAAAGTTGATTAAATATCACCCCACTACTGCTCGTGAGATTATCACTGATGCAACCTTCGAAGATGTGAACAGAGAAGTATTAGAAAAACCCGCATTTCTCTTTGGGGACCAGATGGAGCAATCAGACGAGATCCTCTCTGAACAGGATTGCATGTGGCTCTATAACTCTGGTGAAGCTTTAATGTTTCTTCCTGAAATGGATCGCAGTTACTCTCTGATCTACCTTCAGAGGTTGGCGATGCCCCGTGAGTTAAAGTGGGGACTATCTCAAGAAAAGGATGGCGTCCCAACGGGCAAATTGGGCGCACAGGGGGCTTATCAAGATGGCCCCACTAGATGCATTACTGGTTTGCTTTCAGACCGTTTTGGCAAGGAGCTCCCAGTAGGAGAGGTTCCGATCCAAGCAAGAACTTTCCTAGGTGAGTTCTTGGCGAAAGAAGGTCAATACCCGGCTAGTGACTTTAGGATGCCTGGCTGGGTTTACTCTTCTGGCAACATGTGGTGGGCCCGCCTTGTCCAGTATATGTTGGATTCTCACGAACCCATTCTGAAGGAGATTGGCTTGTATAAAGCCATCAGGAACGTTCAATTCGGATTCCCTCAAAGTGCTTACCATTTATTCTGCTTTCTTGAGATATACAATCCTGATACCTGCACTCTTTTTTACGCCAGTGGGTGAGCTAGGGTTTGCTCTCCACGAGATGTTTGAGGTATCTGGGCTCTCAATAGGCGAAGTCCCCTACGAGGAGTATATCCCTACTACCGAGGAATTGAACATGCTGCTGGCGAAAGATGAGCGCATCTATGCTACATACTGGGAGATGATGTGCCACTACCGGATCTGTGCTGACTTAGCAGGTATGCGTAATCAAGGTATCGACCACAAGAAATGGGCCGATTACCTCTTTGCCAACTTGAACTCTAAGGACAGTTCTACAACTGTTCATGGCCACGCTCCTGTCTATATCACAGAGATTGATCGCCGTATTGCCAAGACCCGACTAATGTTTTATACCACTGATTCCAATGAAGGTGGATTCGGTCCTAGTATTTCTTTCAAGAGCTACCACTATCAGGCTCAGTCCCCAGTATCTAACATAGGCCTTATTGCTAGGTTCCTGATGTTGTGGCTGAAGAGATGTGTAGTGCCATCATTACCAAAAGAGGCAATTGCAATGACTGTGGTCTATCCAGCAGTCCTCCTCGCATACGGCCGACCTTTCGGACTTCTTCCCGCCATGGTGTGTAATCTACAGCATGGATTGCGAACACTCTGTGATGACTTCATCCCTGCTGATAAAGGCAAGGGGAAAGGGAAAGGAAAGTCGAAAGAGGTTGCCTCGGTGAAGACTCTGAATCCTAGGGTAGAGCTTCCTTATACTTATCTGATGGCATGGCTTGTTATGCCCTGCCCGTCTCTGATGAGTGCTGCTTCACGCGCTCTGGTGACAAGTGTTGCTTTGTGGAGCTATATGAGCACTCTTCATGGAAGCACTACTATATGTCCCAAATCCGGAAGACTCTCCGGCACCATCAAAATTACGAGATCTTTCGGTGCTTCCCTGATTTTCCTAGTGGAGGATACGGGCTGAAATTGAGGGATATTGCAGGAGCAGATACTTTTACTGCTTTATCCTCAGGAGCGTTCTGGTGGCTTCTCAATATCCGGCCCGGGCATCTGGTGTACCGTCAAGACAGTAAATGCTTTATCGAACCGTACATCCCGAGTCGCTTTGCGCGCCAATTTGGATATTCCCAACTTTATGTGGGCAATCCAAACAAGAGTTTAGCCTATGAGGGAAATCTGTACGACGGTGCCCGGGGCTGGTTTCATTTTGTAGCTGGTGGAACCGGAGCTGAATTCGCTCTGCCCCAGAAGTTGCCAGAATTGGCCATGACTCTTAGTTTTTGCACGTGGTATAGCGTTGCAAATGCTGACGTGCCTCATTTCTCGATCAACCGAAGCTGTTGTAAGGAGATTGAGACTTTCTACATTAGTCGCCAGGGTGCTTCCAAAGTTAGAGTAAAAGGAATGGATGAATTCCTTAGCGCCGCGGCCGAACCATCAGATGTTAGCAAGTCTGGCGATGATGATGATAATAATGATGATGACAATCCTGATGCTGGAGGTGCTCCCCAACCTGTCGTCATTCGTCTCTAGAGCCCGACCCCCAAACGCCGCGGTACCATAAAGAAGGGACCTGCCAAAAAGAAGCAGAAGTTGGCTCCGGGAACTCTAATAGCCCCCGAAGAAGTGGCTATCAAGTTTGCTTCGGACCTGCTGGCTTCAACTCTACCTCCAGCGCCGGCAGGTGGGAGTGGACCCGTTGGAGCTCCAAGTGCTCCTGAGGTTTCGGCTCCTCCAACCGCAGAACCCGTTGAGCATCCTGCTGCACAACCACTTGGTAATGAGACGGGTACACTTCTGGAGATGTCAGTGGCTCCCCCTTCAAGTCCAACAACTGGACTTGTATCTCCAGGTATGACTCTTAGTGTTCTGTCTTTTGTTCGTTTTTTTGTTTTTACTGTAACACATTTCTTCTTGTTTCTGGAAATACAGGTGGTCAGCTCCTCTCGCCAATGCATTCAACTACCCATGTGGAGTCTGACGATATGGTGGATTATTTGGGTACCACCGGCTCAGTGGGTGGTTTGGGTAGCTCTGCAGGCGATTTTGGTGCAGACTACTTTACAACAACTCCTCCCTCTGTTCATTCTTCGGTTCCCCCAATTGATGAACTTGGGAGTGATGATAGGACATAGGTGATTGTCGCGGCTGCAGCCAGAGAAGCTACTCCGTCTCCAAGTTTGCCGTCTTCAATACCACCGGTTTGCTCCACAGAGACCTTTTCAGTGGTCTCTGGTGCACCTTCTGCTCCTCAGTCAGCGGTTTTAACATCATCTATCATTGTAGCTGCTGAGACACCTGCAACTCCTTCAGCTCCAAGTCTTCCAGTAGGGGATGAGGAAAACTTGAGGTTCTCTTTTGAAGCTACTTCTACCACCGGCGGAGCTTCTGGTGGAAACACTCCCTCATCTTCTCCTGTCGGTGGCGCTGCCCAGGTGGTCTGCACTAGCGTCGCTTCTCCTCAGGTTCCCAGCTCTGCCAGATCTGCATTGGCCTTACTGGCTCCGCATGTTATGAACCTGGTGCAGGGACAGGTTTCCTCTTCTTCAATTCCAGTGGGTATCGCTCTTCCTCCGGCGACATCTTCTTTAGCGTTGCCTGTTTTAAATACAGGCGTCGTGAATCCTTTTGAGGAGCTATTCAACTATAGCGTTAACGACTTTATGCGGTTGCTCAGAAGATGCGTCGAGATGATCTCTGACGGCACGGATTTCTTCAGTCTCGGCCGTCCCATGTTATCCAATTATTTAGACAATATTGAAAGAATCGAGGGACAAGACCGAGCAGCTCCCTACCGGGCCCACTTTAAAGCCTTAGAAGAGCAGGTGAACACGCTAAATATAGTTCGCCAAGCGGACGTGGAAGCGATTACCGCAATAGAGATGGCGCGGCTTTGGGTGGAATTAACGGCGCGTCGAGAAGAACTGATACGACAGGAAGAAGTATGGTCTCGGAAGTTGGCAGAGCTTCAAGCCAGTCGGGAGTCCATTCTTAAGAGCTTGGAGGCGGTGGACTCTGAGATTGGGGGAAGTCAGGCCGAAATTCTTAGAGCCCAGGAGACCATTGCTAAAGCTCGAGCGGTCATAGTGGCCAACGAGCTTAAATTAGGAGAATCCGTTAAAAAACGGGAAGCGCTAATCCTCCAACGGGGGCAGGTCGAGCAGGAGGAGGGAATAAGAAGCCGTGGTTTAGAAGACTCTCGTCAGCGTCTGACTCATCAACTTGCAATGAATGACGATGTCTTACTTCAGCAGGCTCAACATTCCATAGAAGCGACTCGGCGTCAGGTGATTGATGAGGCGATGAATAAGCTGAAGCATCTAGGAGATCCATAGTTTTCTTCTATTCTTCTATTCTTCATTCTTTTTGTAGTAAGAACTTATAATAAAAGAAATATTTTTTTGTAACTTCAGTCCTTTGTTGATGAAATAAGGATAATCATTTGATTCTTTTACCTGCTGGCTACAAAATTTGTTTGCACAACAGATAACTTGTCATCAAAGTGGTTTAGTTGTTTAGGTACAGTTCTCCGAATCATACTGTCAGAGGTAAGAGTTTAAAATGACAGGGTTTATGGGATTTTTAGCAAACCCCCAGCTATCAACGGATTTGATTAGTCTTTACCAACTACCGTTTGAGTTGGGCTAGCCATGTTATTCCCCTCTACATGGTGAGTTGTCGAGAATTTTGTTTGGGCTTAAATGCCAAACTTTTCCTCTTCCCTTTGCCTTATCGGCGCTGGGTAATTCATACTTTTTTACCCTCAGTATGAAGGGGTTGGCGAGAAACTGGTTCTCTTCTTATTGCCTAGTCGGCGTTGGGTAATTCATACTTTTTACCCCCAGTATGAAGGGGTTGGCGAGAAACTGGTTCTCTTCCCATTGCCTAGTCGGCGTTGGATAATTCTTTAGATTTTAGGTCAGAGACGCTCAGCTGCGCATGCCTAAAAAGAAGACTGGAGGCGGTTCAAACTTGAGAACCTGGCACACCAGGTTTTAGGTCAGAGGCGCTCAATTGCGCATGCCTAAGAAGAAGACTGGAGGCGGTTCAAACTTGAGAACTGGGCACACCAGGTTTAGGTCAGAGGCGCTCAATGCGCATGCCTAAGAAGAAGACTGGAGGCGGTTCAAACTTGATAACTGGGCACACCAGGTTTAGGTCAGAGGCGCTCAATGCGCATGCCTAAGAAGAAGACTGGAGGCGATTCAAACTTGAGAACTGGGCACACCAGGTTTAGGTCAGAGGCGCTCAATGCGCATGCCTAAGAAGAAGACTGGAGGCGGTTCAAACGTGAGAACTGGGCACACCAGGTTTAGGTCAGAGGCGCTCAATGCGCATGCCTAAGAAGAAGACTGGAGGCGGTTCAAACTTGATAACTGGGCACACCAGGTTTAGGTCAGAGGCGCTCAATGCGCATGCCTAAGAAGAAGACTGGAGGCGGTTCAAACTTGAGAACTGGGCAGACCGGGTTTAGGTCAGAGGCGCTCAATGCGCATGCCTAAGAAGAAGACTGGAGGCGGTTCAAACTTGAGAACTGGGCACACCGGATTTAGGTCAGAGGCGCTCAATGCGCATGCCTAAGAAGAAGACTGGAGGCGGTTCAAACTTGAGAACTGGGCACACCGGGTTTAGGTCAGAGGCGCTCAATGCGCATGCCTAAGAAGAAGACTGGAGGCGATTCAAACTTGAGAACTTGGCACACCGGGTTTAGGTCAGAGGCGCTCAATGCGCATGCCTAAGAAGAAGTCCAAGCGCTCAATTACGTAACTTGAACAAGTGGAGTTGCATACTTCCAGAGATATTAAGCATAGTATTTTTTCAGAAACTTGCCATTGATCGGCATCATCATCCTATCGCCATTCTGATTCATTAAGCGGTAGGCTCCACTGGAGTACACAGTCTCTATGATAAACGGTCCTTTCCACTTGGGTTCAAATTTACCATTAGTCTTGTGGGTTAGAATCATTGGCCTTTTAACAGCCAGAACCAAGTCTCCTTATTTAAAGGTCCTTGGTTTAACGTTTTTATTGAACGTTTGCGAGATTCGGGCTTGATACAACTCAATCCGTTGTTGAGCCCTGAGACGCTTTTCATTTAACGCCTCTAGTTCTCGCAGTCTTTGTTGATGGCGCTCTTATGTCGTCATCTTTGTAGCTAAGGCCACTCTTAGTGATGGAATCTAGATTTTGAGAGGCAAGACGGCCTCGCTTCCATAAACCAAAGAGAATGGAGTAGCTTTTGTAGGGGTGCGAACGGTGGTGCGATAAGCCCACAGACATTCTCCCAGCTTTTCATCCCAATCTCGTTTATTGGAAGAGACGAACTTCCGAAGGAGCTTAATAATCATCTTGTTGAAAGCTTCAGCTAACTCATTAGCCGCGGGGTTATATGGTGTCGAAGCGATATCTTTGATTCTGAATTTATCACAGAATCTTGAAAATCTCTCGCTGACGAATTGCGGACCATTATCATGGATGATCCTTCGAGGGATGCCAAAACGGTAAATAACATGATGCTTAATGAACTTAATCACATCTGTCGTTTTTACCTCTCTCATGGGCACGGCTTCGGCCCATCTTGAAAAATAATCGGTTATCGCGAGAATAAATCGATGTCCTCTGAATGACGGGGGAGTTATAGGCCCCATAATATCCATTCCCCATGCCTCAAACGGCCAACTAGCAACGGTATTGTGCAAGTATTCTGGGGGTTGATGGATGAAATTGGCATGTATTTGGCATGCATGGTACCGTTTAGCATATGCCATTGCTTCCATAATCATGTTCGGCCAGTAATATCCCAGCCTTCTTATGCGGTCTCCGAGTTTTGGACCGGGCTGATGAGCTCCACATACTCCATCATGTGTTTCTCTCAGCACTTCTTCTGCTTTTGCTTTTGATATGCAGCGTAGCAGCAGACCATCTCTTGACTTTTTATACAAAGTCTGAAGTTTATGGTCATGATAAAATCTTTGGGCCTTCCTCTTTATCGAGATGGCTTCCTTTGAATCTTCTGGCAATATCCTATGCAAAGCATAATCTACAAACGGAAATCGCCAATCACGGGGTTCCAACATTAAGCCTGTCTGGCATACCTCTTCGGCTTGAGACACCGCGTCTGGGTGGAGAAGTTCTCTGCTACCAATGGTGATGTTTTTAGCTTCACCTGGCGGGATTGCCAGTGTTGCGGCTAATGCAGCAAGAGCATCTGCATAGACGTTCTCATCCGGGATATGTGATATATGTAAAACTGTTCAAAATATCCTGCTAGTTCAATAGCTAGCTGATGATAGGGGATGAGGGCTTCATGTCTGACTTCATACTCACCCGTCATCTGATTAACGATAAGCTTAGAGTCTCCATATGCTTCTAGATGGTTCACCCCCAGTTGCAGAGCTATTTTTAAGCCGATAATGAGCGCGTTATACTCCGCCACATTATTCGTGCACGGTTCTGTTAATGAGTAACCGTTAGGCAATATATGTTTATGTGGGGATATAAGCACAACCCCCACTCCAGCAGTAGATCGTCTAGCGGCACCATCAAAGAATATCTACCAAGGTTGTTCTTTGCTAACTGTGTTGACCTCTGACGTCTGTTTAGATTTGGACCAAATTGGATGGTCTGCAAGGAAGTCGGCAATTGCATGTCCTTTCATGGCCTTTTGTGGGACGAAGTGTATGTCATAGGGCGATAGCAATAATGCCAATTTCGCCAACCGGCCTAACCCCCTCAACTCCTTAAGATTGCGGGGAGGTGGCATCTCGCTAATTGCTTTTACCTTTTCGGGGTCGAGGAAAATTCCTTTTGAAGTTATTATGAACCCAAGAAATTTCCCGCTGGATACCCCCATAAATGACTTAGTGGGATTCATCTTCAAGTGATACTTTCACATAAGATCGAAGACCACTCTTAAATCATGAAGATGATCTTCTTTGTCTTTGCTTTTGACTGCTAAGTCATCCACATAGCACTCCACTGTTTTGCGCAGGTATTCTTTGAATATAACACTCATTGTGCGTTGGTAGGTGGCACCTGCGTTCTTCAATCCGAATGGCATCACCGTATAACAGTATACCCCCAGCGGCGTTCTGAAAACTGTATGCTTTTCATCATCCGGGTGCATCTTAATCTGGTTATAACCTGAGAAGTCATCCATAAAGGACATCCTCCCATAACCACAGGTATTATCAATCATCACGTCGGTGATGGGAAGTGGAAATTCATCCTTAGGACATGCAGCGTTCAGATCTCGAAAATCGATGCATATCCGGATTTTGCCGTTCTTCTTACGAACCAGCACTATGTTAGCTACCCAATCAGGATGTTGCTCCTCACGGATGAATCCAGATTTTATAAGTTTGTTGACCTCAGCAACTATTGCCTCCATTAATTCCGGTCGAAAACGCCTTTGCTGTTATTTGACGGGCTTGGCGTCTTCTGTAATATTTAGCCGGTGTGTGGCAATTTGAGGGTCAAGTCCGGGCATGTCTTCATAACTCCATGCGAACACATCTATATACTCTTTGATAAGAGATATAAGTTCTTCCTTTTCCAAGGGAGTCAGCGTGTCACTTATGAAGATGGGCTTCGGGTTTTCCTCCGTTCCCATGTTTACTTGTATTAATATGTCTTCCGTGGGCGGGTCGCGCTGTTCAAAGTGAACATCCCAGAGAGTGTCCATATGCTTAGCCCAAGAATCATCTTGAACATCATTGGTTCCTCATCGCTTTCTGGTGCAGCTGAAACCATATTGGCTATCAAAGATTGAAACCAAGCACCAGTACTTATATCCGAATCATGGTCGGGTGAAGATGTATCTTCCTTGGCCGAAGAACTCTCTTCTTGTCCAGATGGTGATGAGGGCGGAGTAGATACATAGCCCAACCCCCTGCGAGTATTTTGATAATAGTCAGGGCTCTTTCCTCTCGGTCTGAACGAGGGTATAAGATTCCGTCGCCCTTTCCTAAAGTTTAATCCCGGTTTCTGGGTAAAATTATAACCCATCTTCTCCATCATTTGCCGGGATTTCTGTTCATACAAGTGAAATTGAGGCGATGTTTGTTCATCACTTTCACTACTTTGTCTTTGTCAAGGTGACGTAATTATCTTGCCGAATATGATCGGCTTTTGAGACTTTTGTCGAGAAGGCACCTCGAAGTAGTGACCTTTTCCCTTAACTATTTTAGACCGAGAGAGGAGGGATGACCTAAGTGGCAAATGGTATGCCGCCAGAA
Organism: Dracaena cambodiana; assembly: GCA_036321105.1. Lineage (NCBI taxonomy): Eukaryota > Viridiplantae > Streptophyta > Magnoliopsida > Asparagales > Asparagaceae > Dracaena > Dracaena cambodiana. The sequence continues at coordinate 49,552,256 of JAYEPQ010000003.1, forward strand.
CTTCAAGTTCAATCAGGTCATCCACTTCAGTAGAAGTACAAGAGGGTTCAGAGCTAGTTGCTACAGCATGCTCGTAGACTAACTTTATATTTTCATTTATAATCCATTCTTCCTCTATTACATCGGCTATATCAAGACTCAAATTAAAATCTAAGTGAGGGTTGATTTCATAATCACCCCCGTCGTCTTCTTCAGGAAGTTCGTATTCAACATCGGCTTCATTGCCGCCTTCATCATGCTTTGGAGGCTTGCTAGGATCGTCATTAGAGACTTCATGGGCCGGCTTATAGAGTGCAGTATCTGTGAAGTAATTTTCCAGCCCTTTGAATGGTTGCTTATCTGCGACAAGCGTCCGGACTTCTCCTTCTTTATCGCAATATTTCGTGCATTGGTGAAGAGTCGACGGGACTATCATATGAGCGTGGATCTAAGGTCGTCCCAGTAAAATATTGTAGGAGGTATCAGCATCAATAACGTACACGTGACCTCCGTTCTCAATTCTCCAATTTGGCACCGCAATCGGATTTTACCAAGAGGATGGTTGTTATTAGCGTTGAATCCGTAAATAGTGCTATTTGTAGGCGTCAGACGATGAAGGGAAATCCCTAACAGCTGCATCAACCTTCTGGGCACGACACTTAGTGCAGTATCCGGATCAATTTGAATTCGGTCCACCTTTGTAGACCCAACATATCCAGTGAAATATAAAGGCCTGTTATGCTTTATATTCCTCACCTGCATGTCTTCTGGAGTGAAAACGATTTGCGGGACTTGCCTCCTCACTTGATGACAGTGGGGGCAAGAGTCTCGTTCCTCGTTGGCCGGCTCGACAATCTGAGCTAGGAATGACTCAGAGTCTGCCAAGACCTCTCTCAACGCTTCACGAGTTGACTTCGACAATCGAAGCAACTCATATAATGTGACTCGTGCTGGGATGTTAGCCAACTGAGCTATTATATCAAACTTGAAGGAAGTCTCCTTGGCTCCTTCATCTCTAATTGGATTCTTCTGGAAGCGAAGTCCTTTTTACTTCGCCGGTTTTGCAAGTTCTGCTTATATATCTTTTGGATCTACTCTGGTGTAGTCCTTGAGATATGTCTTCCCGGATCGAGTACCGGAAGGGCCTGCCCCATCTTGATGAGTGGCCATAGTTTCGGGCTCTTTTTCAGAATCTGTGAAGGCTCCTGAAGCTATATATTCTTCCCTTATCTCCGCGGAAATAGCATTAACAATCCGCTTTTTCCCTTGACCTGCGGTAGTCCACTGCTCATCTTGTAACAAATCGGGATGAACCCACATAACTTTTTCTTTTTGGGTTGTCACAGGGACAAGTCCTTCTTGGGCTTTGTTGTGGGGATCGAGGCTCTTTGTAACCATCTTACCTTTTGGGATTGGGGTCACCCCTGCGGGGAACTCATGGGTTCCAACCACTATAGTTTCCATATTGGCAGTGACTTTTTTCTGCTATTCCTTAAGCGTCAGGACTCCAGCTTCTATTAGTGCTTGGATTCTTTTCTTAAGAGGGTAACAATCCCTAGTCGGGTGCCCAACTCTCCGGTGATAAAAACAGTAATTAGGGTCATTGGTCTTGCCAGCGTCTTCTGGCTTCCTGTTCTCTGGCAGTTTTAGCATTCCCTTCCTCATGAGGAGGTGAAAGAGAATAGGCATCTGTTCCGTCTTGAAAGTATAATTTCTCTCCTGCTGCGGTCTGTTTTGCCTTGTACCCTACTGATTTTGGGGCTTCGGCTTTGGTGGAGGGTTTGTCTTCTGAGGAGCAGATTCCGATGCCATCACCGCTTTCCCTTTATTCTTATTGCTGCTATTTTGGGTATATGGCTTATTACCCCCAGTACCTCTTGATCCACGAGATTCTTCAACTCGCCGAATCAAGTCCTCAGCTTGCTCTCCTTGTTTGAGCAAATCCCTCCATGTCTTAGACTCTACGGCCCCCATATTTAGGAGCACATTGGTCTTAAGATTGTGTCGACAAGTCTCGACTAGAGTTTCCTGGACCATTCCGTGTTTGCAATGCACAGACTTCTCCCGGAACCTTTCTATGAAATCTTTTACCGTTTCTTGTTCCCCTTGCGTAGTCGCAAGGAGGGAATGAACCGTAATCTCGGTATCATCCTCAAAGAAACGCGAGAGAAATAATTTCTCAACATCGAACCAGGTATTAATAGAACCTGGGGGCAACTGCATGAACCAAATAAAAGCAGGCCCTCACAAAGTACTTGCAAATACTTTGGTCATAATTGGGTCATTACCCATCAGATGTCCTGCTTGGGACAAGAAATAATAAATGTGCTGACTGGGCGATCCCTTCCCGTCATAAGGCTCTAACTTGAGCGGCTTGTACTTCTGGGGATAGGGTATCACATCCCATTCGGGTGGATATGGTTTTGAGACCCCTGAATCTTTCAACTCCTTTTTGTGCATCAAAACTTCGAGTTGACTTTGTAATTTTTCTATCTTTTCTCCATGTGGATCATGGAAAGAAAATCTATCGTCGTCCTCATGCATTGAATGGGCTTTCTCCTCCTGTTCTTCTTCATTCAGAGTTTCTTTGCCCTTTTTATCTTCAACGAATTTAGAGAGCATCACTTTAAAACCTTCAATCGTCTTTTGTTGCTCGCGAATCATTCTTTCTTGAGCTTCAAATCTCTGATTGATATCATCAGACTTATCTGCCATATGCGATGCTGACTTCTGTAGCCGAGATGACGTAGAGGATGGAGGCGAGGCTATAGCTGAATTATCACTATCCTCGTCGTAAGAAACCCTTGCAAGCCTCTTATAATTTCTAGGCGGGACGGCTCCTGATTTAAGTCGAGTGACGTGAGGAGGTTCTTCATCGCTCGTCTCCAAATCATCATCCGTCTCTATAATCTTTTTCCATTTTCCCACTATGTTGGAAGTTACAGCCCTCCATTCTTCTAAGGAAGCGGTTCTTGTCCGACTCGTTTAATCGGTCGAACACTGATACCCTGCTCTTGCTGCAGCCACAGTTGTCCATTACAGCGGACACCACTGTCATAAGCTGCTGGCAGTGGCAAACAGGTTGAGCTTGCAGTTGTTCTATGCCTCTCTTCCTGGACAAATATTCCCTGAGATCAACGTCTTCAGCTATGGAATCATGGGACCCATTCAATTTTTGAGAGGGTCTAGGAACCCACTGAAGCTTTTCAGGATTACTGGAGTCCAGTTCTGGTCCGCTGATGCGAGGATCTGCCCTGATTCTGCAGTTGGATTGATCCACGCGGAGCTTAGAAGTAGCTTCGCGTCTTATCGCGCGGGGCTGAGGAATAGCTCCGCATCTTACCATTTTAACCTCGCGTTTCTCGCTGGCTTGGTTTGTCTTCAGAAATTTAGCTTCTGGAATAATAGCCTCGCGTGAAGGGAAGTTCTTACACGCTGGCTTATCTTTGAGATTAATGCAAATCATAGCTTCGTGCCTAGCACGATTTTTACGACTGACAACTATTTGCCAATCATCCTAGCGTTCCTCGCGGAGATCTTGCATTTCTCGCAAGTATTACTGGCCTCGCGTTTATCGCTTGGCTCAGTATCAGCCTCGCGTGGAAAATCACACGCTGACTTTATTGAATCTTTATACTCGCGTTTCTCGCGAGTGTCAGGAATCTTGCGTTTATTGCAAGTACTAGCAGCTTCGCGTTTCTTGCTTGGCTTAGCATCAGCCCCGCGTGGAAAATCACACGCTGGCTTCAAAGAATTTTTATACTCTCGTTTCTCGCGAGTGTCAGATATTTTGCAACTAGCGCAAATCCTGCTGGCTTCGCGTTTCTTACTGGGCTTAGCAATAGCCTCGCGTGGAAAATCACACGCTGGCTTTTCCTTGCTTTTAAGGCAAGTTGTAACTTCGCGTTTAACGCGATAATAACTGGTCTTGCAATTAGCGCAAGCCAGTTTGCGAGTGACCATAGCCTCGCGTCCATTAGCCTTGCGTCTGAGGCAGGCTTTGAGGGCTTTTCGCCTTAGTCTCCAATTCCTATTTCGGAGTTGGGTTCTGGTCAATCCAGTTCCTAGGTCTTCTTCGGCAGTAGGAAGCTCTTCCTCTGCTAGGATTTCCTGTTCGAGCATCGGCCTTATAGCCACAGTCTCCAAGGATCCCCGTATCTCGGTGGATACCTTTTTACCCGTTGCTCGGGTATTGGAGTACATGCGACGATAGTGTCGTGTCTCGCCCAAGTCACCTGATTCGGAGGAGAGGAACTCCTCGTACTTCTGCTGGTCGATTTCTACAACCAGCGTGTCTACTTCGGATCCGATCAAATCAACGTCCGATTGCACCACAATCTCTTCATCAGTGAAAGAGATGGCTCCCACTGTGGTCGCCAGTTTGTTCGCCGCAAAAATTCTTTGCTTTCCTCCCATTGAATTAACTTAAATTACAATAGAAGTGAACAAGATAAAAAGAAGAACAAACGAGAGGATTTTATATTTTCAATCTCTCTCTTTTACAATATAAACGTGGGATCAGTGGCGATGGGATCTATAGTAGTTCCTTTGGACGATCGAACGTTGAACTCTTCTTTCTTTTGAAGATATCAGCCGATTGTAGACGATCTTCTCCGGTCTTTCCCGAACTCAAGGCTCTGTGCGTAACTTGAATTCTCTAAGAACCGAAAGGAAGAAGAAGAATACCTCTGACTTCAAGGCTCTCTCGCGTACTTGAATTATCAAAGGATCCAAAAAGAAGACCCTTAGGGTTTCACCAGGAAGGTATTTATAGTCCCAGGTTAATTTGAGAGTTTCTATCTAAATAGAATTCCCTCTCATTAAGGATTCCAATCCAATTTTTAATATTGATTTAAATCTCTTGATTTAGAGTTCTGATGGGACTTGATTTAGGTATTTGGATAAGCCCAAATCATAATCTCAATCAATTTGAGATTCTGGTTATCTACTCACGCGGAGCTTTAATCGCATCAAAACGCGGCGTTAAATTACCAGAACGCGGAGCTAACGCGGAGCTATTGATCATCTCCGCATTTCACTCAAACGCGAGACTAAAACTAGCCAGACTTGGAATCAATGCGGAGCTTTTAAACATCTTCGCGGTTTGTTCAAACGCAAGGATAATATAGCCAAACGCGGGGCTGCGGAGTTAGCTCCGCGTTCCGTTGTGGAAAATCCTTTTTAACTTGGAAATTTTCACTGCCAACAATAGGTAGAATTCCCTTATTCTAAATTTCCCATTTCATATTTGATAAGTCTTTACCATATGAAGAATTGGGGATTGATATGATCTTTTAAGTATAATATAATATTATGAACTTTCAGGTGTAAGGAAGAAACATTCCCGATGAAATATCTAGGTATCCCTATCAAACCGGGAAAGCTCACAAAATAGGACTGGAATCCATTGCTAGACTGTTTTGAAAGGAAACTGGAGAGCTGGCGTGGTAACCTACTTTCGTTGGGAGGAAGAGTAGTTATGCTTAACGCCGTCTTATCCTCATTACCAGTATATTATATGTCATTCTTTCTGTTACCACACTGGGTCCGAAACAAAATAGACCGTATCAGAAAGAAATTTCTATGGAGTGGGACAGCAGATCACAAGAAATATCATCTGACTTCATGGGGGAAGGTCTGTAGACCTAAAAAGATGGGGGGGCTAGGGGTCTTAGACTTGAGGATATTCAACTTAGCACTAATGGTTAAATGGTGGTGGCATGTCCTTGCAAAACCTAACGGTACCTTCCAAAAGCTTGTATACTCAAAGTACTGTCCTAGAAGTGGCACATGGCACATATCGGGTCAAAAGACAACTCGTACGTCTGGATTTTGGAAAGGATTAGTCACAACCAAACAGTTAATCTGGCCAAGTCTGGAATATAAACTTGGCAATGGCCGAAAAATTGCTTTTTGGCATGATCGATGGTGTACACAGATACCACTTAAGTTCTTATTCCCTGCAGTATTCGAGCTTGCTTACAATAAAGACATACTAGTTAGCTCTCTATGGGGAAGAGCAAGATGGAGATTGAGTGTCTCCCAACCGACATCGTCTGTGGTGGAATTGCAAATCCGAGACCTAAAATCCCTTTTGTGCGGTATAATCCCATCGAATATACACGAAGATAAACCATCTTGGAGATGGAGTAGAGATGGAGCCTTCTCGGTGGGATCCACATACCGCCGTTTTATGGATAGTGGAATCAACTCCGGAAATACAAAATATATATGGACTACAAAATGTCCTCCAAAGGTAAAAACATTTCTGTGGTTAGTCCACAATAAGGCCCTCCTGACATGGCCGGCATTACAAAGGAGAGGTTGGTTTGCCCCTAACTTTTGTGTCCTCTGTAATGAGAATGGGGAGTCCACTAATCACCTAATGTTATGTTGTCGTTTTACTAAAGATCTTTGGGCGCAGTGTGCAAACACTCTAGGAATCAATATAAAATTGGAGGTTGATACATGTATTTGGAGTAGATTGAGTTGTGATAATCGGTCCTCAGTTCGGTCTAGAACACTAATCGCGGCACTGTGTTGGAATGTTTGGTTGGAACGGAATAATAGAATCTTTAATTCTTTAGCTCGTTCTTTTCACATTTGCTTTAGACTTATAATGCATGACTTCACCTTTTGGACAGATATACTCTCGGACGAGGAACGAGTACAAATCTCAGCCGGCTCTTCAGGAGATGAACTGGAACTTGCAGACTATACATGAGCCACCACTCTTCAGATTTGGAGAAGGAAGATTTCCCAGATACACACGGAAAGAGATCGATGATTTAGACTTACTTTTATAGTGTTTCTTTTTTTGCTTTAATTTTTTTGTATGGTCTATTGTAAAATGAGGATTACTCATATGGGTGTTTGAACTCTTTTATGATGTATGTTCTATTATCTACTGGTTAATGGAACGCGGAGGGCTCCTACCCGCCATTTTATTTCAAAAAAAAAAAGTATAATATAATATTAAACAAATCTTAGTGTTCGGCCTAAAGTTCATTCAGGTCCGAGATGGACAGTTACGGTCGAATTAGTTGGATATCGGTGATTGAGTAACCTGAGAATCAAGTACATAGAGAGAGAAATATAAGCGTTTAACAAGGTTAGGTCGAAATTGGCTTGTGCATACGTCCTCAGATAAACATGACCATTTAGTACGTAATTTATTGATAATTGGAGGTTCTGGAGTTAAAGATTATCTCTCGTAGATGATATAACTATCTTATTGACACCAATTTGAAAATGATTTGACTTGATAAGATATCTAGTAGATCTTTTGAAGACAGAAAAGTTGAATCGATTTAACTTTCTTAGCCGAGAGATATTGACTAGAATTGGGCTTTTGGTGAACATGGACCACAAGAGCTCAAGGAGCTTCTTTTGTTGGGCTTTTAAGGTGGACTAATTTGGACTCTTCTATTAGATCTTTGGATCACTCTAAAACGTATCTCCAACAAAATAATCTTAGGATCACTCTCAAAAGGGAATTTCTAAAGGAGAACACCACTTGTCCTAATGAGCATATCTTGCTCAGTGAGCACATTCTTGCTTTTGAAAAGTAAGTTTTTCCTAATGAGCACATAAAAAGTTCTCAAAAGCCATTCCTTCTTCATTTTCGTGACCCACAACTCTTTTTCTCCTTCCTACTTGCGACCCATGGCACCAAAAATCCATCATATCCACTCCCTGGCCTTCGTCTCTCTTGATCTAGTCTGCTCCCACGTAGCCCACAACCGCATGCTTTTCCCTTTGTCCATGCAACTCTCCCTTCTGTAACCCAATATCATATAATACTATTCGGGATAAAATCTAGGACATAAAATAATAATGTCCGAGAACCACCTCTAGATGGGAAATAATACGATCAGGAATTTAACTCAAAATAGAAAATTATACTGTTCATAATCTAATCTCGAATATGAATGTTCTTTTAGAGGATGGAGGTTAAAAATAATGACAATATTATCTGAAATTTTTAATTGCAAACTTGGTGTGCTCCTTTAAAAATTCCCCTCTCAAAAATTTCTCCAAAAGTGTTGGAAGTCAGGTGAGGAGTTGAAAGCATTGGAGGTGGATCACTGAGATTATCCATTTGGATTGTTAGTCAATTTTGTACTATATATATATATATATATATATATATATATATATATATATATATATATATATATATATATATATATTCCTAATTAGGTAATTATAGTGGTTGAGCTTGGAAGCAAAGGAAATTTTAATCAGGACAAAGGTCAGCTAGGATGCATGATGGTCTTTTGGAAGGTAAGAATTTTATTTTATTATTTTATTTATTTTTTGGCAGTGTGCTCCAACTATAATGACTTATAAATCTTTAGCCGATTATAGGAGGTTTCAGATTCAAGATAAAGCTATGAAGAGAGCAAGACCCCTAGGATTTTGTTGCGGCTTCAACTTTGCAGTAAATTTTTTTTTTTTTGGTAAGCAATTTAGCAGTAATTAGTTGTAATCCAGGGAGGAGAATCTAAAAGCGCTGCAGCTTGAATGGCTCAGTATGGACATTGCAATGGGTACTTGTTTAATTAATTAGTTCGGTTAGGTTTTTTTGTTTCCCCTTCTTCTTCTTCTTTTTATCTAATTGTTAGTTAGATTAGTTTGAACTTGAATATATAGGCAACTCTCTTATGGTATCATTTTAGATACACTATTCCCTATGTGAAAAAATTATACTATCTCAATAAAGATTGTATTTGTCAAAAATCTAAACTGCTAACTGTGATCTCCATATTAACCAAAAAAAAATAATGGTATATAAGAAATCAGGTATTTTAGGTATATTTTGACCGCATATTAGATATGTACATATAAAATAAACGGTTTTTCAATATTAGAACAAATAAAGTATCATGATTCATGATAAAAAAAAAAAACAGCTTCTCTAATGCATCGCTTTAGATACACCATTTCCCTTCTCTCAACTATGTATTATATAAAAATCAACTCTCACTCCCAAATTCCCACTCCATTCCACACAATTTTCTTCATCATGACTAGACCCCATTTTTGTTAGAAGACCTATTGATTACTTGCAAGGAAACTGATAGCAAATTCATTAAGCAAAAATGATTGGACACAATTAGGTGTAGTTGACAGACATGAATAATTAAGTTGCAATCAGCAAGAAGTTAACTGATCACTTGTCCTTCTCAATTAAGGTTAAAAATAGTTGCATCTCAAAGCTAGTTATGCCTATCCTCTTCAATTAATCCCTCAAATGTCAATTTTCATGTACTATAATTGGTACTTATTTCATGAGTAAAAATTATGAAGTTGAAATTTTGTGGCAATACTTGATTAGTTTATTTTACCATGCATGATTATTTTGTGACCTAATTAATGATTAAAAATTTGTTTTCATGCTTTCAACATTGCATAAGCTTTTGGTATGTTGCCACTCATTGGGGGGCACATAGGTGGCTGTGTATTTTTTTTACTTCAATTATTTGACTTCGCTTGTTATTAAAATTGCTAAAATACATGAAAGCACCACCAAGTTTCAAAGTTATCTCAGAAACTCCTATAAATATTTTTATGTTATGTAAATTTTTATGGAGTTCCAAAATTCATGAAAATATGTCTAAACAATATAACGGAAATATTAATTGCTCGATTTAAAAATGTAGTAAATATTCACTTTATGACAATTTCAGATATATATTTTTAAAGTAAAAATATACTAAATTAAAAATATACTAAATCAGGAAGTAAGTATTCGGAAATGTCAGAGAATGAGTAGTTACAGTATTTTTAAATCGATTTATTAATCTTTTCGCTAATGTCACTTCGGGGGTTCTTATAAAATTTGAAACTACACGAAGGTTTATATATAATATAAAATAGTTTATAGGAGAAAAAACACTATATTTCTTGGGATTTCTCCTACTTTAGTCTCATTATTATTTTTTACGAAATGACCATAGACTTGAATCATGAGAAAGATGGAAAGATGTGTTGCAAAGAATAAGCTTGGTATTTTCTCTTAAAAACAAGAAAGGTAAAGAAAAAACAAGTGAGTTCAACATTCCTTTAGAGTGGGAAAAATCACCACGTTTTTTTTTTTTTTTTCTAGCCAAACTACAAATATATTTTTTGCAATATTATCAGAGTTGAGTCTCCACTCGTAAAAATACTAAAAATTTTTCACAAATTGGAAAGGAATAATATCACATGGACGAGACTCATTAGTAAAAAACCACCATACTGATGGATCTGATGGAAGAAAGCTCTTTGAAGTAAGATTTTGAAAGAAACCTTGAACTATATACAGATGGCCTACCATCTGAGCTATTTTGCCATAGGTAGATAGTATGCAATTTTTATAGGGGTATCTACAGATCTGTCCCTTAAATCTTTATAAATTATAATTTAGTCCCCCAAATCTTTATATTTAAGATTTAGTCCCCAAATACTCTAAGTTACTATAATTTAGTCCCCCAGTTTATATTTTGGTCCGAATTTTCCGTTTTACCCCTTATTTTCTTCACTTAATTCTCCTTCTCTCTTCCCCTCTCTTCTTAATTTTTATTGGGTTCCTCCCTGTTCTTCTCTTCTCTCTCTATTTATTTATTGGGTTCTCCCTCTCTATATTGAAACCAAATGTACTATTCTCCACTAAATATATTAAACATTTAAGTCTCAATATAAATTTATTTATTGGGTTCTCCCTCTTTATATTGGATAAATTTATTTCTAGGTTTAATACATTTAGTGGAGAATAATACATTTGGTCTCAATATAGAAAGGGAGAACCCAATAAATTAATAGAGAGAGAAGAAAAGAAGGGAGAAACCCAATAAGAATTAAGAAGAGAGGGAAAAGAGGGAAAGAAGAACTAAGTGAAGGAAATCAGGGGTAAAACGGGAAAATCACACCAAAATATAAACTGAGGGACTAAATTGTAGTAATTTAGAAAATTTGGGGGACTAAATTCTAAATATGAAGATTGGGGGACTAAATTATAATTTATAAAGTTTTAAAGGACAAATCTGTAAATACCCCATTTTTATAACGCTTTGCTATAACTTTCGGCTAACAACACTCTTTCAGAATACTGTCTTGTGGGGGAAAAAAATTCTGTATGCAATTTCTTTTTGACTGTTGATTTTGTAGCCCATACGTTTGATCAACTCTTAACTTTTATCTCAAAGAAATAATATGATCAATATTATGGAAAGACAAAATATGCAAAAATGAATCAACTATTGGCAAAATTGACCAAACATAGCAAATAGAAACTCAGACTAACAAGAACCAGTGACTGGGGATGAGGATGGATACGTTCATAGGCCAATTTTTAGTCCATTCTATACAAAATTTTAAATTAAAAATATTTTTTTGTTTTTAAAATTTTATATAAGAATGACCAAAAAAATTAGTTATTAATATGTTCATTACTGTCCCTTATTTGTGAAATGAGATCAGTAACCCAAATAATTCCATAGGTTTTTTAAATAATAAAGATTGTAGCCAATTTAATTACACAATTTAAGTTATTCGATCGACATTATTAAAATCAAATCTAATTCCTTTGGAAACAATGGGTGTTATTGGTCCATTTCAAACAAATAATTTGCACAGGCATTAGGGTCCAGGAATCCGACTATACTGGGTTCAGTCATATTGGGCCTTGGGTCCAATATTAGGCCCATAGAAGACTAGAACCAGTTAACAAAGGACAGTCTGGCGACCTTTGAGCGTTGAATGGAGGACTTCTATTAAGCACACAACTTTGTTCAAGACACGCACTTTTGAAATTTCCTGAAAAATTACCGGTTTGCTATCAATTTTTTTGACTAAGTTACTTTTTCACAATTCACTGATCCGGTATTAATAACCGATCTAGTTAAATATTGGTCGGATATTAATAGCCAGCTACGTTTCATTTGGATTAATCAGTAACAACCGATTGTAATGAAATGAGATGGAAAAGAAGAAGGAAGAGAGCGAGAGTTAGAACTAGAATAGATTTGCGTGTTATCGGATTTCGGATCCTTAAAAGTCTATATTCATATTATAAATGGTGTTAATCTATTTTTAAAATATATATCCTATTTAATAAACTTTTTAAAATACAGCTGAGAAATAAAATTCCAACTGTACGTAGTTATAACCCTTAGCCCCTCACAGGTTTTTTTTGAGCAAAATGGTTGCATATGTAGCATTATTACAAAATTTGCCGCAAAATTACAACAAATAAAATAAGGGAACAAGAATTACAATTACAAGTGGAATTTAGTTTTCCTACTGCAGTTGCAAATCGAACAATTGAGGTGTTTGGTTGCTTAAATAAGTGTATTGCAATTACAATCACTTTTGTTGCAAGGGATGTTTTCTGTTGCTGTCTGGTTGTTGTTGTGCTGTAAAATTTTGCAACTATAATTGTAACTAATTATACAAATGCGCTAATTGCAATTGCAGAAAAAAGTGTGTAGAACACTTTTTCTCCCCATTTGCAAATAAATGATGTGATTATTAATAATTGGAATATTTTTTAAACCTCTTGAAAATTAAAAAAAAAATATTTAAAATTTTTACAACTTTAGTCACTTGCAATCCCCAAGCCAAACACAATAATACAAATGTAATACCCAAATTTCGAGCTACATGTATTACTCTCTTGAGACCAGTGGTGCCGAATAAGTTAACCGAAGTCAATTTTGGATACTGAAATAACTTTCGGTTAACAGAACTTTAAATCCACAAACCCAAATGACATTCGGTTTTCGCGATTATTAGTTTTGTAATATTTAGGATTTTTGGAGATTTTTCTTCCGAGGTCGAAAAATACTTCCAAAATTTTTAATTTAATAATATTAAAATTATCCTTCTAATTATTTCAGAATTTCGGTTCATTTATTCCAGACATCGAAACAACAAACGGATAATTTTGTAGTGTTCCCCTCGTCGAGCACTACGTCCTGTATAAATTTGGTATTATTTGGAAAATGTTACATGAAACCAAAATTATTAAATAAATAAAATTTTTATTTAACATAATATATGCCCAGCTCATTCTTTGCTGTCAAGAGAAGGGGAGTTGGGTGGTGTGCTGTCGCGATGGAGAAGGAGGGTTGCATGGGATTGCAGGTGTCATAAGGTGCGAGGAAAACAAAATGTATAAATAAAAGAGAGATGAAAAATTAAACTCTCTCACTCACTCTCTTCTACTTTCTCCTCCTCTCAGCCAAACCCAGTATCTCCTCTCGGTCGAAACCAGTAGTAAAAGAAAAAAAAAAATAAAAGAGAAAGAAAAGAAAAAATCAAACCAAACCGAGAATTCGAACCGAATATTCAAGATCAAGCCGAGAAAAATAATACTGCTATTTTCGTTCATTTCGTTATTTTATTTATTTTCATTACTTATTTCGTTATTTTATTTATTTTCATTACTTTATTTATTTAATTTTGTGTACGATAAATTATCTTGTAAAAATGCTTGGTTAATATTTTGGACCATTAATTTATATTGAGAACTGAACCGGATCAATTTTGATATATATAAATATTATTACATTTACTTATTTTAAGTTAAAAAAAAAGAAAGAAAAAAAATATATAATACGTGAAATCATAGACATGCAAAAATAAAAAAAAAGTCAAAAGTTGCATGCAAAATAATAATAATAATAATAATAATAATAATAATAATAATTTTGCTTTTGGGCCAAGAGAGATTAGAAAGAAAAAGAAAAGAAAAGAAAAAAAAAAGAAACTGGGCCTCGCCCAGCACAGAGGGAAAAATAATAGAGAAAAGAAAAGAAAAAGAAAAGGAAAAGGGGTAAGTGGGCCTGGCCAAAAAGGGGTAAGTGGGCCTGGCCCAGTCCATGAGAATTTAAAAGGAAAAGAAAAAGGAAAATAGGCTTGGATTTAACTTGGGTCAAAGAAAAAAATATTAATAATAGACTTGGCCGGCCAGCCCAGCCCAGCAAAAGAAAAAAGAAAAAGAAAAATGAAATAACATTGGGCCTATTCTGGACCTGACAGAAAAGAAAAGAAAAATAAAATAAAAATAAGTTGGAATTTAGTGGGCTTAGGGCTAGGCTGGACAGAAAAGAAAAGGAAAAATAAAATTAACTAAAAATATGAAAAAGTGGAATTTTAGCAGGCTTGGGCTTAATGGATTAAATGATTGAAGGATTTAAATTGGACATAATTGATAAATTATTAATAGTAATAAATTAGATTTTAATTAAAAGAGAAATGCATATTAATATATATGATTGAGCCTAGAAATGTAATAGATACATACGTTGGGTTTAAAAATAATGCAGTATTATTATATGATTCATTTGATTCCCAAATTGGGTTATTAATTGATACTGAGAATGAAACCAGATTATTGTAATAATTTTGATGATACGCATTATGTTACAATTGTGCACTAATATCTATCATGCTACAAGTCATGTGCCTTGATATTACAAATCATGTGTACTAATATATCATGTGTTAATTTATCATGTTACAAGTCATGTGTTTTACATGTTATGAGTTTTGATATTACAAGTCATGTATTTTACATGTCACGTGCTTTGATATTACAAGTCATGTATTTTAATATTACAGATTATGTGTTATGATACTACATGTCATGGAAATGCAAGCATGTTATCATGAATTGAAAAACAATAATAAACAACTAAATGAAAAATAAAATTTTCATGTGCATAATTCATTATGAACACTGGGACGGGAGAAACTATATGATAGATAAGAGTCTTGTCGTATAAGGATTGATTGTATTGTTAGGGCCGGAATTCTTTTACAGCAGCGGCCTGGGTGATTACTGGATCACCAATTGATATTTACCCAGAGTGGTATGTTCGTACTGTAATACAGTACGGAACTTGATTGAGTGCCTAGCGGCATGTCATGGTTCAGCGCCATGAATATTGGGGCCGGGTCCCGGGTATGTACGGGCACTTATACGACAATGGAAAATAGCGCTCTTTTATCTATTAATACAGTTTCTAAAATTAAATTGGACGATGACTAAGACCAATAGATTATATGATTAAATAGATAGAGTAATTATTATCATGTTCATTTATTTATGTATTTATTTATGCTTGCCTTCATGTTAATTTATATGTTGCCTTCATGTTAATTTATATGTTGCCTTCTTGTTAATTTATATGTTGCCTTCATGTTAATTTATATGCACACAAACAACACTGATATAAACATGCTCATGCACACTGATATTCCTGTACTATGATAATACACAATTTCTCTTTTAAAATGTGTTACTTGCTGGGTTTAATCCTCTAGGTTTTGAACCCAGATTTGAAACGTGAAGGGAATCCAGCCTCAGTTGAAGACCCGTCCTTCGTTGGACAGATCGAGTGACAATAGGCAAACGAAGTACCATCTAGAGAGTCTTTGTATATTTTGTTTATATTTCCTTTTGTCTGGACACTGCTTTCTCTTTTGATTTTTTTGTGTTCATATTTAAAGCAGTGTACCATTTTATGTAACGAACTCTTTGTATAAATAAAATCATTTCAGTTTCAGACATGTTATTTATTTATCTGATTGTGGCAGTAGTTACGGTTATTCCAAGATCCTGTGACTGTTGGGTTGTCTAGTGCAAGTAATAAGTATCGTCCTCCGTTTTGGGAAGCAGCAGAAAAACGGGGCGTTACAACAAATTTCAACAATTTCTATTATTGCAACTTCAATTTTAGTAATATAAGTTATAATTTGTAACATTACTTATAAATAACTAAGTAGCCACTCATATTTAGTTAGTGTACTACTAAACAAGTTGGCACAAGTTGGGAGGGAGACATTATATTCAAGAATAATCATCGATTTAAATTTTTGAGTATTTTTTTTTTCTAGTATTCGGAAGTTCTCGCACAACATAACATAAATATTCCTTTCAACTTGTCACTTATGTCTAAACATTCCAGGAATCTAAACCCACATCTTCTTACAATGCTCATAAATGCTGCAAATATGACAGTACTTCCTTGCCCTCTACAACCTTCCACATCTTCCCCCCCTTCCTCCAAGCTTTATGACACCAATGGCGAAGGAAACGGTCACTTCAAATATTTCTACCATATGAGACCCCGGAGCCCTTGCTATCATTTAGTGGCATGCAACGATTCCAAGATAGGCAACGGGACACCCTCTTCATTAACCACTATGTTGATCATTTTGTAAGAGTATGACTCCAAAAGTAGCCTCCTCCAATAGTTCAAGTTCACGTATTTTCTTCCAGACTACTTCCCAATGTACTATTTCATAGCTTAATGAAATATATAAGATGACTCTATATTGTCTTTTTCAAAAAAAAAAAAAAAGAGATATTCATTTAAGCAAGAAATACCGGTAAAATTGCAACAGGAATATTACTGGTTAGATGTAAATAGGGTTGATTATACTCAGACCTCCTTTAGTATGAATAGTGTATAATTTATTACTTCTAAAATTTAAAACTGTCACTTAGACTCTCTGGATTAAAGAAAAAAATATCTCGTTTTGAGCTTTTCTGTCGGTTTTTTTTGCAATTGAAAAGTCTTAGAAAAGATTTTAAACTTTAGAGCTGATAAATTTATACACTTTTCGATCTACCGATGTAATTACTGGTGAGACCTAAGTAAATCGGAGAAAGGACAAAGAAAACTAAAAAGTACTAAACAAGTTGGATGAGATGCCGTGCGACCTGCATCAGCTTATCTGTGAAATAATTTCGCATGGGAAACAAAAATTGCCATCCCTTGCACTGAGCAAAGCAACAGCGAATCAACTTATCTCAAATCTACACGGCAGCAGAAGAAACAAAAAGGACAGGTAATCTGGCCCCTGCCATTTTCAGGTCAATGTCTGGTCATAAAATGGAAAAAAATGAAATTTGACGTTGATTGCTAATTGGATTCGGTCACCTTCCTACAACTGTGGAGCACATGCATCCACGGAAGATAACAGATATGTTTACTGATCATTTTTTAATTTTTTCTATATAAAATATTAAATTAAAAAAATTATTTTTAATTTAAAATTTTGTATACGGCGCATCCATTACCACCACAGCATGCACCCATATAAAATTTAATAAAGATCGAAAACTACGTGCATGTTTATCTTTTAAGTTTTCTTACTTTTGGCCAGAGACTAGTTGCAACTTGTTATATTATTTGTGCTAAAATTTGTTTGCTGTCTTGTTCAGACTAGACTCAACACAAACCTAATTAATAATTGAGTGAATGATTAGATAGAGGAAGATAACATAATAAATAGGGATTAACAAGAGATTTAGGTCCTAGCTTTATTGGAGGCAACCTCACAAGAACTCTCTTTTTCTTTGCTAATTTTGGATTCTATTGATGGTTGAATAATCTATCTCCGTTTATGTGTGGAGTATTTGAATGTATTAGTTGCATTCTGTGGATTGATTCGGTTTTCTTTAGAATTTGTTTTTTTTTTATTCTTCAAGATTTGGTGAGTGTTTGACCTCATCTTGGATTCTTCTACTTACTGAAATAATCTATTGGCTTCATGGGCCTCAAAATTTATGTGCCTAATATATTTTTTAATTTAAAGAAAAATATAATTTTTGGTGGGGGAAAGATCCGAATTCGAGTCCGTATAAAGTTAAGGTGGGAGTGATATTATAACTCGGTGGCAAAACTTCTTTAGGAAAAGATGTGGGAATGGCTATTCTAAAATACAAAATAAACAAATTATATTAATAATTTAAATTTTTTTTTTTTGGGGGAAACAGAGTTGAGACCAAAATTGGGTGCCATCAATTGTAAGGAGCTGGCCTGAGGCTGGAGTGACCCACTGGTTCCATGAATCTTAGGTGTCCTCTAATGTTTATCTAAATAATGCTTCAAACTGTGAATATAGACAATGCTTACTCATTATAGATAAAATTTCTATTAGTAAGTTTCTATAAAGGATTCATATTTAGCCCAATAGGTCCCAATTAACCCTCCACCTAATAATTTTTTTCAAAAAACCCCTCAACATGCAAACATTCTATTTGTTCACCTAAGCGTCATAGGAGGGTCATAGTTTTTCCCGTTTCCTCAGAGTTTTTTCTGTTTCCTCATATTAGGAAACGGGAAAAACTATATCATAGGAGAGGCTCCCTCCTATGAGATTTAGATGGATTAATAGAATGTTTGCATGTAGAGCAGTTTTTTGGAAAAAAAAAAACATTAGGTGGACGGTATTTTTTTAAAAAAAAACAGCTAATGTAGTCAATTCACATGTACACATATTATTGGTCCAGTTAAGCCCGTTTCCTTATATATATATATAACCTCTTTCACTTCTCTTAAAAATCTAGTAAACAATTTTTTTTTGCTAATAATCTATTAAATATTTTTGGTAGGGAAATTAACTTAAGTAATTGGTGAGATTTAGATAATAATAATCGATAATATATCATCATCAAGATTTGAGAGTTTTCTTGTTTTATTGAGATAAATTTGAATTTAATATGAAAATAATTGCATCTTTTAAATTCGGTTTTGATACTTTTTCTCAATTTGTTTGACAACTTAGCCAACATAAACAATAAAAATGTCTGGTGTCACTTCTTTGTATCCCCTAAATGCAAAAGACTTTCAGGAAATTCTATTTATCGTACAGATATTTACTCGTCACGCACATAATTTAAAATCGTAAATAATTATAAATTTAAAATTTAGAAAACTGTTCATTTCCTCTTCTGAGTAGCTGTGGCGGTTGTTTATTGCAATCTTCAGCCAGTTGCAGAGGGAGATTAACTCCAAGTAGAGGGGTTGGGTTCCGTGGGGACGGAGCTAGAGAGCGTGGTAGCTATGGCGGTGGCAGGGGTTTCGGGAGCGGCGATTATAACAACAGGGCAGACTTTGGAAGCAAAGGTGGTGGAAGAGGGGGCTCTGCAAACCGCGGGGGGTGATGTTGGGTATCAGAGGGTTGATGGTGGTCGTGGAAGCCATTCTGGATCCTTGACAGGCAATTCATCCCCGAAAAGTGTCGCCCCTCGGGTGCCTGCGCCTGCATAGAGCAATGAATAAAGAAGCTACGGTACGCAGTTAGTTGTAGGCCTTTGTTTCAGAGATTACCATTCATCAGGCGAGGGGGAGAGGGTTAATTTTGGAAAAATAATTGGACGTAAGAGTAAATTGGTTTTATTTTAAAATGAAATATTAGTGCAGAGAGTAATCTGAACGTGAAGAATGAACTTCTGATATAAATAATTTCAGAAAATTCCTTAAGTATCCCTACACCTCTTAGTCTGGCACCTTACCTGCTAACTCCTGCAGCCGAACATAGTCTTAGGCTTTGTTTGGTTGGAGTGGTCGAGGTGTAGCATTTTCTCTCCTTCGGATGGAGGTGTAAGAAAAATTAAACTTGTTTATGGGATAACGGCTACAACGCACATCGACACTACTAACAATTCCCAAATCAACACTAATTGAAATAAATTTAAAAAAAAAAAAAAAAAAAAAAACAAAGAAGATCAAACAGTAGTGGCTCGAGAATCAGAAGAAGCCAAAACAATGTCCTTGAGCGCTGGCCGGAGCTCATTGATGCAGAATCTCCGGTACTCGAGCGTGTCCCCGCCGTCCTTCTTCACCTCCACCACCAACACCTCCGGTGCAACCGTGAATATATCCGCCGCCACCGCCAGCCTCCCCTCTCTCCCCCTCTCCTCCCCTTCCAATCTAACCCCCGCCGCCGAGCTCTTCGTCACCCTGAACCTCCCTGCCGCCAGCCCTTCCAGCCTCGACACAACCCCTCTCGCCGACTCCCTCGTGGCGAACCTCATCCCTTCCGCTCTCCTCTCCCTGTCCTCGAACAGAGGCGACAGGTCGAACCCCTGCAACGACGATATCAAATGGAACGCGTTCATCTGCACCGGCTCGTCATCGTTCTTCCTCATCGTCGTCATGGTGGGCAGCAACGCCTCCGCCTCACTCGGCATTGAGTCCTTCTTAAACCAAGAGCTCTCGACCAATTTGGCGATGGTGATTCGCGTATCGGGATTGGGATCGAGCATTCTGGTGATTAGCCGCCTCGCTTCGCTGGAGAACCACGACGGGCACTCGAAGTCGCCGTTGAGGATTTTCTTGCACATGATCGGTCTGTTGACGTCGGTAAAGGGCAAGAATCCGGCGAGGAGAACGTAGAGGATGACACCACAGGACCAGATATCGACCTTCGCACCGTCGTACCCTCTCCTGAGAAGCACCTCCGGCGCGACGTAGGCCGGCGTGCCGCACGTCGTGTGCAGCAGGCCGTCGGGCCGGACGTGCTCGTCGAACGCGCTCAGCCCGAAATCGGCGACCTTCAGATTGCCCTTCTGGTCGAGCTGGAGGTTCTCGGGCTTGAGGTCGCGGTGGTACACGCCGCGGGAGTGGCAGAAGTTGACCGCGGAGATGAGCTGAAGGAAGTACTTTCGGGCGGCGTCCTCGCGGAGCCGGACGCTGCGCTGGACCTTGGAGAAGAGCTCGCCGCCGCGGACGAGCTCCATGGCGAAGTAGATCTTGGATCGGGTGGTCATGACCTCGTGGAGCTGGACGATATTTGGGTGCTGGGTTATCTTCTTCATCACCGAGATCTCGCGGTTCACGCGCTGGGCCATCCCGACCCTGATCACCTTCTCCTTCGACACGATCTTCATGGCCACCTTCTGGCCGGTCTTGATGTTCTTGGCTAGGTAGACCTTGGCGAAGGTGCCCGTGCCGAGCAGGCGGCCGAGCTCGTATCGGCCGTGGAGGCCGCAATTGCCCTCTGATTTGATCTCTCCCAACATCTTTATTCCGATCTAGTTATATGTATTTATTTGAAAAAGATATAATAATACAAAGAGATATATAGAGGCAAGGAGGTTACCCGTCTTCGACCTGCATGCAGTGGCAGTTCCGGCCTGTTGGCCGCCTCTTTTGCCAGGAAAAGTCTCAACAGTTCGGCGTTGGCGTGAAGAAGGTGAAATTGGAACCCAGATAAACTAAAAATTTGTTGAGATTTTTGGGGCCTGGAGACTGCATGAGAGGTTGCAGTGTGTGACACCGAAATTTACTCTTCCCGCACAAATTTAAAATACATAAATAATTACAAATTTATTATTTATTTTTTTAACTAAATTATCTTCTTAAATTACAAATTAAAACTTTTTAAAATTTAGAAGTACAACTCATCGTATTTCTCCTCTGTTTTTTCTCTAGAACCTTTAAAATTATTTTTTAGTGGAAATTAATTTGAAAAAAATATATATCTCTCACAAATCTATTGATTTGATTTCTTAACCTCTTAAATTTTTTAAATTTATGTTCCTAAAAATATCTGGAGAAATTTAAAATTTTTCGAATTTATTGTAACAACTAAAATTAGGGTTTGAAGTTTTAGTTTGAGTTTTTTTTATTTAAATGGAAAATGCAATTGGTGTCTGAGGATAAATTTCTGATACAATTTAAATTTATTCTTAGTTTTTTATGTGTATTTGTTTGCAATTTATTATTACTTATGATATTTTTTTGATGGAGACGTCGGCTGCTGGTCGGGTTTTAATACCCGACCAAGCGATTCTTTGATCTGGTATTAATATCCGACCAATATATTTTTAGCTTGGGAATTAATATCCGACTCGAAAAATTTGGGATCGGACGACATAAAGAGATAGAGAGAAGCAGAAGGGTTAAACTTGGAAAAAAAAATTGGATGCATAGAGTAAATTGGTGATATTTAAAAATGAAAGTTTGGTGTAAAGAACACTCAGGACGTCAAAAGTTAATTGCAGTGTGTAAATAGAATTTTCCAAGAGCTTTATGATGGGTTCTGTTAAAATCACTGAACCCACCCATCGGCTTCTCTTTAGGCGCTGGGACCAGGGAAAAGGAAATCCAAGTGCAGCTGTGAATTAATAGATGATTAATTGGAGATAAATAACAATTTTACAGATTAATTGTATTGGGTTTCAATTATTTAGAAAGTCCCGATTTAGTTCTGATTCTGTTGGTAGGGGAGATGAAACAGATTGGTTCATCGGATTTTTGAGTTTTATTTACGGTGAAGGGTCTCCATTTGTTGACACTCTGCATTTACACGAGTAGAATTATAATTAAATCCCAATTTTACCTAATTTAGTGGCTTCTTGGGCCAATGATCACAACGGGACAAATCAGAAGCCTCGTGGATTGAAGCGGGCCTCACACACAAGGCTGCTGCTTTTTCGGAAGTCCAATACCTTTGCTACTAGTTTCACTCTAGTCCGATAGGATAGTGCTTTTCACCTTTGGTTTCCTGGTTGAGTGCTTGCTCGTGGACGGTGAGATACTTTCCACACTTATTCGCTACTAAAACAACAAATAGAAAGTGTTGGATATCCATGATTTCAGTTGAAATCCCAGTCAGTTAGTACTATGACGAAGTAGCTGCTGCTCATCCTACATGATCATACGAGGTCATATGGAGGGAAGGCAAATAGATGTAGCTTCGTCAGGCGTAGGAATAGTAATGGATGCGTCAACGGATCAATTTTTAACCCTCTCTATACAAAATTTTGAACTAGAAAAAATAAAATTTTTATTTTTAATTTAAAATTTTGTATATGATGGGCCAAAATTTGATCCATGGACACGTTCATTATCATCCCTAGTTAGGCGTGTCGCGAAGGTAGATGCTTGCAAAACCTGCTTACTGTATTTAATAATTTAATAAATATAAATAGAATGTAAAGTTCAAAGTATTTATCATTGGACCTGTTTGATGGATTTCCGTTTACATTTCAAAGGCAGGTGCGAGTTGTAAGCAAGCCTGGACCCGACCCGACCTGCTTGCACTCTCGCTAGCAATGGAGAAACTGCAACAATAAAAGCTTGGGAAAATGGATTTTGATCTTTACCTCTTCTTGTATTATTCTGATATGGAGTTTAAAATGAGTAACGAAATATGTTCGTAGTTTATCTAACATTTTTTTTTTTTCATATCGGTAACTCAAATCATCCATATTTAGATATTGATATTTAAATTTTAAATTTTTTATATTAGTCACCAAAAATTAGTGAGTTACTCTATTTTAGTTCCTCCGTTAGCTATTTCATTCATAAATCCTGTTTGAAAATTCTAAATGAGCACCTGATTGACTTAATGAGCACACCTTTTTAAGTGAGCTGTCGATTTTTTTTTTAATTTTTCTTAAAAAAATAATCTCAGCCTTCATTTTTTTAGAAAGCAAATGAAAAGTAAAAACTATTTGGGACTTTTATTAAAGTTATTAAATTATGATTTTTAAACTCAAATAAAAAATATTTTGGCTGTTATTTTTCTAAAATGATTTATTGACTAACAATATTTTTAAAAGGCAAATCAAATAGTTAAAATATATTGGAGTTTTTATAAAAATATTAAATTAATTATAGCTTAAACTCAAATAAATATTATTTTAGTTGTTGACTATTCTAATTCAACTAAAAATTAAAAATTATTAAGTAAATAGTTACGAGCGAGCCTTCATACGCACACACACCCCAATTTTTATTTCCCTACAAAAAATCATCTGGGCCGTTGATTATTACCCTTATTTTTTGACATGGTCTCGTTATGCGACTAATTCTTTTACTAATTTTCTTTCTCCAATTTTGAATTTTGATCCCTCAAAAAAGAACCACGTCAGATAAAATTTTAGTAAAACAAGTGTAGGAATTATACCCTGACATTGAGGTCAATAGTAGAAGGTTATTATTCTCGAGATTTAGAAAAGTTTACAGATGGACTTGTACTTTCTTTTGCTCCGAATCATTAGCTGTTTATTAATGTGGCACAACATCACAAAAAGGCCTACTCAGCGGCCCAGCCCGTTACCGCGACTCATTAAACACACAACTCGGAGTAGGACAAGTTTCGCTTGTCATTTTGCATGAGAATTAGAGTTGCTCGCTTCCAGGCTGCAAGCCCAGCCGAGGGCTGCCCTTTAGACAGTTTAATGCTCAGGCTAAAACTTACTCTTTGCTGCAGGGGAAATTATACAGGCCACCCGCACTGCGGTGGGGCTCACACACCCATGCTTGCGTGTGCCCCAATACATCTGGGGCATGCCTTTAAAATTTCCCTTGTAGCTGTCACAGTGGGCAAATTACACGCAGAGAATGGTAAGCTCAAGGCCCACTAATTATTAGCTTGGCCCTGGTCAATGTCAGAGGAAATGAGGGAAAGAAAAGAATAATATAGGGGCAAAAAAGAAAGTGTTAGCATTATACAAATGAGATGAGAGCTCAATGCCTAGTGTTTTCGAAGCTTTAATTGCTTAGTAAGAAGTCTTATTCTCTAATAAATGTTCCATTTTTCTTGGTGTAATAGCTTTTATTTCTCCACCTAATTTTGTAGTTTTCCATTATTTTCTTATGTCATGTGAGCCCACTGACATTTTCGCAGAAGAGGAGAAAAATAATCACATAATGTTAACATTGATGTTGTATGATTGTTCCACTATGTTTGTGAATAAATTAATCCTCTATGTTTGTGAGTAAATTAACTTCTCTAACATAAACTCCAATGTTTAATTTAAAATTCGTACAAGATCGTTTGTCATTTTTCATTGTAGCATAGAAGTCTTAGTCACCTGGTTTGTTCTATTTAATTCTATATATTGGAGCCAACAATTACTTTATCTTGATAATAAACCGCAGGTACATTTTTGAATATTGTCATCGTTAGAACTTTTTCCTCACTATATATATATATATATATATATATATATATATATATATATATATATATATATATATATATATATATATATATATATATATAAGAAACGGGAAATACACCGGCGGTAAAAAAAGTTCCTTCACCGCCGCTTAGATGACCCACTAAAATTATTACACGTGGCGTCATTCAAGATAACAAATAAATAAATTCTCTTAACCGCCCTGTAAGTGGTGCCACATTTAATAATTTTATTTGGCCATCTAAGCGGCGGTGAAGGAACTCTCTTCACTGTCGGTAAATTTCTCGTTTACTTTTATATATATATATATATATATATATATATATATATATATATATATATATATATATATGTTTTTTTCCTAGAACACAGACACTATGCTACACATTTTATCTACGAACAAATAAATCTATGCCCATGCATGCATGCACAAATAATCATATATATTAGTAATCAAGGCCTAGATGTGGTAGTATTACAAATAAATCCGCTGTTTCACCAGAAATTGTTCCTCAGTGAAATCTTGTTTTCCAATTACTAGACTTAAAATAAGATAATTTATGAAGAACTAAAGTAGTTAAGAAAATACTAAACTTGCTTCTTTTTTTTTAATATAGGATATTTAATTATATGTATAAATGTCAAAAAATAATACTTTTATTCGTTAACTACTCCTTTATCTCTATTTTTCCTCCTTGCAAGAAATACTTATGACTGAAATTTGCACTTCTGGATGCAATTCAATACAAGTTTCTCACTCTTGATATAGCTTTATATATAGGAGCAATGGAATCACTCTTTACAACCGATTAATTTATGAATCTTTTCGAAAGAGCATGTCTATTTGAAAAATTGAGCCCCATCTTTTTGCTTTTTCTTTTGTTTTTCCCTAGTTAGGAGTTCTTTCCTCTTTTCGCGATCTAATTATCAGTGTTTTTTCTTTCTTTTTTCTTTCTGTTTGGCGAGTTTTCTTCTTCTTCTTCTTCTTCTTCTTCTTTTTCTTTTGTAGAAGATTTATTTTCCTAGTTATTCTTTTGAATTCTTGAGGGATTACAATCATGTATTGGACCATACAGCCTAGATTTGGCAAAAATGTCATTGATGATTCCTTACGTATTTTCAGTTGATTGACTGTATCTCGTCTTTTATTCGATTGTGAGTTATAATTATTGATCCATCGAAATTTCTTGACCTATGAATGGTTCAATTTGATGTTGTCTAAGGCGAAGTTAGAACATAAGTATAGGCTAAGTAAATCAATGGATAGCCTTAATGCTGTTACTGGTGGAAATAAAGACCTCATTCTAAATGATACGGAGAATATCATTCCTAGTTGGAGTGATAGTGATAGTTTCAGAAATGTTGATTATTTATTTGATATTAGAGACATTTGGAGTTTTATCTCTGATAATATTTTTTTAGTTATGGATGGTAATAATGACAGTTATTCTGTATATTTTAATATTGAAAATCAGATTTTTGAGATTCACAATAATGATTTTTTTCTGAGTGAACTAGAAACTAGTTTTTTCAATTATTTGAATAGTAAAGTCTAAGAGTATAAATACGTCATACACAACACACAACGTCTTAACCAAACTTTACTTTCACTTTCTTAGTGTTGATCGACAAAGTCCTAATATCGACAACCAAAGTACTCATGCCGAGAAGTAACAAAAGCTCGATAAAACTGAAAAAAGCGCATTTATCGAACCTCCAGCAATTTTCATGTAACAATTCTTTTATAATTGATATTTTCAAATTGATGAGTATAATCTTTTGTATCTATGGCACCTCGATGCCAGTTTGAAAATAGTGTACATTTTGACTTTATTTGGAATTATTTTATATTATTCATATCAATTTTCTTGATGTTCGTGTAAATGTTTTAAAATTAACCAGTGGAGTTTTTGATCTTGGTATTCACAGACAGAATCATGATAAGTTCGAAGGCAGATAGAATCTAGATATATGATGTTTTTTCTATTTCTTGAGTTATTTGTAATCTAAAACATCAACGAAAAAACATCGATCCACCCGCAAGTCCATACAAGAATAATTAAGAGAGAAAGGTGGAATCAAAATGACAAAAAAAACGTGTGTCTATATATATATATACGAGGAAACGGGAAAAACTATATATATTCCCTTCTTTGGTGCTTAGTTGGATCAATAGGATGTTTGCATGTGGATTGACCACATGTAGGGCTGAGCATAAAACCGAAAAAACTGAACCGAACCTTAAAACCGAACCGAACCGAACCGAACCGAACCGATTGGTTCGGTTTATTCGGTTTTCGGTTCGGTTCGGTTTAAAAATCGAAATTATTTACGAGTTTCGGGTCGGGTTTCGGTGGCTTTAGCTCCAACCGAAACCGACCGAAAAAACCGAACTTTTGGAATTATAACTTATTTTTTTCTTTGATTTATTTTCAATGTATTTTTCTTTTAAATTTTTAATGAAAAACATGTGATTGTTATTTTAATAAGTAGAAAAAGAAAAAAATAGAAAGAAAATTATTATTTTTCCTATAAAAAACATGCGTTTATCACATAATTAGTTTCAAACCCTAAAAATAAAAAACCGAACCGAACCGACCGAAAATTCGGTTCGGTTTTCGGTTTCCACTTTTTTTCGTTCGGTTCTGTTTCGGTTTTATAACTTCGATTTGGTTTTTGGTTGGGTTTTTTTTTAAAAAACCGAACCGAACCAACCGATACTCACCCCTAACCACATGGGCTGTTTTTAAATAAAAAAACCCTCCGCCTAATGTTTTTTTTTTTAAATAATCCCTCCACATGCAAATATCCTATTGATCCACCTAAACGTCATAGCCCTCCTATGACATAGTTTTTCCCCTTCTCTCTCACTCTCTCTCCTCTCTCTCTCTCTCTCTCTCTCTCTATATATATATATATATATATATATATATTCACCGACGGTAAAGGGAGTTCCTTCACCGCCACTTAATTAGCTCAATAAAATTATTACACGTGGTGCTCTTAAAAGGTGGTTGAGAGAATTCTTTTATTTGTTACTTTAAATGACGCTACGTGTAATAATTTTATTGGGCCACCTAAGCGGCGGTGTAGGAACTCTCTTCACTGTCGGTGAATTTTTCATTTTCTCATATAAATATAAATATATATATATATATATATATATATATATATATATATATATATATATATATATATATATATATATATATATATATATATATATATATATATATATATATATATATATATATATATATGAGAAAAATGGAAATGAGCTGACAGCTCATGCAAGTTATCTGAGTTACAGTTCATTTCCACTATTTCTAATAATTTTTTTTAAAAAATTTCTTTTGGATTATGATCTCGACCTTCTAGGGTTCACTCATACTCAATTTCTTGGGTTTTAGTTATGATTTGGTACTCCATCAAGTTAATACAAAATTAAGGTTTTCAATGAATAAAACATTTTGTATGCACTTGATGAAAATGTAAATGAACTCCAAAATTTATGAAATTTAATCTGAAAGAAGTTAAGTAGATGTAAATAGTAATTATTAAAAAAAATTAAAAAAAAGTCTTTGGATCATTGTAGTTTTGCCCCTAACTCATGTAACTTTTCCCGAGCTAGCGGCTCACCTACAGTAATCTCATATATATATATATATATATATATATATATATATATATATATATATATATATATATATATATATATATATATATATATATATATATATATATATATATGCTTCAGAAAGATAAGAGAGAATGATTTGTGGGAGTTAATGAGAGGGATTTGGATGGATCCTATTGTTTAAATATCTTTCTCATCACTCTCTTTTTTCTTATGACACAGTCACACGGGTATGGTTCATGGAGAAGAGGCCGAATAGTATATATTAAGTTCGGTCATTAATTGACTCCTCTAAAAGTTCAAAATCGTTCTTGTTTCTGTATACTATACTACAATAATTAGTTTGTCATCTATAAATTATATGCATTAGCTAATTATTTTTGGGAGTTTCTGGCTCTGCCACTGACAAGTTGGTGCTTGTGGTCACCTACAAGTTTCTAAGAAATAATCAAGAGACCAGAAGACCTTGAGCATCTTGATCAGTTCCTTCAGAGCGAGATGCATGCATCATTGATCCATGGCCCATGATCAACAGCAACCCTAAGTATGCACCAAGGGACCACAGGCAGGCACTATCACGTGTTGTGCCGGTACCACTCTATGCCTTCAGGCCACCGCCAACTTGGGCTCGATCACTGTCGCCCTCACTCGATGTCACCAAAACTACAACATAGCATTCTACACATATCTATATATCTAGTTACTTGAGAAACCAAACTTGCATGCCAAGTTCTAATTATGACTCAACTTGTCCACTTCCACACACTTGGACAATCGAGCTGCATGCCTGCTTAATTAGCTTATTTGATAACGGATGCAAGTTGTTGATGTTAGCAACACAACACATTGCAACATCAAGAACAATGGAGAGGAGTGTCCTTTAATGGTTACTAGGGCTAAATATTTTGTTGGGTTTGGGGGTGGACCACCACTAGCTAACTACTAGCTACATATACATGCCCCTAGCACTACTGCATGCATGCTCAAAATTTATTCTGTAAGATATAATATTGGCTGGTCTTAACGAGGAACCAGGGCTTTCTAAGCGCCGTATGCTTCCAAATCTCGATGACACATGGATAGGGAAGCCGTGGGCCTAAATGTATCTTGTCTTCTCTCTCTCTTCTGTTTAATCCTGATTTATTATATATTTTAATTAGATCTATATTACTTTTATTAACTTCTTTTCTATTATTTATATAAAATAAAGCTATAACACGGTGCACGCGTGTTTGAATTGCAAAGACACTTTTGAATTAGTCAGACCCACGAGGATCCATACAGCTTACAAGGCCTAGAAGACTTAAAAATTCATTATCAATCAAGAACCTGATTTTGGCTTTAGTAATAAAATCTTTCTTGGCAAGAAATCTCTGCAAGATAACTAAATCCCACTTGTATTTGAAGATAGTCTTGGACTATAATTATGACTTTATTAGCGACAGAATAAATACCTAATACCCTCCTCTATAAGGGGAGCCTTCTTCCATGTGATGATCATCCACATATCACGAATATTCTCCTAATCTCCTCATTCTTCTCTGCATATCTCTTGTAATTAGAAAAGAAAAGTGATAGATTGTATTCTCAATTTTATTGTAAAATACATATGCCAGAATGACTACTTTCCACTGAGAACATAGACTTGAGATCCATTTGGCGAGTATCATATTGATGGAGAATATATTACAATCACTTGAAATTAATGACTCTCTTTAGTTGTCCTAGAATCGCCCTCTGTTAGAGATAATCTGATATTTATAGGATGTGATAGAGAAATCATAACATATCTGATTGTATTTGTTCTCCATGTGGGCAGATAGAGGATATCGTGTCACAAATATCATGGAAAATATAGCAAATTTTTGACGCTATCCAAGATTTAGTCTCCATGGATTCCGTACTTGGATGAACAAGTACATTCGGTCCGACCACTCCATTCGGTTCCGATCGAAGTTCGATTGGAGGATGAGGAGTTGCATGGTCGGAACTGCGTACGTGAATTCAAAAATGGCTAGAGTCGGTCGGAATTCGGCAGTTGATGGATTCCTACTGCCGAGTAAGATTTTCTCTCTCTCTCTCTCTCTCTCAAAAATGGCTAGAGTCGGTCGGAATTCGGCGGTTGATGGATTCCTACTGCCGAGTAAGATTCTCTCTCTCTCTCTCTCTCTCTCTCTCTCTCTCTCTCTCTCTCTCCCCCTCCCTCCCTCCCTCCCTCCCCCCTCCCCCTCCCTCCACCCACCTCCCCTCCACCCGGTCCCCTGCTCTCTCTCTCTCTCTCCTCTCTCTTTCTCTCTCTCCCTCTCTCCCCTTCCCTACCTTAAATCTGCTCAGTACTCCTCTTCTCCTTTCTCTCTCTCTGCCCCCTCTCCCCTTCTCTCTCTCTCCTTCCCTCCCATCTCCCATTCTCTCTCTCTCTCTCCCTCCCTCCTTCCCTCCCCTGTCTCTTCCTCTCCCTCTTTTCTATGGGAAGAACTTACTTTTTCTTTATGAAAATCCGATTGATCCTGTCGGATTTCGACCGCATCCGACTGGGCGGAGTTCAGTCCGATTCCAGCGAGAAGGACGGTCGGAGTCTCGCCTCCTCTTTATAGTCAGAAATGGTTGGAATCCGATCTCCGCCGGTTTCGACCGTTTGTTCACCCCTACCCATACCTGTGAGGCATTCACCTGTGGGCTTCTGCTATAGGTATCTACCATAATTTGGAAGAGCATGAATTTAAGCCTTGGGTAATGTAACACATTTTAAATAGTGTACAATTAACTGCGGATTCCTCCTTCAAAAAAGTCTAGTTACAATTGCTTCATAGATTCAGAAAAATTATTATAAACTATACTAATTTTTGTCTGATATTCGATGTAAGACTAGCGAAAGTTGAGAGTATTAACAGGCCAAGCTGATAAAGTGGATAAAGTAGTGATAAATCCTATCAATAAAATATGTTCTATGGAAAATCTACCGATTCCCCGTCTCTAGTGAAAATAAAAAACATGAATCTATTTAAGTCCTCCTCCAATTGAATTCATAGATCATCAAGTTGGAAATGTAACCGAAAACATAGGATATTAGAAGAAGTTCTAAATAAATATACAAACCTAAATACCTTATTTCCCTTTTGAGGAAGGGGGAAAAAATTGAAGGCAAAACTATAAGAAATGTCAATCATGCAAAAATAATTAGTGAGTAGGAATGATAATGGATGGATCCAGAGACCAATATTCAGCCCGTCCTATTCCAAATTTTGAATTAAAAAGAAAATTTATATTTTTCTAATTCAAAATTTAATAGGTCAGACCAAAAATTTGCTCTTGGACCTGTTTATTCTCATCTCTCTTCATGATAAAGACGACATACACTTTAACCAAAACTTGTGCTTAGAACAACACATTTTTTTATTTTTTTATTTTTATAGAAATCATTATTATAAAGTACATCAACTCTTGCCTTATATCAATTATGAAACTATTGGAGTTAGAAGTATTACAAATTTAGAATATCTCACAATTCGGAGATGGGTAATGTCACTAGAGATGAGGCTAATTGACATTTATATTTTTTGTAACCGGTGAGATGTTTATCTTTTTTTTTTTTTTTTTTTACATTTTTATAAATTTGTTGTTTATTACTTTTTGGTGGTACTTTCGCTAACTGTTCAAATAAATTATTTATTTTTCTGGCTTTGATTTGATTAAGATAATCTCAATTTAATGTCTCTTATAGAATGACAGATAATCGTGAATCTGACTTTATTTGTTGCATAAACTGTTCGCTCTATTTAATTCTTTGGTTTCTTACAACTTTATTCATTATATTTTACAAAAAATCTTCATAGTTCTAATAAAATAGATTTCTTTGTTTTCAATACTTGCAAGTCGTTATTTTTTCTCCTCATTTGGTTAATATTCAAAACTTACCATATATCAAAAGATATTGGGCGCACGAAGATCTGAAGGGACGAAGATCAAATTGATTGACACCCGAGAGAAGATCAAAACAAGCCCGATCAATCAAATTAAGATGTAAAAGTTAGAGTTTAAGTTGTAATTGGACCAAATTTTCTTCGAATGTCGTATGATACTTTTAACCTCTAAAGAAAATTACCTCTCGACTTTTTCAATGTATATTTGTAGTATTAAGAATGCCCAGAAAATGAAAAGGAAATTTCAAGACAAACAACTACAAAAAGGACAAGAGGATGAACGGGTTATATAGGAAATTTCCTACATTGGCTATTCAAATTCTATACTCTTTTCTTTTTCTTACACTTATTTGTGAGATTATGATATCCACTCTTTAGGAGTTTCTTGCATCTAAATGTTTGGATTTTAATTCTGATTTGATCGATTATCAAAATGATGCAAACAAAGGTTTGCTAAGGCTCAGATGCAAAAAGAATAGTACACGAAGATTCTGATAAGATGATGGACATAAATAAATCTCAAGTTCTTTGGCCTACTCGCCAATCCCCAATTGTTAAGAGAGGAAAGCTTAGTGGTTATTTCTTTTGTGATTTTGGGATAGTTTGGAGCACAAATTTACTAGTTATTGACAAAAAACTACGCTTTCCATTAAATCCACCAAATCCACCGATTTATTCATAGATTTGAAACATAGAAAAGTTGTTGCACTACAAGAAAACTAGGTTTTCATGTCAAAAAATTCATGAGAACTATAAAATTTGTCACTAAAGAAGGTATTTTGTGACAATAAATAAACCTTGTCACGAAAAAGGATTTTTTGTGGCGAAAATAAATATTTGTTACGTAATCTTAGTTTTTTAGTAACAACATATTAAAACTTATCACTAAATATTTATTTTTCGTGACGATAAATTTTTTTTGTTACAAAATTGTACTTCAGTGACGAGTTTTTTTATAATGAATTAAACATTGTCACTAAACGAGAGTATTTTCTAACAACAAATCAATCTTTTCACTAAAGTTTAGGATTTTTCTGATGAAAATAAGTATTAATTACGGTATCCTCATTTTTAGTGACAACGTATTAAAATTTGTCACTAATTTTTTTTTTTTTTTGTGACGAAAATAAGTATTAATCATGTAACCCTCATTTTTAGTGACAACGTGTTAAAACTTGTCACTAAATATATATATATTTTTTGTGACAATAAGTTTTAGTTCTCACATATTTATACTTCAGTTGCGAATTTATTGTGAGGAATGAAAAAATTGTCATGAAAAGGGAATATTTTGTGAAAACAAAAAAATTGTGTCACTAAAATGTATGTTTTTTGTGACGAAAATTAATAATTATTACCTAATCGTATTTTTTTTATTTCTGTCACGATAAATATTTGTTGTCATAAAATGCAATTTAGATTTTAATATTTATGATAAATATTACGTAGTTGTCACTAATGGGTTTTTGTAGGGGAAATAATGGGAAACGATCGGTTTCCCGGATTTTTGCAGGAAATCAAATGTTTTGAATTTTTGACAATCAACAAATCTATAAGCCTTTTTCATTACCCCAAATCCACGAAACAAAAATGTGAAGTGTGGAAAAATTCTCATATATCGAAATCTTTATCTTTTTTTCATAAAATTAATAAAAAAAAAATGAAAAGTAAGGATTTAGGGAGCAATATTCACTATCATAAATCTATTTTCCACGTCCATGTCTTTCTTTTAAGCTTCCATCTTCCATCTGATCGACACAAATACAAAATATGGAAATTTTGAGATTATTGAGAGGGAAAATTTTCTAGTTATTTTCCCTTGGTCTTCCATTTCTCTTGAAAAATGAATTGGGATGGTGAAAGTTATTTCAGTTTTGAATTAAAATATGATTTAAAATAAAAAAATAAATAGAGGCAAGACATATGTGATTTAATTTTTAGAAATGATGATATTTAAATTGAGGACATTGAAATCTAATTCTCCAATGCCATGTATTTAAGTATTTTACCCAAAATTTAGAATAGCTAAGTGATGAAATAACAATGTATAGTAAGTAAATTCAATATTTAATCTTATTCGCTAGTGCACTCATTCTTCTACAGAATCTCATTCGTTCATTCATGGTCATTTTGAAAACAAAGAGTACTGTTTTTTTCATGGTTCGATTCAATTAAATTGTTACTTCCTTTCAATTAAAGTATGATTATATCATACTTACTGTTCCAAAAGCAAAATTAGCGGATAGCGAAATTGATAAAGTGTTCAATGTTGTTTTCGATCTCCTGTTTTAACAAAATATTTTTAGTTTACAATAATATCGTTTTACTTTGATTTATAGAATTTCCTTGTACTTCTGATATACAGAAATGATCTCAATCAATAAAAACAATATTAAATCTTATTCTATTTCCAATATTGCTTAGGATTGTCTGTGGAATATCTTAGTTGTCTAATCCAACAATACATATTTTATGCGTAAGTGTTTGTTGTTATGCAGCTGAGTGGTCCTTCCCATCGAATCTAATCAATATATTCCAAAGTAAACGCCACTTAATTATGCTGCAGAGAAATCGAAAGTTTAATTAAATACTTGCATAATATTCATCCCAAATCTAGGTCCTTAAACGCTAGATCTCCTCCCCTAATAAACTAGTAGTACATTGTAATCAATGCTTTAGAGAAAGGAGATCTAACAAGAGATTCTACAAAATTAGAAAAGCCAATTTGCTATCTTGACTTCTTCTTTTTAGAATCTTTGATCGAAACGTCAGCATGGGCACGGGAAACTCCTTTGCGTGGGCTCTAGGCTATGCTTTTTCCATGAATTGGATGCTAAAGCTATTCCACATACTCATATATCTTTGTTTGCTCCTTAATTTTTTTTAAATTTTTTTTATATAGGAATTAAGCAATGATGGGAGCATGTAAGCGGATAAAACAATTCAAAGCGACTTAAAATATATGCACTCTCTGTGATTTACTTTTTTTTCATTTGTCTAAACAAAATGAAGCATGATATTTATTCCTTTTTCGCATAAAGCGAAGCCCCTTTTGATAATTGAGCCCCTAGAATTTGTCCAACTAAATATGTTGAAGATTCTCTGCTTTAACTAGGGTCGCTAAAGAAACCAACCGGACCAGCCTAGCGAGCTGGACCGAACCGTTGAGTTTGGTCTGTTCGAAAATTTCAGTTTTGGGTGGAAAACTGAAAAAAAGAAGTGAATTTCTAGATGCGCCCCATGCTCTTCTTAGTGAGTCTCAGACCGAAAAGTCTTTTTATTTACAAATTTGTCATTTTTAATTTTAGACACAATTGCCTTCATACTTTCCCTAGTGAGCCCTAGTCCCTTTTTGTCTTTTGCTGTTGTTGCTCCTCTTCTTCTTCTTGCTCCTCTTCTTCTTGGATTGTTCGATGGCAGAGAGAAGAGGCTAGCTCCCTCTTACTTCTTCCTTTTTTTTTTTCACACATTAAATCAAATAAAGTACTCAGATAGGTTAGGGTTTTGGTTCTGGTGTCGTCGAGTTCGTTAGCCTTTCATCATTTGGGTAGGGTTTTGGATGGCAGAATTGAAGCAGACGAGAGGATATCATGGCCTACCGATGGGAACCTGTGTAAGTTAAAAAAACCTTTTCCACTATAATAATAAAAATAATGTCACACAATCTGCGTGATCGTTGTTTTTTGATTTTATTATTATTTTTTTATATAATTTTGTGTGGTTTGGTTTTTGAGGAATATGTTGATCGGATCAACTCCTTTTCTTGACTTTTTTTTCGTCCCAATTTGGTTTGATTCAGGCTCAATGCCTCTTTTCATTTGATTTGATATCAATTTATCGCCATTGAGAGTAAATTTATCTGATTCTTGATTTGGGTACTTAGTGATGCATGTATTGACTGTTTTCACCTATACTTCCTTTTGTTTTGTTGAGCAGATAATTGGGTTGCATTAGAATTTATCCTAATATTTCAATCATTATCAAGATGTAACATAAGAGTATTTGTCATGATCACCGAACAGAAGAAGATTAGTGTTGCATATCTACTGAACTTCAAAATTTTTTTTTGTTATTTTAGGTTGAGGCAACTACAGAAAATAGTCGAGTTAAGTCCGTAGACAGTGATGTATAAGAGATTAAGTCGAAATGAACTATGTCATTGGCGGGACACACCATACTTGGGACATATCGATGAATTCA
Organism: Dracaena cambodiana; assembly: GCA_036321105.1. Taxonomy (NCBI): domain Eukaryota; kingdom Viridiplantae; phylum Streptophyta; class Magnoliopsida; order Asparagales; family Asparagaceae; genus Dracaena; species Dracaena cambodiana. The sequence continues at coordinate 49,588,707 of JAYEPQ010000003.1, forward strand.
AGCAAATCGTTTTACCATTTGTCGCCATTAGGAGATAATAGAGTTGTGAATGAAAATTTGTATAGCAATGTGTAGTAGCACTAGGTTGTACATAGTGCTAACAATTTTGTAATATTAGTAAGTTTTGTGTTTGATAATTTTGTAACTTTAAACAACTAATGTATAAAAAATGTTATATTTTTGTCCTTACTGTGCCCATCCGTAACATATACAAGTAATGCGTTTGAATATTATCATATGTGGTTTTTTTTTAACGATTAGTTGTTAAATTAACTAATTCGTAAGTTCCAATTAACTAATTATCTAGGCTTGTGTTTATAAGTTAATATTCGCTGGTCGAGTCTGTAACCCCAACAAAAAAGAAGTCCAAACCGTGGTGTACATGCTACCTAGCTGAACTCCACAGTGGGATGTACACCTCGACCAGCAGGGTTGCACAAAACTGCAACATGGGGCTAGTCGGTGTCTCTTCATCAGCCTAACTGCTCTTTGGATGGGATTGCCAACCCGTCCAGTGCAAGTTTTGGCCGGGGTTCCACTCTCGACTGGCCTCTAGAGTTAGACTTGTACATGACGTCTTCTGAGGGTGCGGGCATGAGATAGCAAGGCGATCTGGGTAGAGAAAGTTGAAGGAAAAGGGGGAAAGCCAGAGCGGAAGAGGTTAACGAGGAGATCACGTTCTCTATTTCTCAATGAGAGAACGGGAAAAAACAAAGTAGAGAAGAAAGAGAGAGAAAAAAATTAGATTAGTAAAAAAGTGAAAAAAAGAAGATAATAGAGAAGCAGAAGAAGAAGCAGCAGAAGAGAAGAAGAAAGAGAGAGTAGAAAAAAAACTTCAAATTTCCTTCTCTTTTCCATCTCTTCCTTTCCAACGACAACACCTAAGTCTTTTACCTGAGTCTTTTTCCCTAGTAAGCGCCAACTTTTTTTCTTAGTGAGCCCCATTTTCCCACTCATAGGTTGGATTTGTGGTTACAAGGACAAATTTGAAAAAAATATGGGGTCACTAAGAAAAAAAAAGAGAGGCATATTTTAAATTATTTGGGGCTCACTAGGAAATTGGGGCTCATTAGTAAAAATATGGGGCGCATCTAGCAACTCCCAAAAAAGAATCCAGTTCTCAGGCTGGATGGCAGTAGCCATTAGTCACAATCGAATTCGACTGAAAATTAAAATATCAACAACAACAATAATAATAATAATCTGACAGGTTAATCTACTATAAAATCTGACCTGCTACTCTTTAATATTGTAACCCTATTTCTTTATTTTCCAACCTCATCACACTAAGTCTCTAGCCCTTGCCTGCTCTTTCTCCATGCCTTTGTCGTTTATGCGCCGTTCTTGGTGCTCCTTCCTATATATGTTGCTTCTCCGCCTATTCTCTCCTCCACCACCACCACCCGCTGCTCCCCCCTCCGGGCATCAACCCTCCGCTGCCTCCAGGCAACATTCTCCATAAGGTTGAATGTCACCGTCGGACATGGTTAATTCATGCCTACTATGTGCAAAACATCCCTCTCTTGAAAGGCTTGTGTCTTTGAAAATGTCCACATTGTCAAAATATGGAGCTAGGACAAGTGAATATTGTTTCCATTTATGTACCTCCATGTAATCTGAGATAAAAGTTAGTTAAATTTACAATTATTTCGATGAAACAATAAAATAATTGTAACTAGTTTTTTCGACTAAGGAATTCATATCTAATTATGAACTATTACATTTCTTGTTATCCTACAAAGGTTTTATAAGTCCTAGGAGTTGTTTGGTTTTCTAATTTGTAAAATGAATTTCTGATAGTAGATAGTACTTACCAAATCCTTACCTTTTATTTTTTATTTTCTATGTTCATTTCATGGAAAAGAAGCCAACATTTAGGCTGTGTTTGGATTGAGGAAAAATGAAGGAAAAGAAAAGAAAAGGAAAGGGAAAGAGAAAAGGAAAGAAAAGGATATGGAAATTGATTTTCTGTTTTATTTTTGGTTAGAAAAAAATAAAGAAGAAAATTTCAAGGAAATTTTAGAAGAAAGTAGTTTCTTATATTTGGTTGCTCAATAGAAAATTAAAAGGAAAATATAATTCTAATTAAACTATAGAGAATTTTAATATTAATTTACATATTATTGATATAATTTTTAATTTTTAAATAATTAAACATATAATAACCAAATGGTCCAAACTTAATAAAAATTAAAAATATCTTGGGACTAAAATTACAAGAAAATTTATGCAAAAATTTCTCTCTCTTTTTCCTTTTTCTCTCAACTTTCCTTTTTTTTCATTTTCTCTTGGATTTGAGGAAGAAAATAAAAAAGAAAAAAACTTAATACATTTTCTCTCACTTTCTTTTCCTTTTATTTTCTCTCTATTTTTCTCTCTAACCAAGCATTGAAAAGCAACTTTTTCTTTCTTTTCTTTTTCTTTTCCTTCATTTTCCCTCAATCCAAACACAGCCTCAGTGACAAGGAGAGAATTTTCATTTTTTCTATGCTTTGAAATTGTTTTTTCATGAAAAATAGGACATAAAAGGGGGCATAGCTTTGGTGATAATGATTGTTTTCTAACTTTTTTATGATAATGGATACCGTGCCAATAACCTAAATCCATACCAAAATTCATGTCAAAAACTATAAACCAAGTAGCATCCTAATATGAGTATAGAGTTTACGAATTCTGATTTTACTTAAATTTTAGAAAACTAGAGTTTGTATTACATAAAAACCCTAATTTTTAAAAAATACTAGAGTTTCATTTATTTTAATTCTAGTTTGAAAATTCAGTTTCAAATTGAAGTGACTAGAAATTTTAAAAAGAGTTTAGCTAGATCAGTGGAGTTTTACATAGTCCTAAACGTTCTCAAGTAAAACCCTGCACTCAAACTATGCTCACCCGTATTTTGAATAGGGAGTCCAACATTATCCTTCCAGTGGCAATGAGAAAAGTAAAAAAAAGTATGCCGTAAAATATAATAGGCTAAACTGGCAAAACACTTTTATTTTCCAAAATTATCCCATAATTTTCCTTACTTTCAAAACAAAATAGTCCAAAGTATCATGTTATCTTCAGCTTTCCTTTCTCACTTTAGTATGTGTACTGTCTTTCCTCATTGTGTGCTTGCGCTATCCTCATTATCATATGAAATTGGGAAAAACAAATGCGTTGCAATCGGGCGTCATTTCTGTTGAATTCATGTATGTTTGAAAATTAAATCTTTGAGCCAATTCACTAGTTCAAAAATAAATGAATCGGTGAATGGAAAATAACTTCAAAGTGGAGTGCATAGTAAAGAGAACAAAAGGAAAGAGAAAAAAAATAGTCCCAAATCGGATAGAGTGTTGCCAGGATATGAGTTTATATAATATTGTTTGTTCCATATTATTACTTATGTGAGAAGAGGAGAAACCTTGAACACTACGGGTTGTGCTACGCACGCGTGTGCGCACGTACGAGGGCGAATGGGCGTTTAGGGTGCTTTAGTGGGCGCACTTGGCACTTCGCATGTTAAATGGTCACAACTGTTAACAGTCAACCATTGCGACTGTTAGTCCAAAAGCCTATAAATAGGCCTCTGTCCAGACTCATTAGAATCAGTTTTTACTCTTTTTGTTTTCTTTTTCTGCAGACAGAAAATTTTGTCTTTCAGACAGAAATTTTCTGTTTTCAGAAGAACAGCTCTGTTCATTTCTATCATATACTACACTATACACAAAATAGATAGTATTCTTTATTGGATTCGCCAAACCAATAAGATTGTTGCTTCCTTCCTGTTGTAGATAGATCGTTGTATCCTGAGAGATCGACGCCTACTGTAATCCAGAAGCAAAACAGTGGAGGGCGAATCGATTTTAAGGAGATAGTGTTAAACACTAGTCTCGATCATCTTCCATTCATCTTCTGCATACACTCGCTTCCAATCAAGTAAACTACTTTAGTGGCGCACTTGGCACTTCGCACGTTAAACGGTCATAACTGTTAACAGTCAACCGTTGCGACTGTTAGTCCAAAAGCCTATAAATAGGCATCTGTTCAGACTCATTAGAATCAGTTTTTACTCTTTTTGTTTTCTTTTTTCGCAGGCAGAAAATTTTGTCTTTCAGACATAAGTTTTCTGTTTTCAGAAGAACATTTCTGTTCATTTCTGTCCTATACTACACCATACATAAAACAGAGAGCATTCTTTATCAGATTCGCCAAAGCAATATGATTGTTGCTTCCTTCCTATTGCAGACCGATCGTTGTATCCTGGGAGACCGACACCCACTGTAATCTAGAAGCAAAACGGTAGAGGGCGAATCGGTTTTAAGGAGACAGTGTCAAACACTAGTCTCGATCATCTTTCATTCATTTTCTGCATACTCTCAATTTCAAACAAGTAAAGTATTCAAATTCTGTTTTAATTTTTTGCTAGATAATTAAACTGTATATAAATATATAAATATTCTACTATTTTCTAATAGATAATAAAACCAATTCAGATTGAGAATAATTTTAATTCTATCTCTATATTTAATTAAAGAACAGTAGGTAATAAGATATAATTTTATTAGTTTTATTACAGTATTTATAACTATGTACAGCTCTAAATCTTTTATATAAATCAATTCAGATTTATTATACAATATCATCTTTTATATAAATCAATTCAGATTTATTATACAATATCATCTTTTATATAAATGGTCACAACTATTAAAAGTCAACCGTTGCGACTGTTAGTCCAAAAGCCTATAAATAGGCCTCTGTCCAGACTCATTAGAATCAGTTTTTACTCTTTTCGTTTTCTTTTCCTGCAGACAAAAAATTGTTTTTCAGACAGAAGTTTTCTGTTTTCAGAAGAATAGTTATGTTCATTTCTGTCATACAATACTATACACCAAACAAAGAGCATTCTTTATCAGATTCGCCAAAGTAACAAGATTGTTGCTTCCTTCTATTGCAGACCGATCGTTGTATACTGGGAGACCGAAGCCCACTGTAATCCAGAAGCAAAACGGTGGAGGGTGAATCGGTTTTAAGGAGACAGTGTCAAAAACTAGTCTCGATCATCTTCCATTCATTTTCTGCATCCACTCACTTCCAATCAAGTAAACTAGTTTAGTGGTGCACTTGGCACTTCGCACGTTAAATGGTCACAACTGTTAACAGTCAACCGGTACGACTGTTAGTCCAAAAACCTATAAATAGGCCTCTGTCCAGACTCATTAGAATCGGTTTTTACTCTTTTCGTTTTCTTTTTCTGCTAACGGAAAATTTTGTCTTTCAGACAGAAATTTTCTGTTTTCAGAAAAACAGTTCTGTTCATTTCTGTCATATACTACACCATACACAAAACAGAAAGCATTTTTTATCAGATTCGCCAAAGCAACATGATTGTTACTTCCTTCCTGTTGCAGACCGATTGTTGTATCCTGGGAGATCGACGCCCACTGTAATGCAGAAGTAAAACGGGGGAGGGCGAATCGGTTTTAAGGAGATAGTATCAAACACTAGTCTCGATCATCTTCCATTCATTTTCTGCATACACTCGCTTCCAATCAAGTAAACTAGTTTAGTGGTGCACTTGGCACTTCGCATGTTAAATGGTCACAACTGTTAACAGTCAACCGTTATGACTGTTAGTCCAAAAGCCTATAAATAGGCCTCTGTCCAGACTCATTAGAATCAGTTTTTACTCTTTTCGTTTTCATTTTCTGCAGACAGAAAATTTTGTCTTTGAGACAGAAATTTTCTGTTTTCAGAAGAACAGTTCTGTTCATTTCTGTCATATACTACACCATACACAAAACAGAAAGCATTTTTTATCAGATTCGCCAAAGTAACATGATTGTTACTTCCTTCCTGTTGCAGACCGATTGTTGTATCCTGGGAGATCGACGCCCACTGTAATGCAGAAGCAAAACGGGGGAGGGCGAATCGGTTTTAAGGAGATAGTGTCAAACACTAGTCTCGATCATCTTTCATTCATTTTCTGCATATACTCGATTCTAATCAAGTAAAGTATTCCAATTTTTTTTAATTTTTTAATAGATAATTAAATATATATAAATATATAAATATTCTGTTATTTTCTAATAGATAATAAAACCAATTCAGATTGAGAATAATTTTAATTCTCTCTCTATATTTAATTAAACAACAGTAGGTAATAAGATATAATTTTATTAGTTTTATTACAGTATTTATACCTATGTACAGTTTTGAATCTTTCATATAAATCAATTCAGATTTATTCTACAATATCATCTTTCTTGTTAAAATAGAAAACATATCTTTCTAATCTTTTTACAGTAATAGATCTATCTATATCAATCTAAAACTATCAACAATCTTAAAACTGAATATTTTTTATTTTAGATTAATTTTGAATACTATTGTGCAACTAATTAGAACTCTGTCATAATAGTATTCAATCACTAGTTATTTTATATTTAAATCTAATTGCTTCTGGAAAAAGATAGTTACATTCTGTTTAGAGAAAAGATAGATTTATTGAAGAAATCTTATATGATATTGTGATCTTAAGTAAGAATTGGTTTTCAAGTTTTTTTTATATTTTAAAGTTAAAATTTGTTACAAATATTAAGATAGATAAAATTTTGTATCTGCATATGGCCACTGTATCTATATCTGATATGTCCACTGTACTAACTACTGTCATAGTTACTCCAACTGTGCCCTCAAGTCAGTATGAGAAACAAAAGAAGTTCAGTGACACAGATTTTAAGAGATGACAATAGAAAATATTGTTCTATTTCACTACACTAAATCTTGCCAAGTACTTGAACGAGACTGTGCCGACTCTTGTAGAAGATAATCAACAGTCTGCGAATGCAGTTGATGCATGGAAACATGCTGACTTCTTGAGTAAGAATTACATCCTCAATGAATTGGACAATATCCTATATAATGTATATACTTCAATTGTTACTGCTAAGGAATTTTGGGGGTCCTTAGATAAGAAATATAATACAGAAAATGTCGGCTTCAAGAACTATGTAGTCATTAAGTTTCTGTATTATAAAATGGTTGATTCTAAAAATGTAATTAACCAAGTACAAAATCTTCAAGTGATCATTCATGAAATTCATGCTGAAGGTATGACTATTAGTGAATCAATCCAAGTGACCGCAATTATTGAAAAATTACCACTATCTTGGAAAGAATTCAGATATTACCTAAAGCATAAACGAAAAGAAATGACACTTGAAGATCTAATTGTACGTTTGAGGATTGAAGAAGATAACTACTTTTCTGAAAAGAAAATTAGAAATCCATACAATGTTTCTAAAGCAAATGTGATGGAAAATTCCAATAAGTATAATGATAGGAAGCGAAAGCACAATGGTGAAGGCTCTAAGAGTGGTGACTCGAATAGATTCAATGGCAAGTGCTACAACTGTGACAAGCCTGGACATCGTGCAAAGGACTACCATATGTGCAAGGCACCAGATTCTTCGAAGAAGAAGAAGAATCCTAATGCAAATTTGGCCGAAGAGGACAATCTTTGTGTAAATATAGATATAAACTGTACATCTATTGTCTCAGAAGTTAACTTAGTTGGTGGCAATTCTAAAGAATGGTGGGTGGACACTGAGGCCACTCGCCACATCTGCACAAACGAGTAGATGTCCTCTATATATGAACATGTGGAAGAAAAAATACTCTACATGTGTAACTCTGCAACCTCCAAGGTTGAAGGACGAGGAAATATTGTACTAAAAATGATTTCAGAAAAGAACTTATTCTTACTAATGTACTTCATGTTCCAGATGTCCGCAAGAATCTGGTTTCTGGATCAGTCTTGAGTAAAAAAGAATTTAGCCTTGTATTTGAGTCTGATAAGTTTGTACTTACAAAAAATGGTGTATACGTAGGCAAGGGGTATATGATTAGTGGTCTATTTAAAATAAATGTAATGACCATTGTTCCTAAAGTTAATAATAATAAAATTGATTCTTCTACTTATATGACTGAGTCACCTCATATTTGGCATATAAGATTAGGACATGTTAATTATTATACTTTACAAAAATTAATAAATTTAAATATGTTGCCTAATTTTAATATAAACTTTGATGATAAATGTGAAATATATGTTGAATAAAAAATGACTAAGCTTCCATTTCATTTTATAGAATGTAATACTGAACATTTAGAATTAATTCATATAGATATATGTGATTTAAAATTTATTCAAAGTAGAGGTGGAAAGAAATATTTTATTATTTTTATAGATGATTGTACTTGATATTGTTATGTATATCTAATAAGATCAAAAGATGAGGCAATTGAAATATTTATACAATTTAAAAATGAAGTTGATGATCAACTTAGTAAAAAGATAAAAATGTTAAGGAGTGATAGAGGTGGTGAATATGAGTCACAATTTGTATAAATTTGTGCAGAATACGGTATTATATATCAAAAAATTGCTCATTACACTCCTCAGCAAAATGGAATTGCTGAGCGTAAAAACAGAACTTTAAAGAAAATGATGAATACCATACTAATAAGTTCTGGTTTATCTCAGAATATGTGGGAAGAAGCTTTGCTTCTGCTAATTATGTTCTCAACAAAATACCCCAAAAGAAACTAGATAAAACACCTTATGAATTATGGACAGGTCGAGTATCTAGTTATAAATTCTTAAGAGTGTGGGAGTGCCTTACAAAGGTTGTAATTCTTACTTCTAAAAGGACTAAAATTGGACCTAAAACTATTGATTGTATATTCATTGGATATGCACATATTATAAGTGCATATCATTTCTTTGTTTTCAAATAAGATAATCCAGAGATACATAAGTACTCTATTATTGAGTTTAGGAATGCAGTATTCTTTGAGAATGTATTTCCTTGTAAAGAATATGAGCCAAGTTCTCCCAAAAGGACTTGTGATGAAGTTATAAGAGAAACATGATCTGATTCTGGAAATAAAACTAATGAGAATGAACGTAAACGGAGCAAAAGGGCCACGGTTAGTAAATCATTTGGCCCGAATTTTCTAACATATTTATTAGAAATAGAACCTCAAATTTATATAGAGGCTATGTCTACACTTGAAGTTCCTTTTTGGAAAGAAGCCGTAAATAATGAAATTGAATCAATTATTCAAAATCACACCTGGGAACTTGTGCATCTTCCTCCAGGAAGTAAACCATTAGGTTAGAAATGGATCTTTAAAAAAAGATAATACCTGATGGGTCTATAGATAAATACAAAACTAGACTTTAGTAAAAGGCTATAACAAAAAGAAGGTATAGATTATTTTGATACATATTCACCTGTAATAAGAATAATATCTATAAGATTAATAATTATTTTTGCAACATTATATAATCTTGAGTTTCATCAAATGGATGTAAAAACAACATTTTTAAATGGCAAATTAGATAAAAAAATTTACATTGAACAATCTGAAGGATTTGTAGTTACAAGTAAAGAAAAGAAGGTGTGTGACTTGTTAAGTCACTAAATGGACTTAAACAAGTACCTAAATAATGACATGAAAAATTTGACCAAGTTATATTGTCAAATGGATTTCGTTATAATGAATGTGATAAATGTGTATATGTAAAAAGGGATATGCACAACTATGTCATTGTATGTTTATACGTGGATGATATGATTATCACCGGTAGCACGACTGATCTAATTAAAGAGGTACAAATTATATTAATACAGAAATTTGACTTGAAAGATTTAGGTATTGCAGATGTTATTCTTAGTGTTAAAATCTCCAAAATATCTGATGGATATACCTCATCCCAGTCACATTATATTGAGAAGATACTCGAAAAATTTGACAAAAAAATAATGATATAGCTAGGACACCTGTGGATATAAGTCTACATCTTACAGATAATATAGGTGCTAGTATATCTCAATTAGAATATTTTCAGATCATTGGCAATTTTATGTATTTAATAAACTGCACAAGACCTGATATTGCATACTCAGCAAGCAAACTGAATAGATTTACAAGTAATCCGGGGGAGAACCACTAGAAAGTAATAGTTAGAGTACTCAAATATTTGAGGTACACTACTAACTATGGGTTGCACTATACAAGATATACAGCGGTGATAGAAGGATACACTGATGCTAACTGCATTATGGATTCTAAAAACATAAAATCCACAATAGATATGTAATTACTATTGGAGATGCAGCTATCTTTTGGAAATCTTCAAAACAAATATATATAGCCAGATCCACTATGGAATCTAGTTTATAGCTTTAGATAAAGTTGGAGAAGAAGCAGAATGGCTTCGAAACTTTTTAAAAAATATTTCAATGTGGCTTAAATCTATGTCAGCAATTTGCATCCATTGCGATAGTTAATCAGCAATCGGACGGGCACAGAATGTATTGTATAATGAAAAGTTACGACATATACGTCGTAGACATGATACTGTAAGACAGCTGCTTACAAATGGAATAATATCTCTTGATTATATAAACTCAAAAGATAATATTTTAGATCCATTAACAAAAGATTTGACCAGATATCAAGTATATAAGTTATCGAGGGGAATGTAATTACAGCCTACTAAATAGAGTAACTCCATAATGGTAACCCAACCTAGCTGACTGGAGATTCCAAGATCTAGGTTCAAAGGGACAACCGAATTGTGGGGGAATTCGTAAGAATCACTGAGGAAATAATTTTTATCTCATTTCTATGGTAAAAAAAATGATTAATCTGCAATGTGTAAGAATAAACTAAGCTTTTAATGATCCTTATATCTTAAAAATCAAAGTGGAGTATGGAAGGATACTCTTAATAAGAGATCACCTATATGAGTGTGAATGAGCTGCTTCTATGAGAATGACAAAGGCTAAATTCTCTAGAGCACTCACAGAATTACCAAGTTGTCCAGGGCCAAAGCGGACACAACATAAAGAATCTGTTAAAATTGAAAGAAATCGTGTGAATATTATTGTTTTAGTTTACATCAAAAGCCGAATAGTTCAAAACATCGTGTTCACTGGTTAGCAAGTAAACTCGATAATATTTCACTATGGAAAGTTTAAAACCAAAAGTTACCTCTCCCGATGCAGTAACTTTCTATTATACTCTCTGTTTATTTGCATTAGAGTCTAAGTTATTTTCATTCATGTGGGGGATTGTTGAATTCATGTATATTTGAATATTAAATTTTTGAACCAATTCACTAGTTCAAAAATAAATAAATTAGGTGAATAGAAAAAAGCTTAAAAGTAGAGTGCATAGTAAAAGGAACAAAAGGAAAGAGAAAAAAATAGTCTCACATCGGATAGAGTATTGCTAGGATGTGGGTTTATATACGATTGTTTGTTTTATGTCATTTATGTAAAAAGAGGAGAAATCTTGAGCACCACGGGTGGTGCTATGCACCCGCATTCACACGCGCACACGCGTGTGCAAGGGCGAATAGGCGTCTAGGGCTCATTGGGCGCTTTAGTGGCGCACCTGACACTTTGCACGTACACCTCTATCCAGACTCATTAGAATCAGTTTTTACTCTTTTCGTTTTCTTCTGAAGACAGAAAATTTTGTCTTTCAGACGGAAGTTTTTTGTTTTCCGAAGAACAGTTCTATTCATTTCTGTCCTACACTACACCTTACACAAAACAGAGAGTATTATTTATCAGATTCGTGAGATCAAAAGGATTGCTGCTACCTTCTTGTTACAGACCGATCATTGTATCCTGAGAGACCGACGCCCACTGTAATTCAGAAGGAAAACGGTGGAGAGTGAATCAATTTTAAGGAGATAGTATCAAAGACTAGTCTCGATCATCTTTAATTCATTTTCTGCATACACTTGCTTCCAATCAAGTAAAGTATTTCAATTCTGTTTTAATTTTTTTTATTAGATAATTAAATTGTATATAAATATATAGATATTCTGCTACTTTCTACTTTCTAATAGATAATAGAACCAATTCAGATTGAGAATAATTTTAATTCTATCTCTATATTTAATTAACAACAGTAGGTAATAAGAAATAATTTTATTAGTCTTATTATAGTATTTATACCTATGTACAGTTCTGAATCTCTTATATAAATCAATTCGGATTTATTCTGCATTATTATCTTTCTGGTTAAAATAGAAAATATATTTTTATAATCTTTTTACAGTAATAACTCTGTCTATATCAATCTAAAACTACCAACAATTTCTGTAGGTGGGTGGTGGGTGGGGGCTTGTGGGGGTGTGCACACAGACGCACGCATGCACGCAGACACACACGGTTGGGCGTTGTGGGGGAAAAATGCCCGAAATTTTAATTTTATCTACTATTACTACCTTATAAAACAACACTGGGCATGGTTAAACCAAAATGAGACATCTAAATTTAACTTTAAGAAACCCTCCATCAATTGCTTCTTACCTTCAGATATGCAAAGTTCAGCTCCGCCACTGAAATTTAATAGACACTAATTGTAATGGTAATCTTATAGAAATAGTACTCTCTCCCTTAATTTGTCGACTCTGATAGTTGGAAACCTTTGGCTCTCAAAACCGTAGCAGCTACTTATGAATCATTTAGCATGATCACTGCTTTCCTTCATGTTGTAGCTTCTGTACTCCTCCCCTCGTTGATACAGAGATCGATTCATGCTCGTCGTGTCCACTCTTCGATCGTCTTCAATTGCATCATTTTGAATCCCAATCTCGACATATATAGCCTTGAACGCCATATGATCCGTTGGCTCCGTTGAATACCAAGCTAATTTTAGGTAATGTCATACGTCGCTGCTCCCATTCTAAATTCGCCCCATTCTCTACTCCATGTATCAGAAACCTTTTTATTTCTATTTATTTATACTCGATCTGGATTTGCCTTTCTCTATTCCATATTTGTCTCTATTTCAACTCTCGATCATTTGTTCATTTTCAATCAGATCCCAATGTGGCATTTCTGAGAATTGTCAGATGCCATCTTTTTAGGAAATACTATCGATCCTTACGTCTCTTTAGAGTATATCTGTCTCTCATTGGACGAGGCCCTACTTTGGATTTGCCTTGATTCTGAATGCGCTACGTGTCAAGATTTATTCCTCGCTTAATTATCTGTCACTATGGATAGTTTGGAGAGCGTCACCATGAATCAATATTTTTTCTTTCTTGATTTTAATAGTTATGGATCAAAATCTCCCAATTATATGTGCGAGAACTTTTCTGTGTTAAATTTCAAGGGAAGACCTAGGAAACATATTGCATAACATGCTGGCAAAGATTATTCTCTAAAAGCTTAACCTCTTATGCTAAGGCCTAACTTTCCGATTAATTTCGTCATTTTGTTGTGATGCTTGTCATCATTTAGCTCTCAAATATCACCTGTTAGGTAACATCAATGATCCATACGTCTGATCTCCACTCACTATCTATCTTTGGATTTTCTTAATTTCTAAGACATGTTTCCCAGAATTAGTAAATAATTGTTTGGAGCGTCCTCTCCAATATCTGAATGTCAATCTTAATGTATTCCGCTAATTTTGTTGATATCTGGAATCTTTGTGGTCATGTTTGTTAAAATACAAACAATTTCTCTCAACTCTCACCACAAATTCGGAGTTTTTATACAGTAAAAAGGACTTGAATAATAATTTCGAAGTTTTGTTATAGTAGAAGCAACTTCAATATGGTATCAAAGTAACTCAGGTTTAAATCCTTCCGGACGCGCATTTACATTTATTTGCGGATTTTAAAAAAATACTACTGTGTAAAGCCCAGATTAGGGTTAGAGGTGAGCAGTGTTCGGTTAAAACTGAGATAACCGGACGAAACCAACACGAATAAGTAAAACCGAACCGAACCGAAATAATTTAGTCGGTTTTCGGTTTTGAGCTTTGAAAACCGAAACCAAACCGAGCTGACTGAATTATTAGAAATTATATATTTATACACAAACATGTTACATATATACATATATGTTTATATGTACACATATATAAAAACACATATACACTTATATACATATCATAGATAATAAATTCAACACAAATTTGATATACTTTGAAGAGAAATGCTTACTAAAACAATTAAAAATATAATTTTAAAATAATTTTTATTCAAAAATCAGTTCTAACCGAACCGAATCGAACCAAATTAGTTCGGTTCGGTTTCGGTTCCTATTTCTAATCGGTTCAATTTGGTTTTGCTAAAATTGGAAAAAAATCAAACCGAATGCTCACCCATAGTTGGAGTGTGTTAAGATACAAACAATTTCCCCACAACTTCAAAGTTTTGATACGAAGCAATCCAGGTTCAAATCGGCGGCGCGCATTTAATTGCGGATTTAAAAAAGTAGGCAGGTTAAAATACAATCAATTTTCGCACAACTTCGGAGCTTTGGATTGCTCTGATACAATATTAAAGGTCCCTTCCACTACACCAAAAATTTAAATTTCTGGTTAGGGTTGAGAAAATCTGTTTGTATTTTAACAATCTTATGTTCTGTATTGTAAGTGGATGGGTTGTTTGTGTCAAGTGATCTAGTGTCGGATTTCTAATTTGGGAGTGTCAAGTAATATAGAAAATAGATTTTAGATCACTGTTAACAGTTTCAGAAGTCCAGAGAGGGATGAGAGTGAGTGAGTCCATGGGACAATTTTTGATTTGTTTCATTTAAAATTTTGAATTAGTAAAATAAAATTTATTTTTCTAAATTTTGAGTAGGACGGATTAAAAAGTGACGTACAGATATGTCCATTCTCATCGATTCTAGGAGCGAACGACAGTTCTTAATAGAATATCAAATTTCATGATTTTCACTCTTATTCTGGTTTTCTAAATTTTCAAATCAAATTATTAAAGTATTAAAATTTTTTAAAATTTTGTATTTCAAAATAGTGGAAAGCTAAAATTATAAGTTTTCAAATTAAATCATCCCAAGTGTAGCCTAACAATTATGACAATTTTTTGGTGTTTTAAATTCTTCTAGAAAATTCGTTCAAAACTAAAATCCAAATCCAAAAAACATAATCTAAAACTTCAAAGTAGATCAGTCTCAAAAACTTCTAAGAAAAATAAGTATAAGAGAAATAAAAATTTGAAAAAATTCGTGTCCCCTCTTTTACTTTCTAAATCTCTCATTCAATCTTAGATTTAACTCTGAAGTAGGAATAGTAATAGACACACTCATGAGTCAATTTTTAAATCATTCTATATAAAATTTCGAATTATAAGAAAAAGTTATGTTTAATTTAAAGTTTTAGATAGGCCAAACAAAAAATTAATTATGAACACATTTATTACCATTCTTTCTCTCAAGCCTTGTTTGTCTCTTTTACTTCTGCCTTTCTAGCGTTGATCGTCAAGGGACTTCTTCTTCCTTGAGTGTCGGCTTGCGTGAAAGGAAAACGTCGCATGCGAGTGGATTTAAAAAAAAAAAAAAAAAAAAAAAAAAAAACCTATTGTCCTAGCACGGACGTAAGCGGACATGTTTGACATCACTTTGGGGTTGACCCTATAATATGGAATCAGACAAGCCTAGCAATTAGCCACTAAACTCTTTCACATTAGACCTTTTACTAAACACTTAAATGTCTTATCTTGTCTAATTACCAACCTCCAACTCCTATCAAATTGAAAATGGGACCCTAGATTAATAATATGCAATTATATGTACATATATAATTGTCCACTTACAAATAGATTTAAAAAAAAAAATACTGAAAATAAACAGTAAAAACTGCACAAAAGGAAGGAAGAAGACGGAAAAACAAAAAAACTAAGAACTCCCAGAAATTACCAGAACCGAACCAAGTACTCGGACCTGATTTACTAGTACCAAAAAAAAAATATAATAAACTTATCTTATCTGTATAGTACGGTGAGATCCCGTCTTGATGCTGTCGCCAGGGCCGGAAGCCCACCGACAGACGCGGGCCCTACGGCCCAATCTCCTCTCACAGAAATCTGCGGCTAGGCCCCAATCTTCAGCGGGCAATCGTACGGCTGGCATTAAATTGAATAGAGCTGGGGGGGGAGGTGGTCAGCAGCAGGAGCAGCCCCGTACCCCACGCTCATGATGAGCCAGTACTGTATCGACAACTCAGCACGTCCACCTCGTCCGATTCCCCAAAACAACCCATTTTCAATTCCCTCCCAAATAATCAGCTATATTTCCAATTTCGGGTATATCCGCAATTTAATACTACAAAACAACCCATTTTCAAGTCTCTCACCTCTCGTCATCTCATCAATCACGGGCGAAAAGGGTTGAGGTGCGCTCGACACGTGCCATACATGATAAGTGAAGAGAGAGGAGAGAGAAAAAGGGGGAGGCGGTTCCGTTCTGTATAAAAAAAACCCTAGAGTCGAGGTGAGGGATGGCCGAGCAGACAGATCTGGCGAGTGATCTATCGGAGAAAACCCTTGAATCGATCGATTCATTCACTATTGATTTGGTTTTGATTAGATATCTGGCGTTTTAGTATTTGGTTTTTATATAATTTTGGTTCGAGATTTAGTTTTCTTTTTCTTTGTTTTTTTTTGGGTGTGTGTTTGGGGCTGACAGAAGAGAGTGAGCACACAGCGGCCAAATTGGCATCGAGGAATGCCGTTTCTGTTGCGTGCTCACCTCTCTTTCTGTCAGCGCTTTCATCATTCAAACAAATTTAGTGCTAACTCTCTCTTATTATAGTTTCTTGCTGTTGTGCTCCAACGAGAAAGAAAGAAGAAAGCCACGCGTGTCAGGTTTTCTTTTTTCTTTTCTTTTTTTTTTTAATTCTTTTTTTGGGTGCCTGCGTAAAACTCTGATCCTGTTCTGTTCTATCGCAGTCTGGGCTCAGATATCCAAGACCAAGATAGCGTTTTCCCAAGAAGGAAGAGTTCTGTGATTTGATGGTACATACAACTCTCTCTTTTTCTTTCTATTCAGGTAGCTTACTAGTACCGGTGATGATAATTTTATGTGATTCATCGCGATTTTGATTAAATTTTGATTTTTAAATGAATGGTTTGGGTTTGAGACGCGACTGGATTAGATTTAGCAAGCGTGACTTTTGAGAAGAAAGGAAAACAGATGGATTTGGATGAGCTTGGGACGAGACTGTGCGGATTTAACGGAAACAAAATGTTGACCAGGTCTTTCTCCCCTTTCCTCTCTCTCTCTCTCTCGCTCTCGCTCCTTCCTCCTTCCTCCTTCTTTCTCTTTTTTCTTATTTATATATTTGGTGTGTCCACGCGTCCTCCATGGATGACACATCTCCTACTACTATCTCTATTTTTTTATTTCTTCTGCGTCCTCCATGGATGACACATCTCCTACTACTCTCTCTATTTTTTTATTTCTTCTTCGTTGCTTTGGAAGGCATCTCCAAAAGCAAGCAAAGGTATTGGAAATATTAGGAGCTCTTCACTTGCGGCAGGTTTGATTTCTTACTCTTTTTTATTCCATTTTATTTTGTTATTATTTTGTGCCCTTGTTTTCTTACTCTTTTTTTATTCCATTTAATTTTGTTATTATTTTGTGACCTTGTTCTTCCTATTTTTTATATTGTTGCTGTTAATCTGTATGCAAAGTTATTATTTCGCTGCTACAGTAGCATATTCCATGGAGATTTACAACGCCTGATTGCTTTATGTCGAAAATTTAAAGAAATTGATTAACTAGCTGTATGGATCTATTTTGCATGTCCTCAACTTTACTTCTGATCATGAGCTATTATTTTCCCAAATCTCAACTATCCAATCTTGAATAAATTCGACCGTTTATCTCTTACTTGATATCCCTCTCTTCGTCTTTGCAAATCTTCAGTTCTTTTAACTTCTCTTTATCTTGAATCTTTTGGTTTTGGCCAAGTAGAATTTGCATCCATTTAGCACGTTTACTTGGTGGGTAGGATGTGCCTAAGATGTGCTGATGTTTATATACATATATTACAAATTAAATAAGATTGAAACAACTATCATTAGAAACATAATACAGTCGAGTCGCTAGGAATTAGAGAGGAAAGGGCAAAGTCACGAATTTTGGCCCATTTATTTTCATGCTGTTCCTCTGGAAATTTTGACAAACTAAGAAATCAAAATTTTGTTAAGGCTATTAGAATTTAGATTATTATTACTGAAAGATAGTTGAGTTGGCAGCATAGATTGTTCAAACTATTCATAAAATGTCACACCAAGATCCTGCAACTCGACTTCGAAAGTTTGGTAATTGTTGTGGTTAGTTTTATGGAGGAAAAATGTATGTAAGTTTGTGTAAAAATTAAATATGTGGAGCTAGTTGAATATAGTGAAAATTTAAGGGTAGAAAACAGAAAAGAATCAAATTTCAAGGAGAAATTGAAATCTCAAGTTTAGAAATAATACTGGTTTGCTTAAACAGGAGTTAATCCCTTATATGAAGTCTTAAAACCTAGCACTACACTTCTTTAGTTAAGACTCCCTTGGCAGCTAATGGAGACATGGAGTACTGGTTGATTATATGTTCTGGAATTCTTTTCTGACCCTTTTTGAGGTCGAAGTATGAAGTCGAGTGTTCTGAACAAACTCATACTATTTTTGGACGAGTTGTCAAAATCTAACTATGAAAGTCACGATCCCGCCAAATATAATCTGACCACAGAATTAACTGAATGATAAAAGATGATAAGATAAAGCTCAACATTATCTAGACAGAGACAACTAACATACAGACATATTTCATCTAAATGTCACCAATGTTACGATCAAATTTCTACATCAGGCATAATAGGAAAATAGATAGCACTATATTTTTCCTTGATGAACCATCATCTGTTCACTAGGCTAATGAATGTTTTCTCTCCACGGTGCTCCTGAATTTAACTGAGGTCAGTTAGATAGGAGTCGGTAACTGCACTGTTTAAAATTGGTTTTCTATAAACATTGGAAACAAAGGACTTGAAATCTCCCTCAACAACTGTACTCCTATCAGAACTACAACTATCTTGGTCATCCTCTTCGTTCATATTTTAATCTGTAAGCTTTAGTATTTAAGAGGAGGGAAAATAAGATTAAACAATGAAATATTTACACACTAAACATTCTTGAGAACATTATTTATATTTTAAACATTTTGTACTAATTTGTAATATCAGTATCACTTTTTTTTTATAAAATTTATTGCAAGGAGATTAGAGAGTCACTCATCTTTAACTATATCAATTATGGCACAACATTGTTTGCAATATAATATCTCCTGCAGTATTATAATCGCGCTAACACAGGGTTTTATTGGGTTTAAGTTTTTCTTTCCATTTCATGTGCTAAAGAAAATTTTCTCGTGTGCCACAGCTAATTTTCTATCTTATTACTTGGCTTCTTAACTCTAATCATTCGTATGAGGTAATTTACTGTAAAAGTTGAAACATCTTTCACGAATGTAATCAAAATTACATTGTGCCTTAGATATATTGTATACTTCAGGCGTGTATTTTCTTATGCCTGTATACTGCTTCTGTTAGAATATCTTATTTTGTATACAGTCTCTCTTCCTCTTATTGGTCCATCGGCTTGACTGCTAGCCTAGGTGTTCTTTCATTTTATATAATATTTCTTGCTAAATCGTTCCTCAATTTGGTTTCTTATCCTTTATTGTGTACATAATTTGTTTCTTTACTAAAATCAACTGACTATTTTGTACCAGAGAACTTTAGCATCACGTTATGCCGATATCACAAATGGTTAGAAGGCTATAACAAGTAGAATTTGATTCAACTACAAAACAATAGAAGACAAGTAAAACAAAGTTATCTTGTACAAGATAACCATAGAGGTTGGCATTATTGATTACTTTTGCTCATACCCACCCTTATAGTATGCCAAATAGAACCATAGGACTTATTTGTCCATTGCCGATGAACAAAATGTTCGTTGGGAGGGATTATACCTTTACTGGAGTATATGTTCAAGGCAGTAACGTAATTTTAGATTGAAGTTCGAATAGACAAAGGAGAATTAGTGGAGAAGTTCTTAGAATGACCACTCAAAATGAAAATTTACTGAATAGTAAATGCTGTTTTTCATATACTTCAAAAAACATATATATATATTTTTTATCTTTGTTTATGTTTTATTTAATATAAGAGATATTAAATTAATTGTTTTTATACTTATTGTAGTTAGTAGCTTAATTTAATTTGTTTTTTTTATTTGACCTAATCTAGATGGATTTTGAAGGGGAAAAAAACATATGCTTACATGTCCCCTCTCATACAATTGAGTGACATTTTGTGGATTAGATAGCCTAAATTTATTCAAGCTTTCCTCTCGTTTATCTAGTTATTGAGTGAGTATAGGATTCCCGAGATCACATCTGAATGATATATTATGCTCTATAATGAAATTTTAGTTGTTTAAATAAGCATTTTCATTTAATTTGAACCTTCTAATTGGCAATTTGCAATAGGAAGTAAATAGAAAGGAAAATATTTAATCTTGAAAAAAAAAGAAAAGAAATGGTAAGTGGAAATACAACAGAAAGAAAAAAAAGATCGAGTAGAAAAATGTAATCTAGCAACAAGCTAGGAGAAAAGAATCGGAGAAAGTTCACTTAGATTGCGATCTTCATTAGGGATGGTAATGGACGTGTCCATGGGTCAATTTTTAGCCTGTCCTATATAAAATTTTAAATTAAAAATAAAAATTTTATTTCTCTAATTCAAAATTTTTTTATATGGAGGGCTAAAAATTGGCCGTGGATGCGTCCATTACCATCCACAATTTTCACTTCTTACAAGTACTTCTTATATCCCTCTAGAGTATATAGTAGAGTGGTGGATTTTGTTATTTGCTCCTTTTGCATCCCTAATTTGACTTTGACTATGATATCTAACATGCTATCTGATATTCTACCTTATCTTAAATAACAAAATTGCAGATGATCTAACCCTAAGAAATCGTTAAAGATAAACTCTTTTTTAATTCCTAAGTTATAAAACTACCAAAATATTTAAAGAATTCCTAGTAAAAACTAATTCATCCCATTTGCTATGATTATCAGTTCTCCTAGAGAAAGTGGAGATGTCCTAGGAGACTTGTGATTATATAAATGAAGCTAAAGGTCTGAAAATTTGATTTCAACCCCTTATAATCATCAATAAGCTTGCATTTTTAGACTTGGTGTTAAAGCTGGTCTCGAACTTTAATTTCATCCCTTCTAATCATCAATAAGCTTGCATTTTTAGACTTTGAATTAAAGCAGGCAACTTTTTCCTTGACATCAAAGTTGTCAAATCGGGATACATATATTGTATTGTTATCTCTATGTATCGTATCACCTATCATTATGATAGGTAAATGTTCACGCACATAGAAATATATAATGCAACAAATATTTGAACAAATTTAAAGTATAAGTAAATAAATAAGCAAATGCAAATACTAAAGCTAGTAATATGTTAATATAGGTCAATATCTATATATAAATACGTAGTTAACATTCAAATTGTGATGGCAACTAGGTCATTAATCAAAATTATACTACATTTTCATATATATTGCTAAATTCACTTGAAGTTGAAAATGAAATTTATTTTCCTATTCCTCTCTGTTATGAAACAATCAGAGCCAGTCAATCTCTCCCAATTTGTATGTTATACATATATTTATAGGTGTCTTAACACCATACAAATAATACAATAGGCAATATGGTACTAAACTTAAACTAGATCCAGATACAAGATTGTTTTCTAATCTAACACTCCCCCTCAAGTAGGAGTATAATATAAATTATATCCAACTTTTTACACATTAGAAAATACTGTCTCCTTCTTCAATAGTGCAGATTAATTTGAAGTGAATGAGTGTCAGCGGTAGCAACAATAAATAGTAGTAGAGGTATTAGCAGTAGATGAATCACTTGAATCATCAAAACACACCTGTATTCGAACAACAACTGATAAACTACTTTCTTATAAGCAGTAGTAGATAGCATATAAACTTCTGTCTTAGAATCAATAGTATGCAGCAGATAAACTTCTTTCTTAGAAGAAACAGTAGGCAATAAACAAACTTTTTTCTTAGAAACTGTAGTAGGCAGCAGATAAATTTATTTCTTAGAAGCAGTACTAGGCAATAGATAAACTTAGATGAACTTTTTTTTTCTCCTAGAAGTAGTAGTAGGCAGTAGATAAACTTGTTTCCTATATGCAGTAGTAGGGGGCAAATAAACTTGTTTTTAGAAGTATTAGTAGGCAACAGATAAGCTTTTTTCCTAAAAGCAGTAGTGTAGTAGATAAACTTTTTGTTTAGAAGTAAACATGAAACAGAGTTGGTGATGCGATTGTGAAGTTGGAGTTGGAATCGGAGGCGACATTGAATTGGTGGTGCGATTGCGAAGTTGGAGTCAGAATTAGATTGGTGGCGTGATTGCGGAGTTGGAGATGGAATTGGATTTGTGATGTGATTACGGAGTCAGAATCAGAACTGACATCGAATTGGTAATAGGATTGTGGAGTCAGAGTCGATATCGAAGTCAACATTCTAATCAGATTCAGAATCAGAGTCCGTCATCAATTAGAATGGGTGAGATTGATGACCGAGATTTATTTCACAACATACTCTGATACCATGTTAGGAAATAATTAGAGCCAGCCAATCTCTCCCGATCTGTATACTATGAGTCAAAGGGGTGTGTGTGTGTGTGTGTATGAGGAAACGGGAAATTCACCGGCTGTGAAGGGAGCTCCTTCACCGCCTCTTAGATGGTCCAATAAAATTATTACACGTGACGCAACTCAAAGAGTGGTTAAGATAATTCTTTTATTTATTACTTTAAATGGATCCATGTGTAATAATTTTATTGGATCACCTAAGCTGTAGTGAAGGAACTCCCTTCACCACCAGTGAATTTCCCGTTCTCTCTCTCTCTCATATATATATATATATATACAAGCGGCATGGTACTAAGTTTAAATTAAACCTAAATGCACAATAGTTTTCTAATCTAACAGTCTCATTTGCTCTTCACAAACTCCTCATTTAGTATATTCATATTTTCTTTTCTTTTTCCTCATTTATTATTTACAATTGTATTCAAGTTATAGGTCCTACTAATAATTATTAAATAATCTATTAAAAACTAAATATTAAGAATAAATACCTAATTGATTGTCGATTGATGCAATGATCGACATGCTCTGTAGAGGTTTTCGAGAAGTTGCAAGTTTGAGATGGGTGTTCGGGAGGCCGAAGCCAGGATCTACTTATAAAGTGACATCATAGAGCAACAACAGTTACGCTGGAGGGGATCGAGACTACGGGTTACATTGGTAGCCATGGAAGGCCAAGCTCGTAGGGGATGCTAGAGCTCGGAGGCATGAGGAGGGCTGCTCTGGCTGCGATCAAGTCCCAACAAGAGGCATTGGGAGAGTCGGAGACATGATGGATAGAGAAGGTAATCATTATAGCCGAGAGAATCCATCAATGGTAATCAAATTGTTGTAGGAGCAATTGTAACTGAAAGAGACCACTCGACTTGATGAATATGATCCAAGTGCCGATGATACACAAGGGGCTAGAGGATGTCACAAGGAGGATGCAAGGACCGTCATGGACAACCGCACCGAGCGTAACGACAGTGATCATTAGAACAAGGGCTCAAAGAAGCTTCGTCGAGTGGTGATGAGGCCTGATGGGGTGCTTGACCAAATCATTTTTCCTACTTGAATGGGAATTGATCGCCGACAACACAACTGACAATGATTGAGCTATCTATTTGGAAAGTAGGTGAAAGAGGTTGTGATGGGTTGACTAAGGGCCACGGGAACCGTCCTTATTGGTAACCAGAGAATGACGTCAGGTGCAAACATATCACTCGAAATTTGAATTTCAAATTCGAACAAAGTTGCTAAAGCTAAAAGGTACATTCAAAATTTGAATTTCAAATCCGAGATAAGCATGTGAGTGCATGCAATGGGATTGTGTAGTGGTGAAGTATAATGCGAAATGTGATGGTTGATGTCATGGATGACATCATTAATAACAAATCTTGTTAGAGGTGTCTTCGGTTCTAGTTTCAGCCCATTGCACTTGTATTTGTTTTCATAGCTGTTCCTAGGGTAGCTTGTTTTATTTTATTATAGTTATATCTTGGCATGGTCCTTTCCTATGAAGGAACCATCTATGTATTCTATTATTGTAATTTGTGTAGTTCGTTAATTACTATCTAGACATTATGCCACTGTTTATGCTTAAAAAAACCTATCGATATTTCCCTATATATTCTTATCTCTTAATTATTGTACAAGAATGTCCTTTCTTACCCAGTTACGCTTAAAGTTAATTCAGTCATGATGTTTATGTTGATAAATGATGTTTCCAATAGGATTTGTCTACAATGGAAATAGAATTTTTCTCATTTTGTCACTCTAGATTATAAGTTTAACAATAATATTTTTATCTTTCTCAATTAAACCAATAGTGAGATGAGTAGTTAACATGACATGCTTGCTAAAATGATTAAAATTTATTATTTTATCTAGATTCTATTATAAATAAACATACTAACTACTTATAGGAAGTTTCCAAAAGAGCACACCATTTTTCCTAGTGAGCCCACTTTATAACTGTCCGGGCTTTGAGCCCGGACAAAAAAAATACTGAGAAGTGGGCTCACTATGAAAATTGGTGTGCTCCTTTGGAAACTCCCCTACTTATACTATGCTTTAGTTATTGCAATTATCATCAATTTGGATTTTATTAATTGTCACAGGAGGACATAGGACAAATAACTAAAAATATGAGGACACACATATATAAAACTATGCAAACAGCAAGGAGAATTACATTATTTTCATAAATGCAAAAGTAGGTATGCTAAAAGCATGTAGTGAAAACACAAAGAAAATCTTCTCTACAAGGCGTTGTAGGGAAGTTAGCTTTCTGAAACTAATGTAGGAAATGCATTTGATCCCACATTATGAGGTCCATGCAGATTATTTGCTGCCATACCCATATACACAAGCGACAATTGATTTTGAGTTTTTTTATATGGCTGAACTATATGAATAGGATCCCGTGCTAAACACAATATGACAAATCCCAAGACCTTGATTATATTTTCTCCCTTTCCTATGAGAGTATCGAGGTTGCAACAACAAAGTTTTTTCTTGTTTTATTTACCCTTGATACCTGGAGGGCCTTCTTTCTATTATATTTTTTCAACAAGGGTTCCATTTTCTTTCAGCTCCTTTTGGATGCACAACTTTAAAATCATAATGTTTTATGTGATGAGTTGTAATTATGTAGTAAAGAAATATCTTTGGAAATTTGTAATTTTGAGTCAGTTGGATAGACTTTGTAATCATAATACTTTTTGGGATAAGACAAAATGCAAAAAAAAAAAAAAAACACTAATGAATAAAGAATAGACCCACATGAGCACATGGGGAACACGATTGTGACGTAAGTTCATTATGATATTTCAAGATTTATCTGCCAAAACTTTTTTTTTTCATTGTGGATTTAAGATGTTACAAGATATCACATTATCTCGTGCGAGAGGCCCCATTCTTATGCTTTTTGGTTGGTGAAGTTTCTTGGCACTTCATTTCTAATTTATGTTTTTTTAATACATATATATTGACATTAATTTGTATATGAAAACATGTTTGCGTCCACATAATTTGTTCATGGTGTATAAACCGTCTATGTATTATGCATGGTCCAATTGGAACAAGAACCATCAATATGTTTTACGTTATTGCCTTTCTTTCATTTCTTTTCTCCAAGTATATTGTAGTATATTGGTCATCTAGGAGCATTTCTTTTCGATGCTACAACAATTATCATCCGGAAGCAGTTCTCTCATAGTTATGTCAGTGGTCTCAGAGCATGATTATGCAAGTATTATGATATGAATTTAATATTGTGTGGCCATAATGGGATAATTTTAAATTCATTTTTTTAGTTATTTTTTAAAAATAATCTGGATCATTTGTAAATACAAAATGAAGAAAGCATAACCAAGATTTGAACCTGGGACTTGCAGTAAACTATCCTCAATGATTAACACTTGAGGTAGACAAAACTATGTGTTTATGTTTGAATTAGGACATTAAAGTATTGGAGTAAGAAAATTAAGATTTCATATATTGCCGTAGATGTTTTATTCATCAAACAAAAACCAACACCCACCACCACCACATCTTACTTGGAACCCTGTTAGTCCTATTTATAGACTAGAAACTTAAAGCTTGTGTAGAGATCACTGTTAAGAATCTCTGATACCTCACATTCTTACACATATGTAACTTTCTAGAGGCATCTTTTTTTTTTTTTCCCCTCCAAAGAACCTGATATTTTTAATATTTATTTTCTCTGTTGTTCTAGAGAAGTGAATTTATTCCAACAATATGTCTTTTCAGTTTGCAATACTGGGCAATAAAATAGACTTATGGTTAAACACTAGTTTCAGGCCTTTTCTAGTGGTAGGAGCCATGTGAAGTTCTGAAAGATTTGGGTGTTATATCATCGGGTCATTAGATAATTTTCTTTGGAGTTTAAATAAAGTCGGAGGCTACATGTTAGTGGTGATATATCAGGAAAGTTGTTATTCTAGGTTCATAATATCATAGGATATTTTTGGAGTTTCATTTGATTAAAAATAGGTACGGAAGGACCAGAATTGCCTAATTTACATGTGGGGCCCAATACAATCTTTTGTAGGGGTGTAATTATTTTGAAGAAACCTCTGCCACAAGGTTTTAGATTATGAACCAGTATCTGTTGATGGTTTATCATATTGAAAATCGGATGTATAGTATCAGAAATATTAGTAGTATTTTTGGAAAATAGCAGCAATATTGGAAATATCAGCACCGATATCGTGCCAGCCACCTTAACATCTGATACAATAATCATGAATAGTATTGGTATCGGTAGATATTTGAAACCTTTATCATTTATTCAATTTTCATTATTAGAAATGTTGTTTCCTTCCTTGACTAAGACAATTGTTTGGTAGGTTAGCATCAAATTTACTTAGCCTCCGCCTCATTCAAACCTTGCTAACATAGGCTGAAATTTTTTCATAATGTGGTTCTGATTTGAAGATTATGGCAAGTGAAAACTACACATTTTTTTTTTCAACAACTCCCCTTCTCGCTCTTTTCATCTTCTGTTTCTTAAAACTTCTTTTTTTACAACTCCCCTTCTCGCTCTTTTCATCTTCTGTTTCTTACACTTTTTTTTTCCATCTTCTGTTTCTCAATCAGTCCTTATCGCAGTGAGCTCTGCTGATAATTTCTGTTTACGAAGTCAGATTCTTACTGTTTCTTTCCTTGTCTCTTTTCGCTCATGTTCTGAATTTCTCAGTAGAGTTAAAACTACTAAATGCTTGAGTGTTCTTAAGTCTACTTCCCTTGATTTTTCCCCTGACATGAATCCCTGGACGCACAAAAATGAATCCCTGGATGCTGCCAATTTTGAATTTCACCATATCCCTCTTTTCTGTCCAGTCCTAGTTATGCTGGGACTTACTGTTTCTTTTCTCCTCCTCCTTCCCTTTCCACTGTAGCTCTTCTCACATACACTATGGTGAAATTGTTGAGCATGGTGAAGGATTGCATAATGACTGTGAGAATGAACGATGTGTTAGAGATCTTCATTAGTGATCTTTGTAATCAATCTATTTTCATTGAGCCATTGACTATGGGGTTCAATTATAGTTTCCCATGATGCCCATATCAGTTTAATTGTAGTCTAGAAGTTCTTCCTGCATTAGCTTATGATCCATTCTCTTCGGCTATGTTTGGATTGAGGGAAAATGAAGGAAAAGAAAAGAAAAAAGAAAAGGAAAGAGAAAAGGAACGAAAAGAATATGGAAATTGGTTTCCTTTTTTATGTTTGGTTAGAAAGGAAATGAAAAAGAAAATCTCAAGAAAATTTTAGAAAAAAACAGTTTCTTATGTTTGGTTGCTCAATAAAAAATTAAGAGGAAAATATAATTTGAATTAAACTATAAAAAAAATTAATATTAATTTACATATTATGGATATAATTTTTAATTTTTAAACAATTAAGCATATAATAACCAAAGGGTCCAAACTTTACAAAAGTTAAAATAACCTTGAAACTAAAATTACAAGGAAATTTCTGCAAAAATTTCTCTTCTTTTTTCCTTTTTCTCTCAACTTTCCTTTTCTTTTATTTTCTCTTGGATTTGAGGAAGAAAAGGAAAGAAAAAAAATCTAATATATTTTCTCTTTCTTTCCTTTTTATTTTATCTCTAATTTTTCCTCTAACCAAACAATGGAAAGCAATTTTTCCTTTCCTTTTCTTTTCTTTTCTTTCATTTTCCCTCAGTCCAAACGCAGCCTTCCTGGTCTAGTGTGATTGAGTTGCGGTCAACATCCTAGACCAACTCTTGGAAGCTGGGTTTGAGGGAATTCCTAGATGTGATGATGTTTATTATTATAATTTTCTTCTGAATTACTTTTCTTTTCCGGTGGGTTTTTCCCTATTTTGTTTTCCTCATCTTTCCTAGATCTTATATTTCAATTTGTATCTTTATCATTATTTTCAAATTTCCTTATCATGCTCAATGATATTTGATATTTTTGCTTTTGCATATTGTTCCTTCCCTTGCCTTCCTCGTCGTTATTTATCTTTTTCTTTTTTCTCAATATTTTGAAAGACTGTTCTTTGTCTTGGATGCTGGTATTTGAACTTCTTCTCATTATGCCTATCATTCCATCCTCGTGCCTTGGTTGGTTGATATTATATAATATATCTCTTCTTTTAAGATATTTCAAGCATTTGTTTTAATCTGGATAATGACAATTTTAAGAACATTTAAGATTCATATAATGATATATTTCTTGAGGTTCAATTGATCTGTAAAAAATTTGAGATAGAACTCATCCCAATATTGTGGTAATAATTTTCTTAGATTTTTTTTTTCTTCTCCGACTTTTGGAAGTTCCCCTTTACATCTGTTATGTACTGTTAGCACTTGGTTGACAAGACTGGTTTCCTTTTGTCAGATGTGCAATATTAGATTTAATAGTTGTACTACCCCACTTTCCGTAGTGCGGATAGCTGAAATGTCGATAGTGTCAGTTATTCAGTTTAGTTTAATGGATTGGTAATTATCATTAATTTAAGTATTATATGTCAATAATAAGAACATTAAAGAACAATATACCTTATAGTTGTTAATGATCTACCATCAACCACATATTATAATAGTTTTTGGTGTCTTTGCTTATTTCGTTTTCAATGTTCATTTTCCTTTTTTTCCCCCTTTTAATAGATAAATAAAAATAAGCAAGCTAGAAATTACAAAATAGTCGTTTGAATACTATGTATGTTCTTAAATGGGATAGGGATTTGAACCTGACATGAAGATATTCATATTTGACATCAAACTCAACTGATTTTCTATTTCTTGCTCTTAAAATACCTTTTCCAAACAGAAATGGCAAGGTAGCAACACGTTGCAGCCATCTCCTCTTTCTGGGGACTTGCAAGTCCTTTTTGATGTCTTAATTAAAGAATTTAGACTGCCTTTTTTTTTAGTTCACATCAGAGATTGACGATGTCGATTGTATCATGTTGGCTGTATCATGTATATCATATAATTATTGGCAAAATTGGCAATATTGGTACCAACATTATATAATTTATATCGCCATCATCGCTTTACATACTGGTATCGACTTACATTTATAACCTTGATTTCTAGTGTGGATTCATGATGATGAAAACGCCTCATCCTAGATGATATGACAAAGCAGCAATATCTTTAGTCACTCTCTAGGATTGGGAATTTTTTTTTTTTTTGAAGAATAAATGGTGAATCTGAGGCTTCATTCTTATCTGCATCCTATCCAATGACGAGGCAGCAACAGCTCCTTTCTTCTCTTCACTCCTAAGGAGGCTTACATTGATTTTAGTTGATCATTATCTCATGTCATACAGATTTCCTTTTCTATTTTGACATGAGACATTTTGTTGTTTACTCATATATACGTTTCCTTGTAAAGAAAGTGTGCCACTTATGTCAAGTGTCTTCAAACTCCTCAGACGGTGATATATTTGAGATTTATGTTGCTAAATCGCCCAAAGCCTATGATATGGAGAGGAATCAAAGTGCTGCAGTCAGTTATTAGGAATGGAAATGGTGGAGAAGAGTAGGCTTTTGTTTTTGCAATAGAAAATGATGAGTCTTGAATCTAAACCATCCTTCCAAACTATGCCTGACAGCTATCTGCAATAAATTTTGCAATTCTTGATCCTAAAAGTACTTTTCCAAACTGAAATGGTTAGGTAGCAACACACTGCAACCTCTTCATTTTCGTGGGTACTTGCATGTCATTTTCAACTAATTTTATCGATGAAGATAAAAGACATTGCTTATAATTTTCTAATGGCAAATTCAACAACTTATGCAAAGAAAAAAAAAAAGAAGAGAGAAAGAAACAATCCTTACTTTTCAATTAGCAGATAAGAGAATAGTTAATAAATTTCTTAGCATTTCCATGTGTATACCCTACTGTTAAATCTTTAATGGCAATCATCAAGACAATCATTATATCTTTTATTTTCCACCAAAAGACCTATTTTAGAAACCTTGGAGCACATGGAGAAGTAACTATCCATAGATACTTGTTTAATAACTATAGATGTTGGCTGTAAAGTCACTAATCCATGATAAATTGCAATGCTTTTAGAAAAAAATATATATATATGTATCACAACTCCTATTCTTTAATTATTATAAGAAAAATTAAAACTACTGCACACTACAATGAATTATGTATAGTTAATAGCATGTTACAGTGAGTTAAAAACTCACCTTTGCCCGGTCAAATTTCCTTCTTTTTCCTTCCTCACGTATGTTCTAGCAATTTTTTTCTCGTTGCATTTGGAAAGTAGGTAGAGATAGTTAAAGGAGATTATATAGAATCCTATTAGTTGGAGGAATCTAAATAACTATTGGATAAGAGTCAAGAATCTAAGTAACGAATTATTGGATAAGAGCCAATTTAAGAATTTAATTTCTATTTAGATTCAATATCTATTTAAATTTTTGTCCTGTCAGATATGAATCAAATTTAAAAAGTTTTTACTAAATATGATTTTAAAAATATTTTAGAAAATTAAAATTAACATACGATAAAAGTGGCTGTCACATTCTACTCCCCTTAAGTAAAAATTTCGTCATTGAAATTTCTTAAAACTCAAGTGATGTAAAAGAGAATTATACCTTTACTCAAATAAGTAAGAAAATCACTTTCACATGTCTTCTTCACTCCCAAGTCATCTCCTGGCTCGAATGTCAATTCTAAGAAACCAACACAAGCAGAATTATTTTGTTCTTTAATGTATTTTCTATGCAATCGACTATGACTACCTGCTTTTTTGGATAGGAGAGATCTGATTCGATCTCTAGTTTTGAGTAATCCACGACGGGCATCTCATCATGTACATATCACTTTAGTTGTGAGATGTAAAAAATATTATGTACTTGTTCCTAAGTAGTTTGTAATGCTAGGTGTTACGTCCCGCTCTCGATGTACGGTATACGAGCATGTGTAACAGTTATCGGCAATCCATTCATTTTGAATATGCTAAAACCTCAATAAATTTGCCATAATATTACTCGGTAATTACGGTAGAAAAAGTTAACAATAATTTGACTTTTCACTTATTTGAATGAACTTTAGATATAATTGAAACAAAATACAATAAAACTAAACAAAAAGAAGTAGGAAATCTCTAATCCGTTATTGGACTTTAATCTGATCTTCAAAATATACCAGATCCTGCATCAGTTTTGGTGTGTCAATCGGTAAGTTTGGGCATGCACACCTAAGTCGTCAGGTTATGATCAAAATAAAATACGCAAAAAAGAATGTGAAATATAATGGTTATAACCAAACATAATAATAAAAAAGTTTTAGAAAATATATAATGAGATGTATGTAATAATGATGTCAATTGATTTATGTTATCTTAATATCATTTTAGTGAAATCAACTTTATAACAGGGTTATTTTTGTCTAGTATGTTATTTAATTGGAAAAGCTAATTAATAAAATGCCACTTATTTCGATTGTCTCCCGTACAGACTTAGAAAATGATCACATGGATTTTTCGGTACTGAGTCGGACATGCCATCAGACAAACAGAAATAATAATAAGGTATGATCTAGTAAATCATCACGAACCCATGGTGTGTGAATTATTTAGTTGTACAACTTAACATGTTACAACCAAAACAAAGTATATTTCTATCATTCCGTTTTCTCCTAAACCAGTAGCATTCAATATAGTTCATGTTAGTCTAAATTCTGGTTCTAATAATTTATATATGGATAATATTAGGTACAATATTTTAATTGGATTTTATTAGTTTGTTAACAAGATTTATAGAGTTCGTTTAGTTTATATTTTATTTAATAAATCATAATTGGTTATATCAAGTACTTTCTAATTTGAGATATCAGAAAGATATCGGCCAGGCAAGTGTATAAATACCGGAAGGTTTTCCATGTGATGCACGTTTCTTAATTAGAGAATCAGTATACAAGATAACTCTTCCAGACACAGACAAAATGATATCACAAACAATATTTTTCCACAATTATAGTCTTTTTCATAATTTAGTAAATATTTAACTATATTATGTAATTTAACAAGTATTAATTTAATTTCTTACAAAATACAAAAATGATAGGAATTTTAGTGATTGCACTTGTAATAGGAAACTTATTTTCTACAAATTAATTTCTAACAACATAAAGAAGTAATACTTATAATAACAAATTTATTTTCTACAATTAGATGATATAATTCAAATAATATTTATATAAAAAACTAGAATGTTTAGTGAGTCCAAAAAGAACTCACCTGTAATTCGTCTCTTGATATCGATCAATTATTAATCACATCGAAACAATATAAATCGACGAGGATTCAAGAGGAGGAAGAAAATGGTTCCCTCGATAAACTTTGGGAAGGGTTGACTGCTTCAGTGAGAGGGTGATGGTTCCGGTAGTGGACATGCTTTGGACATACTTCGGCGAGAGGTGGTGGTTGTGTTGTTGCAGTGACTCCGGCGGCGGTTCCTTGTGGGTGCTTCAGTGAGATGAGAGAGAAAAGAAGAATTTTAGAGAATGCGTGTAGTATTAAATTGAAAAGAGGTTGGATTTAAGAGTTATAGAATATGAAGGGTTTGGGGTTAAAGAATATGAAGAGATTAAGAGAATTAAAGAAAATAGTGGAGATTTATTTTAAGAATTAAAAAGATGAATTTAATTTGGAGGTTTAAGTGGATGAATTAATAGAGAAGATGAAAAGTTGGAAGGTTAGAGAAGGTGAAAGGACTCGGAGGTTAAAGCAAATTAAAGTTTTGAGAGATAGAGAGAGTTAAAAGTTTTGGAGGATATAAAAATAAAGGGTCATATTTATTATTTGATTATTTATTTTTTTAATTGAATTATTTATGTCTATAAAAAATGAAGGGTCATTATATTCTACCCCTTAGAAAAATAATTTCGTCCTCGAAATTAAATAAACAAAGTAAAGAAAAAAAATTTTTTTGCTCATTATTTGGATGAACTCCTTATTATTCTTGTTGAGCTCAAGCTTGATCTACGGATTAGACGAATTTTCTCAAGAATTGAAAGGAATTGGAATCAATAGAAGATATAGAACTTGTAATTTTAAAATAAGAATAGATATCCAAGGATAAATATTTAAATCTCATCTAGGATGTAAATCTTTAATCAGTAACAAATTTGGATATGGATCAAAATTAAATGAGTCACGACTAGTAACAATATATGAGATGCGAAAGAGTCAAAGGAATGAAATTCAAATATTTCAAAGAATATTATTATATAAGAGTGGCAAAATTTTGTACCAGGATCCAAATCAATTCAAGTCACATGAACTGATTTGAGGAACCTGGACTCAAATACCACTAAAATATCTATCACGTCCCGCTTCCGATATATGGTATAACAAGTACCGACAATAAATGTCGATTTTAATATGCTAAGGCCTCAATAATTTTGTGACAATAATACTTAGTAATTACGATAGAAAAATTAAATAAAAGTCTGACTTTTCACTTATGGGAACAAAGTTTAGATGCAGTTGAAATAAAATACGATAAAAAACAAAAAGAAACAGGGAATCTCTAATCCGTTATTGGATTTCAATATGATCTTCAAAATACACCAGATTCTGCATCAGTTTTGGTATGTCCATCGGTAAGTCTGGGCATGCACACTAGGTCGTCAGGTTGTGACCAAAATAAAATACGCGAAATAATGTGAAATATAACGGTTATATCCAAACATAATAATAACACAAGTTTTAGAAAATATGTAATGAGATGTCTCTAATAATAATGTCAATTGATTTAGGTTATCTTAATATCATTTTAGTGAAATCAACTTTATAAAAGTGGTAAAACTAATTAATAAAATACCACTTATTTCGATTGTTTTCTGTATAGTCCTTGGAAATAGTCATATGGATTGCTCAGTACTGAGTCGTACCTGCCATCAGGCAAATATGATTAATAGTAAGGTATGATTTAGCAAATCATAAGTGCGAATTATTTATTGTTCAACCTAACATGTTACAACTGAAACAGATAATATTTCCATTATTTAGTTTTCCCCCACCCCATTATCATTTAGTATAGTTCATGAAGATCTAAATTCTGATTCTAATAACTTGTATATGGATTATATCATGTACAATATTTCAATTGGATTTTATTAGTTTGTTAACAAAATTTATAGAGTTCGTTTAGTTTATGTTTTATTAAAGTCACAATTGGTTATATTAAGATTTTACTGATTTGAGACATAAAAATATCAGCCAGGCAAGTGTATAAATACTGGGAGATTTTCCGTGCGATACACGTTCCTTAATTAGAGAACCAGTATATAAGATAACTCTTCCAGACACCGAAAAAAAATGATATCGCAAACAGTATTTTTCCACAATTATACTCTTTTTCATGATTTATTAAATATTTAACTATATTATATAATTTAACAAGTATTCATTTAATTTCCAACAGCATAAAGAAATAATAGGAATGTCAATGATTTCGCTTGTAAGAGCACACTTAGTTTCTGCAAATTAATTTCTAACAAAATAAAGAAATAATACTTATAATAACAAATTTATTTTCTTCAATTAAACGATATAATTGAGATAATATTTCTATATAAAAAAAACTAGCATATTTAGTGCGTCCAAAAAGAACTCACTTGGATTTCGTCTTCTGATATCGATCAATTATTAATCATATCAAAACAATGTAAATCGACATGGATTCAAGAGGAGGAAGGAGGCTCCCCCGACAAATTTCGTGAAGGGGTGACTGCTCCAGCAAGAGGGTGATGGTTCCAGCAGCGGACATCCTTCGGCGAGATGTGGTGGTTTCGGTGGCAGCAACGACTCTGGCAGCGGCTCCTTGTGGGTGCTCCAGTGAAATGATAGAGAAAAAGAAGAATTTTAGAGAATGCGTGTAAGATTGAATTGAAAAGAGAGGTTGGATTTATATAGTGTTGGATTTAGGAGTTATACAAT
The DNA here is from genome assembly GCA_036321105.1 of Dracaena cambodiana. NCBI lineage: Eukaryota > Viridiplantae > Streptophyta > Magnoliopsida > Asparagales > Asparagaceae > Dracaena > Dracaena cambodiana. Next base: position 49,624,237 of record JAYEPQ010000003.1, read on the forward strand.
ATAAAGGGTTTGGAGGTTAAAGAATATGAAGGGATTGAGACAATTAAAAAAGATAGTGGAGATTTATTTTTAAGAATTAAAAAGATAAATTTAATTTGAAGGTTTAAGTGGATGAATTCATGGAAGAGATGAAATGTTGGAAGGTTGGAGAAGGTGAAAGGGCTTGAAGATTAAAGAAGATTAAAGTTTTGAGAATTAGAAAAAGTGAAAAGTTTTGGAGATTATAAAAAGTGAAGGGTTATATTTATTATTCGATTATTTTTTTTTTATTGAATTATTTATGTCTATCAAAAATGAAGGGTCATTACATTCTACCCCATTAGAAAAATAATTTCGTCTTTGAAATTAAATAAAAAAAGTAAGAAATTTTTTTTTTGCTATTTATTATTTGGACAACTCCTTATTATTCTTGTTGAGCTCATGTTTGGTCTACGGATTAGGCGAATTTTCTTAAGAAATGAAAGGAATTAGAATCAATGGAAGATATTGAACTTATAATTTTAAAATAATAATAAATATCAAAGGATAAATATTTAAATCTCATCTAGAATGGAAATCTTTAATCAGTAAAATATTCGGATCTGAATCAAAATTAAATGAGTCCCTGACTAGGAACAATATATGTGATGTGAAAGACTCAAATGAATGGAATTCAAATATTTCAAAGAATATCATTATATAAGAGTGGCAAAATTTTGTATCAGGATCCAAATTAATTCAAGTCATATGAACTGATTTGAGAAATATGGGCTCTAATATAACTAAAATACATATCATGCCCCGCTCCCTATATACGGTATGCGATCACATGTAACAGGTAGTTTGGATAAAAGGCCTAATTTTTTTTTTGTTGAGCATGTGTAACAGGTACCGGCAACACATTCAGTTTTAATATGCCAAAGTCTCAATAAATTTGCCATAATAATACTTAGTAATTACGATACAAAAGTTTGACTTTTCACTTATTGAAACGAAATTTAGATATAGTTGAAACAAAATACAATAAAATTAAAGAAAAAAGAAACAAGAAATATCTAATCCGTTATTGGGTTTCAACCTAATTTTCAAATACACCAGATCCTGCATCAATTTTGGTGTGCATCAGTAAGTCTAGGCATGCACACCTAGGTCATCACGTTCCGACCAGAACAAAATATGCAGAAAAAATATTAGAGTTGTCTGTAATTTGGATCCTGAAACAAAAATTTTAAAAAACGGTTATGTCCAAATATAATAATAACACAAGTTTTAAAAAATATATAATGAGTTGTCTGTAATAATGATGTCAATTGATTTATGTTATCTTAATATTATTTTAGTAAAATCAACTTTATACCAGGGAATTTTTGTCTAGATGTCATGTAATTGGAAAAACTAATTAATGGAATACTAGTATTTCGATTGTCTTCTGTACAGACCAAAAAAATAGTCATGTAGATTGTCCAGTATTGAGTCAGACCTGCCATCAGACAAACAGAAATAATAATAAGGTATGATCCAGTAAATCATTACGCACCCACGGTGTGCAAATTATTTAGTTATACAACTTAACATTTTATAACCGAAACAAACTATATTTCCATCATTCAATTTTTCTTTAATCCAGTATCATTCAATATAGTTCATGTAGATCTAAATTCTGGTTCTAATAACTTGTATATGGATCTAAATTCAATTTTATTAGTTTGTTAACAGGTTTTATATAGTTCGTTTAGTTTATACTTCCTTCAATAAATTATAATTGGCTATGTCAGGAATTTACTGATTTGAGATATTATACAAATATTGGCAAGGCAAGTGTATGAATACTGGGAGGTTTTCCATGCAATGCACGTTTTTTAATTAGAGAACTAGTATACAAAATAATTTTTTTAGGCACTGATACAAAATGATATCACAAATAGTATTTTTCAATAATTATAGTCTTTTTCATGATTTATTAAATATTTAACTATATTATGTAATTTAACAAATATTTATTTAATTTCTAACAGTATAAACAAATAATAGGAATGTCAATGATTGCACTTGTAATAACAAATTTAATTTCTGCAAATTAATTTCTAACAAAATAAAGAAATAATACTTGTAAATATAAATTTATTTTCTACAATTAGATGATATAATTGAAATAATATTTATATAAAAAAAACTAGCATGTTATGTTAGTCTAAAAAGAACTCACATGGATTTCGTATCCCGATGTCGATCAATTATTAATCACATCGAAACAACGTAAATCGATGGGGATTCAAGAGGAGGAAGAAGAAGGCTCCCCCGACAAGCATCGGGAAGGGGGTGACCGCTCCAGCAAGAAGGTGGTAGTTCCAGCAGCGGAGATGTTTCGGCTAGAGGTGGCAGTTCTGGTGGCAGTAATGACTCTGGCGGCGACTGCTTGTAGGTGCTCCAGTGAGATGAGAGAGAAAAAGAAGAATTTTATAGAATGCGTGCATGATTGATTTTAAAATAGAGGTTGAGTTTATATAGTGTTGGATTTAGGGGTTATATAATATGAAAGGTTTGGGAGTTAAAGAATATGAACAGATTGAGCGAATTAAAGAAGATGGTGGAGGTTTATTTTTAAAAATTAAAAAGATGAATTTAATTTGGAGATTTAAGTGGATGAATTTTTGGAGGAGATGAAAGGTTGGGAGGTTAGAGAAGGTGAAAGGCTTAGATGTTAAAGAAGATTAAAGTTTTGAGAGTTAGAGAAAGTGAAAAAATTTGGAGGTTATAAAAAAGTGAAGGGTCATATTTATTATTTGATTAACTTTTTTTTTTGAATTATTTATGCCTATAAAAAATGAAGGGTCATTACACTAGATAATATGAGATGTTGTCTATTCGCTCGAAGATTTCGAATGGTTCAATAAATTTCGGGCTTAACTTTCCATGGTTGCCAAAATGAACAACTAACTGCTCGCATAGCTGAAATCTTTAAGAAGACCGATTCTCCTACATGAAATTTTAGAAACTGTCATCGGTTGTCTGTCCATTTCTTCTCTAGGTCTTGAACTATTTTCAAGTGTTGTTTTATTAACTTTATCTATTGTCTGTGTAATCATCTTTTGTCCAAGTAGTTTCTTTTCCAATGTCATCACAATATACCGGTGTAGTCTACATTTTCTTCTATATAGTCTCGAACGGTGCTATTTTGATGCTTACTTGGTAACTGTTATTTAGGCAAATTTCACAAGTTGTAGATAATCCTCTCATGATCCTCCGAAGTCAGCATACAAACCCTCAATATATCCTCCAATATCCAGATCATCCTTTTTGACTGTCCATCTATTTGTGGGTAATATGCTGTACTTAACTTTAATTTTGATCCCAGACTATCTTGAAGATTTTTTTTAAAAATTGGGATGTGAAACGGGCATGTTGATCCGATATAATACTAACTGGGACACTATGTAATTTCACCACCTTATGCATGTACTTCTATATCAAAATTTCAGTAGATTGTCCCACACGAAAATGGTATGAAATGTGCTATTTTAGTAAGACGGTCCACAATTACCCAAATGGCATTATTATCCTTGGGACTGCGTGGCAATGCAATAACAAGATCCATATTAACTCTTTCCCATTTCCACTCAGAAATGGGCAACGGTTGAAGAAGTCCTGGTGCTCTTTGATGTTCTGCTTTAATTTGTTGACAAACCAAACACTTGGATACAAACATGGTAATTTCACGCTTCATTCCGTGCCACCAAAAATATTCCTTCAAGTCCTGATACATCTTCGTCCTCCGTGATGAATGGAATAGACTGTAAATATGAGCCTCTGATAGCACTTGTTGTCGAATTTTTCCTTTGGGCATACAGCCTATTGCCAAATCGAAGAGATCTATCTATGTGGATACTTAAATCTGTCCTCTGTCCTTCCTCGACTTGTCTTTTGAATCTTTGCAATTTAGGATTATTTTTTTGAGCTTCTTTAATCTTCTCTATCAATTGGGTTGGAGTTGTAAGGCCATCATTTGTGTTTCGACACCGAGTAAGATAATCTCTAATTCTAGTTGTATGATTTTCTCAAATAGCTCTTTCTGTTGAGTTAGAAATATTGCCATAGGCTTTTTGCTTAGGGCATCTAGAACCATATTAATCTTAATATGATGCTATTGTAAATTAATGTCATAATCTGTCATCAGTTCAAACCACCTTCTCTATCTCATATTAAGTTCTTTTTGTGTGAAGACATATTTAAGACTCTGCTACTTAGTAAATAATATCTCCAAATCTTTTAAACGAAAATTATAGTTGCAAGCTCTAAATCATGTGTGGGATAGTTTTTCTCCTGCGGTCTCAATTGTTGAGAAGTATAAGCTATCACTCGACCTCGTTGCATCAACACACATCCTTGTCCTTTGCCGGATGCATCACTACACAAACATTCATTCAGTTCCTTCTTGTATAACTAATACTGGTGCTATTGTGAGCTTCTTTTTCAACTCATTGAAAGCTATATATCACATTCAACTGTCCAGTCTTACTTCTCTTTTTTCCTCAGGAGTGTGGTCAGAGTCCTGCAATCTTAGATGCTTTGGACGAACTTCTGATAGGTTAATCCTTCACTGCTAAGATCTTGCCAGAATCGACTGAGATTCCGTCTTTAAAAATAATGTATTCCCAAAATGAAACTCTTCAGCCAAAATTCATTCTAGCTGAGCTTTTCATATAGTCCTCCTTTTTTTAATGTCTCCAAAACTATCCTTAAGTGTTTAGTGTGATCCTCTTTGGTTTTGGAATACACCAATATGTCATCTATGGACACCACAACGAATTTATCCAAATATAAAAGAAAATTTTGATTCATTAAGTTCATAAAAATTGAGGTGCATTCGTATCTCCGAATGACATCACTAAGAATTCACAATGCCCATATCGAGTTCGGAATGCTGTTTTAGGAATGTTTGACTCCTTCACCTTCACTTGGTGATACCCAAACTTAAAATCCAACTTGGAAAATACCCTAGCACCACCAAGCTAATTGAACAATTTATCAATCCTCGGTATTGGGTATCTATTCTTGATAGTGACCCTGTTTAATCCCCTATAGTCAATATATAATAGTTTGCCTTCATCCTTATTCTTAGTTAAAAGTGTACTGGTACAATATAGGTTCCCTTATTTGGGAGGATCTAGATGAGATAGTACAAGAAATACCCGCTAGAAAAAAACTATTTATTGGTGGTGATCTCAATGGACATGTAGGAACTAGTCAATGGGTTTGATAGTGTACATGGAGGATTTGGTTTTGGAGAAATGAATGAAGCGGGTAACTCAATTCTAGATTTTGCTTTGTCTTATGATTTAATTTTAGCGAATACTTAGTTTAAAAATAGAGTTTCTCACTTAGTTACTTTTAAAAGTGGATCGAATGCAAGCCAAATAGATTTTTTTTTAACTAGGAGGGTAGATAAAGTTAGTTGTATCGATTGTAAGGTAGTGCCAGGTGAGAGTGTAGTTACCCAATATAGACTCTTAGTTTTAGATATTCAGATTAGACAGAAACTTAGAAAAATTAAGTGTAAATTAGATTCTAAGATTAAGTAGTGGCGATTAGAAATTAATCAAAAAGTTTTTGTAAATAGAGTAGTACAAGAAGCAGATTGGAGGGACCATGATGGTCCTAATTTGACATGGAACAAAATGGCTAGCTGCATTAAAAAGATAGCTAAAGATATATTCGCTGAGTCGAGGGGCGGTTTTTCACAATGTAAGGATATATCATGGTGGAATGAAGAGGTGAAAAATGCTATTAAGATCAAGCGAGATTTTTATAGAGATTTGAATAATAATAATAATAATAATGAAATAAGTTTTGAGAAGTATAAACTAACAAAAAAAAGAGGCTAAGAAAACTGTTTGGGATGCAAAAACTAAATTATATAAACAAGTGTACGAGATGTTAGATAATAAAGAGGCAGAAAATGATATATATAGAATTGCTCGAATAAGCGAGAGAAAATCTAAAAACTTATGTACTGTAAAGTGTATTAAAGGTGAGGATCAGACAGTTCTAGTTCGAAACGAAGAGATTAAAGAAAGATGGAAAAATTATTTTGATAAATTATATAATAGTAGTTTTACTTAAGATTTGGGAGATTTTACTATTCAATGTGAGGATATGAATTATAGTTTTATGCACATAATCAAAGAGTCTGAAGTAGAAGAGGTTTTGAAGAGGATGAAATCAAGAAAAGCTATTGGTCTAGATGAGATTTCTATAGAGATATAGAGATACTTATGAGTGATTGGTGTGAGGTGGCTAACAGATCTTTTTAATAAGATTTGACAAACTAAAAAAATGCCAAATGAATATTGGAAGTGTACCCTACTACCTCTGTATAAGAACAAGGGCGACATTCAGAGTTGTTCTATCGGAGAATAAAACTAATGTATCACACTATGAACCTTTGGTTAAGGGTAATTGAATATAGATTGGGACAAACTGTTAAAATATCAGAGAACCAGTTTGGTTTTATACCGGGGTGATCGACGACAGAAACTATTCATTTACTTCGTCAGCTTATAGAGCGATTCCGAGAGAGAAATAAAGATTTGCATATGGTATTTATTGATTTAGAGAAAGTCTATAATAAAGTTCTACGAGAGATACTTTGGTGGACACTGATGAAGAAAAGAGTTTCCATCAAGTATATCGACATAATTAAGGACATGTATGATGGTGTAGTGGCCAATGTCAGAACATGTGGTGGTTTAACATGTGATTTTTCTATCACAATTGGATTACATCAAGGATCTGCATTGAGCTCATTCTTATTTGCTATAGTGATGAATGAGCTTACTAAAACCATTCAGGATGAGATACCTTGATGTATGCTATTTGCTGATGATATTGTCTTAGTTGATGAAACAAGAGAAGGGAAAAATGCCAAGTTAGAGTTATGCAGGTATACATTAGAATCTAGAGGTTTTAAATTGAGTAGGTTTAAAACAGAGTATATGGAGTGTAAATTTAGTAAACGCCGGACCATAGACTATAATGTTGTAAAACTGGATAGGAAAGATATACAAATGAGCAGTCAGTTTAGATATTTGGGTTCTATTATTCAGAATGATGGAGAGATCGATAATGATGTTAATCATAGGATACAAACTGGCTGGTTGAAATGGAGGAGGGCAACGAGAGTTTTATGCGACCGTAACATTCAATTTAGATCGAAAGGAAAATTTTATAGGACTGCTATTAGGCCAACTTTATTATATGGCACGGAATATTGGACTATAAAGAAACGTCATTCACAGAAGATAATGTAGTAGAGATGCGCATGTTCCGTTGGATGTGCGGCAACACTAGGAGAGATAAAATGAGAAATGAAAATATTCGTGCTAAAATAGATGTAGCTCATCGATGAGAAGATGAGAGAAAATCGCTTACGATGGTTTGGTCACGTGCAACGTAGGCCTACAACTGTACCAGTTCGAAGAGAGGACTTTATCAGTGTAGGACAAGTTAAAAGAACGAAGGGAAGACCGAAGAAAATATTGATGGAGGTGATACGCAAAGATATGGAGTCTAGAGGTTTAAATAAGGAGTGTTACTTGTTAGAAATGAATGGAGAAGGAATATCAAAGTGCTCGATCCGGCGTGATTCTTTTTTGGTTCATGTAGCCTACCCCAAATACTTGGGATAAAAGGCTTAGTTGTTGTTGTTGTAAAAGTGTACTGGTACACCCCAAGGAGAAGTACTTGGTCTAATGAAGCCTTCAGCTTCCAATTCGTCTAATTATTCCTATGCTTCTATTAGCTTTGTTGGACCCATTCGATACGGTGCTTGAGAGATTGGTGTAATACCAAGAAGGAGGTCAATAGCGAACTACACTAGCCTGTCTGGTGGTAATCCCAAGAAATCCTCGAAAATGTCCAGAAACTCCAACACCACTAGAATGTTAGCTGGAATGACATCCAAATGGATTATTACTCCCTTCGTAGGTCGGGTTCTAAATTCTGTAGGTTCCTTGGTACTGCTGCTCCCAATGAACTCGTACTCCGAGTGATTTGGTATAATAAAGACAACACTTCTCCTCCGAAATCAATAATCACATGAAAGGTACTCAACCAATCCATCCCTAATATCACATCAAATCCGTGAGTTTCGATAATTAGGAAATTAGCATAAGATTTCCTCTTACAAATTATTAAAGGACACAATCTACACGTTTGATTAGAAACCATATCCCTATTTTTTGTACTTATTTTCCATTTGATGTTCAGGTTCTCATAAGGTATGGCATGTCATTAAAAATATAGAAGAAATAATGCAATGTGATGTTCCCGAGTTAAATAAAACTGATGCAGGTGCATAATATACTAGAATCATACTTGACACCACGTCATCTGACTTCTCTACTTGCTTTGCTGTTAGATTATATACTTGTCCACGACCCTTATCTACTACATTATTCTTCTTAGCCAGCTCCTAAGTTCTATTTTGAGGTAAAAGTGGTTGCCTGTTCTGACTGCCATTCTGATTCTTCTGTGACTATTGTTGTTGTTGAGATACTGGGGGGTGAGGTGTTGGCCTCATGTTTTTCCTTTGTGGACAATCTCCTGTTCTGTGTTTACTTGATCCACATGCTAGGCATAAGTTATTGGCATATTGACACTTCTTAATAGTATATCCTAGCTTCTGACAATGTGTGCAAGTGACCTTCTACTACGAAGAAATGACTAGATGCTTCGTAGCATTCCTAAATGAAGTTCCTCCCAACACTTGACTGGCTTCCTTCTTAGGTGTAGAAGATTGAATCCTCCTTTCCTTATTCACTACTTGCTCTATATTCCGAGCCGCATCAATAACTTCAGCATAGGTCTCCATCTTGGAAGTCACTATACACTTTTGGATGTCTAATCTCAATCTTGTTGGAAACAATGCGCATGATCTATCTCATCTAATACCATGTACTGTGCAAATCGAGTCAGATGAATTGAACTCTGATGCATACTCTTCCTCTGGCCTGCCTCAAGTTAATGAATTGTTGCTTAATCTCTCTCATGGCTGCTTTAGAAAAGAACCTTGCAAGGAAACTCGTTGAGAAAGCATCCAACAAGATCGGTTGGGGTTGTCTGTTCTCCTCCAATTGCCACTAAGTCCTTACTATATTCGTCAATTGAATTTTGACTTCTACTTTGTCAGCATTTGGAATCCGAGCTACTCTTAATAAGTCTTCCATCTCCACGAGTCACTGCTCAGCTTCCAATGCTCCTACAGTTCCCGAGAAAGTAGATAGATGAAAGCGCTTGAAGTCAGATATTTCTCTAGAATGCTGATCCCTCAGTTCTGCCACACGATCTAAAGTCACCATCATACTTCAGCCTGTTGTTGATACGCATCGGCCATTCTACCAAGCAATCCCAACATTTCATTGGCATCACTGGTTTTCGAGGTCAAATTGGAATTTGCTTTATTTCTATTAGCTCAACGAGCCATTATTCTAAGAAAACAGGATAAGTAAACATCATTTAGATAATAATAATAATAATAATAAAGTAAATATATATACATAGGAAACACACACACACACACATATATAGCTGTATTGAACCCTAAATGGTCCAACAAAATTAAACCAATTTCATTATTGTGGTAATATTTTTCTGAGATTTTTTTCTGCTCCGGCTTTTAGAAGTTCCTCTTCATATCTGTTATGTATTGTTAGCGCTTGGTTGACAAGATTGGTTTCTTTTTTTCAGATGTGCAATATTAATTTTAATAACTGTAATGCCCTACTTTCCTTAGTGTGGATAGTTAGAACGTTCGACGTCGAATGATAACTCGATAAGGCTCAATAACATTACAGTCACATCACAATAGAAATATTAATAACAAATAACAATAACACAATTTTTTTAGTTAAAATAATATTAATAAGTTTTTTCTTAAATAAATCTAACAAAATATCACTACATAAAATTGTCCCTGAACAGTGGAAATATCTTAAATAAAGCTAAGTTACGTGCCATATACACTTATTATATTTTCCTAATATGAGATTTGTCAACTAAAAAGAAGCCTTCACTCTTTTAGTTTCACATGTTCCTTAAAATGCGTCATGTCATGTTCTATTTCTAGTGGATCTACTTCTTAGCCAATATCCGCATCTAGTCATGTATAATCAGGATCATCAGTAAAGCGATCAAGTAATAAATAGTAAAACATGATAAATAATAATGTCTCAGTATCATGAAAAGTCATATACACAAACACATAAACAATGGAAAATCTCATATTTGAACATTTTATGTGGTTATCATTAGTTTTTTTTCAGTTAACATCTTTTAATTATAGTATTTGAAAATTTAGAAAAATATAAATTTAGCTGATCTGAATGCATCCCCATCTATCCTATGGAAAATAGAATAGTAATATTGATCGGAATCTATCCGGATCCTCCCAAAACGGTAAGTAGTGGCAATTTTGATCGGAGCCTATCCTAATCCTCCCAAAATGGAAAATGATGACAATTATAATCAGAGCCTATCCCGATTCTCCCAAAACGGTAAATAGTGGTAATTTCGATCGGAGCCTATCCCAATCCTCCCAAAATGGAAAATAGTAGCAATTGTGATAAGAGCCTATCCCGATCCTCCCAAAAACCTATCCCGATCCTCCCAAAAACGAAAACTGTATGTCAGCCATCAAATTCATATGAATCTTAATTTTTCCCCAAACTCATTGTATGTCAATTCTAGTATCAGTTATTCGGTTTAGTTTAAAAAATTGGTGATCATCATTAAATTTCAGTATTATATGACAATAATAGGAACATTAAATAACAATATATAATACAGTGATTATCATTAATTTCTGTATTATGTGTCAATAATAGGAACATTAAAGAACAATATACATTACAGTGGTTAATGATCTACCATCAACCACATATTATAATGGTTTTTGGTGTCTTTGCATATTTCGTTTCCAATGTTCATTTTCCTTTTTTTTCTTTTAATAGATAAATAAAACTAAGCAAGCTAGAAATTACAAAATAGTCTTTTGGATACTATGTATGTTCTTAAATGGGATAGGGATTTGAACCTGATATGAGGATATTCATATTTGATATTAAGCCTGACCTCTATCTCAACTGATTTTCTATTTCTTGCTCTTAAAATACCTTTTCCAAATAGAAATGGGGAGGTCGCAACACGCTGCAGCCATTTCCTCTTTTTGGGGACTTGCAAGTCCTTTTTGATGTCTTAATTTAAGATTTTAGACTGTTTATTTATTTATTTATTTATTTATTTATTTATTTTTTAAGTTTACATCAGAGATTGACGATGTCGATTGTATCATGTTGGCTGCATCATGTATATCATATAATATTGGTAATATTGGTACCAACATTATATAATTTATATCGCCATCATCACTTTACATACTGGTATCGACTTACATTTATAACCTTGATTTCTACTGTGGATTCACGATAATGAAAATCCCTCATCCTAGATGATATGACTAAGCAGCTATAGCTGTAGTCACTCTCTAGGATTGGGATTTTTTTTTTAGAAGAATAAATGGTGAATCTGAGGCTTCGTTCTTATCTGCATCCTATCCAATGACGAGGCAGCAACAGCTCCTTTCTTCTCTTCACTCCTAAGGAGGCTTACATTGATTTTAGTTGATCATTATCTCATGTCATACAGATTTTCTTTTCTATTTTGACGTGACACATTTTGTTGTTTACTTATATATACGTTTCCTTGCAAAGAAGGTGTGCCACTTATGTCAAGTGTCATCAAACTCCTCAGACGATGATGTATTTGAGATTTATGTTGCTAAATTGCCCAAAGCCTATGATATGGCAAGGTATCAAAATGCTGCAGTCAGTTATTAGGAATGGAAATGGTGGAGAAGAGTAGGCTTTTCTTTTTGTAATAGAAAATGATGAGTCTTGAATCTAATCCATCCTTCCAAACTATGCCTGACAGCTATCTGCAATAAATTTTGAGATCCTAAAAGCACTTTTCCTAACTAAAATGGTTAGGTAGCAACATGCTGCAACCACTTCATTTTCATAGGTACTTGCATGTCCTTTTCAACTGATTTTATCTATGAAGCTAACGAAGATTGTTTCTAATTTGCTGATGGCAAATTCAACAACTTATGCCAAAAAAAAAAAAAAAAAAAGGGAAAGAAACAATCCTTACTTATCTATTCGCAGATAAGAGTACTTATGAATTTCTTAGCATTTCCATGAGTATACCTACCATTTCCATGTGTATACCCTACTATTAAATCCTTAACAACAATCATCATGACAGTCAGTATATCTTACTTGTATTTTCCGCATGATAAAACTATGAACTAAGAGAGAGAATGAAGAATAAATTTGTTTCTGATGTGTTTATAAAATGTTACAATGGCCATACTTTTATAGATAAAAGAGGCGAGAATAAAAGGTAAAAACAAGAAAATATATAATTTGATTATAATTGCATATAATTCTAAATCAGCATAATTAGAGATATTTGACAAATATACTAATTTAGAAAGATATTCTTAGATATGCTAATAAATTAGAGGATTTGACAAATATACTAATTTAGGAAGATATCCTAAATTAGTGAGATATTCTAATATTCCCCCACAAACTTAAGATGGTTTGGAAGACGCCAACTTGAGTTTGAAAATGAAATCATGATGACGACTAGGTGATGAGCAGCAGACAGAATTTCTAGCACAGAAGACGAGAGAGTAACAAATGGAGTCACTGAAAGAGGAGACAGGGATGACAAAGGTTACATCATTGAAGATGATAGTGGTGACAGAGCAGGAGCTGAAGATAACACACTATATTTCGGCGACAGAACAACAAATAGGATCTCTGACACAGGAGACGGCGATGAAGTAACAGAAAGTCACTGGAAGAGGAGACAGAGATGACAAAGGCTGTACCTTTGAACATGGCAATGATGACCGAGCAGGAGTCCACACTAGATTTGGCGACAGAACAGCAGATAGAATCTCTATCACAGGAGGCGGCAACAAAGTAATAGACAGAGTCATCGGAAGAGGTGACAGAAATGACAAAGCCTGCACTTTTGAATATAACGGTGACGACGGAGCAGGAGCCGAAGATGACACAGTAATTTCGGTGACGTAGCATCATATGGAGTCACCGAAGCACGGGATGGAGATGGCAAATGTGACGCTTGCAAATGGCAGTGACGGCGGAGTAGGACTAATCATGAGCCTAGGAGTTGTAGCCGGCAACAGCGAAGTGGTGGAGTTGGCACGAAGAGGGCAGAACAAAGGCTATGCCCACGGCAGAGGCAACGCCTGCGCCAGCGAGCAATACAAGTGTCATCACATCTCAATGTCCTAGCTCTAATACCATGATAAACTAAGAATTGACAGAGAATGAAAAATAACTTTCTGAGGTGTTTATAAAATGTTACAATGGTCATCCTTTTATAGATGAAAGAGGCAAAGATAAAAGGTAAAGATAAGAAAATATGTAATTTGATCCTAATTAAATATAATTCTAAATCAGTATAATTAGAGATATTTGACAAATACACTAATTTAGAAAGATATCCTGAGATATGCTAATAAATTAGAGGATTTGTCAAATATACTAATTTAGGAAGATATCCTAAATTAGTGAGATATTCTAATGCCATCAAAAGTTGGAGCACATGGAGAAGTAGCTCTCCATAGATACTTGTTCAATAACTATAGATGTTGGCCGTAAAGTCACTAATCTGCGATAAATTGGAGCGCATTCATATATATATATATATATATATATATATATATATATATATATATATATATATATATATATATATATATATATATATATATATATATATATATATATATATATATATATATATATATATATATATATATATATATATATATATATATATATATATATATGAGGAAATGGGAAATACACCGGCGGTGAAGGGAATTCCTTCACCGCCGCTTAGGTGGCCCAATAAAATTATTACATGTGGCACCACTCAAAGGGCGATTAAGGAAATTCATTTATTTGTTACCTTGAATGGCGCCACGTGTAATAATTTTATTGGGCCACCTAAGCGGCGGTGAAGGAACTCCCTTCACCGCCGGTGTATTTCCCGTTTCCTCTCTCTCTCTCTCTCTCTCTCTCTCTCTCTCTCTCTCTCTATATATATATATATATATATATATATATATATATATATATATATATATATATATATATATATATATATATATATATATATATATATATCACAACTCCTATTCTTTAATTATTATAAGAAAAATTAAAACTACTGCACACTACAATGAATTGTGTATAAAACTTCGGTGCTAAGGAACATCTATCCAAGATATAACTTTAATTAAATAAACTGAAAATATAAAAATAAATATACTTAATAGCATGTGACAGTGAGTTAAAAACTCACCTTGGTTGAATTTCCTTCTTTTTCTTTTCCTTCCTCATGTATGTTCTGTCAATTTTTTTTTTCTCTCTGCGTTTGAAAGGTAGGTAGAGGATTGGATTTATATTTAGTTAAAGGAGATTAAATAGAATCCTATTAATTAGAGGAATCTAAATACCTATTGGATAAGAGTTAAGAATCTAAGTAACTAATTATTATATAAGAGTCAATCTAAAAATTTGATTTATATTTAAATTCAACATCTATTTAAATTCTTATCCTGTCAGATTTAAATCAAATTAGTATTTTTTTTTCAAAATATTATTTTAAAAATATTTTAGAAAATTAAAATTAACGTACGATAAAAGTGGCTGTCACAATATTGTTAATAGAAATTTGTAGTAAAGATCAACTTCATACAGTTGTGTTGGTCTCTTAAAACGCAACTGCAATTAGATCTGCACCTTAACATCCTTGTGCTTGACTAATTTGGAATATTTGATTTCCGAATGCAGGTATATTTTTGAAATCATATGACCTTTTGGAAGGCTTACAGAACTTTGTGTGTTGTAAGCATCTTTACTGAGTTGTGTGTGTTTTGTGTGTGTATGTCTGTGATTGCGGTTGGGGGGTGGGAGTATCTTACCGGCTAGACCTGAATGAACCTTGATGGCGGCTATATTAAACTGATATGATGGTTGCCGTCTTTGGTTATTCAAACACAAATATCTAGAATTATAGGGAACAATCCAAGTTAGCATATTCCATATCGGGCATTCACAAGTATCTTTTTGTCTCTTTGAATGACTACTTTTACTGAAGGGACTAAAAAAATCTCGTGATAAGCCTTCCACTTTGTCTGGTATGGTCTATAGATAGGAGAGCGCAATGATTTTGTTCAGCCTCATGCGGACACTGAATACCAAATTTTTAATGATTAGAGGGCTAGAATGAAATCTCCGGTATCAATAACTGACAGGTCATGCTATTTTCACTGTACAATGTCAGTTTTTTCTCATTACTTGCGGTGGTGGTTGGGATTTTTTTTTTTTGGTGTGTGGTAACTGTAAATGAGCCGTCAGCTCAGGAAAAGTTAGTGAGCTAATGACAAAACTATAATTATCCAATGATTTTTCTTCATTTTTTTAATAATTACTATCTCTACCTCTTTAACTTCTTTCGGATTAAATTTCATAAATTTTGGAGTTCATTTACTCTTTCATCAAGTGCATACAAAATGTTTTATTTATTGAAAACCGTTAATTTTGTGTTAATTTGATGGACGATCAAATCAAAACTAAAACCCAAGAAATTAGGTTTGTGTGAACCCTAGGGGGTAGAGATCATAACCCAAAAGAAATTGTTTTTAAAATATTATTAGAGATAGTAAAAATGAACTGTACCTCAAATAATTTGCGTGAGTTGTTAGCTCATTTTCATTTTTCTCATATATATACGTGTGTGTATTGTAAAGAGTAGATAGTTCTTGTAAACCAATATTATTTACTAGCTTGAACCCTCAAATGTTCTCCTCTAAAATGGATCTGTCAACCCTTTTTATTTTAAGCATGCTACTGTATGTTCCTCTTTTTCCCCAACAAAGAATAAAGGAAAAACAATATAAATAAGGGTAAAGGCAAGGACAAAATCTCAAAAAAAGAAAACTGTACATCTAGATTGTCCCTAAATGCAGTGCCCTTGGAATCCTCTATTATTCTCCAGGAATTTCTGGGTGCAACCAAAAGCAGTGAGTATCCTTAGATCCTGATAGGGCGATGTATTTTGTGGATATGAGGACGAGTATATAATAAAACATTGGGAACTATTTCGAGGAGGGAATAAAGCAATTTTATCAACATTATTCATATTCATACCCAAAAAGAGCCCCTTTTGTGTATTTATAGGAGCAAAAGGTCATTATTCATATTTATAATCTTTTACAAACTTTTAATATCTACCTAAGATCTTTTATTTAACTTTTTCTTGAAATTCCTCTAGATATTCCAATCGAAATATTTTATAACCTGGGTCTATACCATCTAATAAAGGTCTCTCCATACAAATGTTTGGGAAACATTTGACACATGACAGCCATACATAGTAGTAATATCCTAAACTTAATTGATTGAAGTGCTTGTTGGTTTGCAGCTAGGACATAGAAACGGCGAGCCTTCGTTAAATGAACTATATTGTTTCTGCATTCTGCACTATCCACCTGATTACATATTCTTATTTACTTTATATCAAAGGTTTATTCTCTCTATTTGTATCATTGATTTCTCCCTATCTTACCGATGGTTCTGTTCATGAATATGTCTCGGTCTTCCGAATTGTCGATTGATTCTGACTTGTTTCTGGATTGTTTCTGCATTAATTCTGATCGCCCATTGATTCTGAATTGTTTTTGCCCTATCTTATCCATGGTTCAGTTCATGAATCTATAGCAGACATGCTAGCTAGTCAAGCAACAGCACTAAAGATTTGAATTCATGGGAGACTAACATATTTGTTATATTTTTCTGATCCCCATTTTCCACCTGCTCGCAAAAACAGATTGCGCTTTCAGGGGGCATGCATAAACCAAAACAGCGTGCACAAGACCTTTGTTGGGCAGCAGGCCCCACAAGAACTAATAGCCACAAATACAATATAACAAAGACAATAAAGAAAATAACTGAATAAGACAAGAGGCACAAAACTTACGTGGTTCGGTCAATGTGACCTACGTCCACGGCCGGAGAAGGATCAAAATTTCACTATTTGTGGAGAATACAAATACAAATACAAAAGTATTTTGGGTATTTAAATATATTTGGGTGCATTTTTGGATGAGAGGAGAGGGCTCAATTTATAGCCCTCTCACTCCATTTTCTCTCCTTGGCGATGTGGGACTAAAAAAAGAAAGAAAAGGCCACACACTTAACAAATCTCCACCTTGGCCTTGGCCCGAACAATTTATGGCTTACTCCATCTTCTCCGGTAATGCCCCAACGGGCTGAATCACCACCTCTGAATGCCAATCAAGTCCAAGCACTACTTGAACTTATAAACAGAAAGAGCCTTCGTAAACATATCGGCAGGATTGTCCTTACTACTGATTTTCTGAACAAGAACCTTCTTCTCAGCAATGATATTACGAATGAAGTGATACTTCACATCAATATGCTTCGTCCTCTCATGATACATTTGATCTTTAGTCAAGTGAATTGCACTTTGACTATCACAGTAGATGGTAATAACCTCTTGCTGTAGAGATAACTCGCCGAACAAACCTCTCAACCACAAAGCTTCTTTAATAGCCTCTGTAACTGCCATATATTCTGTCTCAGTAGTGGACAAAGCCACTACATGTTGTAGAGTAGTTTTTCAACTGATAGCACAACCTCCAATGCAAAATACATAACCTGTGAGAGACCTTCGTTTGTCGAGATCAACGGCATAGTCTGAATCTACAAAACTAACCAAGGTGTTATTGCAACGCCCAAACTCCAAACAAGTAATTGACGTACCTTTTAAGTATCTGAGAATCCACTTCACAGCCTGCCAGTGTTCTTTGCCAGGATTGGCCATATATCTGCTAACAACACTAACTGCTTGTGATATATCGGGACGAGTACATACCATTGCATACATCATACTGCCAACGGCACTAGAATAAGGAACTCGTGCCATATAATCTTTCTCTTCTTTTGACTTTGGTGATTGAGTAGCACATAGTCTAAAATGGCTAGTAAGAGGAGTACTAACCGGTTTGGCATCTTTCATGCCAAATCTCTCCAAAACCTTCTTGAGGTAATTTTCTTGGGTCAGGTATAACTTGCCAACTCCTCTATCCCGTTTGATCTCCATGCCAAGAATCTTCTTCGCTGCTCCTAAATCTTTCATTTCAAATTCACTATTCAATAAGGCCTTCAAATTGTGAATTTCTACAATATTCTTGGCCGCAATGAGCATATCATCAACATATAACAACAAGTAAATGAATGAATCATCATCTAACTCCCGGAAGTAAACACAACTATCATACCTGCTCCTGGAGAAACCATGACCCAACATAAATGAATCAAACCTCTTATACCACTGTCTTGGAGATTGCTTCAGTTCATACAAGAATTTCTTCAACAAACAAACATGGTCTTCTTTTCCTTTAGCTTCAAAACCTTCAGGTTGTTTCATATAGATCTGTTCATCTAATTCACCATGTAGGAAAGCTGTCTTTACGTCAAGCTGTTCTAACTCCAAATCAAACATGGCAACCAATGCAAGCAATACACGAATAGAGCTATGCTTCACAACGGGTGAGAAAATATCATTAAAGTCAACACCTCGTACCTGACTGTAGCCCTTTGCGCCCAATCGTGCTTTATATCTTGCATCTTCAACACCTGAAGTACCTTCTTTCTTCTTGAAGACCCATTTACAACCAACTGTTTTCTTTCCCTTCGGCGGCTTTACAAGATCCCAAGTACAATTCTTGTTGAGAGATTCCATTTCTTCATTCATAGTCACCAGCCACTTTTCTGAATCAGCACTCTGAATTGCCTCCAAATAGGTGGAAGGTTCACCGTCTCCACTTGTTTCCTGTGCCACTGATAAAACATATGCAACATCTTCATACCTTTGTGGTGGTCGAATCTCTCTTTTTGGTCTGTCTCTAGCTATGAAATATTCCTCTACTGGTTTATCAAGATCTGGTTCATCAACTTGATCTCTTTGACTCGTAGAGACTCTTTGTGAAGGACTTGCATTTCCAATCTCCAACTCCACCTACTTCTGAGTACTATTATCCTTTTCTGAATTACAAGGATGACAAGACTCTTTTCTAGGATACAACATAGATGATTCATCAAATGTAACATCTCTGCTAATTACAAATTTAGGTGATTTGGGATCAGGACACCATAATCTGTATCCTTTCACTCCAGAAGCATAACCGAGGAAAATACATTTCTTAGCCCTAGGCTCTAACTTTCCCTCATTAACATGCATATAAGCAGAACACCCAAATATTCTTAAATTAGAGTAATCAGCATGAGTACCTGACCAAACTTCCTCTGGAGTCTTGAAATCAATAGAAGCACTTGGAGCACGGTTGACAATGTAGCACGCCGTAGCAATGGCTTCTGCCCAGAAATCATTTGTCAACCCAGCATTTGAGATCATACACCGAGCTCGTTCCAAAAGAGTTCGGTTCATGCGCTCGGCCACACCATTCTGTTGAGGCGTCATTCTGACAGTGTCAGTGTGATGCCGAGCAATTCCTTCACTCTTGCAAAACTCATTGAAATCTGTACTACAGAATTCCAAGCCATTATCTGTCCGCAGCCGCTTAATGTGTTTTCCTGTCTGCTTTTCAATCAAAGCCTTCCATTGTTTAAAGGTCAGGAAAACATCACTTTTATTCTTAACAAAATACACCCAAACCTTCCTTGAATAATCATCAATGAAAGTTAACATATACCTGGCACCACCCTTAGAAGGAACACGAGATGGACCCCAAAGATCAGAATGAATATAGTCCAAAGTACCTTTTGTTTTATGGACAGCGGGAGAATTGAAGCTAACCCTTTTCTGCTTCCCAAAAATACAATGCTCACAAAAGTCCATCTTACCAGTACTTTGACCACAAAGTAGGCCTTTATTGCTTAACAGCGTTAAGCTTTTCTCACCCATGTGTCCCAACCGCATGTGCCACAATCTGGTAATGTCAACATCTGAGGATGTAGAGACCTCTGCAGTACCTGTGACAGTAGATCCCTGCAAAATATACAAACTTCCAGACCTTTTAGCTTTCATCAGTACAAGAGCACCTTTACAAATTTTCAAAAACTCCACCTTCAGCTGAATATCTACACCCAAGAACATCGAGAGTGCCTAAAGAGATGAGATTTTTCTTCAAATCTGGAACATGTCTAACATCAGTGAGTGTTCGGACAATGCCATCATACATCTTAATTCGAACTGTACCTCTACCAACAACTTTACAGGCAGCATGGTTTCCCATCAAAACAACTCCACCATCAACAGATTCATATGTGGAGAAGCATTCCTTACTGGGACTCATGTGGTAAGAACAACCCGAATCTAAGATCCACTCATTATTAGAACTGACTTTATTATCTGTTGCTACAAATATAGTTCCTTCATTCTCATCTACTGCTATACTAGCTTCAGCGGTGACACTGCTATTTTGTATATTTTTCTCCTTATTTTTCAATTTATAGCAGTTAGCCTTAATGTGCCCCTTTTTCTTACAATAATTACAAATCAAATTGTTATGTCTGGATTTTGACCTTCCTTTGGATTTGCTACTACTAGGGTCTCTATTTTCAGATCTACCCCGAACAAATAATCCCTCTGCTTGACTACCACTAGTCTCCCCTGTGATGTCCCTATCAATATGCTCTTTAGATTTTAATGCAGATTTAATACTATCATATGAGACTGAATCTTTCCCATAAATCATAGTATCCCGAAAATATTTAAAGGACTGGGGAAGGGAACATAACAATAAAATGGCTTGATCTTCATTTTCAATCTTAGCATCTACATTCTCCAAATTCATAATAATGGAATCAAATTTATCAAGATGAGAGAGTATAGATGTACCTTCTATCATCCTCAATATATACAACTTTTGTTTCAAATAAAGTCGATTCTCCACCGTCTTCTTCATGTACATGGTTTTCAGCCGATCCCACATACCTTTGGCTGTCCTCTCATTGGCGACTTCCTGCAAAACCTCGTTAGAGAGATTCAAAATAATAGCAGATCTAGCCCTTTTATTTAGATCTACAAATTCTTTCGCCGTCATCTCTGGTGCCTTATTCTCCTCTCCTTCAAGTGCTAACTCACATCCATCCTGTATAAGGATGGCTTCCATTTTGAGTTGCCACAAACCGAAGTTGACACTCCGATCAAACTTTTCAATTGAGATCTTTGTTACTGTCATGATGGCTATGAAATATGACACTTGATGAATAGTGACGTGGGCCCCACAAGAGGTGAATAGTGACAATGGGCCCCGCTAACAGAAAGTACTTATTTTCTGATGTGGAGGATCCACGTTTAGTGGCAGCCACAGAGCATACAATAAGCACCTCAAAAAAAAAAATCTGGCTCTGATACCAGTTTGTTGGGCAGCAGGCCCCACAAGAACTAATAGCCACAAATACAATATAACAAAGACAATAAAGAAAATAACTGAATAAGACAAGAGGTACAAAACTTACGTGGTTCGGTCAATGTGATCTACGTCCACGGCCGGAGAAGGATCAAAATTTCACTAATTGTTGAGAATACAAATACAAAAGTATTTTGGGTATTTGAATATATTTGGGTGTGTTTTTGGATGAGAGGAGAGGGCTCAATTTATAGCCCTCTCCCTCCCTTCATTTTCTCTCCTTGGCGATGTGGGACTAAAAAAAGAAAGAAAAGGCCACACACTTAACAACCTTAATGTGTTTCCACAATATGGGCACACATCAGAATGAACGATAAATAAATGAGTCTTTTACATGACAATAAGTTCAGGAGATAACTAATTTTTTATTAAAAAGATTACAATGAAATGTGTAGAAGATACATGATCGCATACAAAATGGAACCTTAGTGGATTCCATACCTCAAAAGTACAAAAGATCTTCTGATACTGGTCTTTCCTCCTACCACTGAGCTTCTTTCCAAGAAATATAGATTGTCTGCTAACGATGGGGTACTCTCCTCGAATTTCAAATATAAAGTATGAGAGCCTAGGGGATTAAATCCGACAAGTGGAAAACAAAGGGAAATGAACATATAGTGGTGGATGATATTTTAAGAATCAATGTAAAATAGAGAGGCCGTGTATAAATATTTGTTCTAAGTTAGATGTCTATGTAAACAGATTATGTCAATGTAGCTCAAGTATTCACAACACAGATAAGTTTCTAATGTCACCTATACCATATATATTCGGGAAAGAACAAGAGATAAGCTTCGTTACTTATCCCAAAGTATATAATGCATAGAGGAATATTAGAGGTGACTCTCACAAATCCAAGAGATCATCTTTACCTGGTTCGTGCAATTCTAGATAGTCTTTCTAATTCTGGCTTGGTATATAATTCCGTCATAACTTCGAGTTTTTTTATTATTAATTATGTTAGGTGAAACTGAAATCATGAGCATATATCACATTACTTGTGGGAGCTTTATTGTGGTTTTATGCTAATAAGCATATATCACATTACTTGTGGACTCTATACCATAGGAATCATGAGCTCAATACTAATAGGTATATATACCACTTGGAGTTGTGGGCTTTATGACAGTGGGCATGTACTATATGAATTATGAGCTCTATGCCAATATACGTAAACCACAAGATTTTAGTAACAATATGTATATCAATAGGAGTCCATGGGAATATGTTTCGTATTTCTACTGTTTAGCTTTTGCATTAACCTCATGTTGAATCTGTTGTTGAAGTAGTATACATGTACTAGATATTTCATGTCAACAGGTGTCATTGTAATTTGTAGCCTCATATCATTCAACCAAGTTATTACAAAACATCATCATAAGGCACTTATTAGTAAAGAAAAACATTATCATAATTTGGATTAAATTTATGTATGATATATTTATGTATGTTTGTACTCACAAATATATTTCCCCTCTACAGGTTAAATGTACCTGAGTAATTAGAAATATGGTATAACTTACATATAAATACTTTTAGCATATATAAAATGTACATACATCATTTTGTGAGCAGTCTATATTAGGTACGGGTGAAATGTAAAATTTTCATTAGCCAATCAGTTATGATCCAAATGACCACTGGGGGAAGGACATAGCAAGCAACCAGGAAAAGAAAATCAAACCAGGTTATGTAAGAAGATTTTCTACTTAGTAGGAACGAGAATAATTTGGAATTATTTGAAGTAGCAAAGTAAATAAAACTTGTACTATGATTAGACAGATTTCAAATTTTAGTCTAGAATAAGATAACTACTTTCACACACCAAGATCCAGTGAATTACATACTGAAGCATGGAGAAAATATATAGGAATTTGTAGCGGGTTAGAGTAATAACCTATTTGTTTTGTATCAGAGTATGACACAAAGCTTGCATATATGAGCAAGATGAGATTATAACACACTTAGAATATGACAAATTTGGTTATTTATTGTCATACTTGCCATATCTGCTTGAAAATCCGAATTTGCTTTGCTATTTTCCCTGCTCTGTTTTGCCGTGTGTTTGTGAGGAGAAGAGAGTGATTTGAAGAAAGGACAATGGGCTGAAGGAAAAATTGAGAAGTAGCTATACATATGAATAATGGCAAAATGGTACTTATGTTAAACCTCATTAATGGATAATATGACAAATATTGATTTACAATGCCATACTGCCACACTAAACTGACATAGGTATGGGTGTGCCCTTGAAAAAATAATAAGGGGGTGACAGTTATGTAAAATGATTTTTACAAAAAATTGTTATTTTATCTAAGGCTTCGACGTTCTCCAAAAACTATCAAATTAATACACAGGAAGCTATGGGTGAGAGATGTGCTAGAATATTTACTGTAAAAGGCCGGATTGGTAAATGGGTCCTCGCCATATCTGAATTCATGTTCACCTCCCTTCCTCAGTAATCAGTCAAAGGACAGGTACAGGTTCTAACCGACTGTTTGGTCGATCGTCTGCTTGACCTCAGGATCAGAACGGGACATAATGCCCTGGCAATTCGATTTTGGTGGGTCAAGCATCAAAGGTAGTGCATAAGCTATTTTTTTGATGTTTAGAATGAGAGGTAGAAAATACGGAAGTTATTATTGATATTATTTCAATATTCAGTGTTAGCCTATTTTTTTAGATAGAGAGATTTTTAATGTCATGATTAGAAGGAGTTAGTTGATGCTTTAGGGTTATAAACTATAGAGATATGATTGGAATGGGACATAATGCCCTTACAGGTAGATTAGTAGAGTTAGTTGATACTATGATTAGAAGTTGGGTTAATATTTTGTGCGTGCAGGAGATTAAATGGGTAGGTGAGAAAGTTAAAGTTATAGAGTCTTGGAGTTATAAACTTTGGTATACGGGTAGAGATAGAAATCGTAATGAGGTAGGTGTGATCATAGATAAACAATTACTTGGGGGTGTAGTGAAGGTTAGGAGGAAGGGTGATAGAATTTTATTAGTTAAAGTTATTTTAGATAAAGAGATTTTTAATATTATTAGTGCCTATGCACTACAAGTAGGACTTGATGAATCCAGTAAATATCAATTT
This sequence comes from Dracaena cambodiana, assembly GCA_036321105.1. Taxonomy (NCBI): domain Eukaryota; kingdom Viridiplantae; phylum Streptophyta; class Magnoliopsida; order Asparagales; family Asparagaceae; genus Dracaena; species Dracaena cambodiana. Next base: position 49,648,935 of record JAYEPQ010000003.1, read on the forward strand.
TAGGAGGATCTAGATGAGATAGTATAAAAATACCCACTAGAAAAAAACTATTTATTGGTGTTAATCTCAATGGACATATAAAAACTAGTCGTAATGAGTTTGATAGTGTACATGGAGGTTTTTGTTTTGGAGGAAGGAATGAAGCAGATAATTCAATTCTACATTTTGCTATGTCTTATAATTTGATTTTAGTTAATACTTAGTTTAAAAAGAGAGTTTCTCACTTGATTACGTTAAAAAGTGGATCGAGTGCGAATAATAGATTTCTTTTTAATTAGGAGGGTAGATAGAGTTAGTTGTATTGATTGTAAGGTAGTGTCAGGTAAGAGTGTAGTTATCCAATATAAACTCTTAGTTTTAGATATTCAGATTAGAAAAAGATTTAGAAAGATTAAGTATAAATTAGATCCTAAGATTAAGTGGTGACAATAAGAAAGTAATAAAATTTTTGTAGTAGAGTAGTACAAGAAGTAGATTGGAGGTATTATGATGAACCTAATGTAACTTGGAACAAAATGGCTTGTTGTATAAGAGGATAACTAAAAATATATTTGGTGAGTCAAGAGACAGTGCTCCACCATGTAAGGATATATCATGATGGAATGAAGAGATAAAAAATACTATTAAAATCAAGCGAGATCTTTATAGAGATTTGAAGAATAATAATAATAATAATAATGGAATAAGGTTTGAGAGGTATAAACTAGTCAAGAAGGAGGTTAAGAAAACTATTCGGAATGTAAAAACTAAATTATATAAACAAGTCTATGAGAATTTGGATAATAAATAGGCAGAAAATAATTATAGAATTGTTCGAGTAAGAGAGAGAGTCTAAAGACTTATGTACTTTAAAGTGTATTAAAAATGAGGATCAGAAGGTTTTAGTTCGAGACGAAAAGATTAAATAAAAATGGAAAGATTATTTTGACAGATTATATAATGGTAGTTTTACTCAAGATTTGGGAGATCTTACTATTCAATGTTAGGATATGAATCGTAATTTTATTCGCATAATTAAATAATCTGAAGTAAAAGAGGTTTTGAAGAGTATGAAATTAAGAAAAACTGTTGATTCAGATGAGATTCGTATAGAGGTGTGGAAATACTTACGAGGGATTGGTGTGAGGTGGCTGACAGATCTTTTTAAAAAGAATTGGCAACTAAGAAAATATCAAATGAATGGAGGGAGAGTAGCCTAATAACTCTACATAAGAATAAGGATGATATTCAGAGTTGTTCTAATCATCGGGAAATAAAACTCATGTGCCACACTATGAAGCTTTGGAAAAGTTAAATGAGCATAGATTGCGGCAAACTATTAAAATATCGAAGAACCAATTTAGATTTATGCCGGGGCGATTGACGACAGAAACTATTCATTTACTTCGTCAATTTATAGAGCAATTCCGAGAGAGAAATAAAGATTTGCATATGGTATTTATTGACTTAGAGAAAGCCTATGATAAGATACCATGAGAAGTACTTTGGTGGACATTGATGAAGAAAAGAGTCCACATCAAGTATATTAACATAATTAAGGACATATTTAATGGAGTAGTGGTCAATGTTAGCACATGTAGTGGTTTAACAAGTGATTTTTCTATCACAATTAAATTGCATCAAGGATCTGCATTGAGCCATTTTTTATTTGCTATAGCAATGAATAAGCTTACTATAGCTATTCAAAATGAGATACCTTGGTGTATACTATTTGCTGATGATATTATCTTAGTTGATGAGACAAGAGTAAGGGTGAATGTCAAGTTAGAGTTATGAAGACACAAATTAGAATCTAGAGGTTTTAGATTAAGTATGTTTAAAACAGAATATATAGAGTGTAAATTTAGTAAACGACAGACTATATACTATAATGCTGTAATAGTAGATAGGTAAGAGATACAAATAAACAGTCAATTTAAATATTTGGGTTTTATTATTCAGAATGATGGAGAGATTGATAATAATGATAATAATATTAACCATAGGATACAAACTGGCTGGTTGAAATGAAATAGTGCAACAGGAGTTTTATGCACGGCTCGGCTCGGCCTGTTTTTTTTTTTTTTTTTAAAAAAAATCTGTTTATAGCCGTTATGGGGGGTTTTGTAACTTTTTTTTTAACAGAGCGCCCAATGGCTATATTTATAGTTGTTGAGTTGATTCTTGCAATTGGTTTTTGCAAATTTTTCTCTCAACGATCAAAATGGCTGTTGGTTGGGCCCTGGGGGGTTTGAAATTTATATTTGCTAAAAAAAACCTTTCTTTCCCTATAAATAACTCATCATCTCCTCAAAATCTATTCTTCACACAAACAAGGTCTAACTCTCAAAAATCCTCTTAATTCTCAACTCTCTCAAGCAAGTATCAAGTAATAAAGAAGTCTCATGTAAGCAAATCTCAACATCAAGATTCAAGCTCAACCATGTCTCATTGGCCTCAACTCTAATCTCTCAAGCAAGTTTCTCTTCGGTTTTTCGGTTTCATCCCTCTAGTACATATCTCTCTACCTCTACTCTATCCCTCAAGTGGGTCACTGCTCAAAAATTATTTATAATTTGAAGTTTTTTATTCGGGTTTTTTGAGATTTTTTTGAGATTTTTTGAAATTATCCATACTCGTTCTGTGCTTCTTGCTCTCAAGCCGCGGATTCTTTTCTCCTTTTTTAACAAGTAAAGAATATCAAAATCTTTTCTAATGCTTACAACAACCTCCTCAAGTACCATTTTCTATGCCCGAAGAAGAACTAACTGAAGCAACCAAACCCAAAACCCAAACAACCACCGCCGCTAGGACTTGTAGATCGGACATATAGAAACATTTTGAAAAAATTATGAAAAATGGTATTAGAAAAACTAGGTGTAAATATTATCAAAAAATCTATTCATTTCCTTTAGCTAGTGGAATGGGTTACCTTAAAAGGCACCTAGACAAAACTCACCCACCAAATAACCACATCAAACACAAATAAGCACCTACGGAGGATCGTTAGGAATTTATAAATAATCCTATAAGTGCAAGAGAAAATTTAGCAATATTTATAATACATGACGAACTACCTTTTTCTTTTTAGGAAAACCGAAAATTTGAAAATTGTTTAAAAACAACATTTATTAACGAATTTAAAAAAATCTCACGTTCTACATGTAAATCCGACATAGTTAAAAAATATAAAGATATGAGGGAAACTTTAATTGATATTTTAACATTTTTTATTTTTAGAGTTGTTATAACCGCATATTATTGGGAGACTCTAAATGATTGTCATTATTTATATGTAACGGCTCACTATATAAATCATGATTGGCATATACAGAAAAGAATAATTGGATTTAGGATATTTGAATTCCATTATACTTAAGTGTTTTTTCGATATTTGGAATACAAAGAAGAATATTTGCCATTTCTCAGCTGGTATCTGAGTCGGTGGTTCTCCTTCCCCCGCTCTCTGTAAGTAATATTTTAAATCATGTCTGGCTAAACTAATTAGACATGTTATTTTCCTAGTTCTGTAAGACTAGAGATTGGTATCTTACGCTATGAGGTAGGAAACGAATCATGACTGTGCTCTCTCTCTGAAGCCATGCTATAAGCCTGTGGTAGACAGTGGGTCTTTGCAGCCTCACTCTAAGATGAAAGCCACTCTTAGAGATAGTATGTGCCGGAGAGAATAGGGTCAAAACGATACCAATATCTAGATAATTAGAGGAGAGGAAAATAATATGTCTAATGATTCATCAAACAAATTAGTATGTCAAGTTCTATAGTTTTTCCAGATTCATATTCATGTCCTTATAAATTAAATTCTCATGATCATATTATTCATCTTCCAAATACTGGCACACTAGAGCATCAAAATAGCAGGTTAAATTACATGAGTGATCAAATATATAATCTTTCACAAAAATTAGATTCTTTAAATATATTTTCTACAAAACCTACTTTTCCATCAACTGAAAGATTTGGATCGGTTCACATGATAAACTATTCTTCAAAAAATTTATGTCATATTGATCCAAATAAAGTTAGTTATGATAAATATCTGCATTATAAATCCTTACAGCAGAAAGAATTAGAAGGCACAATTTCTTCGTTAAAATTGTATACATATTATGATTAAAATTCTGCTTCAATACAATATTTTACTTCTGTTAATACACCCTTTGATGAAAAGGAGATTATACCCTCTGATGAAGAGGAGATTACACTCTCTGATGATGAGAATATACCCTCAATTGATATTGAGGAGATACCCTCAGTTTCTGAGGAGGAACCTTTTTTGAAAGATGAAGAGATTAATTATGAATCATATTTGGTTAATATGGAACATGGAGAATCTTCTTCCATAGTGCATCCACCACATCCTCCACAACCGCCCCCTCGAGAAGGAACTGATGAAAATATGTATCATAGAGATACAAATGAAACTTATGTTAATTCATATATATATATATATATATATATATATATATATATATATATATATATATATATATATATATATATATATATATATATATATATATATATATATATATATATATATATATATATATATATATATATATATATATATATATATATATATATATATATATATATATATATATATATAAACAAGGTAAAAGACATCTAGAAAATACACCAAACTTAATTTTTAATATAGATCATATACTAGCTAGTGAACTTAGGGATTATATAATAAATTAGAGTCAATTAATGGTAGGAATAACTACCTTAATGGCAGATGACATTCCAAATAAAACATTTGTATTACATGCTTGTGGATATTGGTAAGGTATAGCATTAAGATGGTTAACCCAATATGAAAAATTACATCCAACCTAAATAGCAGCTTTGAATAGTTATCCTACAAAAAAGATGCATTACATAGTATTTGTAAATTATTATATGCAGATCTAACTGGAGAAGATTTAGCTGCAGAAAGTAATGATGAACAAATACTAATAAAAATGAAATTATGTAATATTTGTTATATAGAGCAATTTGTAAATGAATATATAAGCTATATATTTAAATTAAATTCTATAGAGAAAAAAATATTTTGGGTAACAACATTTTTTTCTAAGTTACCTATACCCTGGGATACAATGGTAGAGAAAAAGTACAATAATCTAAGATTACATCAATACATGGGTTCGAATCCCAATTCAACACATTCCACCGGATTATTAAAAAAGGCCTGCATGGAAACAGTAAAGAAAACTTGTCAATAATAGAAAGCATCATCACAAATGGATAAACATATACTTAAATCAGACAGTCCTAAATATGATAATGATATTAATTATCAATTTGGTTGTCCACCAATATACGGTTATAATAAACCATATAGACCATATAAAAAGAAATCATCCAAATACAAAAAATATAAATCAAAATAAAAATGATGTAAAGTATTTAGAAAAAAATGGAAACCTGAATACAAATGAAAATATCAAAAATCTAATAAATTTTGAAAAAGAAAATTTATTAAAAATTCCTTACGGATATTATGGAGAAATCTATAATATTAGATATCATACAATACATAATATATTTATAACCTATGGTGAGTCAATGACAGAGCAAAATATTCGTTTAACAATGAAAAGTACAAGTTTAGAAAATCATCCTTATCATATTCCAATTGGAACACTAATAGGAATGTTAATAATACATAAATATGAAGACTTGCCTTTTATTAAAGTAGAGCCAGACAATTCGACATCTACATCACCACCATTTAGTCCTGGCATACAATTTGGACAAACATCCAAAGAAGCAATGTATGAATACAGAGTATATTGAATACATTAACAGAAATTGAACCACAAGAAATACATAATGATAGTATAGATAATAGTCAAGGTGAACAATTTGAAATTACAGATGAAGATATAGAAAAATTAAAAGAATCAATTCCACATGCAGAGAAAAATGAAGTATATAAACGACAACCAAAATTAAGATCTTTAATTTCAAATAAAAATACCTATATTTTTGAAAGAATGCAGGGGAATATAGAATTTAAAGGTGATGAAGATTTTATATCAGTAAAATTTATCAGTATGACACAAATAGAAAAATTTAAACAAAGGTACCCAAAAAAGAAATATTTACATATAGGATTAATTCAAATTAAAATCACTGGTTTATTCAGATCAGGTATAGATACTCCAATCATGATAGTATGTTGCGATGAAAGAATAATTAATAACCCCTTAAATAGTACATTGGAGGAGCTAAATCAAATTTAGCCAATAGAATATTTAGCGTTAATATACACCCGGATTTTTGTATTAGCTTAGATGATAAAAATATAGAGAAAGCATATACTTTATCTATTAATCTTAAAGGTATTGAACTACTACCTAGATCCAAAGTACTAAGAATCCTGTGAGAACATTGTTTAGTATTAAATGATACATCAACTTTTAAATCCGTTACTCCAGCACAGTTCATCAAATTATATGAAGTAGGAAATGGAAAGGTAATTCAGCCAAAATTAGTAAACATTAAACATTTATAATATGATAATGACATGCAAGTATTTATTAAAACACTAAAACCAAAGGTAAATATTCCTGTCGAAACTTTTATTGCATCAGGAAACACTATATCAACTACTATTATAAACCCTTCTACACCCAGAAGTCTAAGTACAACAAAATATAGACATACAAATCCTATTACCTTAGAACCTGAATGGTCAAGTCATTCATCTACACAAACATATGATAATGAAATTGAACAAGAACCTTTAGAAGGTCGAACACAAAAAATACTAGATACACAAAATGATCTTGAAGAACAAAACCATCCTAGATTAACTATAAAAATACCAGATCATACTCTAGGATTCCTATATCATGTTAGACCTTAAGAAAAAATATCAATTACATATTTATATACCTATAACAGTGCATTTACCAAGTATATTAGAAAATGAGCTAGAATTTACCTTACATGCTTTAGTAGATTCTGGTACTGAAGCCAGTTTAATACAAAATACATTTATTCCTCAACAATATTGGATACCTCTTGAAAAACAAGCAAAGATTAAATGATTTTATGAGCAGACCAGTCCAGGTAACTCATAAAGCTAAATTGCCAATTACTATAACGGATATTTATGGCTCAGAACGATCTTATACATTTGAGTTTGGTTTATTACCTCAAGAATTTGATATTGACTATATTCTAGGAATGAATAATTTACGATATTATTCACCATTTAATACACATTACTTTCAATTTGATTCTGCTCAGATACCTCGTGTTCCTTTTCCCGTTCTTTTATTATCTCATTTTATGCCAGCCCAGCGTGGTGAATCTCCCATTCAATTAATTGATCACAATATTCAACAACCCATTTATACTTATCCAGTCCAAATTACATCTGACTTAGAAAAAATAATTCATAATATTTTAGAACTTTTATATACAAATAATCCCATATTACATTTTGATAAAGCCCATAGATATTATTATTTAGAATTATTAGAACAATATAAACATACAAAAATAAGAGTAAATAGTATAATGGTATCACCACTAGACAAAAAGGAATTTGCTGATCAAATCAAAGAATTGTTAGAATTAAAATTAATACAACCTAGCATGAGTCCTCATTTATCACCTGCATTTATGGTACGAAATTATGCAGAACAGAAAAGAGAAAAAGTAAGAATGGTAATAAATTACCGAAAGTTAAATAGTTATACTAAATTTGATGGTTATTTTATACCATCTGCAGAACACTTAAATAAACAAATTCAAGTAGCAAAATACTATAGTAAATTTGATGTCAGATCTGGATTCTCGCAAATAAAACTAGCAAACAAAGAAACAATAGAATTAACAGCTTTTAGTTGTCTGCAAGGACACTATGAATGGTTAGTTATGCCCTTTGAATTAAAAAATGCTCCTCAAGTATTTCAAAAATGGATGAATTCTATATTTGGACATTTGTCTTATATGGCAGTTTATATTGATGATATCATAGTATTTTCTCAATCTTTAGATGAACATAAAAAATATTAACTACATATATCTCAACTATTACTCGATAATGAAATTATTTTAAGTCCAAAGAAAATTGTTTTATTCAAAAAAGAAGTAGAATTCTTGGGCAAATATATAAAAGAAGGTCAAATTGAATTACAACAGCATATATATACAAAATTAAAAGATTTTCCTAAAACATTTACTACCTTAAAACAATTACAAAGCTTTTTAGGATTATTAAACTATGGTAGGAAATTTATTCCTCATTTATCAGAATTAATAAAAAATTTACAAGAGAAATTAACAACAGAACAGACAAAATACAAATTAGAAACAGGAGAACAACCTCGGAGATGGAATACTGAAAAAATATTAATTAAACTAACTCCTAGCGAAGAAAAGGAAACAGAAAATATTAAACAATTAATTACAAAACAACCAATATTATATTTTTCCAAGAAACAGAATTAGTAACACTCCAAACAGATGTATCAGATCTGCTTTGGGCAGGAGTCTTAATTGCTAAGCAAAAAGAGATAGTTGCATACACATTTGGAAAATTTTCAAAACCTCAGCAGAAATATTCGACTTATGGCAAAGAATTATTAACTATTAAACTTGCAATAAAGAGCTTAAAAATATATTTGCTTCATAGAAATTTTATCATAGAAACTGATAATAAAGCTGTAGCACATTTTTTAAAGAAAAGAACTATTAATAATCTAGAAGAAAATATTAGAAGAATAAGAATTGCTTTATATTTAGAAATTTATCAATATGATATTAAATATATTCCTGGACATACTAATTTTCTTGCAGATCTCCTTACTCGTCCTCATGGATGAGGAGAGACTTAAATTGTTAAGACAAATGGCGGAAAAGGCAAAACAGCCACAGGGAGAACAGTGGCCGAATGTAAAAAAGGCGAAAGCCGACCCTGCAAAGGAGAAAAAGACCCTAGCAATGGGAGAAAGTTCCAAGACCCCTGCATAGGGAGAGAAGACCTTGGCAACAGGAGAAAGCACCCCAACCATGGGAGACAACACCCAGAAATCTGGAGATAAGGCATTCCCACCACTTGGGATGACCGTTTTATCAATCGGCTCTTCAAGCCAGACCGAACCATCTTTCAGCAATGCAGTCGCTACTTAGAGGAGACTTCAACAACAGTCCAAACCATTCGCGGCTACGGTAGTCCGTGATTGGTACAATTTAGAATTGAAAAATTCTAATGAATATATTTACAACAAACTGAATGGTTGTTTCCGAGCCATTCAATCTAATGATTTCTCTTTTTCTAAGTATTGGCTGACACAGATAGAGCAGATGGTTCTATCCATGTTTTCTCATTACAGTCAGAAAAAAGAGAAGGTTCTGAATATCTCAAAGACCGTTCAAGAATTGTGCAACTATTCAGTCACTTCACAAAGTACATCTTTATCCCAAAGAATCAGTGATTGGTTTAATAGGTCTTCTCAGGATCAGAAACATCTGAGAAGAGTTGTCCAAGAAATGGATTTAAAGCTATCTATCCAGGAATTTTGCTCTTTACTAGAACAATGCCAAGTGAAGAGCGAAAATGCAAGGCAGTTGGAAGCAGAATTGACCATCCACAAGATGATCAATTTAAATCAACAGCAAATTATTGGAGATGCTCAGCTAAGAGAGTTCTTTAAACGACTAGAGGCTACCGACATCATAGCTTTATTTCAACAGCATGATTTAATTTGGATCAAGAATAGATACCCAAGGATCATTACTTGCTTCCAAGATATCAGAAACTGCAAACAAGCTATCAGCACAGGATTGGTACATGAAATTTTCATTAATGCTACCCATCCGGAAGAATATGCAGAAGTACTCCCACCAGTCTGTATTAACAGAATCGAGGCTTATGCAACCAAATACCAATCCAGTTTCTTTTTTAGAATCTGGAGTATTTGGGAAAAGAGAAAATCTCTCAAATTATTTCCATCAGTACAACTATGGGAAATCCACAGCCAAAACTACATTCCTTCATAAGTCTGTGAGAATCTTCCAATTTTGGAGCTGGAAGAAGAAACTAAAAAGGCAGCCAAAGAATTTTTTTCTGAAGCTTATCAACAAGCCTTATCTAGAGCTCATTCAATCCAAATTGAAAATAATATTCTTTTTTATGACTATATAGGCGCCTTTGAAAATTCTGAAGTTCGAATCCCAAAGGTCCTAGAATTCTTTGCTAGTTTACAGTTGGGCAAGGCATGGCAGCAAAGAGGAGTTCTATGAAAAACTCGACAATACAGAAGATCAGGATATGGGTGGCGAACCTGCAGACGAAGGACTTAATCATGGTGACCTTGATGACGACTCACTCCAGAACTTGATGGTAGACTAAAGCATGGTGGGCCATCCCCTCTACTCAGCACTCTGCAAAGCAAAAGATTCCTTTCTATCTTCTTCACCAACCGCACTCAACACACCAGTACCAAATAATGCGAGAAGTCACATCAGTTGTTTTTTTTTTTTTACTTTATGATGACATGACATAAAGCAGCTTTAGGAAAAGTTGATGTAACACGATTCCTTCTTATCAGAAAGGAATCTCTTTGTAGCAAAGAATTCTATATAAAGAAGGCAGAGCTAATGGAAAGAGGCATCGAGTTTTTGAACTTCTCTTCATTTTCTTTTCAATCTTCTGCACCAATTTCAATTTCTCTTGGAGTTCTTGTTTAAATTTTTGTGAATACTTTTGAGTTTTTTGAGTTTTTTCCTGCTTCTGCGCAACAGCAAACACAAACAAGCACCTACGGAGGATCGTTAGGAATTTATAAATAATCCTATAAGTGTAAGAGAAAATTTAGCAATATTTATAATACATGACGAACTACTTTTTTCTTTTTAGGAAAACCAAAATTTGAAAATTGTTTAAAAACAACATTTATTAACGAATTTTAAAAAATCCCGCGTTCTACATGTAAATCCGACATAGTTAAAAAATATAAAGATATGAGGAAAATGTTAATTGATATTATAATATCTTTTATTTTTAGAGTTGTTATAACCACATATTATTGGGAGGCTCTAAATGATCGTCATTATTTCTATGTAATGGCTCACTATATAAATCATGATTGGCGTATACAGAAAAGAATAATTGGATTTAGGATATTTGAATTCCATTATACTTAGTGTTTTTTCGATATTTGGAATACGAAGAAAAATATTTGCCATTTCTTTCGATAATGTTTCTGAAAATACGACCGCAATAGCAATTCTAAAAAATATTACAAAACAAATTTTAGATAAAAAATTATTTTAGTATTTGTCACATACTTAATTTATGTGTACAAGATGGATTAAGAATAGTAAGTGATTCAATAATTAAACTTAGAAACACAATACTATTTATTAAAAAAAGTGGCCAAGAAGACAATCATTTAGACAAATATGTAGGAATTTTAAAATCTCACCTAAAATTTTACCTCTAGATATAAAAACAAATGGAATTCCACATATAAAATGTTAAACACAACAATTCAATATAAAGATGCACTAAATATGTTTAATGAAATGGAGTTATCAATATTTAGTTTAGATATTAATGAATGGCACCATTTGCATTGCATTTCTAAGTTTTTAAGTAAATTTGAAATTGCAACTAGAGCACTATCGGACACTAATTACCCAACTACACATATTGTACTATATTATCTAACCGAAATTAGTTTGGTTTTTAAATGTAGGAATCACCCAATACTTTTACATATTGTTCAACCTATGGAAACTAAATTTAATAAATATTTTAGAAATTTCCATACGTATTATATTTTGCAACTGTTGTGGATGCACGTTGTAAGTTATATGGTCTTGAAATTTTAATATATTTATTTTATAAAAATATGTGTTATGAAGATAATATTAGGGATTTAGTTAATGATATTAAAATTTATTTAGATATTATGTACAAAATATATGAAGATATGTATGGTGATAAAACATAATGTACAAAGGAACCACCTACTAGAGAAATCTGAAATCTAATAATATCAGTATTTTAATGAACTATATTGTTATTTAGAAAGGGCTAACTATGAAGATGATGCATTACCAGAAAATTATGAAACCTTTGATATTTTGGTCTGGTGGAAATCACAGAAAAAAATATATCCTGTGCTTTCTAACAAGGTCCGTGATCTACTAATTTCTCTGGTGTTTACTGTAGCATCGGAGTTTGATTTTAGTGCAGATGGTCGAGTACTCACGGAGTAGAGAAGCTCAATGACAGTAGACACACTGAATATGTGTGTTTGCTTGAAGGACTGACTAGACAAAAAAAAAAAAGAATAAGTATCGTCCAATGAATTAGAATTAGATATCTCACCAGACGATGACTGAAAATAGATTTTTATTTTTTTTTTGAAATTGTAATTTCTACATTTGTTGGGATTTACATGTATTTTTTAAAATTTTTATGTAATTTTTAACTCATAAATTTCTTGGAAAAAATACTAAGAACAAATTGAAGGTGACTGCTAGGGTTCTCTCTCCTCTCTTCGGACATTGTATGATTCTAAAGAGATTTATAGAGTAATTATATCAATGTAATGAGATTTAATATAATAAAATTTTATTTTTACTATCGTTTATTCTTACTAAATCTAATTAAATTAAGCTAACTATTCTCTTAAGCTAACTTAATAATAGAATTAATAATTAATAAAAAATTAAAAAAATGAGCTGGCTCGGCAGGCCGTGCCGACAGGCCGATCCCGGGCCAACGCCCGGGCGGCCATGCCCGAGCCAGGCCGGGCACGGTCCACTTGCCAGCCCTAACTATTATTAGGCCAGTTTTATAATAGGGTTAATTACAGACATACCCCCTGTAGTATTGGGGGTGTGTCACTTAACACCCCTGAAATTTAAAACTCTCAAAAAACCCCTTGGGCTTTTAACACTGTTAGAGAGAGTTTGTTATTGCCACTCTACTTTAACTCTAAAGTGCACTCATAGCCCTGAATTTCCTATTTTACCCTCAAAACTCCATGCACACTCCCTCTCTCTTTCTCTCCTCTCTCTCCCCCTCTCTCTCTCCCCCTTTAGTGGTAATTAAGCTGTTTCCTTATTAAGTAACCTAGCAAATTTCACATATTAACTGTCTAAACTGAAGTAGCACCAAAAATATATGGCTTGTTTTTAGCACCAAAATTAATTAAGCTATTTCCCTGCTGCTTAGTTTCCCTGCTGCTTAATTTCCTTGCTGCAAATTTCACATATTAACCTAGCAGCTGCTGCTGCAGCTTGACGCCGGACTCCATCATTGCTGCTAGCAGCTAAGAGGATCAGCATGGTGCACATAATATTCTCTTAGTTGTACTTCATTTACACTGAATGGTGCACATAATATCATGTATAATTTACATATCAATAATAAATTATCAACATAAGATGCTCAAAGATAGGTATTTTTGACCGTGCATTTGTATATCAATACAAGATTTTCAAAGACAAATATTCCTTTCATTAACCATGAGTTACATCTCATATACATAATAACAACCAAAGTCCAACAGTCCTTTACAAAAGTTTACTAAGACAACACAACGAACAAATGTTGATTGCATCTGCACCGGCTTGGTTAATGTTAGAAACCTGCAAACAAAATCATAATGTTAGAAACGTAAAATAATGAAAATATCTGAATGAAAAATCATGTGTTTCATTTACTTCTCTTTTGCTGTTAGCTAATAAAATTTTCCATCCATATGCATTAATTTTCTTTCACGCCCTAACTCGATCTTGGATCTCTCTGCATTGACAATATGAGATATCATTAATGTTCTTTAAAGGAAATAAAATAATTGTTGCTCTACTTACCCGGGGTACAAACCGTCCCGCATCATCCGCTGCTCCAATTGCGACTCCACTTCTAGGAGGAACAACTGTTGTTCCACCCAAATCCCTGCCTGTTCCCGAAAGAAATGCAACTTTTGTTTTCGGCCTTACTCTTGATGCTGCACCACGTGTCGTATCTGTTTGGTTAGGAGCTCCTCGTTTGTCTTGCTGATCTAGCACTAAATGAGGTTGACTTTGTGCTTGCTCTCTATTCTTTTGCTCTGTTCTTTTCATCGTTTCCAGCTAACTATTGACTTCGCCTTTCTTGAGGCTGGAATCTTCGTAGCGGGCTTTCTTCCTCTCTTACAACTGCCTCATCAACTAAATGCTCCACATATACGTGGACATCTTTAGAAGGTCGTTGCACCCTAATAAGTTCCAAAACACCACTATCATTGTCGAGGACTTTCCATTGGTTTAGGACTTTATAATGCAATAAAAACCCGCCCCCATATTGCAATCTTCTAACAATAGCCTCCAAATCAAACCACCCAAAGAAATCTTCATCAATATTCTCAACTACATCCACTATACCCCCTTGATACTCTATCATGCCACTACTAATAAATTTGCCCCCATGGTGAACATGTAGCTCAAATACAGTACTTGTCATAACTCTACTGCATATAACATAACAATTAAACATTAAAATAGATAGACAATTAAAATATAAAATAACAATTATAAATTAATTAATCCAATTAAAACTAAACTTCAACACTAATACAAAGTTTTGTTCAGATTTTTCTATGCAAAAATATTATTTACTGTATTATTTAACAAAAACCTAAGATTCTACGTGGGAGAGTCAACCAAAAAATTCCCACACGTGCCTCCCGACAGTAAACACGTCATGACAAAAAAAAATTGTCTATATAAATATTTCCTGGTACCTAAATTTTTGCTTCATTGGCGCTTCGAAACCCGCCGCGCGATGCCCTAGAGTCACCTTGCTTCCAAAAAAATTGCTTCCCTTTGCTGCCTCTTTGTCGGCGAGAGAGGGGGGGAGGCGGGAAGCTGCCGGCGACCTGCCGGTGAGAGAGAGCCGGCGACCTGTCGGCGAGAGAAAGAGAGAGAGGGAGGGACAGAGGCGGGTGAGAGATGGGGACGGAGACGTGAGAGAGAGAGGGGAAAGGAAGCCGGTTGAGAGGGAGCCGACGACCTGCTGACGAGAGAGAGAGGGGGGGGGGGACGGAGGAGGGTGAGATGGGGACGGAGACGTGAGAGGGAGAGGGGAAAGGAAGCCGGTTGAGAGGGAGCCGGCGACCTGCCGGCGAGAGAGAGAGAGAAGGGGGGGACGGAGGCGGGTGAGAGACGGGAACGGAGACGGGGACCTGCGGCGAGAGAGAGAGAGGGGGGGAGGGAGGCGGGTGAGAGGGAGAGGGGAAGGGAGGCGGCTAAGAGGGACTTGCGGCGGGTGAGGGGGTGAGGGAAGCGGCTGAGAAAGAGAGAGTGCCCTAGGGGTTTTTTTTGTCATACTGGGGGTATTTTTGACATTTTCTAACACGTGTACAGCACGTGCCTGGCTAATTAACGTTCAGTTAACACCGTTAGTATGTCTAAGGGTTTTTTGAGAGTTTCAAACTTCAGCAGTGTTAAGTGACACACCCCCAATAGTACAGGGGGTCTGTCTGTAATTAACCCTTTATTATATGATATGGAATGTTGAGTTATAAAGAGACGTCATTTACAGAAAATAAGTGTATGCGCATACTCCGCTGGATATGCGGCAACACTAAGAAAGATAAAGTGAGAAATGAAAATATTCATGTTAAAGTAGGTGTAGCTCCTATCAATGAGAAGATGAGGAAAAATAGTTTACGATGGTTTGGTCATATGCAATGTAGGCTTACAAATGCACTTGTTTGATGAGGGGAGTTTATCAATGTAGGACAAGTTAAAAGAACGAAGCGAAGACCGAAGAAAACATGAATGAAGGTGATACGAAAAGATATGAATTCTAGAGGTTTAAATGAGAAGATATTACTTGATATAAATGAATGGAGAAGGACTATCAAATGATCGATCTGACGTGATTCTTTTTTGGTTCATGTAGCCTATCCCCAAATACTTGGGATATAAGGCTTAGTTGTTGTTGTAACCTATTTTGGGACTTTTTCAGAAAATTTTGAGAAAATTCTCAAAGATCACAAATATTAGAAAAATAATAATTTTAAAGATAGAATGTGGAATTACAGAATTCAAGATAGAAGTAGTTTTGGTTTCCAATTTGACTTTGGTAATCCTAATTGGAAAGCTATTATGGGTTCGTACGATTATCAATATTCGGGAGCCTTATGGGTTCATACGATTCGTACGGAGTGGTCTTCAGGTCATTCTACATGAACAGTCGTACCTCACCAAGCTTGTTGGTGGGCTTTTTTTGGTGGTCTTCAGGTCATTTTACATGAAAAACGGGAATTGTTTAGGTTGAACCCTCAGTCTCTCTCTTATTTCCCCTTGCCACCACACAAAATACCCCTAACTAATGGGCTTCAGATCATTTAACTGAAGTAATATGTGCCAAATGGAATTCTCTACAGTGATTGGAGATTTGTTCAGATATAGTGAACCCTTGTTTATTTTTAAATAATTAAACATTTCAATGATCTGAGATAATCAACACCTTGAAAGATAACTTCTTGAACTAAAATCCCCATTGCATAATATTTTTATTAAAACCTCCCAGCAAAACAGTTCAGCAGACAAGCTGGTTGATGAAAGTGTCCTATTCATATCTGTGATTATCTGGAATTGTAGAGACACATTCATATCTGTGATTTTCTTATGTCTTCTCTGTCAAAGCTGGTTGATGAAAGTATAATTAGAAAGCAAGGAATTAGCATAAAATAGGAAACAGCATTAATGAACTTAATTTATAAGTACATTACTACGTTATTATCTTTTCAATTGCGTATAGTATGCCTCTACATGAGTACATGTCAATATTTTAGTACTAGAGGGAATAGCTTCATTAGGACAGATATCTAAAGAAAAAATTATATTGCTTGTGGAGACAGAAGGAATAGGCGGCTGATGAATATTTGTCATAAGGCTTCTGCCATTAATTGAACCTGCACTTGGATGCCAATGACACTCGTGAAATAGTGTTTAGCTACCTTTTACTTCTAATATTATCCTCGAGTAGGGAGTACATGTAAATTATTGATTATGGTGGAGGAGTCATCTGTTAGTTTAGTTTATAATACAAATATCTATGTCCTAATCAATAATACAATCAGGAGACAAGTCACTTGTGAGTTTCACTGGCCAGCAAGTTGTTAGTTTCCTCTATAACTATGATCCTGGTTGTCGTTACTTCCGTTGCTACTTTAAGTTGGACAAAACAAACATCATGTTTTTGGAATTTTGTTGATTGGATGTGTTATATTTTAAAGTAGTACGACATAAAACCTAAAACCGTAGAAGACATCTTTTCTTCTGTTTAATATTAACCCTGCTTGCATATGTTCCCCCGTGCATCCTGCCGCATTTAGATATGTTGGGTTTACACAAGTACTATAAGCAGCATGTCAGACGTGTTGTTATATACTAGTTGGTGTACTACATCTTTTGTAAAGATTATAATTAAGATGATTTTCTAATCACTAGAACAGGAATCCTAACATCATGGACTAAAATATTGCAGGTGCATGTTGTATTAGTGGATGATCATCTATGGTCAAATAAGTAAAGGTACCAACTTATATGTTTTTCAACTCGAACAAGTCTTGCACTTTTTCAACTAATTACTGAAAAGAGTGCTAGTGCACATGCATTATATTCCTTTTTTATGAAGATTCTGAACATTGGCCATAACCGATATACAATGCATATTTCGTTCTTTCTTTTGAGGTATGCAATACATGATATTCCATATGACACAGCTTCTATATTTCTGATATCACCAACACCAACACGAAACACAGGATATTTCTAATTCCCATACCATGAATCATGGGCCAATGGCAATTCTGATATTTTAAACCAATAGACTTGGATCCTTCAAAAAGACCAATAGACTTGGATCCTTCAAAAAGGATTTGGAACTTAATGGCAAAAAAAGATTCTGTAAGCTAGTTTGGCTCATGCCCATTTGAATTAGGGTTAGGCCATTTTAGGCCGAATTATTTTTGAAGTAACAACTTCAACACCCAACTTTTTGGAATCTTAAAATTGGATACTTGAGCATTCTATAATTGTTGAGCAAGAAGTGTCAGACATTGACACATAATGGCTCACTTGAGTACCACTATGTTTATTAGTCATTTTGTCTGGAAAAAAAAGATGCTCCGAAACTATGCTTAAAAGAATAAAAAATCTTCATATTATTTAACTACGTATCATCTATTTTGGAATTCCAAGCTGGCAATTAGTATTTTGTCTTGTAATTTGAGCATTTTGTAGTACAGTAACACTTTTTCAGGAAAAACTATTCGGATTTGTACACTGGATTTAAACGGCTAAGATACGGATTGGATATGGATATGTATATACTTGAATTTCGTTTTTCCATATGGATACGAGTACGAATACGGACATGCTACAAGTAGTCAATTCCAATATGGATACAGTTAGGATATTATAAAAATCATATTTGATGTTAATTGATACGAATGCAATCTGGATTCTTACAAGTATCAGATAATATTAAGGGGGATTTACTGGTTTGTCCCTCAAATCTTTATATATTATGATTTTGCCCCCAAAATCTTCATATTTAGAATTTTGCCCCCCAAATCTCATAAGTTACAACAATTTTGCCCCTCTCTCTAACACAGTTAAATATTTGACCATTTTACCCCTCTTTTCCTTTTCTATTTTCCTCCTCTCTTCTTCTTCTTTCTTCCTCCTCTCTTCTCCTTTTCTTCATTATTTCTCCTCTCTTCTTCTCCTCTCTTCTTTCAGTATTTAACTGTGTTAGGGAAGAGAAGAGAAGAGAGTAGGAAGAGAGGAGAAAGAAGAGAGGAGAAATAATGAAGAAAAGAGAAGAGAGGAGAAAGAGAGAAGAAGATAGGAGGAAAATAAAAGAGAAAAAGAGGGGTAAAATGGTCAAATATTTAACTGTGTTAGAGAGAGGGGCAAAATTGTTGTAACTTATGAGATTTGGGGGGCAAAATTCTAAATATGAAGATTTGGGGGGCAAAATCATAATATATAAAGATTTGAGGGACAAACCAGTAAATAACCCTAATATTAAAAATTTCAGATAGGAATAAAAGGTGCAAATTTTGTAGTGGATAACCTCAGAGCTATATTTCCCGTGTAGATTGGAAATAATTGGGTCCTATATCGTATGTATATATGTATGAAATATATACACTTACACGGTATAATGGTATATATAATTATATTTATTCAACTAAATAGGTATAGAAATCGGATTATCCAAATATGAATCTTATTTAAAATTCGGAATTCAAATTCGAATTCATATTACCTGCATGGATCCATTAATTGTATCTGAATTCGAATTGGAACACAAGACTAGATGTCTAATCCAAATCTGGCTTTAAATGGATTAGGATCTTGATTCAGATTCAGATCGGATTATTTGAAACCCGTTTGCACTCTTACACTATACTGACTTCACATCCAAGAAAGTTCTTGGGCAAAGGGCAATGAGCATGATAAACTGCCCTTTTCAACCATGTTAATTTTCCACGTTTACCTAGATTTCTTAGACCATTAATGCCTTCAGCATCAAACTTTGCCAAAAGACTACTTGAAAACTCCATGCATCCTTTTCTCTGATGTTGTAATTTATTAGATCCAAATGATTTTGTTCTTATGTGCATTGTCCAGTCGCGAATCATTGCTCATATTACCAATTTCGCAACCTTGCAGCTGTATAACAGCGTAATAGACATGGTCAGGCAATCCGGGGGATTGACGGGGATCCTCAGGATGGCGTAACTGGACGAGGACCAGTCCAGGAATCGGATCCTAACAGATACTCAATGCAATCTATTGGTTGCTTATTCTTAAAGATTGTTATTATTTTAGGTAACTTAGTTGAGTTTCTTTTTATTTTATTTTTTAATTTATTTTCCCCGCATATCAGGATTGCTGACACTAGAAGCCAAGAGATCAGCTCGTTGGCTCTTAAATCATGAGACTCACGAGGCCGCAACAAAACATTTGCACAACTATTGGAGATGAATTCGTTCAAGTACTCTCACCAATATCATGAGAAAATCCTTTGTAATGCACATTAAAATTTGAGTATCTCGGATATCGGTTTATACCTGCAGACATGGAGGATATAGAAGGTAAGATGTACCTGAGGCAGCATTCTACATTCACATATGCTGATCTTATTTTCTTAATTGCAGGAAAGCAGGTGAGTTGAGAAAACAAGGCACAGCTCTATTAGCATCGAAGAAAGAAGGCAATGGAGATGCTCCAGGGTTTTGGAAAACCAGAGAATTGGAGAGAGAGGCCCTTGCCAAGGGACATAGGACCTAAACTTATACAGGAGATACTTTGTACTGTTTGTGAACTTTGACAAGCGATCCCTTCATCCCTTGTAATTTGTACTGTTTGAGCGCTTGTCCCCTTGGTTTAATTCGTTTGGAAGTTGACTCTAATTGTGGAAAGTACATATGAGAGACACTTATGAGAGGGAAATCATTATGGCACTGTTACTGTACTATTTGAGTAAAATTGTGTCCGTCACGGAGGATGGTTTTTTTTTTTTTAATTTTAGTACAGTCCTTTCTCGTTTTTTGCAAATCTCTTTTTTTTTTTTTAATTGATTCTTAAAGATCAGGAAATATTTATAGTGTTTTAAATTATAATTTTGGTAGTAATTTTTGCTTGGAGATGCTATTTTCTAGATTTCATATTTCTTTAGAGGAAATCTCTAATAAAATTTATCTTAAACTGTAGTGTTTTGATATGTCCATGGGTAGGGTACGTCGCTACCGGATTCGTATTGCCATAATGTCTTGGCACGTCCTCATTCTCAATGGTGCGTCGTGGAGGATGTTCTGGAAGTAGTGTCATTGTCGTGTTTTTTAATTTCCAATCATCTTTTCTTTTGACGGCTTGTAGACCTGGCTAGTGCCCACGCCCGGCACGGCTCACTTGGAACAGGTTCTGCCCAGGCTGGCCCTTGGGCATTAATAGAGATGCTTATAAGGTCGTGCCCAGCACGGCACGTTTGTCCGGGCATAGGCCCGGGCTCGGCCCGCCAGCACGGCACGGCGGGCCCGTGCCGAGCGTGTCCCAGCCCATGTTATTTAAAAAACCAAAAAAAAAATTAAAAAGGATACTTAGCTCCATTTAACTAGATTTAACAAGAAGTAATAACAATAAAAAAATATATTATATTATATTTAATCTCATTACATTCATATAATTACTCTATAAATCTCTTTAGAAGTTATACAAAGCCCAAAAAGAGGGGAGAGGACTCTAGCCATCACCGTCAACTTGTTCTTAGTATTTTTCTAAGAGATTTATGAGTTAAAAATTACAAAAAAAAAAATTAAAAATACATGAAAATCCTTACAAATTTAAATACTTTTAATCATACTTCATTTTCTTCTGGCAAGTCTATGGTCTCTAGAACAACTTCATTAGCATAAGTCTTGTTCCCTAGTTTCTGCGTCGTACCAATTCTTCAAGCAGACATACATCTCCAATGTGTCCGACACCATTGAGGTTCTCAATTCCGTGAGCACTCTACCACCTGCACTAAAAGCAGACTCCGATGCTAAAGTTTAAAATGAAGCAATTTAAAATTGTAAGAAACCCCCCAACGGCTATAAAAATAGCGGTTGGGTGCTCTTTGCAAATAAAAATTTGCAAAAACTCCCCAAATTAAGCCCAACGGCTATTTTAAATTATATATATATATATATATATATATATATATATATATATATATATATATATATATATATATATATATATATAACCCGTGCCGGCACGGGCGGGCCACGCCGTGCCGCCGGCATGGCCTGCCTCGGCCCGAGCCGAGGTACCGGGTCGGGCGTGCCCAACGGGCCGCCCAGTCCAGTAACCAGCACTAGGCATTAACTCTGTTTTTTTTTTTTTCCCTGTTCCTTTATTTTTTTCTAATTTTGTTTTTCCTTTACTAATACGCTAATTATAAAAATAAAGTGATTAACCAAAAAAAATTACGAAAATAAAAAGAAATTTTATTTCATTTAATTTCAGTAAACTTTACAATTTGACACTATAAAACTTCTTGGATATCATACAAAGCACGTAGGAAGGAGATGATCGAAATGTTATCCTCAACTTGTTCTTTATTTTACTTTCTAGAAAATTATGAGTTCTAAATAAATTACAAGTGAAAAAAATAATACAAGTGTAATATAAATTTATAAAATACATGAAGACTAATAATCTGGAAGTCTTTAATCTCATCTGGTAAGTTTTTCAGTTCTTGATTGTTTTCAAAGGCAACCCTTTGATTCCTAATTTATAGTCGTTGGGGTTTTTCTGTAAAAAATAAAAAATAAAAAATAAAATAAAAATAAAAAATAAAAAAAAGTTAACCCGCGTGTGGGCTTGGGCAATGTCGGCCCGGGCCAACAATCCGGGAGGGCACAGCCCTAGCCATGCCTGCATGTCAAGCCACGTGTACGGTACATACCGGGCCGGATGTGCGGGCTCACGGTCCGACCTGGTAGCCAACGCTATCTGCTTATACCCATAAGTGAGTGAAAAATGTTAGAGAAAAAATAGAAAATAAATGTTGATCATAGATATAGATAGAGTAATAAAAAGAAGGGTTAATTATACTTAGTATGTGAATACTAGAACTTATTACCCTTCAAGTTTGAAAATCTCATTTAACTTCATGAAAAGTTATTAGAGTTGGTCAACATTAACATATTCTCACTTACGATTTAAATAAATATGCACTTATTTTTTTTAATTTCAATTTTGCCCCTTTCTCCATCTTTAAGAATTCCATTCAAGACAAACTCATCTCCACTTCATTGCAACTCTGTAGTTACTTTCTCCTTCTCTCTCCCTTCTCTCTCTCTCATCTTCTTCTTTAATTGAAACTCTTCTTGTTTGTGTTGTCCAATTCTTCCTTTCCCCCATGCTTTTTTTTTTTTTTTTTTCTTTTGCTGTGTTTTCTTCTTCCTTGATTAAATCTCTTCTTGTTGTATTATAATAACAAAAAGACTCACAAGCAAGGAATCCGAAAGCTCCAAGATTTCAAGAATGGAATAAGTTATCATCAAAGTCTAGCTCCCTGATATTGTTGATAATCATAAACTGCATTCTCTATTGACTGAACAAGGTGAGCACAAATTGTGCTGCTTATACAATTTAACAGAAATCATCACAGTATAATGAGTTAATGACAAATATTGTCGGACTTGGAACAAGGAGCATTTGTAACTAAATAATTAGGTGGTATATACTATACTCACATTTTCGAGCTGCAGCTGAAGCTCCTCCCTTTTTTTTTTTATTTTTTTTGCAGCCCCTGCTGCCAAATCCTCACTCTTTCTAGTTAGTGCCTCTTTTTCAACTTTAAGCTTCCCAACCTGCCCAAGATATGAACATTAAAAATACATTAAGCCTCTAATTGGTATCATTTTCTTTCTACTAACCTCTTTCTCGAGCTCTTCGGCCTGTGCCTGCGCTTTCCCCATTTGTTCCTAAGCAACTACCGCTCCTTTCTTCTACAGGACCATCCACAAATAGAAATGTCCAAGTCATATAATAATCCAAGCAAACTCCAAGGAATTACATTCTTTGCATCACCAAAATCTCACCTGGAGTAGTTCGATCTCAGATTGTAAGGCAGCGATACCCGCTGATTTCTCCTCAGACTCTTTTCCCAAATCTCTACCATCCTCGTCGATCTGTTTATGCGTCGCCGACTCCGGCGGAAGCTTCAGCTGCTGCCGCCGATGGAGTGCCTCGGTTCTCTGATCACCTGAACTGAACTCCGCCTGAAGACCTATGAAATCCGCCTGAACACCGCCGCTGACCGTTGCTGATGCTGCAGCAGCTAAGGCAGCTCCACGAAAGGAAGAGAGGTGAAGGATTTTTTTGTCAAAAAAATTAATAATAAATTTGCAATTATTTATTTTTTAACCTGTGCGCTCACTAAGAAAAACATGCGGCTCATCTAGATATTCCCACAAATATATTATTCTGAGAGAGAAGACACCGAGACGAGAAGAGAAGCTGATGATGCCGGATCGGCAGTACTGTGCGAAGAAGAGGGTTCAGAGGCTGCTGGACAACGAAGGCGCGCGAAGAGGTCCAATCTCCCTTCCTTAGCCTTGCACTTTCAAACCCTAAATCCCCAATTCTCAATATAATTAATCATCTGGTGTTGTTATTCTTTTTGAGGTGGCGAAGTTCAGTCAACAAGTCTAGGTTTTGGGTTTTTAACTTCCGATTTCGTGTTTGGTCAACTGGTGATTAACTGATGGTGGTTGGGGTTTACTAACAAGCAAAATATTACCTACTTTTATGGATGAATGTAAAGCCCTTTTCTTCGTCGTTCTGCAGTGCGGTTGCTTGTGATTAATTTGTTTGAGATAGACATAGGTTGAATTGGATTTTACCTTAGCAGCTTAATTTGAAACAATTCAGCATGTTGGAAAGAAATTAACCACCCCCCACCCCCGTAGTTAAAAAAAAAAAAAAAAAAAAAAGGACAACTAAGCAATGAAATTGAGAGAGAGAAGAAATCGAGAAAGAGAGCCTTTTTCTTGGTTGTGGTGGGTGAGGGTATATAAACTTATTTTCACTGGACTGTGGATTAACAGATTTGATTGGTTATACTTAGACACATATGCTTGTGTATGAGCCAAGGTGCTCCTTGCTCCTCATGAAGCTATTTTTTAAAAGTCGCCATCTAGTTGGATTGGACTATATTCCACTTAAATAGAAGTGTTTTAGCAACTGAGATTCCAATGGTGTTGTTGCAGTGTCAATCTGAAACTAACATAGGAAGGTCGTATCATAAACGAATACGCCAAATCTAAAATATATGAATACAATATGTGTGTGTGTGCGTGCATGTGCATACATAACATACATACATACATGTATGTATGTATGTGCGTGTGTTGCGTTTTGCACGAGTAGTGATAACCTCATGATTTTTTTTTAATTTTTTTATTTTTCGAAAAAAATGGCTATTCTGGAGTAGAAAGTTATAAGAAACCAATGATATGAGAAGGATAATTTGGAGGTTGCGTAGAATGCTATTCATGAGTCTGATCTAGGTTCCCCTTCTGGTCAAATACACCCACTAGTATTTTCTGGATCATTCTTACTTTTTATTAATACCTCAGCAAAAGAAGAAAAAATGTTGTTTGCATAAAAATAAGTCCAGGGCATAATAATATATAGTTACATGGATGGAATGTAGCTGTCGCTTACTTTGAGTTCAAGGAGTCATTGGATTGTTTCATATGGTAGTGGTTTGTTTTAATATAATGTCCAAGTAGAGTTCTTAATTAACTTAGAAGTATAAAAAACGGTTGCACGGTTTAGTTTGTTTCTATGTCGATATGGTTAGAGTAGGAATTAGCTGAAGACCTAGCTTCGTTTGTCTTTGCATGGTTCTGGCTTGCAAGGGGGCCTTAATTAAGGTAAGTCTTGCACTTGGAAACTGTGTGTGTCTGCATGCATGGAATGTGTATTAACATTTAGTAGTTATTATAGGTATCATAGCTGTGTCATTGGTGGTAGAAGCCAGGGTCTTAGAATCAATGAAGTAGTGTCTCTAGGTGACCCCTCTCGCCCACCATTATCGTTTTTCAGTATTTATGTCAGTCGACAGGTGGTCATAAGCATAGAAATTCTTATAATTTTGCTAAATGTGTTAGCCAATCTTAACTTTGCGACCTAGCCCATCACATGAAAGTGCCTTTATAACACTCGACGACTTTCTGTTTCCACTTTCAATGTGATATATTAACATACAACATTTTGATCTATCGATGTCTTGGAAATCATATTTCTTTCCAGTGGTTAGAACAGGCTATATATTGGTCACAACCATTGCCTATTTAAGCACCACCATTTATATCACCTTCTTTTCTATGATAGATGATAGGAAAACCCACCTTAATTAGTTACTAGTATGGTACGACATATGTGATTGTTAACAAACAGAACAACTTATTCAGTGGGGTAAAGGGTGTCATCTCTAATTGCCTTGACCTCACCTTTATAAGATGATTAATTCAAGTCAATAGCCCTGTTAATTGTAGGTTAATGGGGAGGATTATGCAAATCGCTGATCCTGATTTAACTATTTTATTTTTCAGATTTGTAACAAGCTCATCAAGTTGTCTGATTTCAAATTTTTCGTTCTTCCACTAGATCCTTCAAGCAATGAGACAAGATTGGTTGAAGGTTAGCTAAATTCCTACTGCATGCTTCGCAAGGAGGAGGATAATTATACTGGCTCCTTTCTTATGGAAGTCCTCAGTGGAGTGCTTTTGTTCAATAACTGAGAATGTAATTCAATTGTTGAGTGAGTCCATATTCTCATTTAGACGATATGTGCAATATAGAATTTGTTTAGATTTCCATAATCAGTTGTTGAACTACCACCTTGTGAAGTAATTATATATTCATTGTAGGTTATTAGATCACTACCTTGCAAATTGAATGCATCCATGTCTAGCTTACATGGTTTTGTTGGTCCATTGCTAAACAACATCCTTATGTAGTTTATGCTTTTTTAGATCTATGTTGTCTATAGTCTAGTTGCATGAATATCTCCGATTCTCTATATTAGGGCGGAAAAACCACGTATTCGTAATTTGGATAAGAGGGCTTTGGAGACCATTAACATCAACGTAAGCAAAGCCTTTATCCCAAAAGTTTTGGGATTTTCATGAATACTTTTGTTCCATTTAGCTTCGGAGACCATCTGAACATTTTAAATATATCAGGATCAAATGTATTGACATACATCTGATCAAATGTATCAAGAAACAATAGCACAACATGACATAGTGATAGTGCAGATTTATCAATTTCTTGCTCTATGATTCTGAATTAGTATCTATCACAATATTATTTTAAGAAGAAAGAAATGGTGTCTCATCTACGAAGATGAAAGGGTTAAAGATTGATAATCGCTTGGATTTGGAATGTTTTTTTTTGGTGCCATATTAAACTGTTGGGTGTTTGTATAGTTATATGGTTAGAGAGTCTATATTTGGTTTGAGTAAATAGTTTAATTTCAATTAGTCTACTGATATTTGAAATTAATAGTTCTCCAAATTCAGAACGGAATAATCTTAGTTGGACGGATTGAAGTATAACATTGTATTAAAAATCATACTTGAATGCCAATTTCTTAATTTTAACCTCCATGATATGAGATAGGCTTGGATCTTCCAAAAGAGCCTGATCCTTACCGCTCGAAATCCAGATTAGGACTTAGGACATTCATGTTGAAGATCCATTCCATTGAACTTTATTTAAATCATTTCAAGTGTCAAAAAACGGAAAATTATATTTTAAAATATTTTTGCCCATGTATCAAGTAGTTATAAAATGAATGGTTATAGAGAGTGAGTTAGATAGTTTAGCGGTGTAATAGGTTCAAAACCTAATAAAAATTGTATGATAGAGTTTTTTTAAGTTTTTAAATTATGATCAAATATTCAGATCCAAAAATTTCACCCCCTAAAATGTAGATCAAAACTAAAAGCTATTTTTGATCATCCATTTAGCGCCTATTTGATATGGCCAAAAAAAAAAATTATAACTTAATTTTGGTTTTAAGGCACTTTAAATAATATATTTTTAATTTTAACAAAGTGGATAATGTTAATAGATATCTCATCATTGAAATCCAATAGGAAAGATTTTGGATCAAATCCTTTCCCAAATGATCCAAATCTATCGCTATATTATAATGTGGATTATTTATTAAATTATGATGTTTTATATAATAGTCAGTTTTTTGGATTAGGTTCTTACTTGTCAATATTCTCAATAACTCCATTTTAGACTGATGAATGTCACAAAAAACCCTCGGAACAAAGAAACAACCACACACACACGTCGTGTGGCCACCTCGGAATCCCCTAGCCAACCAAGAAAAAGTTACTTGGTTGAGTAAGGAAATAGGAAGGCATGGTGGTGGAAGGGCAAAGGGTATGTGATTTTGCACGCATGTCATGTCAGCATGTGGTTGATTGTGGGTTGGAGGGAACGAGGAATGAGGAGTTTCCTGATTAATGTAGAATAAGGGCATATGGTTTAGCTTTTCAAGTTTTAGTACCACGAGAAGTTTGAGTTTATTTGATACCTATGGGAAAGAATGAACAGATATTACACAATTTTAGCTAAACGTATGATGTCTGGGCTATGGGATTGTCATAGCCAAGATGCACTTGTGAGGTAAGCCGTAAAGATGCTTTAAAGAAAAAATTGTCATTAAAGAATTTGAATGAGGTGTGCTTCAAGTTTATTCTTCGGGAATAATATTTAGGGTTTTATTATAATCTTGAATGTGTCACATGGTCAACCATTTAGCTTTTTAGATCTAAAATCGGATGGGGGGAGCATTGTATTTGGAAATAATATTTAGGGTTTATGGGATATAGATACGAACAAATTTCATATTTGGATATTAATTCCTTGTAAATTGTTATTTGGACATTAGTCCCCAACAATGAGAGTCACTTTCTAATAGGCCCTCGATATAAATTTCTTCTAATCCTAACCTTAATTAAGAATTAACCATGATAGTAAATTTGATTCATTTTCCCCAAAGTAGGTATCAAATTAAGTTACTATCATCATCTGGTTCACCCACTTTTTTTTTCTTCAGGTTAATTCTTTTTTTGTTGATATCATTCTTGTCATTGATAAAATTCCTTCCTCTCTGTTATAGCCACATCAGACAGTCAACTACTCTTTGGTTCGGTAATGCATGCGCTGACCCAAGAAAGAGACTTCCCACGAATAAGTTTAGACTGCACGCAAGGAGATTATTTTCATAGTCAATAATTGTGGTTAAGTGTTATTTTTAAAGTTTAATGGTGTTCTCTTATTGTTTACAGGATCAATAATAATGAAATGAAAAATAAAAACTCATTTCCCCCCCTAATTTCCTAAGTATAGATATACACCAAAACCTGGAAGGATCATCATGTATCTGTTTCTTGTATTATCGAATAGAGATAATTTTGGTGGGGTTTAAATCCTTGTGGTTTTGTTGTTTGCTTGTCTTTATGGGAATTAAGGAAATCTTTCCTAGAGTTCAGAGTACGTAGATTTAACAGGCAATGATTCAAAGCTGGCTCTGGGATGATATTAGATTCGTGGAAAGATGTTTAACATGTTGCAGGAATATGAGAGGCGAAGTATTTTGATTTAAGTGGACAAGAAAATATATCTAGCAGTTTTTGTTGGGAATCAAATCCTCCATCGAGATTGTAGAGACAAAGAAAACAATACAACACAAGAAGAACACAAGAATTAACATGGTTCGGCCGACCAAGTTCGACCTACGTCGACGGGAACAACGAGAAAAATATCCACTATGAGAAAAAATAGGTTACAAGAAGAGATCCAAGTATCTCTCTACCTCTCGCATCTCTCATAATAATAGAATCATATCTCTCAGCCAATTGCTCTCCAATTGCTCTACTCTCTCGTATTACATGCAAGAGATATATATAGTGTTCATATCCTAATCCCATTAGAATAGCACTATCACCATCTAATTGGTGTTCCAATCCAATTAGAACTCTGGTTTTCTAACCCAAATCCAACTGGGACTTCTTGTGATTCTTGATCACATCTGGATACTCAACAGATGCGAGATACAAACCCAACAATTTCCACCTTGGCTCGTATCCGATGAGCCATGCATCTTGGAGAAACTCCGTTGCTCTCGTCATCCACTTCGCAGATATTCACCGCACGATCACAATGCTCCACCAACTGGGAACAACTTGTATAATCATCACCGCCTCTATACATGAGCATTCATGATCACTAAACCATGCTCTCCTCCGAGCACTCATGATCACTAAACCATACTCTCTTGAACACTCACGATTACTACACCACGCTCTTCACCAAGCGCTCATAATCGCTACACCGTGCTCCACCTCGGTCAAAACACCTGGACCTCCTAAGTACTCACAATCACTTATCATCTTGTGCATCAGACAAAAGTGATCGATATACTGTACTCCACCTTGATCCAAAAACTATGACCAATCTAGAGACATAGACGATTATACATTACCATGAGATTCAACATGTCACGAAGTAATCGTATCCATCACCATGAAGTACCACGCCATACTTCATCATTATACAATCAACCAATCATGATCGACCAATATCGATACCTTGAACATCATCGATCACTGCCGATCTGTACAGAATCTGCTCCAAACAGTGGATTTTGCCCAATCCGCATCTGCCACTGTATCCGGAATGCTGAAAAAATATAGGATTCGACTCTTAGATCACCTTAATCGGACACCGATTCTTCGATCCACGCTCTGATTAACTATAACCGTCGATCTGTGCCTCAGAATCCATCTTAGTTATCAGCCACTCCTTTTGGTGCACATTGCTAGAGTCTCCAGTTGTGCACATGACCGGTTGTATCTGGCTTTTTTTTTTTTCTCTTATTCTTCTTTTTGTATTTTGCCTTGATGCCTCCGCCAACCTCCTTGTCGACTTGACATCAGATCCACCATCTCGCAATCTTGATTCCGGATCCATAACTCCGTCTCTGATATCAATTGTTGGGAATCAAATCCCCCATCGAGATTGTACAGACAAAGAAAACAATACAACACAAGAAGAACACAAGAATTAACGTGGTTCGGCCGACCAAGTTCGACCTACGTCCACAGGAATAACGAGAGAAATATCCACTATGAGAAAAAATAGGTTACAAGAAGAGATCCAAGTATCTCTCTACCTCTCGCATCTCTCATAATAATAGAATCATATCTCTCAGCCAATTGCTCTCCAATTGCTTTACTCTCTCATATTACATGCAAGAGATATATATAGTGTTCCTATCCTAATCCCATTAGAATAGCACTATCACCATCTAATTGGTGTTCCAATCCAATTAGAACTCTGGTCTTCTAACCCAAATCCAACTGGGACTTCTTGTGATTCTTGATCACATCTGGATACTCAACGGATGCGAGATACAAACCCAACAGTTTTAAGCTTTCAAGCTTTAGCAATCAATTGGCATTGCTACCAGAACTTGGGTCTTTGTTTTATTAAACTTACCCCAGAAAAGGAGTGTTTGGTAACATTATCCATGCTGAAATATGTATGTACTTGAAAAGTGAGAGAACTCAAGGAATTGAAACTAAATTGTACATATTGGAGGGAGAAACGTGGCATGCGTGAGTCTCATGGAAAGGGCTGAAACTATGTAATAGACATGTGAGTGCTATAGTTATGTATGCCTTTGGTTCTTTGTACATTACTGAAATGTGGATGAATTGCTGAATGATGTGGACTTGGGGATGAATGTGGTTAACATATGGTTTAAGATCTTGGAACAGGTATTGCTATCAGCCCACGGTTTATGGTATCATAAATAGGCAATATGTCAAGCAATATCAAATATATCAGCAAAATATCAGAAATAATGGCAATATAGATATCGTAGGGTCTTTATCATATTGTATGCCTCAAAATCTGATATGATATTGGTGTTACATATTGGTGTTAGCTGATATTAGAAATCTCGTTTGAGCCTCTATGAGGTTTCCTGTCAGATATCGAAAGGCAGAAGGAGCGTGCTTATCTGATTGGTGTACAATTCGTTTCAAGAATCAGGGCCCTGGAACATGGTACGTGATTATGCAAATAATCAGGGACATGGTGATCAAATAGGTAAAAAGAAAGAACTACTTCTAGGGCTATGTATACTGTATTTGACAAAGAGAACATTTTCCATTCCCAAGTATGACAGTATGATTGAACTATGATGGTATGAGCTTCATACATGGTTCTCAGGTGCGCTGTTAGCTAAGTTCCAGCTGTAATTAGCCGAAATTCTGCTATTTTGGCATGATATACTTGGTTCCTGCAAAGAGACAAATGAGGAAATCTATCTGTATGATGCGTCAAGTTGTGTGGCTAGGTCTTGACAGTTTTGGAGTGCTCATTGCCTTCCAATCTCACGGGAGAGCAAGATGGCAATAAGTACATCTTGCCCTCACAGTTTGCCATACTCGGCTAGTTCAAGGCCTAATCGGGCTAGCCCGAAAAGGCTGGAGTCTGGACTTTGGACTGTCTATTTTAGTTTTGGATTATATTGAGTTGAAACCATCCGAATTTTTCTCTGATAGGACAAAATTTGGACATGTCCAAACCAACCCAAATCCGCCCAAACTCACCCAAACTCTCCGCTCGAGCGTACCAAAGCCGCAAGGCCCGCCGCAACTCGTTTCTCCCATCCTAAACCCTAGACTAGAGAGAGAACTCATCAACAAGAGAACAACCGCCTCTCTCCCTCCCTCCCTCAATCAACCCTAAGCATGAAGAACTCGAAACCCTAAATCTCCTCACAATTTTCTTTTTTTCATCAACTATTGTCAAGGGTTCAATTCGATGATTGATTGAGAACAGGCTAAGCTCGTGTTGTCATTTCTTCAGCGAGCGGATGAACTCGCTAACCACTAGTCACTGGGCGCATACTACTGTGAGTCTCAGCCTCAATGCACCCAAAATATGAACACTATACCCATTTTTCCCCCAATTCTAGCAATTTTTTCTTTGATTGATGGATGCATTTTTTTCCTTTTTGTTTGAAGGCCAATTGTATGCTATGGAGAAAGGGCTTAAGATCCCACAAAAGGATGAACAAAAACGACCAATACTCATTTGTTATCGTTCATGAATCAGCTTGAAAAGGTCAGTTTTTTGATTGATTCTATTTTTCCTACTGCTTTTATTGTTTATTTGATCAATTGGATGACAAACTGCATTAATTTGAAGTGGCAGAAGGTTCTAAATTGAATAATAAGTTGCTTTGATTTTGTTTAATTTTGATTTTAATTTTGGGATCACGAGAAATATGGGATGGGAAGAGGAAATTATATTTTCATTAGAGGAGAGATGAGAGAAAAATCAGTTGTGGTTCAAAAATATTATTTTATTTGTTAAATAGGTAAATTTGATGCTTCTAATTTTAGCAGATGCACTTGAATTTTGTCTTTGTTCTTTTTACTTTTCAGTGCACTAATTTTTTTTTTTTTTTTTTTTTTTTTTTGTAAGAGAATCTGGGATTTTGAAAGTTGGATCACTGGATGATATTTCTGATTATGCTCCTTTTTTTTCATTAAATTTGTCAAGGGGCTTTTGGGGGAACCTAGACGTTGCTTTGAAACATCATTGTTGTCTAGTAACACCACAAGAAGGATGACACCAAATCAGTTTTTGTTTGCATATCTACTTCAATTGAAAAATAACTTTTTAACAAAATCCCATTCCAATATGGGTTGTAGCAATTAGAACAGTAGCTGAGTTTGATGTATTTAGCTAATTTTGGCAATTAGAACTGTTCCAGTTGTAGTTCGATATTGAGGTACTTATGGAAGCAGATCATATAATTACTAAAGCTTCTAACATAACAGTAACTAATTCTTATTAGAAACATGCGATTGAAGAGACTAATGCAAGGTTTAGGTTGATTGACCTCTCATTAATTTCCATTATAGTTTTTGTGAAGGTCAAGAAACATCTGACGTAGTTGAACTTGCAGGCTTTTCTAGTTCAATAGTTGCACAACACTCATCTAATTTGGGAATATTATATCATGACGAGGAGTTCTCAGACAAGCTCTAATACACATTCTAATACTTCCCCAGAGGTAATTTCTTTTTTGATTTTTATATGATTTTTTTTTTTGTTTGTTTTCTGAAATTGACTTAAACGAATGGTATACTCATAAAAACATGCATATATATAATTTTCTTATTACAGTTGTATGAAGATACTGAAACTGAAAGTAGAGATATTGAAAAATCTTTATATATGAAAAACAAAAGGTCTGAAGTTAGGAATTATTTTGAATTAAATTGAGTAAAATGCATTTGGGAAACATATGCGAAGTCATCTACTCATTTGTTCATCATTTGCATGGTGGAGACTAAAAAAGATTGTTCCTTCATTCTGTCTTCTTTTTTAACCTTGAGTTTTGGCTCCAAGGTGTGAAACTCCAGCTTTTTTACTTGCTATTGGGATTCTATTTTGGCTGTTAATCCATTTTGGGGATGGATATTCATGACTCGGCCACTGTCAGCAATGAACACCCTCTGCAACCAGGTCTTGTAAGCGATCACTGCTCCCTAAAACTATATAAATTTCTGTTATTCTTGCTGCAACAAAAAAATGAATGGTTCTGAATCTGAATCTGAGCTCTAATTGGATTCAACCTGGGCAGGTAATAACAATTGAGCCAGTTGTTTATATCGCTCCCTCTTTTGATGCTCCAGAACACAAAGAGGAGATTTTATGTCAAATGGAGTTGCTAGAAAAACAGGAAGAAGTGAGAACTAAATATGGAGGAGAATTCCAGGTTACTGGATTTGCGAAGTTCTTTGGAAGAGATATACCGAAAGGAGGAAATAATGTGGAAACAGAGGGCCCGTTGTAAATGGTTGAAAGAGGGTGATGCCAACACTGCTTTTTTCTACAAATCTGCTTCTATGAGATTTAAAAGCAATAGAATACACTATCTCAAGACGGAGAGAGAAGAAATACAAGGCCTGCAGATTCAAGAACATGCATACCATCACTTTAAGCAATTGCTTGGATGCAAACACCCATTCAGAGTTCAAATGAAAGAGGATGCGTGTAAGTCACTCCAAACCTCGTGGAATTAGAAGAAGAATCCTGAGAAGATGAAATTAAGAAGGCTGTTTGGGATTTGGGCCCTGACAAGGCACCCTGTCCCGATGGATTCTCTTTATTCTTCTATAGGACTTTCTGGCAGGAGGTTAAAGAAGATTTAAAGCGGATACTTGATGAGGTCTATACGGGAGAGGCAAGACTTGATAGAATCAATTATTCGTGAATCACTTTGATCCGCAAGAAGGAATAGGCAGACCGCATTGGGGATTACAGACCAATAGCTTTATTAAATAGTACTATCAAGATAATTTCCAAGCTGCGAGCTAATCGTATTACAGAAAAACTCCAGGTGATGATAGGAGATTATCATACTGGTTTTTAGCATGAAGAAATATTCTGGAAAGAGTGGCGACCGCATATGAGGTCATCCACTATTGCAGAAAACTTAAACTGGGGGGTTTCCTCCTAAAATTGGATTTCGAAAAGGCCTATGATATGGTAGATTGGGATTGTCTACTGGAGATTCTACGATTGCATGGATTTGGGGTAAGATGGATCTCTTGGATTGAGAGTTGGCTTTACTCCGCCAAAACACAGATTATAGTTAATGGAGAAGTAGGCAAAGAGATATTATTGAGACGTGGTCTGCGTCAGGGTGATCCTCTGTCACCTCTATTCTTTGTTTTGGTAGCGGACGGTTTAAATGTAATGAGTAGAAAGATGGCAAGGGCTGGTTTGCTACACGACCTAGCTGGGGCACCATCTATTCCCATTACTAACCTTCAATATGCAGATGACACACTTATATTTGGAGAGGGCAGCATCAAAGAGGCCGTATATATCAAGGAGTTGTTATGCTATTTTCAAGCATGGTCAGGACTTCGTATTAACTTTGCTAAGAGTGCTCTCATTAACTTGGGGACAAAAAATCTATCACACACTTTTATATTAGAGATTCTTGGCTGTGTAGAGGAGAAATTTCCGATCAAGTGTTTAGGCATTCCCATTAAGCCAGGAAAGTTTTCTAAACAAGATTGGAGCCCTCTACTTGATACTTTCGAAAAGAGATTGGAAGGATGGAGAAGTAATTTGCTTTTCTTGGGTGGGAGGGTGGTATTACTTAATTCGGTACTATCTACATTACCCTTGTATTATATGTCATTCTTCCTATTGTCGTGTTGGGTGAGAAACAAAATAGACAGCATAAGAAAGAACTTTCTGTGGAACGGGGCCTCCAATACTAAGAAATATCATTGGATTTCTTGGGAACACGCCTGTAGACCAAAACGGGGGGAGGACTTGGTGTATTGGATTTAAAAATCTTCAATTTATCATTAATGGCAGAGTGATGGTGGTACTTAATCTCTCGCCCACAGCACTCTTTTCAAAAATTGGTGACAACAAAATATCGCCCTAAGGAGGCTACCTGGCTCACAAATTTTCGAAGGCCGAACTCTACGTCTAGATTCTGGAAGGGAGTTATGATGTTTCGAATTATTGCTTGGCCAAGCTTGGAGTTTAAACTAGGTAATGGACAAAATATAGCTTTTTGACATGACAGGTGGTGCTCTAAGATTCCTTTAAAAGTGTTATTCCCACAGGCTTACCTACTTTCTCGGGAAAAAGAAGCCAGGGTATGTAGGTTGTGGGGGAGAGCTAGGTGGCATTTGAATCTTCGGCAGCCATTTTCTGTCATTGAAAAATTTTAATGTAGAGAGTTGCGGTCCATCCTTAATAATCTCTCACCTAATCAAATGATTGAAGATCAACCTCAATGAAGATGGAGCAAAGATGGGAACTTTTCAGTCAAAAGCACATACAATCTTTTTAAGGATAGTGGTATTGTCATGACCGACTCCAATTGGATTTGGAAGGCTACTTGCCCACAAAAAATTAGGGTGTTTCTCTGGTTGGCGGTCAAAAAAGTTTTGCTCATCTGGCCAGCATTACAGAAAAGAGGTTGGATTTGGCCAAACTTTTGTGTCCTATGTAATAAGGATGGAGAGTCCACTGAACATCTTCTATTGAATTGTCCTTTTACAAACGAATTGTGGTTGAGTTGTGCTCGTAAGTTTGGGATTAGTATCAACACAGGGGTATGCACTAGTTTTGAGGATAAATTATGTATTGGAGGTAAGAAATCACATTTGAGTTGAAACCTAATAGCAGTATTATGTTGGAATGTTTGGAGTGAAAGAAATAGTAGAATATTTAATTCTACTGCACGCCCATCACACTCATGTATACGTACAATTATTCATGATGTCCTTTTTTGGGCAGATATATCTTCGAATGAGGAGCGAATTCAGCTTTCAGGTGGGACGTCGGGAGAAAAAGTCAGCGATAATTCTACATCTCCGACTCAAACTTGATCGTCGGCATCTGGGAACCTTATGACGACTTCTGATGGCCTTTCTGAAAACCATGTGGAGCTTATGATGTACTATTTAGATTTCGTTATTGTCATTTGAACACTTATTTGTACTCTTTATCTACTTTCTCCCAGCTAGTTTTTATATTTTCTTTTATATATTTTTGCCTTGAACTATTGTAGTTCTATTATCAGCTTGTTAATGGAATGCGGAGGGCTTCTACCTGCCGTTTTTGCTCAAAAAAAAAATATGTGCTTGTCAGCCAAGACATTTTCTTATCATTGATCATGAAATATCAGTTTCTAAGTCATAAAACTGACTGAGATTGCAGGTACTACGAGATAGAATACGAAGTCCTTATTACCGAGACTGGTTGTGAGGTGATTTCTATAGTTTTATATTTTACTCGTCCAGTAAATCATCCTCTTGTTGACCATAACATCCTCCAAATTTTGATGTGAACAGGTACTGACTGGATTGATGCCAAAAAAGATCTCACACATTAAGGCCTTGCTGAATCTCGGTTGAAGTACAGAAAAGGAAGCAGCCCATGAGCAGAAAGCAGCGTTCAGCTTCCCAATATAAAGGATTCAGCATTCACTTGAATCTCCATTGGAATACTGCTTTGTTTATTTTGTATCTGGAGAAACAATTCTAAGTAAAGTAGTAGTTGTGCTTAGTTTCACAACGGGACTTTTAATATGGTAGCTGTTTCCATAATGCTTTAGTAATATACAGGTTTTTTTAAAGAGTCTGCCTTTTCTTGACCAGATGTTTCTCCCTGCCTTACTGTGTTGATAGATTTGATATTACATGTTAAT
Organism: Dracaena cambodiana; assembly: GCA_036321105.1. Classification (NCBI taxonomy): domain Eukaryota; kingdom Viridiplantae; phylum Streptophyta; class Magnoliopsida; order Asparagales; family Asparagaceae; genus Dracaena; species Dracaena cambodiana. Next base: position 49,686,847 of record JAYEPQ010000003.1, read on the forward strand.
TGATTGTTAATTGATGGTCATCATTAGATATCAATTAACTGTAGTAGTTATGAAGTTTTTTATGTAATATTTTTTTTATGGTAACTTTTGTATATCATAGCATTATTTTTTTTTTTCAAATTTTTGATATGGACAGATCCAAAAGGCTCATGAGCTGTCCGAAGTTTATTGGACCGAGCTAAATTTTTTTTAATAATGAGCCATTTGGATTTTGGATCAGTTCAAAATTTTAGTTTGGATGACTCGGCCTGCCTATTCACATCCCTACTCGCCATGTTCGGTATCTGCTTATACAAATTGCAGTTTTTTGGAGTACCCTCATGCTCTTATTTCTCCTTTCTAATCATTAGCTTGTTACAGCTTTGATTTGAGTTCATCAAATTCTGTGCTCAAGTCCCTGCTTTGTCCGTCTTAATTTTGATATCCAAGAGAAGAACCCATCACTGAAAGTCAAAATATATTGTTGCTTGAGTCAAGTAAGATCGGTTACTCGCTGAAGTTTTAGGGTTGGCAGAGGTTGTGTAATTGTGTTTCTGACCACCGTTTTAGGATAGTTATGTATTGTTTACTGTATTAGGTATTCATTCTTTCGTTCTTCGCCAACTGCTTCAGGTTTTTGCTGAAATTGGTACTAGTTATATAAGGTGGTTATATGATACAGTACTTGATATCAACTTCAACGTATTTTTATGGTATTTTACTTAGATGACTGTACTGTTAACAGCGGAGAGAGACTCCAAATAGAGGGCTTAAATGATTGTACAAGCATTGAGAATGTGCTGCTGAGAATGTTTAAAATAGCGATAATGGTAACATAACGTTTTCTCGATGTTAAGTTACGTTGCATGCAGCATAATGCATAATGTAAGTTATGCAATAACTTATTTATTTAATAAAATTTAATAAAAAAAACTATATAAAATATCTTTTATAAATTGAAAAATAAATTTAAAATTTCTAAAAATAATATAAAAAATTTTTTATAATACATAATCTATTATAATTTTATATTAAGTTTTACAATAATTTTTATATTTATCTTCATAACTCATATTAAGTTCGCAACCGTAATTTCAGGCATCATCTAAACATGAAAATAAGATTCTAATCTTTTTACTTTAATCCTAATTATTATTATCATTATTATTATTATTATTATTATTATTATTATTATTATTATTATTATTATTTTGTAATGTTAAATTTATGTTATTTGTAATTATTGATTTCAGTTCAACTAAAAATTCAGTAGAATTAACAACTAAGAAATTTCAGGAACCGGAGAGAAATTACAACAAAAAGCAATCACAAATTAGAAAGTTAGCAATTCTACAATTAATCAAACAAGCCAATAAATAATCAAAGTAAAAAAGTTACAGCAATTAGCTAACAATCAAGATAATAATTAACAACAATATTATAACCATATAAAAAGTTCTTAAAAAATAATAGTAAATAATGTAACATAATATAATTTAACATAACATTATGTAAAATACTAGAGGTATAAATGAGGAGATATTACCTGATAGGAATGAATGGAGAAAAACTATCAATGTGATCAATCCAACGTAATTCTCTTTTGATTTATGTAGCCTACCCCAAATACTTGGGATAAAAAGCTTAATTGTTGTTGTTGTTATTGTTGTACGTAAAATAATAGGAAAACGTATTGTTATAGTACGTACACTGAGTTATTTTCAGTAGTTATATAGTATTTGAGTTCTGTTAAATTTCGTAATGCAATATAATTAGTTTCATAATGTGTTATTTTCAATATAGGCATGAGATATATTTACACTGTTGTAGTTTGAGACTTATTTGTGTTGTGTTTATTCTGAAGCACGGCTTATGTTTGGGATCCGAAGAATACGTGATCTAGGTGATGCTCAAAATTGAAACCTTAGCATCTATAAGTACGGAGTGCGAAAATTCAATTTCCCGTCGCAAGTTTGTATCGTTCCATCATTTTTATGTAGGATTTTTCCTGCTAGATATGGACTTGGATGGCTGTTTTAGTTGCATGAGCCTAAACTTCACCAAATATGTCAGCCTTTTTCTACAGTTGACGATACAACCCTAAAAATGGTTCGCCCTAACATGAGGCTCCATATTTACCTGTAGAAACGTCATTAGTTCTTTAGGGTAGCTTCTTGTATGTGAACTGTGCTTTGCATCTTCATTCTTTTCTATAGAGAAACGTGTGGAAGGATAGGGAATCTGCTAGGCAACATGACTCCTGATTTTGGTTTCAGTTCACCAAAAACTTGGGAAATTATAACAACGCTTAAGTTTGATGGTTACATTTATCTGTTCAAACTGACTGATATCAAAGCTAGATGCGAACTTTACGAGCCTAAGAAATATCAAACCCAAATACTGACCACAATAATATCATTATAAACAAATTCGCTAATGTCACGAGTCTTTCTGCTTGGAGATGCAATTTTTTTATTCAAACATTCAGCGTCACGCTCTTCGTCAAACATCATAAGCCATGCAATCTCACAAGACTTGGCCTGCAGACACGATCAACATCACTTATTAGTACAATAAGTTCAGAAGATGACCGATGAATTTAGGAGCTAGAGCCAAAGCGAGGGTGGTGTCTCTGAGGGAATCACAGGGAGGTGGCCTCTCTCCCGAAGGTTTTTGACCATTTCGTAGAGGCATTGTGTCACCGGAGTGAACTCCAGGCCCAAGTCTTTCAGCTTCTGGTTCGAGAACTTGTATGGCTGCTTCCGGGGGTTCTTCTCATCCGAACATCTGCATCGGCGGAGATGTGTGAGATATATTAGGAAAACTTTTTCTTTACGGAAAAATATATAAATAAAGCTTGGACGATAACAAAATTTAAATCTTCAACAAGCAACCGTTGTAACTAGAAACTAAAGATCAATAATAAACTCCGAAAATCTCATACCTTATCCTCCTCAACAAAAAAATAATTGATAAACCATGGTCCATAAATGTCAATAACTTGTGGGGGCATGGAGAAAGTCCTCCCATTGTGAAGGAACAAAAGGTGGCTTGGATCTCTAAATTAGAAATAGGGTAGCCCCATTGTGAGGTCTTGCGGGACATCAATAGATGATATTAGAACTTTATGGCTTTAAAAGTAAACGAATTGCAATGATTATCACTGCTCACTTGTAGAATATACAGATGATTTGCCTTCTCTATCTAATTTGTAGATGATACTGTAATTTAATTGTTTATGCGTGCAACTTTAGTATTTTTTTTTTTAAATGATAGATTGTAAGTAGCACAGTTGCACTTTGAAACTAAAACTTAGTTGGCAGGTGGTCTTTTACTAGCACAGTAAAGTTGGGATGAGAATGGACGGATTTAAAGGTCAGTTCTGGATCCGTTTCAATTAAAAATTTTGAATTAGAAAAATAAAAAAATTATTTTAAATTCATATTTTTGGATGTACTGCCCTTTTTTTTTTTTTTGTCTACTTTACGTGGAGAGAAGGGAAACTGTTGATGTTTTTTAAATATATTAAAAAAAAACAGGAAAAATGATTTTTTTTTCTAAGACCAAAAAAAAAATTGTTGATGTTAATGTCCAGGAATTTTCTGCAACACTTAGAAAGCGATGTTGCTGTATAATATTCAGCTTCTATTATCTTGAAAATGATTTATGTACCAAGCGAGATTATTAAAGTAAAAATAGAAATAATACAAAGAGAATCTCTTCTTTATTCTCCTACCAATCAAACTAGACTAGCGCGTTTTAGAATCTTTGAACCCGTCGTCATGCTTGCATAATTATCAGTGTAGGAATTGATTAGTTTGTTTCTTCTTCTTCTTTTTTTTTTTAAATAATACCGTGCAAGTGAGGTTGTGGTTGTATTGGCAGCAAGCAGAGCGTATTGGTAAGTTTTTATGTTCACTACGTGATTATGGAGCATGTAAAGTTGTAGAACTAGAATCTTGGCATATAAAAATAATCTTTTCAAATGCATTTAATCTCTAAAGCAATACATTTAAACAATTTTGGTGGAACAGAATTTGACTAGATCTTTAAAGGTATTAGGTCCTGGGATCGAATGTGAAATATTAATTGCAATCCAAATTGGACAAGATGAAGAGAACGAGGACTTACTTCATGAGGATTGGATACAGCGGGAAGAGCTTGGCCAGGATTCGAACAAGATCGCCCCTGTGCAACACGCTTTCTGCACACAGGTACCGTCCCTTGGCCTCCGAGGCCTCAAACACCCGAATGTGCGCCTCAGCGACATCGCGCACATGCACGTAGGCCTGGACCGCATTTGCGTAGGTCTTGACCGAGCCGTCAAGGTGCTTGAGCACGTGTATTGTACTGCCATTTATGGCGGGCTGTAGGAGGGGACCGACCACCAGTACCGGATTGATAACCACAGGATCAACCCCCTTCTCTGCGGCCATCTTGGTTGCCGCTTGCTCTGCCACAGCCGTTCCGTAGCAGTACCAATTCTGCGCGCATCAACCGAGCATAAGCATGTACAATTTGCTTAACGTGGAGTTCAGAAGAGAAACGTAAAGTGTAGACGATGGATAGTGTGAAAGGTCCTAGCTATTGTTTGAATTTACTCTTCTAGTGGCCTGAAAAAAAAAAAAAAAAAAAAAAAAAAACTAGCCCGATTGCCGGTTTTGTTACTGTACTAAGACTTTGAGAGCAAATTACCATAATAGCTAGAAAAAAAAAATATTGAAGTTTCATAATAAATCAATCTCAAGATAATATATTTACCAATCAAGACAAATCATAACCTGGCAAGTTCGAATTATTATCTAGAGGGATCGATGAATATGGATTTGTCATATCCGTATAGATTTATAAGATGAATCCGCATATATCATATCTAGATAGATCTATAAGATGAAAAGCATTTTGATTGAGGAATCTAGAGTGATAAGATGCTTTGAAAACTACTTTGGAAATACACAAACCAATTTTGATTGAGGAATCTAGACAAACCAATTTTGATTGAGGAATCTAGAGGAGAAATTCTAAATGAGCACACTACTTGGCTTAGTGAGCACCATTAAGTCACTAAGTGTAACACTCCAAATTCTCTATACAAAGTTTTTCTATAAATATTCTTAAATTTATTTATTTTAAACATATTATCTAAACAAAAAAATAATATAATAATAATTAATAAAAGATAATCAAATCTTAACTTCTTTGTAAAAAGAATTTTAAAAGATAATGCCAAATCTTAATCGCTAATTCTATTTTATCCTAATAACTTAACCACCAAATCTTAGCTAATAAATATATGTTTAATAGAAAATTTAAAAGATAATACTAATTTTGATCATATCTACCTAACAACTTATTTTCCCTCAAAGAAAGTGCAGTAAAAAAAAAAAAGGAAATACCATAAACAAATACAATGAGAGAAAGAAAGAAAACAATAAAGAAGAAATAGGAGAAAAATGGGATCAAATTGGAATCAAAGGGAGTTTTTCGAGACAAGTACTAATTCTAATTTTTTTTTGCCTTTTAACTTTATATCAAAAGTTATATCAGTTTAACATGCAAATGCAAGTGTTTTTATTTGCTTAATTTTTCTTATCTAAACTAAGCTTAAATATTAAAAAAGATGATTTATTTATGATAGGAATGAATGTTTTTTTTTCCATTTCCTTTACTTTTATTTTTTCATCAATATGTCCAGCCTATAGAAGTTAATTAAAGGTGCATATTAATATTTATGGTTAATTACACTCAGACCCCCTGTAGTATGGGGCATGTAACACTTAGACCCCCTGAAGTTTAAAACTCTCACTTAGACCCCCTGAAGTATCTAAATCACCGTGTTTTAATTACATTCAGGGGGTCCAAGTGAGAGTTTTAAACTTCAGGAGGTCCAAGTGTTACATGCCCCATATTACAGGGGGTCTGAGTGTAATTAACCCTAATATTTATACATTTGATCCATATAATAGTTTGTTTTTAGCTTTGACTTGAAAATGATTTTATCAAATATTTTCTAGGATAGTTTTCTTTTAATAGATTGAGACTTTTTTTATATGTGTTTTTTTTGTAATAATTTGTGTTTTTGGAAATAATATGTTGTTTATTCTTCCTACCTGATTACTAGCCATTTAAAAACTAGGTGCTACTATTGTTAAGCTAGACATATAAGAATATTGAATGATCCACATGAGATATTTGACATCAGTGCATGTCAAATTATATAAATTTAATTATGAAGAATTGTATTACATTATGTGTGCACCAAGTTTTTTTTCCTTGTTGATTGCATTTATGATGCATTAAATTTATATGAGTTCTTTATCAAATAGATTCAGAAAGTTCAAGTAATAACAATTAGACATTACACTTATATGTAACACCCCAATTATACAATGATTGAAAATTAATTCATTTTAAACTTCTATTTCACTTAAATAAATAAGATAATGGTTATCTTAATTATATAACTAATTTAAATTATTTTATTATTTTTATTTAATTTATTATCTTAAATATTTACAAAAGATAAAATCAACTTAGATAAGATAGTTTTTTTTTTTTTTAAATACAAACTATCGTTTATAAACTTATCCAATAACCATATCATTCTAAATATCTATACTCTATCATGCCTAACTAACTAACAACTTATTCTTCTCTCCAAATTTTTTCACATGAAAAAAATAATAGTAGGGAAAAAAAAGGGGCGGGACTGTAAAAAAAAACAGAAAAAAAGGGAGAAGAGAGAAAGGAAATAGAGAAGAAGAAAAAAAAAAAAAGGAAAGAGAAGAAAAGAAAAGGGAAAAAAGAGATCTGATCCGAATTGGTGAAAGTCAATTTTTGTAGTAAAGTCTTTTGAGACAAATGCATCTTATATTTTCCACTTTTTTATAATTATTTATGTTTTAACACTAACTCCTTTTTTTTTATATTACCAATATGAGAAATAAATAGAAATCATTTTTTTAGCTTCCAAATAATTGGATGTAGATTTAGTTTTATTTTATTTTCTTGCATATTATATTTTGCAAATATAATTTAATAATCTGTTTATTTTCTATTCAATAGCATAACCAAGAATTTCGATATAATGCTTTTGTTTGGACAAATGGCTGAGTTTTTCTATCTATGTTCATAGTTTTTAAATCTTATTCATTGCATGCATTATTTTGGAATCTGTTTTTGTGTTTCTATATTGCTTTTGGAAGCAATTGTCTATAACCCTCATTACTTCATAATTCAAATTATGATGCTTAGATTCTTGTATTATTTAATAACCGCTTTTGATGTTCTAATGATTTTTGAGGCCTTTAGTTCGTTTCGTTTATGTTTTTTTTTCTTGATAAGTTTCTTTTGTTTTATCTGCTTCTGGACTAAGGTGTTGTTTTTATTTTTAATTTTTTTATCATTGATAATATTCTTTAGATGATATGGAAGTATCTAGTTTCTCTGCTTCCCTAATATCAATAATTTGTAATTACCATATATGCTATCAATGAATCTGTACATGTGGATGTGAGTGCTTGAAATATGATCTTGATTATTTCATTTATTTTTTTAGTACCATGTTACAAAAGACTATTGTAATGTGATTTTAGTTATAATCTTACATTAAACAATAAATGTGTTGTATTGAAAAAAAATATGTAATAAAATTCATGGGCTTATGGGGAAACTCGAAGAAGGAACCGTGCATATATTTTAAGATGTTTAAATTTTTGAGGTTGTACCACTGAACATAAAAACCTAAATATGAAGGTTCTTGGTGATTACTAAATCACCATCATTACGTAGGGTTGCGCGCTTGAAGTTTAGGCTCATTAGTATTCATGTTCATTAGTATATAGCGATATATTTCGGGGCAGTACCAGAAATTATAGCCATGGTTTCAGGTATGCACGGGATACTCGTAAAACATGTGGCACGCTACTTCTGATGGTTCCAAATAAATTCACCATAAATATAATATGATATCATATTTCTCCTGCATGCTTATTTTTGTATCCGCTACAATGTCATCCATAACATGTGTATATGAATATACTCATTGACCATTATTATCCTTAAGAGAATTGCAATTTAACTCATGTTTTATTTCTTCATAAAGATTTATATTTTGTGATACATTCATTGTTTTACAGTTTTATATAACTTTTACTGTCATGTTAAATTTCAATACCACTCAAAATATGTTTTCACTATTACTAGTTGATTTATTATTGTTCTCAAGACAAATATAATTTAAATTCATGTTTTAAATTCTTTTCAAGATTTATATTTTGTTTATATTATCATGATTTTTATTATTTCATTTAGTTTCATATTTTATTTATATATACACATAGCGTGCCTGTATATTATTATTTATCCTCTGGTAGTACTTACTAGGTCATTCTAATGATCTTAGTTTGGTACGCCTAAACAATTTGCAGGATACCGAGGTGGAGGATCCACAACAGCTGGAACGATATTTCAATGACTCAGCAGACGCTTAGTAGATGCTTCTGCCATAAATCTCTTCTTAGAAAATATTTATCCATTTTTTTATTATTTCAGACAGTATTATCCAAATTAATTTATTGTTTCAAAGACTTGAAGTCGAAGATTATAATAAGCTTTATTATTCTTTAGATCTTTTCATGATTGAATTGATATTTTGTTGAAATATAAATTGTTTATTGTCTTCTTATCGTTCATTCTGTGCATATGTATATGTATTTGTAGTAATTGTCCATGTTTATATTAATGTATTTTAGACTTGGCGTATTCATTTAGAATACGTTGCCATATCTTGGGATGCGGGCGTTACACTAAGTGAAGTGGTGCTCACTAATTTCTAAATGTAATTCTAAATGGTGCTCGGTAGGCCAAGTGGTGTGGTCGTTTAGAATTTCCCAATGTAGATGCTCTGGAAACTACTTTGGAAATAAACAAACCAAAAGCTATATTTGCTTTTTAATTAACCTGGTTTCGACAGTTTTGCTTGGTTGGCAACGTCAAAGCTTATATTATGTAGTAAGTATTATTGAATTAACAATCATTTTATATGCATTCACTAGATAATAATCATAATCATAACCATGTCTTATTGTTTATTTGGATTCCCTTCCGAATAATGTTTGTAATCAAATTAAAATTAAAGAACCTTGGTGTTCTTGCAGAACTCCAGATCACTCCAGCAGGACTTGTCCACAACCACATCCGTCCCGCGGTTGGGATCCATGGTGACAGCCCCGACGGTCGACGTGAAGACCACCCGCCGGACTCCTGCCTCGGCCGCTGCATTGATCACGTACTCTGTACTCCTCACCGCCGGCTCCAGCATCAACTCCTGCGATCCGTTGCAAGATCCAGTCCAATCCATCAGCTGCAACAAAACACCAATAGATTTCTCAAAAATCGGAGTCTGATCACATAATGCATACGGGATCGTCGGTGACGGGCGACGCCGTGTGGAATACGCCGAGGCAGCCATCGATGGCGGCCCGCAGCGCGTCCTAGTCCAATAAATCGGCCTTGCGGAGCACCAGCCGCTCCGCAGCTCCTTCCATTGCCCTCAGATGGTCGTTCTTAGGATCCACTGTATTGTAGTATAATACAAATTACACTTTGATTAGTTTAAGAGGGAGGGGAAAAAAAAATGTAATTATGCGCATGCATATAGTGTTGGAATTAGTTAGAGACCGGGGTTTCTGACGGTTCCCTTGATGGTGTAGCCGCGCTGGAGGAGGAGCTTGACGAGCCACGAGGCGATGTAGCCCCCGGCCCCAGTGACGCAGACTGTCTGGCCGCAGCCAGATGGGGACTGTGCGTCGACGGTCATGGTGGTGGCAACAGCGGGGGAGATGAAGGACGAGGATGATCGATGTTAGAAGAGAGCTGGTGAATTGTTGGGATCGGAGGGGATTTTATTTATAATGATTGGAGGCTGAAGGAATGATGCTTTGCAGGTTGTTATTGTCATCGGGTCGTCAGACAACCGATTGGGTGGCTGCACAATTGAATCTTTATGTTTTCTCATCGACATGCATACTCGTGAATCTTTATGTTTTCTCATCGACATGCATACTCGTGAATCTTTATGTTTTCTCCTGTCTCCCCCCCCAGTTGACGCACTTGGGACAAGCAAGAATCTTTATGTTTTCTACCGTTCCTATTGATGTATTAGTGAAAGTGTCCTGATTTCAGGATCGCAAAGGAATTCGTCCACAAAAATATCTATACTATCTATCGCAACTAGGATATTGGAATCCGACAAACGGTGAGACAAGCAAGTCATCTTTTTTTTAGGGTTAATTACAGTTAGACCCTCTGTAGTATGGGATGTGTTACTTATCACCCCTGAAGTTTGAAACTCTAAAAAAACCCCCGGACTTAGTTATTTTTACTCTCTTTTTTTACTAAAGTGCACTCTTATCCCTCAAATTTCTATTCTACTATCATCCCTCCTTTTAACCAGCACACTTATTAAATAAAGAGAGAGATAATGGTAGAATAGGAATTTGAGGGATAAGAGTGCACTTTAATAAAAAAAGGAGAGTGAAAATAACTAAGCCCAAGGGATTTTTTGAGAGTTTCAAATTTCAGGGGTGTTAAGTGACACATCCCCAATACTACAGGAGGTCCCCAAAACTTCAGGGGATTTTTTTATTATGGAAAAGCAAAGTGAGTGTGCTACCCAAAAACCTGTCATTCCCATCTCTACAACAACCTTCTAAATGTTTAAATACCAACTTAATATTTATTTGAGTTTTTAAAATGGGGGTTGGTTGTTGAAGAAGATTCAAATCTTAGTCCAGTCTATCGAGATGGAAGAAAAGAATCAAAATTTCGTAATTTTGTGAAGCTGAGGAAAATAGAACTTATTTAACATACAGTAGAAAGAGACACTTAGAACTCATTACACATCACTCATTAAAATTATTGAGCTTACTTGTACGATACATCACAACTCACAAACTATGTTTACCTAGGTTAGAGGTTGTATGGCTTATGGATTTAGAAAATATATCATGCTAGTAAATAGTATTCACTAGATCTTTACTTTTTAGTTTCTTACTTGTCTCATCAAAAGGAGATAATAATTGTGATATAAGAATTTTGCCATCCCTCCATGTCATGGCATCCTTGAAACAAATAAGGATTTCATGGATTTGATGATTTTGATGTGTAAACATTAGAATTATATCTAAATTCGTTCTCATTTCCATGAACCTGTTAAAATATAAAATAATTTTCCTCAACCCTCACTATAATTTCGGAGTTTTGGTGCAGTGGAAGGGTCTTTCAACATGGTATCAGAGTAACCCAGGTTCAATTCCTGCTGGGCATGCAATTAATTGCTGGTTTTAAAAAATTATACCGCTGCGTTAAAGCCTAGGTTTCTACCCAAAAATGGATTTTCAACATGCGAGGGCATGTTAAAATATAAAATAATTTCCCTTAACCCTCACTATAACTTCGGAACTTCGGAGTATTGATGTAGTGGAAGGGTTTTCAACTGAACCAAATAGTCTCTTGTTGAGAAAGATCATGGGAAGTATTTTGGCAGGAATATTAAAAAAAAATTTAAAAACAAAATTGCCTGGCAAGGTTCTTACTAGGTAGTATCACTTGAATTTGCAATAAGAGATGTTTTTAGAGTAGATAAGAGAGAATGTAGTAGGGGTGAGTATCGGTCAGTTCGGTTCGATTTTTTGAAAAAAACCCAACCGAAAACTGAACCGAACATATAAAACCGAAACCGAACCGATCGAAAAAAAGTGAAAACCGAAAACCAAACCAAATTTTCGGTTCGGTTCGGTTTTCCGTTTTTAGGGTTTGAAACTAATTATGTGATAAACGCGTGTATTTTATAGGAAACATAATAAGTTTCTTTCTATTCTTTCTTTTTTTACCTATTAAAATAACAATCACATGTTTTTCATTAAAAATTTAAAAGAAAAACACATTGAAAATAAATCAAAGAAAAAGATAAGCTACAATTCCAAAAGTTCGGTTTTTTCGGTCGGTTTTGGTTGGAGCTAAATCCACCGAAATTAGATCTGAAATCCGTAATTAACTTCGGTTTTTTAACCGAACCGAACCGAAAACTGAATAAACCGAACCGATCGGTTCAGTTCGATTCGATTCGGTTCGATTTTGCGTTTATAGGTTCGGTTTGGTTTTGTGGTTCGGTTCGTTTTTTTGGGTTTTATGTTCAGCCCTAGAACGTTGACCACGTTGTTTTTCCTCTGGATAAAAAAATATTAAAAATTATTTTCTGCTCTAGATAGCTCTGCATGACAGTTCTGGTTGTCTCCAATGCTAAAGAAAGTAGATATATGGATCTGCACATTAATGATCTGAATATCACTATTTATTTTATATATTAATAGAATAATAATAGTTGTATGCTCCTCTAGACTGGTGAAGAGAATAAACAAGTCCAAGGATTAATATTTAGCCAGTCCAATTCGAATTTTTAAATTGAAAATAAAATATTTATTTTTTTTTATTTATAATTTTAATAGATGAGCCAATAGCATCTGATCCTTAAACTCGCCCATTCTCATCTCGACTATCGAATAGAATAGGTTAGTGCAAGTAGTCGGTGTCTCTTGGAAGAATTTCCAGGCACCAGGTTTGGATCTCTTGGACATGTTCCAATCTTTTACACTCTATATAATCTCCAATATATCTGTGCCTAATTTTGAGGCATGCATTTTAAAATCTTTGTTACCAGCAGAGATAAGTGGACGGTAATATGTGACTAATAGGTTACTAATATTTTTAAAATAACAGAGAGAAAAAAGTACCTACAAACTATGGAAACTACTAAATGCTATCCGGCGGGTAGGAGATGAAAATCCAATTTCTACAAGCAGATTGCATAAAAGAGTTTATATAGTTCTAGTTATGACGAAGTTGGAAAAATATAATATTGAATGGTTAAAAATAGGTTATAGTTTTGACTTTTTAGACTCTTGAAGATAGACTTACAAGTTTGAGGGGGAAATTTAGATAGACTCATAAACATAACTTTGGTTGGCTATTTTTTGGATCTGATTCTTTTTTTTTTCCAAAGAAACTCTCATAGTGTAGCTTTGCTACGTTTGGCATGTCTCTAAGCATTTTTGGAGCGTAGGAGTTGTGATAACTTGTATGCTTTCATGTCCTTCTCATCAATTGCTGGGTATAGTGGCCTGAAATTGGTTTGGCTTCTTTGTACTCTCACAGTTTGTTCAAAGACTATCCAGCCATATATTTTCATCGTGTAACAAATTCGTCCTAGGTTTAATCACCGCGGGAGTTTTCAAAGGAGCACACCAATTTTCCTAGTGAGCTCACTTTTCTGTGTTTTTATTTTTTTTTTGTCCGGACTCAAAGTCTGAACAGTTATAAAGTGGGCTCACTAGGAAAAATGGTGTGCTCCTTTGAAAACTCCCATCACCACTTGGGAGCAAATGAATGCAAAGAAGTCTTTTCTCCAGTGCTTCAATAAATAGGTGTTGCAGTTACGAAACTCACTCAAACAGATTTCTTATCACATGAGAGAGCGGCATACTTCACATGGCTTACGAGAACATCATCACTGGGAACACGAAATGTACCAAACAAGCAAATTATTAGATGGAAGAAAAAGATTGTGCAAGGAGTTGTACAGGAGAGAGAGAGAGAGATAGGCTACATTGGTTTCATAAAAGAATTCAAGACTTGGAATAGATGAATCCTAGGTTTGTAATCTATTTTTTCCAATTTGGCTGTTATTATTCTTATGATAAGGCCATGGCTTGATTAATCATCCTAGTTTTTTTTTTTTTAAATTTCTCGATCAATAACATTCAGAATTGAATTCAAGATCATCTTTTTAGAAATATGATACGTTACCGACTGAGCTGATTTGCTTTCATTTCTATGTTACATTAAGAGCTAGTTCTGCCACCAATTTAGGCATTCTCATAGTTAAAATATAATACCTCTAATAAGTAATTTTAACGCTTACATTACATCTTGAAATCAGAACAAAGATATAGGTATATTTTTCGGGAAAAAAAAAATAAAGCAAAATAGAAAATCGGATTATCTATTGGATTTTTGAAGTTTCACCGAGTCCCTGGCATTCGTTTGATGAAGTCCAAATCTATCAAAAGATAGTGGCCCATGATTGCCAAATCCTTAGGCCCATATCCAAAATCGTACCATGCACCAATTTTATATATGGGGAAAGATTTTTTATTGCACATGTATACTTTAAGAAAATTACAACAACAACTGGACCTTTCATCCTAAATATTTGGGGTTGACAAAAAGAACCAAAAAATAATCACGTTGGATTGATCATTTTGATAGTTCTTCTCTATTCATTTCTATTAAGTAATATCTGCTCACTTAAACCTCTAAAATTAATATATTTTCATATCACTTTCATCCATATTTTCTTCGGTTTTCCCTTTACTTTTTTAACTTGTCCTATATTAATAAACTCCCATCGTCAAACTGGTGCATTTGTAGGCCTACATTGCACATGACCAAACAATCGTAATCGGTTTTCTCGCATCTTCTCATCGATGTGAGCTACACCTAATTTAGCACGAATATATTCATTTCTCACTTTATCTTTGCCTCATATCTAGCGGAGTATGTGCATCTCTACTACACTTATTTTCTGTGAATAACATTTCCTTATAGTCCAACATTCCGTGCTATATAACAAAACTGACCTAATAGCAGTCCTATAAAATTTTCTTAAATGCTTTAAGAAAATTCTGTAAACTAAAAGAAATTGGAATATTTGTGGTAATAAAATAAAATTTATAGATTTTATCATATATATTTGTATTAATTAAAGTTAATATGGAATTTAAAAAATTGCATTCTAATTCAAAATGGCAAGCAATTTGAGAGAAATTTTTGATTAAGAAGAGACTATTTTTAAGCATCTTTTTAACAAGATGTATAAAATTAATAAGTTTTGACTCAAAGTATCTAATTTATGGTGTAAATTTTGTACATGGTCACCGCGTATCAATAATAAAACTAAAATAACTTTTGTACACGAGTAGCTTCAGATATTTCGTTACTTAAATAATCTCATTTTAGAGGTCATGATCTTGATGTTAATTATATCCTTGCAAGTTGCCTTTTGTTTCCTGTCAAGCTTCAGGAACTGGTGTTAAGGTTTTGGTATTCGATTCCATTCTTTAGCATCCAACAAAAAGAGACGGTTGAATATTTGTGAAAATGTGAAAAAGATAACTTATGGTTTTAGCCTTGACAAGAGCTATAAATTGGAGAATAGAACACTTGTTGGTGTTTTTTTTTAATTGGGGTTTTATATATCTGTCTTTTAAATCTTTAAAAATTAGAATTTAGTCTCCTGAATCTTCATATTTATAATTTAGTTCTTCAAATCGTTTAAATTACCTCACTTTAGTCCCCTAACTATATTTTTGACATGAATTTTCCGTTATATCCCTAAATTACTTCATTTTAGTCCTCCATTTTCTCTTCTTCATATATTCCTCTTCTTATTAGGTTCCCCTCTCCATTCTTCTCCTCCCTCTCTTTTCTCTCAGTTAATTCTAAAGTGAAGTAACTCAGGGAACCCAATAAGAAGAGGAGAGAGAGAGATAGGAGAAGAATGGAAAGGGAAACCCAATAAGAAGAAGAAAAGAGGAAGAAGAGGGAAGGAAGAATTAAAATGAAGTAATTTAGAGGTATAACGGGAAATTCGGGCCAAAAATATGGCTGGGGACTAAAGTGAGGTAACTTAAAGGATTTGGGAGACTAAATTATAAATATGAAGATTTGAGGAACTAAATTTAAATTTTAAAATATGTAAGGGGCAGATATGTTAAAACTCCTTTTATTTTATGGTTTATGGTTATGTTGATGGTTCTTTCATCACTTCCGCATAATATTATGAACTCTCATCTTTTATCTCTTATCATCCTTCCAAATTTTTGCCGAAGGCTAGGAATGGTTTTGCTGAAAGGAAAGATCTCGTGGCGGCCGTCATGTCTTCAGTGGGGGAAAGACAGATTTGTGATGTGTAAAGTTCTAAATATTGGATATCATGTTCATATTGGATAGCGGGATAGTGGGATAATATATTGGCAATATGAGCTAATATCGGGCATCTATATCGTGTCGGCGGATCCTCTAAAATGATATATCAGATGACATATCATTCATAGCGGCAGATATTAAAAATATCCATTACCTACTAGCAGGGATGAGAATAGACAGGTCTAAGGGTTAATTCTCGGTCCGCAAGATTCAAAAGTTTGAATTAAAAAAATAAATATTTTATTTTTAATTATATTTGAATTGGACAGACTAAGGTCGTTCCTTTGGACTTGCCTATTCTCATCCATACCTACTAGTAAACAAGAACAGTCTTGAATCCCAACTATTAAATCTTCCATTCTCATTTCTACTACCCAGTAAACACGGAGAGTCTTGAATCCCAAATAATGGTTTCTTAGGAGAGAAAATTGCGTAGTGGAGTTATTGTTTCTATAGAGAAGAGTCACTATGGATGGAAATTATGATTTAACTATCTCACTGATTCCTATTGTTTATGCTAAAAAAAAACTATCTTATATTCCTACCTCTCTTCTTTGATTTGGATGGTGTAGTTAGCCAACTTCTAACTCTTGTATCTCTCTTCCTTGATTTGGATGATGTAGTCTTGCAAACCCCTCCACAATCATGGTACTCAACTCTTTTAGAGGAGATAATAAAAATAAGAGAATAGGTAAATTGTGAAGCTTCAAATTGGGGATATTACCTTAGACATTTTTGAAAATCCTATTATATCTTGCTAAAATTATTGACATATTATTGACACACTCCATATTCTCCCGTAGACAGAAAATAGTAATAATACGGAGTAAAACTGTTGGTACATAAATTAATTAATCCATGCATGTATAAGAGAAGGCCCACTAAGATATATGAAACTTGCAAAGTATAAACAACTCAAAGTCTTTCACTGATCAGGCTCATTTGAGAAAAAAAAAAAACTGTTGAGAAAAAAAAAAAACTGAGTTCGACTATAATAAAGAAACCAAGCTCTGCAAGACAACAAAATTCCTCTCATATCTGGAGGCGGTATTGAATTTTAACTACAAGTTTACCTTTCATAACTATACATACAACCGTCCTCCCTGAGGAAAAGAAGGAGAATCAACATTTTCAACAAACCTTAGATATCAGACAAATTGGAATCATGGCTGGAGATATTTTCCCTTCATATCTTCTTAATTCTTTCTTCTTCTCTATATACTCCCTTGTAATAAAGAGAGAAAATAAAGATATTGGGAGATTGTAATATTATCCACTATAAAACATACACCAGAATTGGTATCTACCTTTAAGAACGTAGGCCTAAGATTTCTTCTTAGCCAAATCTCGTTATATTTATGTATGCACACCCTACTTGTGTCAATCTCTTTTTTATCTAATAATTTCTTTGCAGATTATTTTAGGTTGGAAGTCACCGTGTAAACTTGATCTAGCTCATGATCCGATTATGAGTCTAATATTTGTTTGATTTTCGAATTTGACCCAGTAATCCTAACCGTACAAATTGACATAAATAGATACCAAAGTAATTAATGGTTTGAAAAGTCTACAGAAAAATCAAACCAAGTAACGCATCATGGTAAAACTATGTGACAAATCTATCAACAAATTGATATTCAAACTTTATATAAGTGGCTCACTTGTCTCGAGCACCTAAAAGAAACAAAGAGAATTGATAATATCTATAATAGATATTGATACGACTACCGAAAGTGAAAGGAGAAATAATCTAATCAACTAGAAATGTCCATAACATCACAAAAAGGTGAAGGAAAGTAGAAAACTCCAAAGACAAAAAAGGGCAAAAGGGAAAAAAAAGAGAGAAGGGAAGGAATAAGGGAATTTTATTAACGCACACCACTTTGCTCAAAACGTCCATCTTTGAAACTTCCAAAAAAATTACAAGTTTATTATTATTTTTTTGAGCTAAGTTGTCTTTTATAATCTGTTGGTCGGATATTAATATCTAACCTAATTGAATACCGATCAATATTAATACCTGACTAAATTTCATTTGGATCGAATAGTAATATTCGATTATGATAAATGGGATGCAAAAAAAAAAGAATAAAAAGGAGAGCTAGAGTTGAAAAAAAAATGATAGGTCTATTGAGTAATATGGATGGGAAATTCTAAGTATGCACCACACTTGATTTAGTGAGCACCATATCCTATAGTAAAGTCATGAGCAGCCCATGGGAAAATGACTCTCCCTAAGTCAAATGTGTTGCGCCTTTGGAATAACCCAATATGGATTGATTCAAAATTGGAAGAGTACGTTTGAGAGAAAAATTGGGCGTTTTGAGCAAAGTGGTGTGTGTGAGTAGAATTTCCCAAGGAATACCATGTGCATATATATATTCCCTCAAAAGAATCTGGCATCCATACATAAATATATAAGTATCCGATACCGACGGGCGGCGGACCAAGTTGATAATACATGACTGGCGCCGCCTGATCAGATAAAAAATCATCCGACGGTCCTCATTCATCACCATCTCGAACCTAAGAAGAGAAAACCCTAGTAGGTACTTATAACTGAGACTCTTTCTGGTCTCTCCCCTCGTTGAAGAGAGAGAGAGAGGAGGAGGAGCGATGTCGGACGAGGAGCAGCATTTCGAGTCAAAAGCCGACGCCGGGGCTTCCAAGACGTATCCTCAGCAAGCCGGGAACATCCGCAAGAACGGTTATATCGTAATCAAGAACAGGCCTTGCAAGGTATCTTATCTTTTGTTTTGTCTTGTTCCGTGAATATAGGGTTTATTGATCCGATGAAACTTTGGATTTGCGTTGATATATATGATCCATGTATCTAGGTCTGTAAATCGAACCATAAGGTTGAAATTATGAATTTATACTGATTTTGATTGGATCACCACATCTTGTTTTGTGATTTAAGATTAGAGAAATATATATATATTTTTGGTCTATTTTGAATTACAAGATGGAGAATTGCACTGTTTATTGTTAGATCTCAATCCTTTAGATCAGTACGATTGATAGATTAGTGTGACAAGGATGAGAGATTGATTCAACCTTGTGCAGTGTGGTTTCTATGAAATTTGTTGTCTTTCTAAGAATTTGAGATGGGGATGCTTTGTTTATCTAGAGAGAGATTTTTTTGAAGCTTTCCTTTTTAATACAAATTTTCTGAGGAAGCATATTTGCTGTTGTAATCTATTAAGTTTACTATCATGTTGCCATCTAGAACCTATTTTGGTCTATTTAATACTGTATTTTTTACTTGCTATATTTCGTAAGAGTGTATAATATAGAAACAAGTCTTGAATCTTTTGTCTATTAAGTGTTGATATTGATATTTTTACTTCTTTGCTTATATTGATCTTATTTGAAATGGTAGGCAGGTTGTGTCGTTATCAATTTTGAATCATTTTTTAGTTAGAGCTTGTGCCCTTGTGATTCTTCGTTTTGGTTAACATGAAGCTGTGCTTTAACTTAATGGGCTTGCATAGGATTTAACTGTGTCTGTCTTTCAATTATTTATGAGAATCAGGATGAAATATGAGGTAGATTGAACAGCTTATTTTAGCCAGTGACTGTTAAGGTATCCTGCTTTAGTATGTGGATTCAATTCCCGTCAATGGAGTGCCAGGTTATGGTAGGTACCTCTGCTGTTACAAGGGACTTACGGAAGGGGAGTTATTCAGAAATGTTGTATTTGGCCTCAGCAGCATAGCATAGCCGAGGGCCTATCTGGTTAAATCTGAATACCGCTGGAGTTGTAGAAATTGCAGGCTAAATTGAAGACTGTAGTAACAATAATAAAGGTGTTTCTACGGAACTTCGAAATGTTTGCAGAGATTTAAAATCTAATGCTTCCTCAGTTTCAGTGATTGAAAAAAATTACAACTGCACGCATTTCTAAAAAAATAGTCTTTAGCAATCATGAGATCACATAAGTTCTATTTTATAGTAGTAGAATGTCTAATGTATAAGGAATTTTGCGCAAAAAATTCATTGGTAAGTTGGTGGTTCCCAGCTGAATTTGATTTCTTCATATAAGGCTATATGAAGTGAAATGTGGAATCTTAATAGCTATAAAGTTGTTTGTGCATGTATATGTTTTGGTTTAATTTGTTTGCCACATGCAATATAGCATGTGATCTTATTGATATCCAAGCATTTTTAAAATGCCTTGCGGATGGCCTTTAATATCTCCCTTTATCCTTCCCTGAAGAATATCAAAAGGTTGATGGGTTACATTTTGTTTTCTAGGACATCTTGTTTTCATAAAAGCTTGTATTTTGATTCTGCAATCTGCTGCAGGTCGTTGAAGTTTCAACCTCCAAAACCGGCAAGCACGGGCACGCTAAGTGTCACTTTGTGGCAATTGACATCTTCAATTCAAAGAAGCTTGAAGATATCGTGCCTTCCTCCCATAACTGTGATGTAAAGCGTCTCTAAGCTTCTTGATCTTTAAGAATATAAAATTGAAATGCCTCAGTCTAGATGATTTGATCTATTGAACTAAATCTTTGCAGGTTCCTCATGTTAACCGCACTGACTATCAGCTCATAGACATATCGGAAGATGGCTTTGTATGTCTCTACTTAGGCATGTAAATTTTGGTGCTTGTTGGTGCCATGCCATAGCATGGTTTTTGTGGGTTATCATTTAAGTGGAATTTACTTCTTGTAGGTGAGTCTTTTGACTGAGAGTGGAAACACAAAAGATGATCTGAAGCTACCGACCGATGAGAACCTTCTTAGCCAGGTAATTACTCTTGCTTTTGTTTGTAACTGTGGAACTATGCTTTTCCAGTTTATCATGATTTCGATGTAGGAAATTTCAAGCAGTTGTTATTTTCATGGTTGTCAATCCCTCAGGAGTGTATGGATTTTGGAAAGTGGATATGTTTTAATATGGTTCTCTGTGGGGAGAGATTTTCATGTAACACAAGTTGCATTGAAACTTTTGGGGTATGATATGACTGTAGGTTGGTTTGGCTTGCAACTGTCTACTGTTTCTTCCACATTGATCATTTATGTAAATGATAACATTTTCACATATATAGAGCCTCAAGCATATGTTGGGTCGCAAAGATAACATACTACTGTCATTTCTGAGAAGCAGTTTTAATTCATGGATGTTCCTTTCTTTCAAATGGAAATTGATTTTAATGTTGAGACAGAATCCTAGTTAGGTATGTTGCATAAAATGGTTCGAGGTTTTTAGTTATGTTCAAATTTTGTAGTCAGTAAATATTCGCTCAAGGATGTTTTTTATTATGTTCTAATTTTGTAGTCAGTAAATATTCGCTCAGGGATAACCCTTACCTCTAGCAATCTCACATGTCATGTCTTCTATATTTACATGTTTCAAACTCTAGTGCGTTGAACCTTTAAGAATTTTTTGTTGCGAAAGCGGAAGAATGGCCCTGCTTGACTTCCTGATTGCTAGCTATTCCATTATTGAGCTAAAAATAAAGTGATCATTTTCGTTGTTAATGGCTTTTCTTTTCGTTAGATCGGGTGGGTTGGAAGGTGACATGGTTTCTTTTCTTTGGAGGGGCTCAAGTCAAAGAGTGGTCTCGAGTGATTGATTGAGTGATTGATGCAGCATGCTCCTAGGGTGAAAGAAGTGAGGTGGTTGTGGCTGTTTGGTGGTTGGTAAGGGGCAACAGGGTCATTTATTGTTGATTCTTTGGATTGCTTGATTTCATGACAGCACATACCCTTGGGGGATATTGTCTCGGGATCCTCGTTTTAAATATTGGCCGCAATATCGATATTGCGGCCGATATTGTGTTTTGAAACACAAAACGCAATGATATTGAGTAGTTTCATAGCGTTTTTGGAAAAATAGCAGCGCAATATCGGTTTGGACCCAATATTATGGCGGCTATATCAGATGCAAAATAGCGGCTGCTATATCTTTTTTCTTTTGCTTGTTTCGTTTTTTTATGTTATAGATAAAAAGTGTGATGTTTTTAGTGTCAACGAATATCTTCATATTCTTTGATACTAACAAGTAAAAGAATTTAGAGTTCTGAGTTCTCAAGATAATTCCGTTTGCCAGGTTCCAACAATTAGGAATAAGGTATATTGATAGCATGCCATAAACTAATAAAAGATGTGTATAAATGATGAATCATATTCATAGCCATATCAGATGCTGCAATATATAAACTTAGGATATTTTCTGTATATAATATTTCATGGTCTGAAATTTATATTCTGCTTTCTGGCTAATGTTCCTCCTTGGCTTTCACTATGATTGGAGTATAGTGGCTTTATCACAAAGTAACTTTTTTTGTATTTGCTAGCATTTTTAATATTATCCCTAGTCCAAATATATATATTTTTTATTAGACTCATTTTTCCAGGATCCTGGCAACATGCTTTTAGGTAAATTCATTAGCCAAAGCAGTAAGTATTAGTATTTATGCATGGAATGCATAAAACAATTAAATTACCAAAACCTGTTTTAGTGATTATTAGATAAAATTTCAAGTGCTTTTACATTTGGTATTGTGTTCTGTATTGTATAACACATCATCTAGCAAAATATCATAATATCATTTACCGATGATGTGAATCCATGATTCTATAGCTCTGTCCGACTTCTCTATCATGATCAGATGTCTGTTCGTAGTGGTTCTCTAAACTTGAACACTAATAACTGTAAACTTTTAACTAATAATTGGTAAGTCCTCTTTGACGAAATGATACTATCATTGTTTTACTTTGTCATAGTTTATGAAATTTATTGTCTGATGGTCTTTATGTTGAAGTCAATAGTGCTGGGGCCACAACAAAAAGGTTTTGTTAGGATTTGGTTTCACTATTGGTGCAATCTGATGGGAAGTAGCTAATTAGTTACGCCTTTGAATTGGGATGTTGAGGACGGGAAACTTAAATCCTATACTTGAGTTGATGCCCATGCTAGTGGATTCAATAGGATGCTCTTCATTCAAATCTATTGCAGTTTGGACCTGTTTATATATATATATATATATATATATATATATATATATATATATATATATATATATATATATATATATATATGAACTCTTCCTTTCTGTTATTTTTTGAAATGGAACATTCCTTGGTACCAAATTTTGTTTTAGGTGGCCTGGGTTGTTTTCTATGATTTATGGTTGGAGGTGTTCCTCGGTGATATGATTTTGGTTGCATGTGATTTCTCATTTTCCTTTGTGGTTAAATGCTCCTTTCTCATGTATAATTTTTTATCGTTCATTGAAGTAAATTAGCTAATAAAGAACATTATTGACTACTATTTTTGCAGATTAAGGACGGTATTGCTAAGTTTGTGTTCTATCTTTTGGGATGTATATGATCTCTTGGGATATTAATCCCTAACAGATATTTTAGTTTGGTTTTAGTCCCCTAAAAGGGTTAAAGTTGATTCTTTTCGACTTAATACTAAAGTCCAGTACCCACTTATGGTTAGTACCATTGTTAATAGCCATTCCAGAGGCATTAAATATACTGGTAATTGGTAAAATTTAAAAGCTTTGACATGATTGTATCGTTATAGTCTTTTCTGACCTCTACTCAGGTATTCTTCCTCTTTTCCCTTCTCCATCTTTTCCCTTCTCCATCAAACTGATAACCTGCCCTTTCTTCCTATTATTCGTCCATCCAACTTAGTTTCCCTCTCGTCACAAGAGATTCACCTGTGCTTTCCTCATCTCTAGTAATCTTCCTGGGATGTATTATGTGGAAATGGGACTTTCATGTAAAGGAAGCTAATGAATTGTTTTAGTAAAAAATTTTTTGTGGATTGTAAAGTTGACAAGGAAGTTCTCGTTCTGTACTGTAGATTATTAATTAGTTATTTCATCACATCTTACAGAAAGTTCCCAGTTGGGTTGAATTTGCAATTTCCTGAAGAGATTTATGGTATTTTCACGAATAGATCAAACCTCATTATATGATATTTCCGTAAGTTTTTCAACACTTAAGAAGGTCTGGGAGGGTTCAGATGTTTAATCCTCTCCTCTTTTGTTTGTATTGAGTGTGATGGTAATCAATTCCGATACTTCTTCCTATTGATTCTTTCTTGATCAAGATACATGCCATGGATATTTTAGTTATTTGGTGTCGATAATTTACCCTTCAGTATAGTTGCGCTATGACTTTTGGACAGAAATTGGTCCATGAAGACAAATTTTGGTGGGCCCACGTTTGTTTGGGTTGTTGTTGTTTTTTTTATTTTTTGTTGTTGTTGTGGGGGAGGGAGGGGTGCAGTAATATCAATCTGAGATGTTTTGGGGATGTCCACTAAGGGAAATTGTATTTATCTTTTAACCCTTAAAAAGGTCTGGGATGGTTCAGACTTCAGACTTCTGACTTCATACATTTTAATTCCAATTCTTTCTTGTTCAAGATACATCAACAACAACAACAACTAAGCCTTTTATCCCAAGTATTTGGGGTAGGCTACATGACCCAGAAAAGAATCACGCTGGATCGATCAGGTTGACAGTCCTTCTCCATTCATTTTTATTAAGTAATATCTCCTCATTTAGACCTCTAAAATTCATATCTTTTCGTAGCACCTCCATCCATATTTTCTTCGGTCTTCTCTTCGTTCTTTTAAGTTGTCTTATATTGATAAACTCCCCGCACCAAACTGGTGCATTTTTAGGTTTACGTTGCACATAACCAAAGCATCGTAAGCGATTTTCTCGCATCTTCTTATTGATGGGAGCTACACCTAGTTTAGCACGAATATCTTCATTTCTCACTTATCTCTCCTAGTATTGCCGCATATCCAACGGAGTATGCGCATCTCTATTGCACTTATTTTCTGTGAATGACGTTTCTTCAAAGCCCAACATTCCATGCCATATAATAAAACTGGCCTAATAGCAGTCCTATAAAAATTTTCCTTTAGTCTTAACGGAATGTTACGATCGCATAAAACTCTCGTTGCACTCCTCCATTTCAACCAGCCAGTTTGTATCATATGGTTAACATCATTATCAATCTCTCAATTATTCTGAATAATAAAACCCAACTATCTAAACTGACTACTCATTTGTATTTCTTGTCTGTCCAGTATTATAACATTATAGTTTACGGTCCGCCGTTTACTAAATTTACACTTCATAAACTCTGTTTTAGAGCTACTCAATCTAAAATCTCTAGATTCTAATGTGTGCCTTCATAACTCTAACTTTACATTCACCTCTATTCTTGCCTCATCAACTAAAACAATATCATCAGTAAATAGCATACATTAAGGTATTTTATCCTGAATAGCTCTAGTAAGTTCATCTATTATTATTGGCCACCACTCCTCCATACATGTCTTTAATTATGTTCAAGATACTTGCTAGGGATAATTTGAGTGAGGGGTAATATTAATCTAAGATGTTTTGGGAACTTCATTAACAAGAGAGAATTGGTTGTATTAAAATGCGAATTTGTACTTGCAGCTTCTGTGATCTGCAACAGAGAATTGGTTGATGGAGAGTTCTTTGTGTTAAGTAGTAAACCATTTGGCTTAGGGCTCAGATGATGTTTTTTTTCTTTCAAAATTTTTTGCAGATTTGGGCTGATGCCTTTGCAACTGTTATTTTTTCTTTCTGGTTGACCTGGATAAAAATGACTGTTTTGATTCTATACCTCCAGAACCAATTTGTACGGGGAGATGTATATCGTCAGCTGCACTGAATAGCTTAATATACAATGAGCCTCAAGGATTAATGTGCTACGTGCTTGCTTTTAGTACTTCCAAGCATTCAATATCGAGTATTTTATTTTATGTTATTTAGAATGGGACTGGATCTTGCTACTGTACCTTTGGTAAATCATCGTAAACCATTGACAAGTAGGTGACTGAAACAAGGCATGCGACAAGTTTGTTGGGCTTAATAATTCGTAAACGGTTTGAAGCAGACTTCTAGTGAAAATCCATGCTTTTCAGCTTTGATATCACAATTCAATAATTGGACAGCAATTGTTGCTTTGCTCATGTTTATACTTAAGGTTATGATTTATTTCTTTCTAAAGTCGTAATCAAATGATTCTTTAACCATTAATCTTTACCACAGCGGTAACTGCATTCCGGAAATACTTATTTTGGTTAATAGCTAATGTTGCACAACTTTGAGCTGTTAGTTTTGTTTCTTCTGCTATTTATCCTTGTCGCTCATTATCCTTCTAAGCGATCTCTATTAATTTTTGCTGCTGCAGATCAAGGATGGCTTTGCTGAAGGGAAGGATTTGGTGGTGACGGTCATGTCCGCCATGGGAGAGGAGCAGATCTGTGCTCTAAAGGACATTGGTCCCAAGAACTAAAGTGTTTGATATTGCGACTTTGGTAACTTTGGATCTAATGTATTGTAATAGCAGACCATATGAAAGATGTTTGATTGGTGGTTGTGCTGCTCTGTATTTGCAATTGACCCAAATTCTAAGAAGTTGGATATGCAGAGTATGCTACTTGTTTTTCGTTCAGGTTCTCTATGAAATCGGTTTTGTTATTTAATGTGTTTTGTCTAGCGTGTATGCATGCATATTTCATGATATTGTTTGCTTCACCACCTTCGTTTGTGTTTGCTTTTGCTGCTACCTGTTGTTGCTAGGCAGCATGTTGTTTGTCAATGGCAGCCAAAATAGAGTAACTGAGAAAATAGAAAAAAAAAAAAAATCACTTTTTTCTATTAGTTACACCTTGCAGTGCTTCAACTTTTTGGTTGCCTATTCAATTGAATTTATTCTTCTCATTTCTCTCGAAAGCTATACGCTTCTTTTGGCTTTTTGCTTGCCTATTCAATCCCACTTTTTCTTCTTATTTTTTCTTTTAAAGCTGCTTTTGAGTTGGGTTGTTTTCATAATGGCTAAATTCTAGCAATGCCTATGAAACTAATCAATCGGCAAAATCAATGCAATTAACAAGAAGTACTCCTTTTGTTTTGTTTTTGTTTTTTTGTTTTTTTTTAACTTGCTTTGATAATGATAACTAATAAATAAAATAGTTAATTACACTCAGACCCCCTGTAGTATGGGACATGTAATATTTAGACCCCTGAAGTTTAAAACTCTCACTTAGACCCTCTGGACCAGGGGATCTAGATCCCTGAAGTTTAAAACTCTCACTTAGACCCCCTGGACCAGGGAATCTAAATGTAATTAAAACATGATGATTTAGATATTTCAGGAGGTCTAAGTGAGAGTTTTAAACTTCAGGGGTTCTAACTGTTATATGCCTCATACTACAGGGGTCTGAGTATAATTAATCCTAAATAAAATTTTAAATTTTATTTTTATCCATATATTGGTAAAAGTTATGGTATTTTAGTAATAAAAAAATTGTCATTTATTATATAATATGTATTGGTATTAGTTAAAATTATTGGGAATTTAAAAAAATTATCTTGAAATTCAAAATGGAGAAGTAATTTGAGACAAGTTCTTTGATAAAAATATGAATGGAGAGAGTAGCTGGTAGATATCAGTCAAGTATCTGGTTCTCTTTCTATACTCTTGTATAATAAGCTTCAAATCATTGACTAAAACAAACTTGATAGATAGGCGAAAGTATGATGCTGTCTAATATCCAAGCAAAAAAAAAGGAATTGTCGTCTAATGATCCAAACCAACTCTCTGTATCGTCTTTTTGATATTTTATAAGTTCGAAACTTGGAGCGTTTGGGTGTTTTAGGTACGAGAATCTTATCCATGGGAGTTTCTAGAGGGGCACACTATTTTTCTTAGTGAGTCCATTTAAAAACTTCATACATATTACAAGATTGTTATCGATTTTTTTGACTATAATGTCCCCTTTTTTTAATTTTTCTTCTCCTTCTCTTTTCAAACTACAGATCAGTTAACAAAAAAAAAAAAAAAAAATCTAAAACTCATAACTATTCTATCAAATCTTCTCATATATTAAATTATCTTACAAATTAAATTTGAAAATTGATTACATTAGGCCTTTGCCTACTCAAAAACCCTAAAAACAATATGGATTGATAAAAATTATGAACCCAAAAAAACTCAAAGTCCGGACTAGTAGTCCGGACAGTCAAATATCCGTTCGGACTGGAAGTCCGGATAGTGGGCTTTTGTCGTGACTTCCAGTCCGGACGAAAAAAATTTCCTCTGGACTGGAAGTCCGAACAGAAAGGTGCTATCCAGACTTCCAGTCCGGACGAAATATTTTTGTCCGGACTTAAAGTTCGGACTGAAACTCTCTGTCCGGACTTCCAGTCCGAATAATTATAAATAAGTTTTTTTTTTCATCTAATTTTCTATGAAGTCGTTGTAGTATAGTGGTGAGTATTTCCACCGCATATACGAGCGCCTTAGGTTCGATCTCCAGCAACAGCAAGTCCCTTTTCTCATTTTCAATACATTTTCTTGTGCAACTATTACGAATCTAATTAAATTTCTGACTCAAACAAATTTTTTCCTTAGCCACTATTTCATTCCAATTCAAAGATAAATTAAAAATTCATATTAGTATAAAACTAGAGAAATTATTAGATACATATTATGCTAATACAGTACTCGAACAACATAAAACACAAAAATTCATAATAATATCCATAACAAAGTAAATACAAAAGAAGTTTATCATAAAGTCTATCAAAAAAATCTATAACATATTTATAACATGTTATATGGTTTTAATTTTTGCAAGAATATTAAACAACACTTCATCCGCTTTTTAAAGGCTCTTTTGTTATAGAAACTTATTAGATGAAGAAATTAAAATATAATTGCATCCAATAATTGATTATGCAAAAAACACAAAGAATTCATTCATCTCTCAAATTTGTACACAAAGTTTATCTCTTTCAAATTAGAGATTTCATCAATAATATATAAATACAAAACTCAAATTCAAATAACAATGTAAATTCACACAACGACAATCATGAACAAAAAGTTTACGGGCTCAACAAAAAAATTATTGATTCCATTAGCTCTTGAATCTAGACTAATCATTACATGCGTGTCTTCCTCGGGGGTTGACGTTAACGTGTGGTTCGAGTCGATTTTGTAGTATCGGATGCATCAGAAGTGGCTTATTACTCTACTTGATCCTCTACTTTTTCCTCTGGTTGAGTGCAACCAATTAGTACGATTTTAATCTTCGCAAGAACACTAAATAACACCCCATGCTGCTTCTTGAAGGCCTTTTCAGCTTGCGCAAGTAATTGATCAATTAGAGCTACTACGCGTGCATATCTCTGTAAAACAACAATAGGAAAAAGTTGTGGCTATCAGTTAAACGTGTAAGTAAGTAGTTACGGAGTTAAATTTCGTACAAATATCATATTTTCTCTAATTTTGATGTTGCAGTAGAATCTAAAATATAGGTATAAACGCACTTAAAACCATATTTTGCTACTTAATCAACCATTACAATAATGTTAGAAACTTCAACACATATTAAAATTTACGATTACCATCCATGATTGGAAAATTAATGAAATTTTGCATATTTTATAACAAACATTACAATATTTTAATTTTTTATTAATTTTAATTAAAGTATAAATTGTGAGGTACACTTATAAAAAGAATGCATTGTAAGGTAAATTTATAAAAAAAAAAAATTAAAATCTATGAACAAAAAACCTACACCTCCAAAATCTCAATACTCCATTTTCAATCTTATTATTAATACCCTTCCACCACCTCCTCCTCCTCCTCTCCAATCCAACAAAACCATCAAATCTAAATTTCTCTCATTCTTTGCTCCAAAAAAATTACCAAATAAAAAAAATTACTAAATAAGGAGAATATCTCACCATCTCGACCCAAAAAGCGACGGCGAGACAGTGGGCGTAACCTGGATCATTGGTGGCGGCGACAGATCGGTGTTGGAGGCGGCGGGCAAATCGAAAAGAGAGAAGATAAATTGGAAGGAGGAGGAGGAGGTAGGGAAGGCAAAGAGGAAAATGAAGGATTATGGAAAGTAAGAGAGGAAAGGAAGAGAGAATTTAGGGTTTTTTGAGTTCCTTTGAAGATGTGAGGGAGAGAAGAATGGAGGTGGGAAGAGTAGAAAGGGAAAATGAGAGAATGAGAGTGATGACAGAATAGAGATATTTGATGTACCCATTAGGAAAACTCTCTTTTTTAAAAGAGAGGGTGGGCTCCCTAGGAAAATTGGGCTCACTAGAAAAAATGGTGTGCTCCATTGGAAACTTCCCTTATCCACTAATATCAAAATTGCCCATTGAATTGATGAGTGCATCAAGATTCCTACTCCCCAACCCTCCACCAATCCAAATTCCTTTTCTCATGCCCTCAACTCCTCAAATTACGAGGGGGAACAGCATGCGCCTCGCCTGGAGTAGTTAGTCGTGGTACCTTCTATTATTACTCGCCTTCCCCCAAGTTGGCATGAATAGTAGCCATGGACCTTTCGAAGATTACGAACTTGTTACCCATGGAGATGACATGAACACGGAAAATTATTATGGCACACCTCAAACATAAGTGTACACATGGTTATAATTACATGTTTGTTATTACATTTTTTGATAGGGGTTTTTACATACCTGTCCCTTAACTCTTTAAAAATTAGAATTTACTTCTCTAAATCTTCATATTTATAATTTATTCCCCCAAATCCTTTAAGTTACCACAATTTAGTCGCTCAGCCATATTTTTAGTCTGAATTTCCTGATATACTCCCGAATTACTTCACTTTAGTCCTCCGTTCCCTCTTCATCCTTTCTTACTCTTCTTATTGAGTTTCCATCTCCATTTTTCTTCTCTCTCTTCCATTATTTTATTGGGTTCTCCTGAGTTACTTTACTTTAGATATTAACTAGAAGGAAAAAGAGAAATGAGAAGAATGAAAACGAGAATCCAATAAGAAGAGGAAGAGAGGAGGAAGAGGAAAGGAAGGACTAAAGTAAAGTAACTCAAAAGTATAATGGAAAATTCGAGCCAAATATATGACTGAGAGACTAAATTGTGGTAATTTAAATAATTTGAGGACTAAATTATAAATATAAAAATTTAGGGGGACTAAATTCTAATTTTTAAAGATTTAAAAAACAGATACGTAAAAACTCCTATATTTTTCCTCCACCAACCTGTTGCCCCCTCCAAAGCCTCCCTTCTAGTCGTCGCCCCTAACTTAATCCCGATTCCTACTTTGTCAGAGGGGAGTGACTTGGAAAGGGTGAGGGAGCTGGAGGAGGGGGCGAGGGGGTTGTTGAAAGAGAAAGCGAGGGGGAGGAAAGAAGGTGGAGGAGGAGGAGAAGGGTATTTTTGAAAAGAAAAAAAAGAAGTGTGCTCTTAAAAAAAAAATTGTTGTTTTGGAATTTTAAGGGTGTGCCCTTAGAAGGAGTCTGCCCTTATATATTTGGAGTGTGTCTCCGTAATTTCTCTATGAATAATGACCTTGGGCCTTCCAAAAGACTACGGATTTGCTATTTCTTCACCTGTCAAAGGTAGGGGTAGAAAGAGACGAATGTAATGCACACATGATGCCTGTTTCCTGGCACCATTTGAGTCTTTTACAAAGACTGATGCCGACCACCCCTCTCGCTAAGGTTACCAGTGACGGTCCTATGCTGGAATTGTAGAGGCACTATGAAAGTCGCGATGCAAGCCCTTAATCTTTTTACATAATTTGATGATGGTACCTTATCTTACTAGAAACTCAAATTCGTTACAACTTTGCTAGAAGAGTGCAAATAATCAATCAAGTGGAGGAATTTCAAGCATAAAAATAATATTTTTTACTCTTAAAATGGTTAACGAAAAAATATAAATTATTGACCGCACTCTTCATTCATAATCACCCACCAACAGATAAACTGTAATGATTCACCTACGTCTAGCCACGGGTAGACCCACTACAAATAACATCATCGGTGAATAAGTTATAAACTAACCTGAGTTTTGCCATCGGTATAGTCACCAATGGGCCCACGAGTGACTCCACCAGTGGCTTAGATTGCATATCTGACTTTCTAAGAATTTTGGGACGAATTAGAATTAATTTTAGACTCCTTTTCTATTATGGATTCCTATTCTGCATCGAATTTGAGGGAGATGATTTTTTTAGAGATTTGTAGATCCATGAATACGATTTAAACCCTACAACTTCAACTTTGAAATCAAAGGTTCCTCCAATTTCTAAAAATCAATAATTTTCTAAAGAACTGATGGGAGAGCCATTGCCTTCCTCTTCTTTAAGGGTAGGATCTCTGTTAACAAGATTCTTGTTTTTTTTCCCCTATCAAATCTCCTCCCTTGTTGTGAACAAAAGAAAAGAGTTTATGTATTAAACTTGTTGAGGAGAAGGTTTTCAATAACGTCAAGTAAGCAATCTCTTCCCTTTTTTTTTTTTTTTTTTTAATCTTTCTCGTCAATTTCCGTGTTAGATTATCTTGTATAATAAACTCTATATTATCTTGTATAATAAACTTCAAGTCATTGACTAAAACAAGTTTGATAGATAGGTGGAAGTATGATGCCATTTGATTTCCTAGAAAAAAGAAGTGATGTCGTCTGATGATCTAAACCAACTTAACTTGGTAAGAGAGATTATTGTTAAGACAATATGGCCCTCACGGCAAATAAAAAGAGGGATCAGCAGTGGGGTTGGCTGCAATTTTTGTCTCCAAAAATGAAAAAAAAAAAAAGAAAAAAAGAAAAAACTTGCTGACATTTTATTCTCTCTGTATTGTCTTCTTAATATTTTCTAAGTTCGAAACGAGAATCTTATTCACTGTAAGGCTACCAAAATTGGCAATTGACTTGATGAGTGCATCGAGATTCCTCCTCCCCCAGCCTCCGCCATAGAAAGGGTCCAAATCTCTATTTCCATGCCCTCAATTCCTCAAACTGTGAAGGGAGATCAACATGCGTCTCACCTGGAGTCATTGGCCTTGGTGCCTTTTGTTATTACTCAAGCCTCCCCCCCAACAAGTTACAATGGATGTGCTTTTACTTAACAAGTTATTGCTGATGTGCAACAAGCCTATCATGTAGTCCAGGGAGACAGCATGAATCGAAGATTGCAGACTTGTTATCCATGGAGATGGGGTGAAGTGTGAACAGGGAAAGTTATAAAGGCATGTGTCAAATATTAAGGGCGCACTTAGTTATGATTACAAGTTTGTTATTATATTTTGAGTTAATTACAGTTAGAACCTTTGTAGTATGGGGTCTGTAACTTAACACCTCTGAAATTTGAAATTCTCAAAAAACTCTCTAAACCGTTACACGAGCAGTTATTCATCATGAAAGTTGCACGCTCTTTATATCGAAGTATTTTCAATACAAGGGTTACAATCGGACGGTTTTCCGTTTACAGAAGATAAGGAAGATAGCTTTTAAGGCTGGGTTTCTAGGTAGTTATGGAGGACGATCATGCTCTCCGTTGACACTCCGTACAATATCTTTCAGTTGGCTAAAGAAAAGAAAAAGGGGCTCTTTTCTCTTGATCACAAGGGATAATTTCTAAGAGAAAACGTCTGTCTCTGTCTCTTCTCTCTGTGTGTTCTTTCTGTGTGTTCTCTTTGTGTGTATCTCTTTCGCTTCTCGCCTTTTATAGGGGGCTTGGAGTAACGTCCCGCCATTTTTTGCTCGACCGTTAACTCCCACTACTCGAGAAGTGCTGCCATATTCGTTAGGTGGTTATTCCCACGATCGAAGTAACGCCGCTGCATTCGTTTGGTAGTTATTCCCACGATCCAAGGCGGCAATTCTTCTGTTCGGGTCAGGTAACTTTGTATTAAACCCCCATCCGAAAGCCATGGGTAGTGTCGCGAATCTCAGTTTTAGATTTGCGAACCTGTTCCGTCGTTTGGATCGCGGACCTCAGTTCCTTAGATTCGCGGACCTCAGTTTCTTAAATTCGCGGACCTCAGTTCCTTAGATTCGCGGTTCGATGAGTTGCGGGCTTCTGTCTCTAAATTCGTCGATCTGATTTGCTTTTCCAGAATTTTTCGTCGACAAAACCCCCTCCAAAGTTTTCAAAACTCTCATAATTCTTTGAAGAGTTTCGGAATACTTTGGATATAATATTCTGTATTAGAACTTTCGTTGCGTTTATTTGAAGTCTGTGACTCTGTATTAGCGCCACTACTGCTTCTTGCTCTTGAAGAGACTTGTCTCTGTGTTAGGGGCGCGACTTGTTCTTTAAGTGGGAGACGACTCTGTATTAGGGTCGCGGACTTCTGTTTTGGAAGGAACACGTCTCTGTATTAGTGGCGCGAGCTTTCCATCTTTGAATAGAAGACGACTCTGTATTAGGCTCGTGGACTCTTGTTTTGGAAGAAACACGTCTCTGTATTAAGGGCGCGATATTTTTTTTGAATAGAAGACGACTCTGTATTAGGGTCGCGAACTTGTCTTCGGAAAGAACACGTCTCTGTATTAGGGGCGCGAGCCTTCATCTTGAATAGAAAATGACTCTGTATTAAGGTCGCAGACTATCTTTGGAAGGAACACGTCTCTGTATTAGGGGCGCGAGCCTTCATCTTAGATAGAAAACGACTCTGTATTAGGGTCGCAACTGGTCTTCGGAAGGAGTGCGACTCTGCATTAGAGGCGCAAACCTTCGCTCTTTGAGAAGAAAGCGGCTCTGTATTAAGGTCGCGAACTTCGCTTTTTGAGGGGAAACCGACTCTGTATTAGGGTCGCGAACTTTTGCGGGAAGGCTGGCAGGCGGTCGTTTTTCTGCGGCATCAGAATTGAGACGTTTCTCTGAGCTGCATTAAATGAAAAGGTGTTCACGAGATTCGAGCCAGATATCACGTCTGTCCAGAGATTTTGGCCTTCAAATCATCGGTTATATAACCTCCACTTTACGAGAGAGGTTGCCCTTATCTCAAGAAATTTGAAACCTGAGTTCTTCATTTGGAATCCTAAGACTTCTCGTCTTCAAACTCCAATAGCTTTTGATTCTTTGTGCGAAGGATTCTTTTTTTTTCTTCTGTAAAAGATGCCGAAGAAATCTTCTTCCTCTGATGCTGCTGCTGTTGATCGCCAAGATTCTCGAGCAACTTCTAATTCGATAGTGGTTTGGCAGGAACCCTTGATTGGAAGTAAGTAAAAAAAAATTCGAAAGTCAGTCCCTTTTCTTGTTTTTTTTTTTTCTTCTTCTTCTTCTTATCTCTGAATCTGGATGTCTTTTGCAGTTGATTACGCCTTGAATCCTTGGCTAAAGGATTATTATTTTGGATATTCTGACGGCTATAATGGGAAGAAAGAGTTCAGATTTGGTCATGTCTTTCCCCATTGTAGAGCTTCAGATAACCAAGAGAGAGCAGACAAGATTCTCCATCATTCTCGCTCAACATTGCGAGAGTTGATGACCAATGCATCTTTCGAAGGAGAAAATCGGTCTCCGTTGCTCAAACCTGTCTTCTTGTTTGGGGACCATATTTCAATGCCCGATAGTGGCTTGGAAGATGGCGATTATAAGTGGCTTCATCAAGTTGAAGGTCGCCACTTGTTTATCCCCAATATGGAGAGATTTTATCCATTCTTATTCTTTCAGTCCCTTTCTGTGCCCAGACGAATGGACTGGAACATAAACAGACCACAAGATGGTATCTTGTTGGGGGGCTTCAATGCTCAAGGTGCTTTTCCTGGTGGTACCGGGAAGAGCTTTCGCGGATTGCTACTGGGATTGCTTAAACACGATCTCCCCAGAGACGAGGTTCCTATAATTGCACAGACTTTCCTGCACCGTTTTACCACTTCACAAGGAGAGTTTCCTGTTCAAGATTTTCGTCCCCCTGGATGGGTTCACTGTTCTTCAAAAGGAGAATGGGCGGTATTGACTGACTTCTTTCTGTGATCATTTAGAGATCAGCTTCATCATGCAGGCTGTATTGCGCCATCAGGGCCGTTCAGCGTGGCATTCCCGCAAGCAGATTCTATTTCTTTGCTTTATTGGAATTGTACAATCCTGATACTTGTACAATCCTTTGCCCTCGAGGCGAATTGGGTTTCGCCCTCCATGAGATGCATGAGGTCTCGGGCTTGCCCATGTGAGACATCCCATATGAAGAGTACGTCTCAACTGGAGAAGAACTCCATCTGCTGAAAACTCAGGATCGTTTGGCTTGTGATACTTATTGGGAACTGCTATGCCATTATCATATATGCACCCACACATCGGGCACCCGTAGTTTAAAGCCAAAGAAGTGACTGCAATACCTCCTGCCTAACTTTTCTAGAAGTAATCCGAGCTTCATTCGCCTTCCTCCAGTTTCTGAAAAGGAGGTTGCGAAAAGAATTGCAAGTTTCGGAACAGATGCTTATGTTGCTGAAGCTGACGAGGACGTTTTCAAAGCTGGGACGTCCTTCAAGAGTTTCCATTATCAGGCCCTTCAAACCTTATCCGACCCTGCCTTCTTGGCGGGTTATTTACTGGTTTGGCTGAAGAAGTGTTTTATTCCTTTGCAGGAAAACATACCTATTCGGGCCGTATACCCAGCCGTTCTACTGGCATTGGGTAGGCGGCTCAGTTTGTTGCCCTCTATGGTGTGCAGTATCCAAAGCGGATTGAGAAGAATATCCGATAAATTCTGCAATGAAAAGAAGGAGCAGAAGAAGAAAGGAGATCATGTCATCAAGACTCCTAATCCGGGTGTAGAACTCCCTTATACTTATTTGATGGGTTGGTTGGTTCTACATTGCCCTACTTTGATGAGTCCTGCAGACTCAAAGATTGACTTACGTGCTCCCAAAGTGCAGCATTATGAGAGGTCGCAGTGGAAGGGATGCTACATGGCCGCGATCCGCAAAACCCTTCGTCATTTCTCAACTTTCGAGTTGTTCAGATGTTTCCCATACTTTCCGAATGCTGGATACGGAGAAGAATTCGCGGACACTGCTGGCGCTGATAAATTTACCATCCTATCATCGGGATGTTTCTGGTGGTTAATAAACATCCGCCTAGGACATTTGGTCCTCCGTTTGGGAAACCTCTGCTATATAGAACCTTACTACCCAAGTCGTTTTGCCCGATAGTTTGGGTATGATCAGCTTTACGTTGGCAACCCCAATAGAGAGTTAAGCTTTGTTGGGAATGTTCTTGAGGGAGCTCGAGCTTGGTTTCATTTCGTCGCGGGTGGAACTCTTGCCAAATTTGATCTTCCGCTCAAGATCCCGAACTCAAGTATGAGCTTCGGCTTCTGTAAATGGTTTGCGGATGCTAACTCTGCTCCTCAGAATTTCAATATACATCATACCAGTTTGCGAGATCAGATCCAGGTATGCCCAGAAAAAGAGGGCCGGCAGCACAAAGGTGGCAGGGATGGAGGACTTCAGGGGGATAGAACATCCAACGAATCAGAACCAAAGGAAGAGGATACTGATGCACCGGTTCAGGTTGTCTCCCTTGATACTTCTCCTGATCCAACGTCGAGGAAGACTTCTCCTCCACCGCAGTCTTCTCTTGAGAAGTCTTTACATAAGCGAAAGAGGCTAAGGCATCTTAGCGACTTGCCTGCCATTCCGCAGGGGATTGATTCGCAGAGCACCCCATCTGGGACTGGCACTGCAACATCCTTTCTGGTTTTTGGGTCCCTC
Source organism: Dracaena cambodiana (assembly GCA_036321105.1). Taxonomy (NCBI): domain Eukaryota; kingdom Viridiplantae; phylum Streptophyta; class Magnoliopsida; order Asparagales; family Asparagaceae; genus Dracaena; species Dracaena cambodiana. Next base: position 49,724,415 of record JAYEPQ010000003.1, read on the forward strand.
GTTGAGGAACCCGAGGAGGATGAAGATGATTCATCTTTAACCCTCCGTTCCTTTAAGAGGCGTCCGAGTCAAGGGCCTGTTCTTTGTAATGACGCTGTTCCCATTATTCAAAAGGATTCTATCTCTTCTATTGGCCAGGCCAATGTTGAAATCAATGTTTCTTTGGCCTTACGAGAGGATTCTGCAGCTCTCGTTGCTCGAGACACTGCCGATGATGAGTGCAAATCATCGAGGAAACTCGCGCATCAGATCCTCCAAAATTAGCACCTCTCTCTGAAGATCAAGATGAATGGGGCGATGATGATGACGCCAGCAGTGACAGTTTTCGCTCTTCTACTCCTCTTTCAGATCATGCTAAATACGTCTTTTTGAGCGAGGAGGTTCGAGCCGAAGTATACGGGCCAGAAGTATTTGGTCCTGAGGTGTACGGACTCGGAGAATCCAGCGTCCAACCCTCAGCTCTTCATCTCCTTTCTTCAGTAATCATGTCATTTTATCAAATGATATTGTAATACTTAACTGTCAATTTTCTTCTTCTTGCTAGCTCCAGTTTTGACTCCGGGCTTAGAGTGCATGGGCGCGAAGGTGGCTTCACCAGACAATACCATCGCGGGAACTGACACTGGTGGAGCGACCGAAGTTGCTACTGCCTCTGCGATTGATACTTCAGAAGCAGTGCTTCCTGAATCTTCTATGTCTACGGTTTTGGCCACAGCCACTCCAACTGTTGTTGCAGTTCAGGAGACTGTGATTGATAGCTCCACGGAAATCTCTAGAGGTGTCATTCCTCCTGTTGCGGATCAACCCGCTTCTGCCTCATCCAGTATTACTCCTTCTCATGCAGAGATTGACATGCTTGAGAGTGATTTGCTGAAGGACACGGTGGAGACTTTCCTTCACTTTCTGGATCGCTGTATCGATAAAATACTGAAGGGGGTTCCTTTTGCTTCAATCGCCAATGTTCTCAACATTTACCTAACCGGTATCATTAGCATTGGTGGGGAGGATAGAGCTGCTCCTTTTAGGCTTATGATAGCTCAGCTTCAAAGGCATGCTGAATCTCTATCGAAAGCCAGAAGTGCTGATAAATCTGAGATAGTGGAAATTATTTTCCAAAAGCTGAAAGAGGAACAACTTAAGTCTCAGAAGGAGATTCAAGAGAAGGCAACTATTTGCAAGGCCTCTTTAGAGCAATGTTAATCAAATCGCGAATCTCTGGTTCTTCAAGTGGAGGCCGCTGCTTCGATTGTCAAGAGCCATGACCAAGCCATTACTAAGGCTTAAGAGACCATCGCCAAGGCTCTAGCTTTCTTGGCCAAAATAACCAAGAAGCGCGATGAATCAATGAGGAACCTCGTCGATTTATCGCGCCAGCAGGACAATACAACCAGAGATCTCCAGGCAATACAGGCTGAATTGGCTACACTGGAGGCTGCTGCAGCGCAGAATGTTATCGCCAGTGACGAGGAATTACGTCGTCAGGCCGCTGTTCAAGCTTATGAAACCCTTCAACAAGACATTGACGATGCGGAGGAGAAAATAAAGGCCCTTTTGAACCATTGAATTGTAAAGCTATTGTGTACACTATTTTAGAGTCCCCCTTCTTTTTTTTTGTAATAGTTCCCTTGTTGGTTATGGAGAACCTCATTTTGGCCTTCCGAGGTATGATTCTGCAGTTATTCTTTAGAGATTTGTAACAAACTTGCCATCTTTTGTCTGAAGTTTGCGAACCATCGTAAAACTCTTGTATCTGTATATCTGTTACGCGACTTTCTTAAGTCACGTGAATTTTAGGGGTTCGCGGATTTACACTATCCATATCTAACCCGCGATCCGGGTTCTGGAACACTGGTCCGCGATACTTCATCTGGAAATTGGTGGAATAGACCGTAGATTCTTCAGAATTTGTAGAGACTTCTGCGAGCCATATGATGCAGCCGTTTGGGCGTAGAATTCTAAGCGTTGCATGCCTCTATTAATGACGAGATCTCCGGGTTGCGATATCTAAGCGTCCCATGCAACAGTAATAAATTCTGTTGAGATCTGAACTGAAAATCTTGACCGAAGATCTCGGTCTTATCTCTTCTAAACTGGAGATCGCAGTTAGCAACTCGCCTATAAAAAGCACATGCTCTCTTCAATGAAGGATCATTCAGCCGTGAGAAAATTTCTTCTTGACTCTCTTCTCTTTCTCTCTTTTTTAGTAGATCCACCAGCGCGGCCATGTTTTCTTCTTCTTCAACCGAAGTGATGGATAAGAGTTGGCATGTCACAAGACCTCCAGACTGCATCAATTCAACGGGGTATCTTACCAATAAGGTCCTTCTAACCGTAGTCATTTTTCTTAAATAAGGTATACCTCTTCTTCTGATTCATACCCTCCTCTTCCTTCTTTTTCTTCCCTTTTAACAAGGATTTGTTTCGGCTGCAGGAGATAACCGAAGTCATTTTCCTTAATAATGTCCCAGACCCGATGGGCTCGTAATTGCTTCCAATGCCTCAAGGGGCTTGGAATGTCTCATGTATCTTACATGAGAGAAAAGATATCGGGTCTGGGGCATTGTTTTTCTTCTTTCCTAGTATCCCACAAGGTTGGGGTACTAATGACCAGGACCTTGAATTTGCGCAACCCGTCAGCTATATAGCTGGAGTGTGCATTCGATATGCCCAGTTTTGAACTAATCAATTCACTGGCATCATTCCTAGGAGAACCAACCAGGAGGTCCCTGACTGTGGTCGGAAAGAAGAAACAAGATTATGCTTTTTAAGCCATCCTAAAAAAAAGGAGGCTACAAGAGCAAATTGGAAGTGGAGACCAGAGAGCAAACTTTTTGATCTGAACCATGCTGAAAGAGGCGGTTACAGAAGCAAGTTTCCTCTTTTTTTTTTAGTGATTTGTATTTATTCTCATCGGCTATATAGCATTTAGAGAATTCTCTGTAATTTTATTCTGATGATGAATAAAGAAGTTCTTTTCTTTCTTCGTAACTGATAGTACCTGAAAGATGATTTTGATGTTGATTATCAGAGGTAACTGTTACCTTGATAATTTCGAAATGAATCACAATTTTTAAGTACCCAAAGCTACTATGAATGAAAGAACTTTCTTGTTGATAAACTTGATTCGCCAAATGTGTTATTGACTTGGCAAATTTGATGGACAAGGAAATCCGATTCGCCAGAGGTAATTTTTAACTTGGCAAATTTGATAAAAGGAAATCTGGTTCGCCAGAGGTAACTTTTAACTTGGCAAATTTTGGAAAAAAAAAATCTAATTTGCCAGAGGTAATTTTTTAACTTGGCAATTTTGGAAAAAGGAAATCTGGTTTTGCAGAGGTAATTTTTAACTTGGCAATTTTGATATGAAGAAAAATCTGGTTCGCCAGAGATAATTTTTAACTTGGCAAATTTTGAAAAAAAAGAAATCTGGTTTGCCAGAGGTAATTTTTAACATGGTAATTTTGATATGAAGAAAATTGGTTCGCCAGAGGTAATTTTTAACTTGGCAAATTTTGAAAAAAGGAAATATGGTTTGCCAGAGGTAATTTTTTAACTTGGCAATTTTGATATGAAGAAAAATCTGGTTCGCCAGAGGTAATTTTTAACTTGGCAAATTTTGGTAAAAGGAAGATCTGATCGCCAAAGGTAATTTTTAACTTGGCAAATTTGATATGAGGAAAATCTAATTCGCCAGAGGTAATTTTTAACTTGGCAAATTTTGAAAAAAGGAAATCTGGTTTGCCAGAGGTAATTTTTAACTTGGCAATTTTGATATGAAGAAAAATCTGGTTCGCCAGAGGTAATTTTTAACTTGGCAAATTTTAATAAAAGGAAAATCTGATTTGCCAGAGGTAATTTTTAACTTGGCAAATTTTGGTAAAAAGAAAATCTGATTCGAGAACTAAAGGCTTTTTAGTCCGAAACCAAGAACTTTCATTGACGAAGTTCTGATTACAGAGAAACAATAGAACTGCCCAGGCCATATTGTAACTGATGTTCTACAATTTCGCTAAGGATAATATTTCTTCAAGAACTTGCCGTTGATTGGCATTAGGATCCTGTCACCATATTAGGCTTTGTCAACCGATACGCCCCGTTGGAGTAGACCGTATCAATGACGAAGGATCCCTCCCACTTTGGCTGGAACTTTTCCCTAAGCTTCTGGCTTGTTATGATTGGTCTTCTAACTGACAGGACCAGATCACCTTTCCTAAAAGTCCTTCGTTTAGCCTTTTTGTTAAAGGTTCTGGAGATCCGCGCCTGGTATAGCTCGATACTCTGTTGAGCTTCTAAGCGTTTATTATCCAAAGCTTCTAACTCTTGGAGTTTTTGCTGATACTTTTCTTCTTCTGTCATCCTTGTTGTTAACGCGACTCGTAATGAAGGGATTTGGATCTCCAAAGGCAAGACCGCTTCTGATCCATATACCAAGGAGAACAGAGTGGCATTGGTGGGAGTTCGGACTGTGGTTCAGTATGCCCACAGACTCTCTCCGAGCTTTTCGTCCCAATCCTGTTGATTGGATGACACAAACTTCTTAAGAAGTTTTATAATGGTCTTATTAAAGACTTCTGCTAGACCATTGGCTGCAGGATAGTATGGCGATGAAGCCACATCTTCAATCCTGTATTTATTGCAGAATCTAGAATACACTTGGCTTACGAACTGAGGTCCGTTGTCTTGAATTATTCTTCTAGGCACCCCGAAGCGATAAAGCACATGGTGCTTGATGAACTTGATAACATCTGACGATTTTACTTCGGTAAGGGAGATGGCCTCAGTCCACTTTGAAAAGTAATCAGTTATGGCCAAAATGAACTGGTGCCCTCTTGTTGATGGTGAGAGATTGGCCCTATGATGTCCATACCCCATTGCTCAAACGGCCATGATGTAACCGTCGGGTGGAGATATTCTGGAGCTTGATGTATAAAGTCTGTATGTATTTGGCAGGCCCTACACTTCTTGGCGTAGTTGACTGCTTCTACCATCATCTTAGGCCAATAATAACCCATCCTTGGGATTCTAGTCCAGAGTTTCGGTCCTGGTTGATATGCTCCGCAGATGCCAGCGTGAGCTTCTTCGAGTACTTTTTGAGCTTCGCGGTTGGAAAGACAGCGAAGTAGAACTCCGTCGTAGGAATTTCTATACAACGTCTGGAGCTCTGCGTTGTAGTAAAACCGGATAGCCCTTCTCTGAATGGCTTTGGCTTCTTTTGGACTTTCGGGTAATATCCCGTAAAGGACATAGTCTATGTAAGGAAAACGCCAATCCCTTGGCTCTAGGCTGATGCACAAGCGTCAGCTTCGTTTTCTTGTGGTTTCTTCGCTTCTTCTTTGAGCTCACCCTTTGAGCAGAATAACTCCTTGCTGCTTACCATAATTTGCCTTTTAGCATGCTTGGGCAAGGCTAATGTAGCAGCCAAGGAAGCTAGCGAGTCCGCATAACTATTGAGGTGGCGCTTTATGTGGCTGATATAGAAACCAGTGAAACCGTTCGCGATCTTGATTACCGCATGATAATACGACAGGAGGTCTTCATGCTTGACTTCGTACTCCCCTTTTATTTGATTGACAACGAGTTGAGAGTCCCCATATGCCTCCAAGTATTTGACCCCCAGTTATTTGGCTATTCTCAAGCCGATTAGGAGGGCGTTGTATTCCGCGACGTTGTTGGAGCACGAGCTTGTCAATGAGTAAGCTTGAGGAATGATGTGGTTGCGAGGAGAGACGAGAACAACTCCCACCCCCGCTGTTGTCTTTCTTTTGGATCTCATTCAGGAGGCACCATCAAAGAAGAGTTGCCATACACCTTTTGAAACTGTATTTGATTCGAGAGACCTTCTCGAACCATCCTTTTCTGGAATTAAATCCCGTTCCTCCAACTCTCCTGGGATTTGTTCATATAACCTTGAGGATGCCGGGACTGGATGTTCGGCCAAGAAGTCGGCCACGGGAATTATATTTGCGACCCAATCAGGGTGCTGTTCTTCGTGAATAAAGTCTGACACGATCAACTTTTGATTTCGGCTTCTATAGCTTCCATGATCTCTGGGCGGAATCTTTGTTGTTACTACTTTACTAACTTAGCTTCTGGTCGGATCTTCAATTTGTGAACCGCCACGCTCGGATCTAACCCTGGCATCTCCTCATAACTCCAAGCGAAAATATCAATGTATTCGCGGACGAGGGATATCAATTCCTCCCTTTCTTCCGAGGATAGGTTCTCACTTATAAATATAGGTTTAGGATTCTTTTCATCTCCCATATTGATTTGGATCACTTTATTTTCAGTTGGGGGCTCCCGCTGTTCAAACTGAATCTCCCACTTCATATTAAGATGCTTGTCCCAAGGGTCGTCTCTTACTGGTGAGGTTTCCTTCAAATCTTCGTCTTCGTGGATCGGGGAAGCCATGTTCGCGGATACCTCGTGAAAAATCGCACATGTGCTGACATCTGAATCCCAGCATGATGATTCTGACGAATGATCATATTGTCTTTCCTCAGCCTTGTCGCTTGAGGAGGCCTCGGAAGTGGTAACGCAGCCCAACTCCCTACCGATTTTCTGGTAATAGTCTGGCGTCTTCCCTTCGGGGATAAAAGGTTGAAGGATTGTCTTCCTTCCTTTTTCGAAATTCAACTCTCTGCCTTCGGCCAGATTGTATCCCATTTTCTTTATTATTCCACAGGAATTTTCATCATAATGGAAGAATCCGGATTTTCCCTGTTCTTTCTCAGAATCTGAACATTTCTCTTTACTCCTGTGACTTGCTTTTCCAAATATTATGGCCTTTTGGGTTCCGTTTCTAAGAGGGACCTCAAAAACAGCTTGGTCAACACTTTCAACGTCATCGCTTAATTCATATAAGGATGATCGGATAGGTGCTTGGAAGGAAATCAAAGAATATATCTCTTTTACACAGTCGCTAAATGCGTCTGTGTTAGTACTTGAGGGCTCAGAATCAACACCAGAAGAATAAGTAAATTCTAGATTTTCATTTATCATCCATTCACCATCGGAGTGAATGGGGTTATTTACATCAAGGCCCTCGAGGCTTATCACAATGGGCTCACCATCCCAAATTACATCCTCGGATTTCGAATTTTCGGATCATGATTCTGTATCAGCCTCTTCGCCACTATCAGAGTCATCTTGAACGGGCCGTTCTGCGACGCCAAATGCATCTTGATACAACAACGCGTCAGTAAAGTAGTTTTCAACTCCTTTAAAGGGTTGTTTTTCCACAATGAGCGTCTTCACGTTCGCGTCTTCGTCGACATATTTCATGCATTGGTGTAATGTGGAGGGCACGATTAGATTGCTATGGATCCAGGGCCTCCCCAATAACATATTGTATGACGTGTCCACATCTATCACGTAACACGTGACTTCCGTCTTCAGGTTGCCGATTTGACACTTGAGCTTTATTTTACCCAGGGGTCTACTACCGTTAGCATTGAACCTGAAGATAGTAGTGTTGGTTGCGGCTAATCTGTTCATTGGCACTCCAAGATATCGTAGTATTCTTCGCGGCATGATGCTCAAGGCCGAGCCTGGATCAACTTGAATACGATCAATCTCCATAGATCCTATATATCCCTTGTAATACAAAGGACGATGATGCTTATTGCTTCTGACTTGCATATTTTCTGGAGAGAAGGTGACGCAAGGGATGTTTTTACCAGAGATCTGGTGACATGTCGCTCAAAGAGACTCTCCTTCTTCGATCATCTCTGGTATTTGCGCCAAGAACACTTCCGAATCTTGCGGCGCTTCTCTTAATACTTCCCTAGTAGATTTGGAGAGCTTTAGGAGCTCATACAAGGTTATCTTTGCAGGGATATTGGCCAACTGTGTTAGGATGTCGAACTGGAATAACTTTCGCGAGTCTTCCGCAAGTTCTTTTCCCTTCTTCCTTAGAGCTTTGTCAAACTTCAGCTCTTTTTGCTTGACTTTCTCTGGAGATGGTTGAGAACCCGTTGTTTGGCCGTAATTCTTTAAGTAATCTTTTCCCGAACGGGTCCCCGCGGAGGGAGGGTCTGCATCGGCAACCAAGAAATTTCCGATTTCTTTTTCTGAATCGGTCATAGCAGGAATGATCTCATCGTCTTCGGGAATTACGGAAACGACATTAGAGGTGAAGACTCTCTCTCTTCGCTTCTTCCCAGATGAACTGGAGCTCCATTGTTCATCATTTAGGAGATCAGAATGTACTCATATTATCTCCCCCCTATCAGTTTCTAAGGGGAATAGTCCTTTCTTTTACTGTTGGTGTGGATCAAAATTTATGACTTGCATCGTGCCTTTATGGATGGGTTGCACTCCATCTTGAACTGTTAACTCTATCCAGTGGGGTGCTTTACCGAACTTGACGGTCATCATGTTCGCAGTCACCTTCTTCTGGTGCTCTTGAAGCTTGATGATATTGGCGTCCACTAAGGCTTGAATTTTGTTTTTAAAGATGTAGCAGTTTTGGGTGGGGTGATTAATGATCTTATGGTAGACACAGTAGGTAGGATCATTAACTTTTCCAGCTTCCTCCGGACGTTTAGACTCTGGCAACTTCAGCATCTTCTTACTCAAGAGGAGGTTGAAGATAGTCTTCGTGTGCTCATCTTTGAAAGAGTATTGCTTTTGTAGTACTCATATCTGAGGATGAAGTTTCGGGGAAGTCATCGTGGGTTGTGGCGCATCAATGACCATTGTTTCCTTCCCCTTATACCCTCGGGGTCGGGGCTTATAGTTGTTATCACCACTTCGCTTCGGTTTCTCCTCGCCTCCTTCTTCTTCAAGCCTTTGCGCAATTTCTTCAGCTCTTCAGCTTGTAGGGTGAGATCCTTCTAAGTTGAGGACTTCACCGCCCCCATCCTGGCTAGAACCTTGGTCGATAAATTATGTCGACAGGTTTCTACTAGGGTCTTTTCTGGCATCCCATGCGGGCACCTGAGAGAATCGTTCTGGAATTTTTTGATAAAGTCTCGGGCTGACTCTCCTTTCTTTGTTTGGCGGCTAGAAGCACCGGCATTGATACCTCCATATCATCTTCATAGAATCTAGTGAGAAAAGCTTTCTCCATATCACTCCAGGAATTGATGGTTCCCGGTTCTAATCTCCGAAACCATTCAAAAGCTAGCCCGGTTAAAGTACTAACAAATACTCTTGTAATAATAGGGTCATTTCGGGATAAATACCCTATCTGCGACTTAAAATAGTAGATGTGTTAGTTTGGGGATCCTCTACCATCAAAAGATTTGAGTTTCAACGGTTTGTAGTTTTCTGAGAACGGCACCGTTTCCCACTCCATGGGATATGGCCTTACTACACCCAATTCTTGTAGGTCGCCCTTATGCATGAGGGTGTTCAGTTGGTTCTGGAAGCTCTCCATCCAGACAGTATTTGTGTTTTCCTCCTGGTGCGTGGAGCGGTTGTCATCATCTTTATGATGTTCTTCTTCTTCTCAATTGTTATGAGGACCATGACTTCGGTCTTCTTCCCTGTATTTTTCAGTTTGGCTTTCTCTAACTCCATCAGAACGTGTAGCATATCTTTAAGCTTGTTGATGGTGTTCTGTTGCTGCTGGATATGCCTTTCTTGCTCCTCCATTCTCCGCATGAACTCTTCTAAGACATTGTTCTGTGTCATATATGCAGAGACGGAGTCTTCTAAGAATGAATCAGACGTCTGTGATTCAGCCATAACAGACTTGACTATATCTTCTTCATCAGATGAGATCCCCGCCATCTGTCTATAATTCATAGGGATCGCCACCCCACTTCTGAGTCGAGTGTGCCGAAAAAATCCTCGCTCTTTGTTGGATGGGTCTTTCAAACTCGAAGAGAGCTCTGGGTCAGAAGTTTCTTCTTCGGAGATTTTCTTCGCCTTCTTTTTCTTGTTCTTTTCTCCAACACTTATCATGTTGGAGGTCATCGTGGAATATTCCGGCTCAGAAAACTCGAGCCCGCGTCGTCTCCTTTTTGCCAATTGGTATGACGATATTGATGGAGACGACAATCGACAAAACACCGAGGATCGGGCATGAGTTGAGCAATGACAGTGAGACAGTACTGCATTGATCAGTCGTTCACAGTGGCATTGAGATACATGGGATTCTTCTTTTCTTCTGTTTAGAAGTTCCCTAAGATCTCTTGCACCGGAATCCTTTGTGATAGGCTCATTTGTGAGAGATAGCTCGCGGATAGGCATGCACCTTCTGCGAATTCGAGGTTCACGAGTTTCTTCAGACTTTCCCCTTGAGACGCGAATGTATGCTCCGCATTGATTATGGACAATTTTGACGAGTTCACTCCACTTCCTGTAGGAAACGTGAGTGAATCCTTCTGCATTTAGATCAACCACGCCCTTAGACTTCCATATTTGGATCGTAGGTTTCTGCCGAGATGAGTTGGCAGTTTCCTTTTGTTGCACGTTCCTGTGAAAGGCACGAGTTTTGCTTCTCCTCAGGTTTCTTTTCGTTGTACGAGTAGGAGGAATCTCCTCCTCTGCATGACAGCTTTGCGGAGCGAGCGGTGGTCGCTCCCCCTTGTTGCAGCGGAGACCTTGGTCCACTTTGCTTGAGAGATCAAGAGTCTTTATCAGAACTGGCAGAGAGTCCGTTGTTAAGGAAGGGGATTTCAGACTATCTTGGTCCGTTGATTCTCTCAACTGGGCTATTGCCATCTCCTTGGAAATTGACCCCTTGGAGATTTTATAGTATCCCCTTAGGGAAGTAGGACTCTTAGAGCCTGAAGAAAGAAATTCTTCATACCTTTGCTGGTTGACGGAAATGGTGAGCGAGTCGACCATACTACCAACTGGAATGTTGTCGGATTGAGCCACCACCAAGTCACCGGAGGTGATGGTAGTCCCCAGCGGAGTCGCCAATCTTCTGTACGCAATGAAAGTTGCACGCTCTTTATATCGAAGTATTTTCAATACAAGGGTTACAATCGGACGGTTTTCCATTTACAGAAGATGAGGAATATAGCTTTTCCTCTTTATTTAAGGCTGGGTTTCTAGGTAGCTATGGAGGACGATCATGCTCTCCGTTGACACTCCGTACAATATCTCTCAGTTGGCTAAAGGAAAGAAAAGGGGGTTCTTTTCTCTTGATCACAAGGGATAATTTCTGGGAGAAGACGTTTGTCTCTGTCTCTTCTCTCTGTATCTTCTCTCTGTGTGTTCTCTCTGTGTGTTCTCTCTGTGTGTATTCTTCGCTTCTCACCTTTTATAGGGGGCTTGGAGTAACGTCCCGCCATATTTTGCTCGACCGTTAGCTCCCACTACTCGAAAAGTGCCGCCATATTCGTTAGGTGGTTATTCCCACGATTGAAGTAACGCCGCTGCATTCGTTTGGCAGTTATTCCCACGATCCAAGGTAGCAATTCTTCTGTTCGGGTTGGGTGACTTTGTATTAAACCCCCACCCGAAAGCCATGGGTAGTGTCGCGAATCTTAGCTTTAGATTTGAGAACCTGTTCCGTCGTCTGAATCGCGGACCTCAGTTCCTTAGATTCGCGGACCTCAGTTTCTTAGATTCGCGGATCTCAGTTCCTTAGATTCTCGGTTCGATGAGTTGCGGGCTTCTGTCTCTAAATTCGTGGATCTGCTTTGCTTTTCCAGAATTTTTCGCCGACAGCAATTAGTTATTATCACTCTTTTTTTATACTAAAGTGCACTTTTTTTTTATCTAATACATATTTTACCCTCAACTCTCTCTTTAAACCAGCATACCTCTCTCTCTCTCTCCCCCCCCCCCCCTCCGCCCCTCTTTTTCAGTCACTCACGCCTCCACTCCCTCTCTTAATCCCGTCCTTCCTCTTCATCCTGTTCTCTTTTTTCTTCTTCAACCTAATATCATAAATTTTCTCCACAAATTGGGACTTTCGTTGCTGAGTAGCAGCTGCTGCTACTGCAGCAGCTTGCAGAGACAGAGAGAGAGGAGAGGGATGACTGCGAGAGAGGTCAACTGCTGCTTCTCTAACCAAGAGAGAGAGGGAGAGGAGGGGAACTTCCGCTGCTTCTCTGTCGGCGAGAGCGAGAGAGAAGGGGAACTGCTGCTGCTTCTCTGCCACAGAGAGAGAGAGAGAAAGAGAGAGAGATAATGTAGGGAAGGATGAAGAGGGAGGAGTCACTGTCTTGGGGGTACTTTAAACTTTTTATAACACGTGCACATCACGTGCCCCAAACACTCACGTTGTCTAGGAGTTTTTTTTAGAGTTTCAAACTTTAAATGTGTTAAATTACAAACCCCCCATATTATAGGGGTCTAACTATAATTAACCCTTATATTTTTGGACAAAAATATCCTCCCCTCTGCCACCCCTTCTCACCTATCTGCCACCACCATACACACCCCTACGTTTTCCTTCTGCCAACCTGCTACCCCCTCCAAAGCTTCCCTTCCCTGTGTCGCCCCTAACTTAAACCTGACTCCTCCATTGCCAGATAGAGGTAAATTGGAGAGAGAGAGAGAGAGAGAGAGAGAGGGGTGCCGGAGAGGCGGGGAGGGGGGTGCACTAATATGAGTGTGGTTGGAGAAGGGGACACCTGGGTGGCTAGTTTGCAGTGGAGGAGGAGGAGGAGGAGAGAGGACAGGGAAGGAGATGGTGGAGGAGGGAGAGTGGGGGAGTACGAGGAGGGGTGTTTTGTTCTTTGGGGGTAGAGAAGGAGAAGGGTACTTTCGAGGGAAAAAAAAAAAAAGGAGTGTGCTCTTAAAAGAAATTCAATTTCAAGGGGTGTGCCGTTAGAAGGAGTTTGCCCTTATATATTTAGGCGTGACTTCATAATTTCTCTATAAACAGTGACTTTGGGCCTTCCAAAAATTATGTACTTGTTATTTCTTCACCTGTCAAAGGTGGGGCATGAAGAGACAAATGGAATGCATGCATGATGCCTCATTCTCGGCACCGCTGAGTCCTTTACAAAGACCGATGCCGACCACCCTCTCGACAAGGTTATCAATGATGGTCCTATGCTGGAATTGCAGAAGCACCGTAAAAGTCACCCTGCAAGCCCTTAATCTTTTTATACAATTCAAAGATGGTACCTTATCTTACTAGAGACTCAAATTTGTTACCACTCTGCTAGAAGAGTGCAAATAATAAATCAAGTAGAGGAATTTTAAACATAAAAATAATATATCATTAAAATCATAAATTTCACACATAAAATGGATAACAAGTGAACAAAAATATATAATTGACGCACTTTTCATTCATAATCACCCACCCACCAACGAATAAACTGTAATGATTTACCTACGCTAACCATCAGTGACGCTTCCAGTGACCCCTCACTGATAGATAAATTGTAATCTAATCTAAACTTGGCCATTGGTACAGCCATCACTAGGCTCACAGGAGACCCAACGAATGGCTCAAGTTGCAGATTCGACTTTATGAGGTCTTGGGATGAATTTGAGTTAATTTTGGATTCTTTTTTGAATTATCGATTCATGTTCTTTATCGAATTTGAGGGAGAGGACTTTTTTAGAGATTGAAGATCCCTAAACATTATTTAAACCCTAAAACTCCAACTTTGAAAAGGTTTCGAAAGTTTCTCCAATTTCTGAAAATCAAGACTTTCCTGAAAAACTCGTGGCGCAGCTATCGTCTTCATCTTTTTCAAGAGTAAATTTTTCGTGTCAATAAGATCCCTACTTTTTATATTAAATCTCCCTTGTTGTGAACAAAAAAAAAAATTAGTTTATGCGTTAAACTCATTGAGGAGAAGGCTATGAATAACGTCAAAGGTTTCTTGCTAAGTTCCAAATAAGCCATCTCTTCCTCTTTATATGATTTTTAAACTTTCTCGTCAATTTCTGTGTTAGATTGACGTCAAATTATTAACGGATCAGAGAGCCATGTTGGCTAAATTCTCAGCATCGCATATTCCCATATCATTCAAAGAGAAGAGTGTCTTTTATTGGGTGAGTTTTTTTGAGCCAATGCCGTAGGTATATCCCTTCATGTTTCATTAAATAGGTTTTTAACGAAACGAGCTAATTGTGTTTTTATGTATTTTTTGTGGAATTATGTATTCTGAAGTTTATAATTTATTACTATTATAAATTCAGCACCTTTTCTCCAAATTTTTTCAGTTTGGATTACTTTGAGCGAAATAGGAACTACTCCACGCTGAATATAATTTTAGATAATTTATACTCCCACCTAAAAGTTAGAAGTTAATTGAAACTACTTTAGGTTTTAATTTATACTTTCATAAAGATCCTAGATTTTTTTTTTTCGTTTTAATTAAATTAAATATAGGTCATGGCATTTTATATTGTGCATCAGTGCATGTGACACACATTGCATGTCCCTTCTCTAAACATAGTATCAGTGACCGAGCTCATCTTTTTTTTGTGCTGCTACAGAGTAAGCAATATTCTGTTTTTATGTTGTTTACTTTTATTTTTAAGGATTAATTATACTCAGATTTCTTATAATATGAAGGATGTATAATTTATCACATATAAAGTTTAAAACCTCAGTTAGATTCCTAGACCTCAGTTAGATCCCTAGACCAGAGAGTCTGAGTGTAATTAAAATACAGTGATTTAGATAATTTATGAGGTCTAAATAAGATTCTAAACCAGAGAGTCTGAGTGTAATTAAAATACGATGATTTAGATAATTTATGAGGTCTAAATAAGATTTTTAAATTTTAAAAGTGATAAGTTATACATTTCTTATACTATAGGAAATCTGAAGGAAATCTGAATGTAATTAAACTTATTTTTAAATGTAAAAGAGCTAAGAGTCCGCATAAGTTATATGTACGGAAGAACTCACCACAGTATCGGATAGAAAAATATCTAATATAGGGCCCGCACGATACTATTCTCATCGGACGGCCCACAATCATCACCACTAACTAAATCAGAAACCCTAGACGTAGATACCTAATTTGACCCTCTTCTGTATCTCTCCTTTCTTGATCTTTTCTCGTCTCTTCACGCCCTTTCGCTTTCTTGCTTCCCTTCTTTCTTCATCAACTGAGAGAAGTCAGGGTGTAGAAAGAGAAGAGCGAAGAAGCATCGATGTCGGACGAGGAGCAGCACTTCGAGTCGAAGGCTGATGCCGGCGCTTCCAAGACCTATCCTCAGCAGGCCGGAACCATCCGCAAGAACGGCTACATCGTCATCAAGAACAGGCCCTGCAAGGTATAATTATTTCTCCTTTTTTTTTTTTTGATTTTTTGAAGTATTTTTGGGACGTTTCTAGGGTTTATTGATCCGTTGATACCTGTATTGATCTACTATTTTATGAGAAATTGTCTAATTTATATTATAAGTCTGCTAAATTAATCTATTAGATGTTTCAATCTCATTGATCTAATTTTGTGAATGAAACGAAAGCAAGGGATTAGATCAGTATGTGGTGTATATATGACTTGTGACATGGCACCAATAGATTCACGGATCTGATATTTCTGATGAACATTAAAAACAATGTTGTAAGTGACTCAGTCATTGGTATTTGTTTATTCTCTCTTTGAAAGATAACATTTTTCGTTGTCCTTGTATGTTCATCTTGCTTTGGATGGAATCAGATAACCAAATCTGCAGAGCGATCAATTTGCTAAGATGCTTTATAATCTTTGTAACTAGATTGTGTTTGTGTGTCGTAACCTTGCCAAATCTTAGTTTGTGTACTATAGCTTCAACTTGCTACTTTTTATTTCTTGCATAATTTATAGAATGTCCCATATGGGAGTAAGTTAGATGCCATGTAGTTATTTGACTTTGATATTCATTTCATATGCCTCTTTTATGAGTTGTAGGATCTGCACAATATGCTTTGAGGAACTCCTAGGTTTTGATGTTTCCAAAGTTTTCATATCTTCATCTTGCTTGATCAGTGCAGTATGGGTAGCATTTTTTTTTTATATCATATTTAAGGATTCTTCATATGTGTTCCTTGATATCCGTATTATTCTGGATATGTGCTGTAGTTGTAGCAGTTCATGGTCAGAAATATCGACTGCTGCGGCATTGTGAAGTTTTTACATAAAACTTATCTATGTACGTTCGAAGTGTTTCAAATAAAGGTTTATCAATTTTGCATGACTGTTTTATGCAATTTTATCTGTTAAGTATTTTCCAATAATTCCCAAGCATGAGGGAAACCGATTAATTGATGAGTTGGTGATTTGATTTTCCAGTACAAATTTGTATGGAGTGAAGGTATAAAGCGTTGGCAATAATTGTTTGTAGTTATCTTGTTGTATATAATGTATTGTGTGTACCTATTGATATTCGGAACTTTTGGAATTTCAATTGATCACTCTATTTGTCCATCCTAGCAACAAACCATGAGGTATCAGCATTTTCAGCCGCCTGCCCAACAAATTGTAAGTCGGTGTTACAAGGGACTAATGTGATATTTTTGTTGCAGGTTGTTGAGGTTTCAACCTCCAAAACTGGCAAGCATGGACATGCAAAGTGTCACTTCGTGGCGATTGATATCTTCAACTCGAAGAAGCTTGAAGATATTGTGCCTTCCTCCCATAACTGTGATGTAAGCAATTTTGCTATGCTCTTGAACTTTCTTAAGTATAGAATTGTTCTTAGATTCATATGATTTAATCCATTCAATTAAATTTTTGCAGGTTCCTCATGTTAACCGTACTGACTATCAACTCATAGACATATCTGAAGACGGTTTTGTATGACTACTTTCAATTATCATTTAAGTCCTTTTTGTCATCCATGTCAAGCCTTGTTTCCGTGGTTTTATCGTTTGAGTTGAATCTCCCTTCTTTTAGGTGAGCCTTTTGACTGAGAGTGGGAATACCAAAGATGACCTGAAGCTTCCCACTGATGACAATCTCCTTAGCCAGGTTAATGTCCTCCCTATCCTTTCTGTTCGAGAAATTATGCTTAACAAATACTCAGATCTTTGTGGTGTATGCTTCATCTATATCAGTTTTTACAATATAGATTGTTCCTCTGTTGTCCTTATACCTGTTATTTCCATGGTTATCATTTTTCTTGCGTGTGTGGAAAGTAGAAACATTTGGGTTGTTTGGTTTTAGGGTAAACGAAAGAAAAGAAAAGAAAGTTAGTGGGATATCTACTTTCCATTTAGTTGGTTGGGAAGAAAGTCAAAGGAAGTGAAAATGGAAAGAAAATAAAACAAAATAAGGCTTCAAATTTTAATTCCTGTTCCTCTCTCCCCTACACTAGAGAAAACAAGACGAATTGCTTTCTTCATTACTTCCCCTCAAATTTTCTTTTTAGCTTTCAGTAGTAACCAAACATTTAAAGTTTCTTCTCTATTTAATTCTCTTTCTTTTCCTTTCTTTCATTTTCTTTCAAACCAAAGGTAGCCTTACTGATTGAATTTCTCTGCTAGTTTGCTTGTATAGATTGCTAAAATGGAAGTTTCACTTACATAATTTTTTGTTGTTTGTTTTTATGTGCTTAAGTTTGAAGCATTTAGGGGCAGAGCCAGGGTTCTTAGGTAGGTGGGGCACAGTTTTATGATAAAAAAGAATACTGCTTAGAATTTCGAGGAGAAAAAAAAATTAAGGGCAACACCTATTCAAGCAAATATATTTTTCTTTTTAGTTTTGATTTTTCTATAAAAATGAAGGATATAGACAAGTCTGAATTTGGGACCTTTCATAACCAAATCCTCGCTTTTCTCTAATTGAGGCGTATCTCCATTTTTCATCTTTAGCTTTATCATCTTTAGCTTTATCCACGCCTTGGTGAATGTGACTTATTAGCAAGTCATTTGTAGTCTTGTGAACTAAATGTTATTTTATTTCATAGAAAGGTGTGAATCTTGTTCTAAATCTAAAACCTTTTTACCATAGAAAACTTTTGAAAGGTTACGCTCATGTTGCAAAACTTTTGAAAGGTTACGCTCATGTTGCATTAGCATACATTTTGTCCAATAAAGTTAAAGTTGTTTCTTTGCCAAACTAGCTAATTTATATCAGGCTTTCTCATGTTCATAATTTATTTGGCGTCAACTAATTAACCAAACTTTCAATAAATTTATGTCTGTGGATAGATAGGAAAAAGATTTTGCTGGTTAGAAAATTTTCTGAATTTAAAAACTTCTATGGTATTTTATGAGATATATGCTATTTCTCCATAAATAATTATGAGATGCATCTTTTTGTAAAATAATTATGAGGTGCATCTTTTTGTAAAATAATTATGAGGTGATGCGTATTTGTGATTGGCCTTCGAGGCAAGGAAAGGCAATGCAGAATATTGGATAGAGCGTAGAAAGTTACTGTAAAATTTCAACTTGTTTTCTTATAAGCTGTTATTACAATATGCAATGGATTTTTTTGGACTTACGAATTGATTTTACTAGGCCCCCCTTTTTCTCAACCTACTGGTGTTGCTTCTAATTTATGCTGGGCATCCCAATTTTTTGGCCTGGGCACAATTAGGAATTGAGTTAATTAGTTGGGACTTGGGAGAAATTAAAAGAGTAATTGAAGACTTGGTAGTTTGTGGCAGGAAACGTGCCCTACCTCAAGTATGAGTGCCTCTGTTCTTGGGCGCATGGATATCTTTATAATTTAGATGGTCTTTCTTCTGTAGGGTTTCAAGATATTTGCTTGAATATGTTATCTTTTGGAATAGCATCTATGATTCTCAAGCTTATTTGCAAAGTCATTTTAAGTAGGAAAGTTTAATGAATGTTTCTTAATTTCCTTTTTTTTTTTTTTTTTTTTTTTTTTTGGTTGGGGGGGGGGGGGTGGGGGTGTAGAAATGTTGATTTGTAATGCATATGCAGGACCCATTTAAAGTTTTCTTGTATATACTCTATAATGGGTAAGGCTCTTGATTTTTCTTTTTGTAACTTTGTACAAGTAAAGAATTTGCTATAATTGCAATTTTGCACCTTCATATATCAGACAGGTGATGCATTATCTACTGTCATTTTAATTCAGTTTTTGGAACACTATCACCTTGCACCATTAATATTACAACCAAGAAGAAAATGGTTCTGATTGAATGCATGATTGTTCAATTGTCCTACCATTCATATTTCTTCTATTTTAAAAACGTGAAAAATAACATTTGTAAGAAAAACATATCTTCTTTAGCGTTGATTAACGGTATACATCCTCTTGGGGAATGAAGTCCGAGGAAGATCATTCTTTTTCTTTGTTGATATCAATGAAAATGTTGTTCAAGCCACTGGAGCCTGGCTTGGTTAATTGTGGGGTTGTTGAGGTTCCAGGTCAAAATTGCATTGCATCCTTTGCTAAAAAAAAATATGGGTTAATTACAGTCAGATCCCCTGTATTATGGGGGTCTCTATCACGTAACACCCCACCCCTGAAGTTTGAAACTCTCAAAAAACCCCTACACCATTACACATGTTAGTGAGCAGTTAGTTATTGTCACTCCATTTTATATTAAAATGCACTCCTTTTATCTAATATCTATTTTACCCATCAGCTAGCACACCACTCTCTCTCTCTTTCTCTCATGTCTCTCTCTCCCCTCTCCCGCCTCCCTCCTCTCTCTCTCTCTCTCTCTCTCTCGTTCTCGTCTCTCTCTCTCCCCCCTTCTCCTTCCTCTCTCTCTCTCTATTTTACCCATCAGCAGTAGGCCGCAGCTTGTTGCACTGCTGCAGTAGCAGCTCTCTCTCTCTCTCTCTCTCCCTCTCCCTCTCCCTCTCTCCTCTCTCTCTCTCTCTGCAAGCTGCTGTAGCAGCCGGCAGCAACTTGCTGCACTGCTGCTGAAGCAGCTCTCTCTCTTTCGCACTCTCTCTCTCTCCCCCTCTGCAAGCTGCAGCAGCAGGCAGCAGTTTACTGCACTGCTGATGCAACAGCTCTCTCTCTCTCTTCTCTCTCTCTCCCCCCTCCTCTCTCTCTCTCTCTCTCTCTCGTGTCTCTGCCCTCAGTTCTCTCACCGCTGCTGCACTGCTGCTGCAGCAGTGAAGCAACAGCTTGTTTGTTGCTGCTGCAGCAGTAAGCAACAGCTTGCTTGTTGCTACTGCTACTGCTACTGAAGAGGGAGTCACAGTCTGAGGGGTATTTTAGACTTTTTATAACACGTGCACATCACTTGTCCTAAATACTGACGCAATTAAGATGTCCAGGGTTTTTTTTTAGAGTTTTAAATTTCAGGGGTGTTAAGTGACAGACCTCCCATAGTATAGGGGGTCTGACTGTAATTAACCCAAAATATATTGAGCCATCTTGCAGTCCTAAAATTTTATTCTTTTTGGTATGGCCAAGAACTTGAAGCTATGCTTCAGTTTAGAGTTGGAAATGTCCATCCGCTGAACAGTTCTTTAGTTAAAATTACAGCCAAATGTTAATGATTTTTAACATACTGTTGAAGTTTTTGTAGTTAATCTAGAAAGGTTTCTTACCCGTTAGAAAAACCTGAAATCAAAGTTAGTATTTTTAATTTCTAGAATCCATTAAGAGTTTTGTATTCTCAAGATTTCATCTGTCAGTTTCCCATAATTTGGGAAAAAGTTTATTTTGATAGCTGAACACTATAAGAGATATAAGAGATCCTGGTCATCCTCGTAAATCTTGGAATATCTGATTGCTTTCTGTTTCTAATATCTCATGTGATCTAATTTTGCTTATTCCATCGCAACATTCATGAGCCTGGCCAGCATGACTTTTGCTCAGGACCTAGAGCCAGCCTAATTTTCTAATATTTTGTTTGTGAAGTACAAAATATTAAACTTTCGATAACTTATAGTTTTATGTGTTTAAACAGATTGTCCAAGTGCTTCTACATTATAAATTTTATTTTCTAATACTAATTAGTGGCATGAGTATTCTCTAAAGAAGTTATAATAATACATTATTTATTGATTCTCAGTGCATAAACGTGAATTTGTCATTTCTCTTAAAGTGTGTTCTTCAGTGTCTATGCATCCCAGGTGCACGTGTTTTTATTTTTTATTTTTTTCTTCTTTTTTTTTGCAGATCAAGGATGGTTTTGCCGAGGGGAAGGATCTGGTTGTGACGGTCATGTCTGCAATGGGAGAGGAGCAGATCTGTGCTCTGAAGGACATCGGCCCCAAAAACTAAGCTTTTTTAGCTTTTAATATCAAAACTATATATAAATTATTCTCTACTCCTTTAAGTTTGTATTGTAATAACATACCTTGTAGGTGAGATATTTAGGATTGGTTGATAGATATGTGTTGGCTTATGTATCAGGTGAAATGTTGACGAACCTGCTTCCAATGATGTACCTGAGAAATGCTTAGTACCTCCCAAAAAATGTTGCGACGTTTTAAGGTTTTTTATAAGACCGTATCGGGCTTGCCATTTGTTCATCCTTCAAATATAGAACATGTGTTTTCTGTTATGCTAGTTTCCGTTGCTTATTGTTAAGTTTTTTCCCCTTGATTCAGGATTGTGCTGTATGTAATGTATTCTGCTAAGTTTTCTGTGGAAAGTTCCGGAAGAACATGGTTTCGAGAGATATTGTGTGCGCTGTTTTCTCAGTGCAGTCGATCTGCAGCAATTTGTTAGAATGTTTAGTGCTTCCATTTGATCATTTACAGTGACACTGATGTTTTCATATTTTTGTTATTTTTATTTGTCTTCTTGATGATTATTTATAGTTGAATGATTGAGAAGGAATTAACTAGGTTTGAATGAGTAATTATATATAATTGATTAATATAATGTCAAATATAATTCGCCAATGAGCAGGACGTGGAAAGACTTGATCTTGCCGATGTGTTATTTTGAATGGTTTTTGGCTAATTGCTGAGATGACATTTTTTTTTTTTTCCTTTTGTTAAGTGTTAAAATCAAGGAAGTAGCAATAATCTTTTTTTTTTTTTCGATAACCAAGGACTCTTACAAAGATAACTACATTGTTGGAACCTGTAAGCTTTGTTTTTATACATTTGATAATTATATTTTCTGATTGATCATTGTATTACGAATAAGAAGGAAATTCTTTAGTAAATGGTAAAAAACAACTGGGATTCTTAAAAAGCGACAACAATTGAAGTCAATGGTGGCCTGTTCTTTAGCTCAAAAGAAGCCTTTTTCTTACTCGTCTCTCAATGATTCCTCACCATCTTCAACTTTGTAAGCAAAATCACAACTTGACAAATAAGAAACTCACAAATAAGACACCAAGCTGCTTTTCTGTAAAGCTAACGTGAGGCTAATGGTTAGATGATCTTGTGTGATCGGCCTTAGTATGTACACCGATGATTTAGAAAATTGATTCGAAAAAAAAAAAAAAACTCAGAGGAGGAGAAGAGGGTTTTGAGTTTGTGAAAAGAAGTCTGCGGATGAAAAGGCATGACCAAAACCACCGACTCTCTAAATAAAATTTCATCAAAGGTGTTGGTGTGGATTATGGTACTCCCGGTTGTCCATCGACAAGTACTGATGATATTATGAAGAAATGCCGAGATGGATCCATTTAATCCATTTCTTATCAAAGTCTCTTTGTCTAAGCACCAATTGTAGTCCAGTCCAAGTGAACCGAAAGCTTTCTGAAACTTCGAGTAAAATTCAGGGCCATATTTTAATTTGAGCACATTGATGCCATGCCATCTTGTGAGTCACAGCCACACCATCCAAGGTGGACCTCCCTTTAGTAAAAGCTAATTGCACTGGCTCGATGAGGCTGTCTAATTTTAGGACAAAGTGGTTGGTGAACGCTTATTGATTCATAAAAGATACATTGCCAATTGAAACCAATCCGGACCTGGGAGTCCATATTCATTATTAGGTTATTTCGAATATAGTAAATCTGAATTCCTTGAAAACTCATTGAATCATTAAAATATTGTTCATTATAGTTTTTGATTAATATAGGCTATAATGATATATAACTTATATGCCAAATTAAAAAAAATAAAAATTCATTTCTTGTTAAAAACTATTTTGGTAAAAAAAATATTTTTGAAATGAATGGTCATATATTTATTGACTCGTCGATTTTATACAATTGATAAATAAAATAGGAGAGAAGATGATTCAATAATGCATTTTACTAACAATAGAATTAAATTAAATTATAATTCTAAATAATGAATCAGTAAATCCATACATGATGAGTTCGATTTTAGAATTTAGATACATTGACAAGTCTGGATTCCTCAGAAATGCCAATTATAAACTTGCCAAAGTCGGGATTGGTCTTAATTGGAAAATAATTTCCCTCTTACCTGTTTTATGGAATTATAGCTATTTTTGAAAATTGCGTTTTGGTGTTGATTTGGCAGAGGTTTGCACCCAAAAAAAAAAAAAAAAAAAGTCTCCTTTTGGCTTTGCGGCTCTTTGCCGGATTCATTACTTATATTTATATGTTCTTACGTTCACTCTCTCTCTCTCTCTCTCTCTCTCTCTCTTCCCCCACACGAAAATGGCTTCTACTTCTCATCTTGGGCTCTCCTTGTACTTCTGTTCTTATCTCATGGGCTCATCTTCAATTTGCAACAACAGAGTTCGGCTCTCTGACTTAACAGAGGGATTCACCCTGGATTCGGTGAGAGATTCTTTGACGAGGCAAGAAGATTCCATCGTCTTCAGCCTTATTGAGAGAGCTAAATACCCATACAATGCGCCAACCTACAGCCGTTCCTACTTGGCCAACTCAAACAACTACTCCATTGTCGAGCTCATGGCAAGAGAAACTGAGGCAGTTCAAGCCAAGGTCAGCATTTTCGGGTTTCTTGAATTCTTTCCTCAGTTGGGTCTTGAATTTTTATACGTTGTTTGCTATGAGAAGCTTGTCAACTGTTAAAAAACTATTGATCGAGTTCGTATGTGTCTTGTGTTAAAGATTATCGCTATCAATGGGTAATGAACTTCACTTGTTCCAGTTTATTGCCTGGATATGCACATAACTGCAATTTATTTGCGTACTACACTTAAGTTTCTTTGTTATAGTTCCTTCATTAACAAAGAAAAAGGAGATTAAAACATAGTTTCCATGTGGCTTCAGTTCGATAATTTTCTCAATATTAGCAATTTTAGATTTTCAAATAACAATTCACATGGTTGAAGTTATTGTAAACTGCAGTTGTTGTCCTAATAAAGGAAACCACTTGAAGAGAAAAATTCTGAATCAAGCAAAGCCAAATGACTGGCTCACAAAAGTGCTAATTTAGTCACGATCCATATTAGATATACTCTTCCTCTTGCATCACTCCAAAGAAACTCAACAAACTTACACACTTCATTTATCTCCGTCTTGTGAGAATGGGTGGTCCAAAAATCAATTTTTGGCTCGTTCTATTCAAAATTAAGAATTAAAAAAATATATTTTTAATTTAAATATTTTGAATAAAGCAGGTCAAAATTTGACTCTTGAAGCTATCTATTCTCGTCTATGCTTGTAGCATGTCCAAAGCTGAGAAAAAAATTCACCCTTGTCATGTATATTTTTTGGTATGTGCGTAGTAGAAATATAAATCAATAATTTTTATTCATTTATCAAATTGCAAATGTAACAAATGAAAATATTGATCAATATTTTTGTTTATTGGGTAACAAACATTATTATTCAGATGATATAGCTAAAAGGAAACAAATAGTTTCATGAAAATCAATTCATTTACCGAATTCTGAGCTCATTCATGAGCACATTAGAAGTTTTTTGGGGAACAAAAAGAATATATGGAAGAAGTTGATAGCTATGATATTAATAGAAAGAGAAAATAAACCAAATATGTTTGCTATTTTTTGTGTTAATTAAAACCCCTCTCAGCCTGGGGTTTTTCTTATTTATTGCTTTATATTACTTGTGTTTGTTATTCTAGTTAATTAACCGACAAAAAATGTTGCTATATATTTTACTCTTCATCTTCTAACTGCATAGTTGACCGTAATAGTTGCAAGTCCTTCCATGTTAACCTAAGTGACCAACTTGGACAGCAGCCTAAATATTCTGAAACTATGAATGCTTTGTTTCGAACAGGCCGGGAGGTTTGGTAACCCTGAGGAATTGCCCTTCTTCCCTCTCGGCTTGCCTCCATCGATGGTACCACCTCACAACTATCCTCAGGTAATCGCATGAGTCCCTACACCGAAGTTCATAAAACCCTTATCCAGAGATTCCAAATTGTATTCATTGTATTTTTGCAGTTTCTGTATCCTGCAGCTGCATCTACTAATATGAGCAACACTATCTGGGACATGTATTTCAACAACTTGCTTCCTACGTTCACAGCCGAGGGCGATGATGGTAACTACGCATTGACATCAGCATCAGATCTTGTATGCTTACAGGTACAAACATATTATTTTAGTTAGATCATATGTATATATATATATATATATATATATATATATATATATATATATATATATATATATATATATATATATATATATATATATATATATATGAGAAAAATGGAAATGAGCTGACAGCTCACGCAAGTTATCTGAGCTACAGTTCATTTTTCTACTATCTCCAATAATTTTTTTAAAAAAAATTCTTTTGGATTATGATCTCGACTCCCTAGGGTTCACTCATACCCAATTTCTTGGGTTTTAATTTTAATTTATTCCTCCATCAAGTTAATACAAAATTAACTGTTTGTAATGAATAAAATATTTTATATGCATTCAATGAAAGGATAAATGAACTCCAAAATTTATGAAATTTAATCTAAAAGAAGTTAAGAAAGTAGATATTGTAATTAAAGAAAAAAATTGAAGAAAAATCATTGGATTATTATGGTTTTGCCGCTAGCTCACGTAACTTTTCGTGAGCCGGCGGCTCACCTACAGCAATCCCTATATATATATATATATATATATATATATATATATATATATATATATATATATATATATATATATATATATATATATATATATATATATATATATATATATATATATATATATATATATATATATAAAAGAAAATTGGAAATAAGCTGACAGTTTACGCAAGTTACCTGAGCTGCAGTTCATTTCCACTCTCTACAATAATTTTTTTAAAAAAATTTCTTTTGGATTATAATCTCGACCCCCTAGGATTCATTCATACCCAATTTCTTGGGTTTTAGTTTTGATTTGAACCTCTATCAAATTAAAACAAAATTAACGGTTTTCAGTGAATAAAATATTTTGTATGCACTTGATGAAAGAGTAAATGAACTCTAAAACTTATAAAATTTAATTCGAAAGAAGTTAAGAAGATAGAGATTGTAATTGTAAAAAAAATTGAAGAAAAATCATTGGATCATTATAATTTTGCTGCTAGCTCACGTAACTTTTCCTGAGTTGGCGGCTCACCTACAGTAATCCCTATATATATATATATATATATATATATATATATATATATATATATATATATATATATATTGTTTGGAGAGAGTCGTAACATTAATCAATATGGGGATCATGTTTCATTTCATTTGCAGGTATTAGCCAGGAGAATCCATTATGGCAGGTTCGTAGCAGAAGTGAAGTTCCGAAATGCTCCAAATGACTATATCCCTGCAATTTACGCTAAGGTAAATATTAAGTGAACTGACGATAATAATATGCTAATGAAGTATTTATATATTTATTGCTCTATTCGATCGAGTTGGACACAGGATAAGGATACACTGAACAAATTGGTGACATCCAAAAGTGTGGAAGAGATGGTCCAGAGAAGGGTGATGAAGAAGGCAATGGTGTTCGGACAAAATGTGACCACAGATTCGAAAGATTGTGCGGATGGTACCGCCGGGGGTAATGGAACTGTGTATAAGGTTGATCCCTCGGTAGTGTTCGGGCTTTATAGAGACTGGGTTGTTCCTCTGACCAAGTCCGTAGAAATTGAATACCTGCTCCATCGTCTTGATTGATGGCTGATTTCGAAAATGTGGACAATTTGAATTATAGTGGTGGATTTTTTTTATGCCGATGTGCTGATTTTTTTTTTTTTTTTTGGTATAAGAAGAATAAATCCCAAATAAAATGATTGAATTACTTAGAACTATTTGTTATTTCTCTTTTCCTTCGCAACATTTCATTAAAGGTTTTTTTTTTTTTTTTAAGGCCAACCGGCGGACTAATGTCCTCCGGATTCTATTAGTGTGAGTTAATAGAATAAAAATACAATACAACAAAATCGAAGAAAATAGAACAAATATCAAGTTATGTGAACATCATACTATACGATTTGGACTTATGTCCTCGCAACAGAGTCACCCATCATGGTGTTGGTCCTCCTGAGCTCTCTCCTCCAAACTCAGGCTGTAGTTCTCAAGATAGTTGGCATCATTCTCTGAAATACATGTGTTTCCTGTCTAAAAGCTGACATGTCTAAAATGACACATCAATGCAAATTCTAAGCACACAACCATCCATAATGTGAGACGTGTATTTGAAAATTATCTCGTTCCTTTCCTTCCAAATATTCCAACCAATAGCTGCGTTCACAATGGTGACTAGCCTGCGGTTTCTTTTATTAAGTTGTATTCTAGCCCAGATTCTCTCTCCCTCTGACATTTTTATGTCTAATCCGAAAGCGGAGGCACTTTTCAGCCATACTAATGTCGAGTACGGACAATTAAACAATAAGTGTTGCCCATCCTCACTAATCCCTTTTGCACATGACCTGACAGCTCGAGCCCACCCAACCCCTTTTCGAAAATTAGCTCATATTAGTATGGCATTCTTTACAATCAACCACATGAAGAAGCGTACTTTGAGACCTACATATTAGTTTTCCATTTCGTAATCTTGTTTCCCATCAACAAAATGACTGTGGATTTGACTGTGAACATACTAGAGGGCACTTAGCGACGCCATTTTATTTTATTTTTTTGTTTTAGTAGAGAAAATGGTGCTCACTAAGTAAAATGCGGTGCGGATTTAGAATTTCCCGTCAAGTGATCTTTTGAGAAAAGGTTAGCATGGTTGCGTTTTGAGATATAAACTTGTATGATGGCAGATTCTCGAAATGGATTAATAGCAGCATCAACCCTTGCATTTTGCAATGTAATAAGAGGAAGTTTGCAGTTACATGGGTTATGAGCCAGAACACTTTGCCTTGTAAAACTCTTCACATCTTGAACTGAGAATCTACACCATGATATTTGCAATATTCAGTGAGATTGGTTTACCAGATGACACACCTCATACTACTTAATTAGTACAAGAAAATCTATCGTCCTTGTTACGACTCTTCTTCTTTATTGAAGTGTGCATCTCCAAATTCACCAAATTTACTGTTTGGTTTAAGCATACGGAAACCGAATTTCTTGTTGACAATGTTAAGTAGGGATTTGGCGGATGATCCCTGTTTCAAAGGTTGGATTTGAATTTTTTTTTTTTAAATTATTGATTTGTAAGAGAGAATCTTAATTACTGATTTGTAAGAAAGTGAATCTTTGCCTAAAATAATAAGAAAACAATCATTATAAGGAAATCTATCCAAAAATTACCTCTTTTATATAAAAGAATAATGAAAAAGCAAGGATCTAGTGAGCTCTATCCATTGGTATAAATCTATTTTCCAAATCAGTGAACCAAACAATCCCTATGTAGTCTCCACCTGTGGAAAATCTCGGACGCAAGTTTAAACAACTACAGTTGTATTTAGTTACAATGGGTCAATCAAAACAACCTTACCAGGATATCAATGCATAGGGCATTGCAACCAAGAGGCTTCAAAAGATCGTACGGATAAATTTCAAGTAGTAAAGAAATTTCACACACTTTCAACTGAATAGGCATCATAGCAGAAGTTCAGTGCATTGCACTGAAAACATATATTATGAGGAAAGTATGGCCATTTTTATTATTACATCTCAAACTGATAATATTGAACTCTAATTCAGTGTGAGAGTTCATGTATAGGTATCAAAACATGGTCAAATTCACTCCAAGTATAGTTATTATCAGTAAGAACTGTCATCAAAAAATTCATCACACGTTGAACCCCTCAGCTCGCAGGCATTGTTTGTGGGCTTCAATAAATTTACCGCACTTGTCTTCCCCATGCTCTACGATGCATTCATCTCTAAGCTTCTTCGTCTCGGGACACGCACAACAAATTTTCTTTTTGGGCTTTGCCCCGTCTTCTGGCCCTAATGAGCCTTGAGTATTGGCTGGGGATTCTGGTGCTTTCTGTTCTGAGGGTGGGGCAACCTGTGCATTACCCATTTGAACAGAAACTGTGCGACAGACCTGCAACCATAGAATTTAGGAAGGTTATGCATGAATGCTTTGGGACAACATTAAGTAAATATATATATATATATATATATATATATATATATATATATATGAGTAAACGAAAAATTCACCGACAGTGAAGGGAGTTCCTTCACCGCCGCTTAGATGAACCAATAAAATTATTACACGTGGCGCCACTCAAAGGGCAGTTAAGAGAGTTCTTTTATTTATTACCTTAAGTCGCGCCACATGTAATAATTTTATTGGACCACCTAAGCGGCGGTGAAGAAACTCCCTTCACTGTCGGTGAATTTCCCGTTCTCTCTCTCTCTCTCTCTCTCTATATATATATATATATATATATGTATATATAAAATCAAAGGTTGGATACTGATTTAGTTGATGAGTAAAATTTAGAATTGGGAGATTTTTTTTTTTTGGGGGGCGGGGGAGGGACAGGAAGTTTGGAAAGTATATGAACAATGATTTATAATATGGCAAAGGATCCTTTTTTTCTTTCAAAGAAGCGATCTTTATATTAGCGAGGCAAGAATAATAGAAATTTGTATCAGATACCCTTCATCTTTCTTAAAGGGTTAGCCATTCTTCAAAACTGTTAACTTTTAAGTAGAGCCCCAAGTTTTGGCAGATAAAGCCATTTGTGATCAGAAAAAAATTAAGAATGTTTAAAACATATGCATTCAACAATGAAGGACACAAAAAATCACTATAAGAGAAGAAAATGTAATGCACAGCATGAAAGTTGAGAGAAAATCATGCATACAAATTCTTTCACTTGCATCCCCACAATTGTCTTAGTTTATAGAAGTTTTGCTTCAATCTATTACTATGATAGAAAACCGGGTAATACGAGTTTAATATTTCACATGAGGAGCATCTGATAAATTTAATATGAAGTTCAATACAAGACACCCTTTCTTGTATTCCATAGAAGAGAAGGATCTAATCACAGATGGCAACAAAAAAAAGACGCAGAACATAAGAAGCGGGGAACTTTACGAATGTAAGAAAAAGTAGAGCATGTAAATTAGGGATGGGAATGGGCAAGATCCATTGGTCAATTTTTAGCCGATCATATTCAAAATTTTGAATTAGAAAAATGAAAATTTCATTTTTAATTCAAAATTTTGAGTAGAGAGGACCAAAAATTGGCCCATAGAGTCCATTATCATCCCTATTTGTAGATGAGGCAGGTGACTAGAAACTTAGGCACAACTCACATATTATGTTCGTATCTACATCACTAAATAATCATCTAGACTAGCACCACATAAATATGCATATGTACATCACTTAACATACGAGATTATATTGATGGCTAAGCTTCACATAGGTAAATTCTTTATTTGGACATAAATGTGTGTTACAACAAGCAATCTTGTTCCATTATTCAATAACCATATTAAAATGCCCAAAAGGGAAGACACGAAGAATAGGATAACTTAAGAGAACGGATGAAGGACAAGGATATGGAACTTTTCTCCACGAGAAGACAATATGAGCAAATCCCAATCCATAATAAATTACAAAGACCGAGTTACCTGCCTATAGGAAGACATCCAATATTTAGATTTGGAGACCCTGATTCAATTATCTACCAAATGGGCCAGATTTTCACTTGAATATCAAATGAGCCCAGTTCAATTACTAGTATACATATATAAACAAATAAAAAAGCTCCTAAAGTTACGAGTATTGTGATGCTATCCTTCTAACCGAATAATAATGTAGATTACAATAATAACGATAGAAAATGATAAGAATTGTCCTTTAAAAGCATGACAACTATGTAAAATGCAATACCCAAGCAGAAGTTGTTATATGTTATAAATCATAGTTAATTTACAATAACAATAAATATTTCACTTTTGCATTTTCAATATCTATATACCCTCTGTCTTGCAGCCAACGGATCCCCTACCAAAAGTCACACCCTCACAAGCCTGAATCTATGCATATAAGCAGGGGCATACCCATGTTTGCCCAGAGCAGAAGTCTCCCTGCAATGACTTTAGCAAAAAAAAAAAAAAAAAAAAAAATCTAAAACTTATATATCATTTTAAGGTTTCATATTAATACTTTTAACTATATATATGTTAACTCGTTTTTCAATAGTGATGCTTAGCTCAGGGGGTGAGCTAATGGGTATGGATTTGTTGGCTAGGTGTTGCATCTTAGGTTTTGTTCAGCGAAACTTCTTTTTCTAATTTTTTTCCTTATTTCTATCCCCTTCTCTTATTTTCGAAATAAGATCTCAACTTAGTGTAAAGAAAGGTCTCTGTTGGGCAAATAATATCTCAACTTAATGTGAAAAGAAAATACCTTTCTACTAGAAAAGATAAATGGCAAATCTAACCCCAAAAAAAAAAAAAAAAAAAAAAAAGACAATGAATTTTCCAAATTAAATTCTGCCAAAAAGAGAAAAGTAGTTTATATACCAAAAATGCTTACGAATTTTAAGATGCATTTTCACCCAAAAAAATTAAAGGTTCTATATTTTTTCTAATTTAGACATAAGGATCATAATCATCAACCCAAACAGGGAAGAAAAAAAAAATCATTGTCTTTTTTCCTAAATAAAAACTTAAGCTTCATGGATACATAATTTAAGATTCTAATTTCTTCGAGTTTAAATTTATATCTCAGCCCCCGCAACGGGTTCAATCTTTTCTCAGTGTTGAAACCCAAAGTAATTGGAAAATCAAATAAGAACCATCACAGATATCACTAAATCCACCAAACCTGAGATTCAAACTGACAGCCGTAAAAAAAAAATTATGCATCGCTGCAATAACGATCTGTAATCAATCTCCAATATCATCAACTCGCAATCCTAAGCCCTAAACCCTAAACCCCAACATAAGAACCTTAACCCAACAGCCTTCCGATCAAAGCAATCGCATAAAAATTTGGATAAAAAGACAAACTAAGAACGAATATAAACCCTAAAAATGACGAGAGTCAATAAGAAGGAACCATACCTTTTCTTTCTCCCTTTTTTTCTTCCTTCCCTTTTTTTCTTCCTTTTGGCGGCCACAATTTTCTCTTGGGTTCGCTTCTTCCCGCAATTTAAATGCTCTGTGAATGGAAACACTTATCTTAACGGGTCGGGTTTGATTCCAGGACCAAGTCTGAGCCCGACCAGTTTACAAATTAAAGGGAGTTTCCAAAGGGGCACACTCTAGTGAGCCCACTTAATAGCTGTTCGGCGAACCAAAAATACCCTGCAAAGTGGCTCACTAGGAAAAATGGTGTGCCCGTTTAGAAACTTCCCAAATTAAAGGGCAGTGGGCGCACCACAGCCAACTAACTTCCATTTTGACTGATATAATGAGCGGAGCGGTGGCGGCTGCGGCGGTGAGCGTAGGGACGGTGATCCCCTTCCCCTTCTACTATTTCCTATGGAACCACCCGCAGAGATGGGTGGATTTATGCGGGAAGGGCGTGGACCCCAGCCACCGGATGGCCCAGATCTCGCACGTGCTCAAGGCCGTGCAGTTCCTCTCCATCCTCTCCGTCGCCACCTTCTGCTGGCCCCCGTGGTATTCTTACCCTCTGTTTCTCTTCGGCCAGTTCCTCAACTTCAGGCATGTCGTCTCTCTCACACTTTTATTTTTTATTTTTTCTTTTTTTTTAATTGACAAGAAAACAGATTGAGGGAAATTGGAAATATA
Organism: Dracaena cambodiana; assembly: GCA_036321105.1. NCBI lineage: Eukaryota > Viridiplantae > Streptophyta > Magnoliopsida > Asparagales > Asparagaceae > Dracaena > Dracaena cambodiana. The sequence continues at coordinate 49,757,221 of JAYEPQ010000003.1, forward strand.
ATGTTAGGCTAATTTATTTGTTAATGAAACCTGATGAGGATATAAATCTTGTTGTAATTTTTAATAAATACTGAGATCATCCTATCATTTATTTGTTGGAAAAGTTTTGGTCCTAATGAAGCTATATCTAAACCAGTTAAAATCGGAGTTTAGAAACTCTGTTTGAGAGTATAGTTTTAAAAATAGTTTTTTATTTTAAAACTGAGTCAGTCTCCAGTTTTCTCATGTGAAACTGGGTTGCCACACCGGGCACTTTCCATTTATAGAAAAGATCTAGTGCTTTTAGACATGCAACTAGAGCCGTGAATGCTAGGAAGAAGGTATAGACCTATAGGAACACATTTCAGGGTTTCAGGGGATAGAAGGATGGTACAGTTGTTAAAAGGAGATGGCTTTGATGTTCACAAGTATTTGGGAAAGGTTTTGTTGTTGTTGTGCTGTCCTCGTCGTTTGTATACTTGTTGTTATGGTGTTTACTATTAAACCATAATACAGAGTAGCCTAAGCCCACATAACCTGGAACAATTCGGCACCCAAGGTTAATGGTTTCTATAAATTGTAATTGACTTGTGATGGGGATAATAAAGACCAGATATGATTAGGGATTTTATTTGTTTTAAGTTTTATTATTGAAGATTTTCTTAGATTTGATTTTATTTTAAGAAATTTTACTAGATTTTGGTTGTTTTCTATTAATAAGGTTTGTAAATAGAATTTTCAAGCGGAAAATGAGATGTTAAAGTTAAAATCCTTTTTTGTTCGTATCTTGGTGATTTAATAAACAAAATTCATTGTGAATTCATTGAGGGCGGGTGAGAAATCACCTTAGTGCGAGACCTAAATCCATCTTTATCTCTTATTTTATTCTCAATTTCTCCTAATTTCCCATGAAATCCTAATTTGTTCTTTCCCATATTGATCTAAGATCCCAATTTCCACCAAACCCTAATTTAGCTTCATCCTATGTCAACTTGTCTGTGGCTCTTGATCCTTAATAATTAAGTGCTCCAACATCTCCAGTTCCTCCTCACAAGTTATGCTTTCCTTCCCTGCTTTTTAGAAGAACTATATGGCCAATAAATGCGTTATATTTATAAATAGTTATGGCCAATAAATGCGTTATATTTATAAATAGTTAAAGGAAGCCTTTAGTTTACTTTGGGACTTAACCTTCCATATACTATAATTCCCTTCTAGGTTGCATCCTGATCTTTGATCAATTATGTGATAATGGAACTGTGAGTCATTTGAATTGTCCCACATTTAAAATATAAATCTGCATCGTTGTTTGCCTAATTCACACCTCCTCTCGAACTCTGATCCAGTTTGACCTCCAAAAATTCGTTGTGTCGTCCCCCGATTCAGATTGCCAAAACAGGCAATCTAAGAAATGATGGAATAGCAACAATGAATAATCAGATCAATGAGCTTTTGCTATATTTTAATATAATATTTAGCTTTCCTTGTTAGACTTGTTTCCATTATCATAATCATATGTTTACATGTCTCCAAATGTATATGTGTGATATCTTTCTTGTACATATGCACACGTAATATATATGCATAACTATCAAAATGACTCAAAAAATGCACCCAATTGAGTCAACCCAAATACCGATTTGATCAAGGCTTCCTTCAATATGAAAGAAGTAGCCCCTTTGCGTACCATGAACCAAAATGTATCACGAATATGGTGGTATTGATCTACTCTTGCCAATCCTGGCTCCATTTTTATAAGAAAGTGGTTTGAACTTCTTCTGATTTTTCAGCAAGCTTGAGTCGTAATTTTCTCAAAAAGTGCTCCATGATGCATCTTGATGCAGCTTTTGCCATAAAATTATGCTTATCTTTGTGAACTTAGCATGAGAGGAAAGCTTGCTTCTTACATCCTTCGGCTAAGTTAAAAGCCTGTGTATCACTAGAGATAGGTTGGTTAGTGGCTCTTCTGGTTCTCCTTTGGATATTTGATCTTCTTCTTGGCAGAAGCTGTAGCTAGTGGAACTATAGTGAATGCAATTTCTCTTACACCACTTCCAACCTTTTTTTCCTTTCCTGAATGAACTTTTATTTGTGAGACATTTCTAGATATCATAAATGATACATGTTCCACAATAATGATTGTATAATGTATCTTGAAACCAGCACTACAATTTCCAGGAATATGATGGCCGTTTTTATTTTGAATGAAATGGGGAGTAAATACATTAGTGCCTCTTGTATCATATAAGGCTAGTTCAGACTCTATTTCTAGTTTTTGTCTCCCCTTCTAGTTTTAATCCTCCAATGCACTAGCTATTTTATTTTTTTTAAATTCCTGCAGAAAAGTTTATTTTTATAAGATGCTAGCTAAATCATCCAAAGAGTTTATCCAACATGCAATGCAGTTCCATGCTTCACCTATTAGAGCGAGTTATCCTCACTTGAGCTTAAAGTCGTAAACGGATGAACGTACCGGAAACAAATTCGGTTTGAATATATTAAAGCCTCCAGTAAAATAACAAGGGTCAAAATAGTTTGTAATTAGCTATGGAGTCCTCCCCCAAAAAGGCTAGCTACCATTTACTTTATGGTTTTATGAGAATCATTATAAACTACTCTATCTTTTGTTTCATAACCATATGAGACTTCTAAGCTAGGAGTATTGCATTTCCCCTTGTTAGGAATTGACCTCATCGTCAGAGAGGTATAGTAACACGATGACACTTTTACCGTAACCTGAGATTTTAGAGATGACTCTCATAGATTTCTTGAGGTGGCTCCTACAAATTTAAGAGCTGCCCCTCACTTTTATGTGGCACTTTGTTTCTATAATACTTAGCTCCATATGACACTTAATTTTACACACTTCCGGCTGGTGTCTAGTTTTGATACCATTACAATACTTGTCATGCCCCTATAATACCTATCATGCTCTGTTTCTAATATATAGTATATGAATACGCATAATAGGTACTAGCAATATATTCGGTTTTAATATGTTAAAGTATCCAATAAAATAACAAAAATTAATATAGTTTATAATTAGCCATGGATTCCTCTCGCAAAAAGGCTAGCGACGATTACTTTCTGGCTTCATGAGAATCATCACAATCTACTCTAGCTTGTCTCATATCCAACATGAGACTTTTGAGTTAGGGGTGTTACAGGTCTCAATACCTTATCTCTCCAGTAGGGGTAATCAAATATGTTATTTTCAGTTTCAGTTTTCAGTTGAATTCTGATTCTTTTGTTTGACAATTTGCTATTTTGTTGGTTCTTTATAACCATGCCAATAAGGGTTGTCCATTCTGACCACTGGAATCTTCGGCCTCTACTTTCCCATGGTCCCTTTGCTCTTTCGACTATTGTGCAATAAATTTCTTTACCAAAGTATCAATCTCTCCTTGATGGTGGCAGTTCTCTGTGAAAGATAGCAAATTGTCAAACAAAATCTTGTTCTTCTGGTTCCCCCAAGTCATCCGAGTGTCAATCTTCGTATGGTGTTTGGATAATTGGTGCCTGAAAACAGGAGTCACTGTCCTTACCACTCATTGTTTACTCTTTAATGGATTAATACCTTCCGAATTTCTGCTTATTCAGATTTGGAGCATCCTTGTGTTCCAACAGTCGATTCCCTTGTGCAGAAGCTATCTTATGTTTGGATCTACGATGATAAAAGGTAAAAATGGTTATATAATGTCACTGTCCTTGTTGAGGTGTGAACAAGAATGAACTGTATGAATCTATGACCTGACGAGGATGGGTGGCACAAGGAGGTACGCTAATTGTATCCATAATCGAGGGGTTATAGTTAGACAAGATACATTTTGCGTCTTCTACTAGGTTGCTCATTTTCCACTGTGTTAGGGGTATAGAGGAGAGTTTGTTTGGACTGTTGCTTGCTGAAAAATTTGGTTGGCTCCAGAGAGGGCTTTATCTGATTATGTTATTAATTGTGAGTCTGTGACTATTCGATACGTTGGGACCTAAAAATGAAGAATAGCTAACTTTTGTGAACAAAATGTTGAACTATCTAAAGAAATGGATAGAGTAAAATTAGTTCTGTTTTAGTTGCACACCTCCATTGTAGTAAATAGATTCTACATTCTTGCTGATAGAAAAATTCATTTCACATCTCTTCCTCCATAGTTATTTTTGCTTTGGGTTACATTTGTCACTTTGGTAGAGGGCCTAACTGACGTAGGACGGAAGGAGAATTAGAGTTTGTAGCGGAGAATTGGGAGAAATTAGAGATTTAGGGAATAAATTAGGTTTGGATCTCACTTCCAGGTGAATCGCATGCCCACTCTCACATGAATCACTCGAGGGAAAGATTTGGAAAAACAATACACATGCTCTTAATTATCTCAAAATCCATTCTCTGATTAAAATTAGAGTTTTACAAGAAATATATAGAGAATCCTACGTGCAATAAAATCAAAACAAATCTAAATAAATTAGTTGAAATCATAACTAAATCCCTAATCAAATCTTATCCAACCCTAGGTAAGTCTTGGCCTTTATTTGTTTCCATCACTAAATCTAAGTTAGAGCAGAGATCATCTGGCATACATGGCATGTCCTCATCCTGAATTTGTGCATACTTTTTTGTAAAGCAGTATGCCTTGCATATCTTTTTTTGTTAAATCCAAGGTCTTGCCAAGAAATTTGAATGCCCCTGCTTAAGCAACATATTACCAGAAATTTATAGAGAATATCAACAGGAAGAGTTGGCTTGAAAAATATCAAAGGTAACTCTCATGTCAGGTGGCAGCACGTTTCAACTTACATTTTGTATATGCTGTGTTTCTTGATTAGTAACTACCTGAACAGGTGCAACTTGATGATTAATTCTCTCATAAGGGAACTCAAAAGATGATGAACTAACTTCTTTCGACTTCCTTAAGTATTTAGTTTGCTTGATATGCATTATTAAACCACGAGCTTGGCTTCAAAATACTAATGTTGGAAATTTAAACTTTGTTCAGCTGTCCATGTTTATTCTGTGTTTTCAAATGAGTCATGTTTGTGCCGAAGCCCTTCCCATGTGGTCCAAAGTCACACTTGAACGATTATTTAGTTTGCTTGATAGATACATTGTGCCGAAGCCCTTCTACTTCCATCGTTCTTGGGGAGTTTCTAGATGGGCACAACATATTTCCTAGTGAGCCCACTTTAAAAATTCTCTTTTTTTACGACTTTGCCATTTATTATTTTTTTCCAAAACTGTCCTTTCTTTTTTTACCACTTTGCCACAGTGAACTCCATCCGGGACTGCTAACCCGGATGAGACAAACCCATCCGGACTAACAGTCCCGGATGGAGTGGGCAGGTCCGGACTAATCAGCCCGGATCTGTGCAGTTGATCCGGGACTGCTAGTCCGAATCAACTGCACTGATCCGGGCTGGCTAGTCCGGACAGGGTGCCAAAGCCCTGGCTGCTTGATCCGGGTTTACAGTGCCGGATCAACTAAAAATGATCCGGTTCTGTAAACCCGGATCAAGGATACATGCCCAGAGATGCTCTGATACGGTGTGTACAACCACGAATACGGAAGATAAATAATATACCCTAACAAATATAATTACTTGTCCGTATTTCATACACCCAATTTGGTATCAAAACACACAATATCAATAAATCATTCATAGCTTCAAAGACAAAGAACAACGGCAACAAAAATTTTACGTATCAACAATTCATTTATAATTTCAAAGATTTAATTAAAGAGTGATATCCTAAACTACAACTTGATATATATAATATGTTTCTTGACTACAACTTCATTTACATGAAACTACAAAATAAAATCAATCTATATTCCATGCTAATAACTTCATTTTTACGTTGACATGAACAATCATCGTAAGCTATAGTTTGAAACTCAATTAAAAATAAAAAAACCCAACAAATTCTAGATTCTTCGAGACTTCCGAGTGGGTTGCTTCTTTTTGGGTTGACGGGGTCTTGCAGAGCTGGGACCTTCGGTGGGGGACTGCGCTACTGTATCAACATCAGCTTGTGTGCACCTGGTCTTGGATCTTTTTCCTGAAATGATAACAAACCAAGATATTTTAGATAAACAATTACTAGGATAAAATTGAAATCAAAGTTATTATGTCTGACTTCATTATTAGATATAAAGAAAGCAACGTGTGTTCTAAATAGAACCCATTATAGACTTACTTGGATCTCATTCTAATATTTGAAGGTATTCATATTAGAATCCAAAAATCATATTCATTCACATCCTTATATTTCCTACCCAACACCATATAAGAAAATTGGACTAGGCATATTAACAAGAGGAACTTCTTTACTAGCCTTAGCCATCAATGCTTAGAAGAAAAAGCAAAAAATGATTGAAACAAGGGAAGCAGAATTTGCATTAAATCTATATAAATAGTCAAAAGTGCATGTGTGCATGCACGCACACACGGGACATTGTTTAATTTAACTCAAGAAAACACAAAAAATATAGCCTGTTCTGTTAACATCTAATTACTGAAACACTGGGATTTACTCACCGTTTACACTTTAAACAACCAAGATATATTTACACATCACATTCTTCATTATGATATATGTGATTTGCCGATTAGGATAAAAAACATTCTTGTAACAAAGGACCAATGGGCCAAACCACCCGCAGCACACACTCCAAATATTTAGCAAAAAATCTCTCATAACTTGAACAATGACAAAAAAACGAAAAAAAAAGGAGAGAAATTACAACATACCTATTGATAAAAGTTACTTAAGCTACAGAATGTTCAAGGGCAAAATGTTCTATAGAATTAATACCCCAATCGAGAATGATAAAATGGAAAGCAAATTTCTGCATTGATCCTACAACGAAGCTCCAAATGAGAATATCCCCTCCTTCAAGAGGTAACAAGGGAATCTATGTTGCGATAACATGACGTACTTTCTATCATTCTACTGTCATTAGATTACCTAACAGTACCCAAGCAAGACCAATGAGTATACGATTCTCTATGAGCAAAGACAAACAACAACAACAACTAAGCCTTTTATACCAAACACTTAGTGTAGGCTACATGAACCAAAACAGAATCACATCGGATCAATCACATGATGATCCTTCTCCACTCATTCCTATCGAGCAAAATGTCATTTATATAAGATCACATGCATCTAATGTTTTATCCGATCGTCCCTTTGCTCTTTCAACTTGCCTTACATCGATATACTCCCTCCAAAATCTTCACAAACATTGAGTAACCGTTTTAGCAAATTCGCTCCAAAATCAAATTTTAACAGTAAATCAAACTGGGATTTTTACTGGAGAAAAATATTAGGGCAGAAAAGAAAGGGATTTTTACTGGGATTTTTACCGTTTCAGCGAATCCCCGTCGCCTTCTCCTCGATCTCCCCCGTCGCCGACGAGATCTCGAAGGCCGCCGCCATCAAAGACGACGACCACAGCCTCCTTGGGGCGGCCGACACACACGAAAATTGCCGGATCGGCGAGCTTTTCAGCATCCTTTTCGCTTTCCCTCTCTCGCTTGCACAACTAAGGATTTGAGAGCCAAAAAAAAAAATAAAAATAAAAGGAAATATAGAAGAAAGCCATGGCGATTTGTGGAGCTGGAGACATGAAGCTCGTGCGATCCTTCTCTCCTCACTCATTTCATCCCTCGCGCCCTTCTCTCTCTCGCCCAAATATCTATTTCCATTTTTCCTATTCTTCCTTCTTCAATTTTGATGTGCCGCCCTAGACGAAGAAGAAGAAGAAGAAGAAGAAATCAATCGGAGAGAGAGAGAGAGAGGAGGATAGTTTAGGAATATTGGTGTGCTCACTAGGAAAACCCTCTCTTTTCAAAAGAGAGGGTGTGCTAACTAGGAAAGTGGGCTCACTAGGAAAAAAGTTGTGCCCATCTAGAAATTCCCTCGTTCTTGGCATTGATCGCTGAATTTAGCAAATGTGCTCAGGTGTATTTGTTGCTCCAGTAATGAAAAAGATCAGTTTCGCTTCACTTCTGTACACTTCTCTAATGGCTTAATTTATCAAATATTTCAGGGTGTATCAATTGCTTGGTGAGTCTGGCACATACTATGGAGTTCGATTTGGCAAGAACATTCCATGGGTGAGAGAATTCCCTTTCGGGTATATAAAGGACCCACAATATGTGGGGAGTATATTGAGCCTGTTGGCGTGTTTATGTTGGATTCCTTTCCAATTCGTGTTCCTGTGGACACTGAGCTATCTATTCATGATGAGGGTGGAATCTTTCGAAGATCCAACGACTCGTGCTAAGCCTCTCTCCTGAGTTTTAACCGAGTGAGAAGGCAGCAGTTATACATCAGGGAACTAATTTATTTCAAGAATTGCTTTTAGTTATCCATTTGTTATTTGTCTCATGGCATCGTTCTTTCTCAGTGAGGACATTGAGATTTTGAAACTACTGAATGTCTTGATATTTATGGGAGTTTTTTTTTTTTGGAGAATCGTTTATTGGTGTTTTGGGAGTATTTTATTTTATTTTTCACTTGGTATTAAAATGATGAAGTTGCAGGATTTCATATTAAATTTAAAATTATGAAAATAACTTGCCAACATCATGAGCAATGGCCTCATTTTTTTTTTTTTTTTTTTTTCATTTTTTTTTCCTTTGCATTTTATGTTGAGACTTCAGCATTCATGCATGGTGACAGGTTAAAATGCAAAGAGAATGCAGATATTTGGATTAAAGTGGTGAATATTTTTCCTTGTTTTCATCATTAACATAATTAATACAAATAATTGCAAGATAAATTCAGTTCCACTTAGAGCTTATTAATGATTTGGCTCAGTGTAGCAGGACAAATCTAATCTACTGCAATTCAAACTTGATCTCTCATTCTAACTATTGACACTTGGATACAGCTTATTTCGTATATGAATAGGAATGAGAATGGATAGATACGTTGTTCCATTCTATTCAAATTTTGAATTAAAAAAGTTATTTTTAAATTTTCAAAATTTGAATTAAAAAAGTTATTTTTAAATTCCAAATTTTGAATAGAACGCGTCTTTGACGCTTAGACAACTTATTCTCATTCCTATATATGAACTAGAAACTAGCAAAAAAAATTTGCATCATACTATCAGAATTCAAGACAAAAGGTTAAATTGCTGTAAGGAACTTTTATTGTCAGGAGTTTATTAAATCAAGAATTAAGGATACTGGCTAATAAATTGACATAGAGGCAAGAGAAAGCAAGCTAGCACTTTTGTCCTTCCAATTCTCCAGCTCAACCATAAATTTGATCTGAAACCATATCAGAAAGAAAATAACAACTTGAAGGGGAATAATTTATTGTTAACAATTCTCTATATCACAAGTTTCCAAATTTCTTTGATCAACAATTGCTGGACTTGATGCTGCAGGAGTTTTTAAGTTCCCCGCCAAATTATGAAAGAGTAGGCACAACAGATTGCCAACTCCTCAAATAGACTTAAGAAGAATTGCCTAGAATCCATTCCACCAATGTCGATACACCAAATCCTGTAGCTGTGTGCTTTTTCTCATTCCAAACTGGGCCTGCCATGTCTATGTGCATCCACTGGACCTTCTCATCGACAAACTGCAGTCAAAAAGCACTCTTTTAGTTTAACTAGCGATGTTGAGATTCACAGGGTATTGATTTTAAGACCAAAGTCAAAGTGTTAACAAATGCGAAGCGAAAAGCAGGAACAATACATTTAGATTTAGAAGCTCACAATCTATAATAAACAATGGTCTATGCTTTTAGATTATATGCTTTTCGAGAGGTGCACAATGGAGGACAGTAGCTTAAGAAAATATTTCATACTATATGGCAGGTGTTAGCTCTTTATTATGGTACTTCATATAATAATTATCACTTTGTTGCCTATTTCTTAGTTCAATAAAAGAAGATGAACTGTAGTGAACAGAATTAAACACTTAACGTTTGAGGACTTATCAACTTTTTGTTCATCACCCTGATAGAGGTAAAAAAAAATTAAAAAAAATATACCATTAACATTCACTTTTTTTTTTTTTTTGAAGTACTACGAACTATACTTATTCCAAAGAATTACAATGAGATTTCAACATTATTTAAGAACACTACGATATCGATGGTAGTCTTGTGGAACTTAATGGAAGTTCATCGTAGTTTTCTAAGAGAGGTGGCCGTTCAAGTAGTTTCATAAAGTTCACCCAGATTAACTTGGCATGATACTTCAAGCCGCTTTTTATAGCTTTACATCAAAAAGGTTTTTCCACGTTCTCTAAATCGAAGAAATTTTGAAATTGGTCCAAGATACTTCAAGATGTACCTAAGCTGCTATGTGGCAGGAATTCACTTAAACTTCAGTAAAGAAATTCAACAAACCAGGATATCTCCAGATTATACACTGACAAAGAATGCCAAGAACATCTATATTAATTCATTCTAGAATTATAATATGCTCCGTAAAGTTCTTTGGTCATCTGATCATTGATAATAGTAAAACCTCAAGGTAACGTTGCCTAATAGTTGATCCTTCCTGTAAAGTATGTTCTACTTCTCAAGGAACTAATAGTTCGAAAAAAGAGAGAATATAATTGAAGAGAGATATGTGAGCATATATTTTTTAATATGGTGGCATTTCCACTAGCCAGTAAGAACTAATAAAAGGCTGATAGCCATGTTGAAAAAAATAATGAATGATTGATGCGAAGTAATGGATGAAATTACTTTTAGAACTGTGTGATAAGAAAAGCTGAATCTATTAGCGAGAGTCATAAAGGTTGTTTATAGGTTGGGACAGGTAACAGGTGGTTAACGACTTCAATCTGCAAGGCAACAACCTCGCATGGTGATGGTGACCTTCGACATATGAAATAGTGTCTATCTTGAGGGCTCAAGACACTAGTCATTCCCATCATTGAAGTTGCCCTATTTATTTATTTTTTTCCACTAATTAAGCTGCCTTCTTCCCATTCAGGATGCAATCTTGAAGGAAAAGAAGGCTCCATAGAGAGAAAAAAAAAAAAGAATAAATAAATAACTAATTTTAGCTTAGGTAAGCTATTTACAAGGACTTAATTTAAGAATCTAGCCAAAAACAAAATGGTCAGTAAAAAGATGAACGTAAAATTTACAAGGGGAATTTAGCCTGGACCTGTTTTAGGAAAAGTGCAGCTGTGATAGAACCACCCTGACGGCCTCCAGTGTTCACCATGTCAGCTACACCTGATTTCATTGACTCCCAGTAGCTTTCCTCTAATGGCATCCTCCAAAATTTCTCACCAGAGACCTTGGAAGCAGCAGCAACTTCATTTGCTAGGTCGTCACTGGGTGTAAAAATCCCTGTCGAAGTATAAGGAAATCTTAAGAAGGCACTGGCACAGTAGTATTTTGAAAGAAACATCTCATTTGACGTGGTTGATAATAATTTAGGGAGCAGCAATGGTTTGCAATCTGAATTCAAAATGAGGAAAGATTGATAGTCTAATAACTACTTAGCATAGAATCGAACACCACATGTCTACAGAGAACAAAATTGACCAGCAATATCATTTACAAGACTTTACTGTTCAACTAATTGGATCTAATAAGGACAACCTAATATGAGCAAGGGAATAACAAAGAAACTTTTACCTGCAATACTGGGGCCCAAGGCAACTACACAAGCACCAGTTAGTGTTGCCAGATCAACAACCTGTGTACCAGAGTTTAAACGGGTATCAATAAATACAAGAGAACAATCCAAACTCCAAAGGTATATTAAAATGCCCAAGGTAGATTTAATTACAAAATAAGCCAATTGAAAATATTTAGAATCCTAATGTGTCCACTCCATTACTTTTGCCCTGCATTTGGTTAAACTTACTAAGGAAAAGAAAGAAAACAAGAACAAAAGATGTTTGCCACCAATAATAAAAGAAAAGAAAGTGAGATGATGTCCTAAATTATATATTGTCCAACCTAATGATGGTTCCTAATTCCCACCATTGCAAGGTGAGAAAGGACCATATGTACACAATTCACTCCCACAACACCCCCAAACCACAACCCCCTCCCCGCCCCGCGCCCCCCCCCCCCCCCCCCCAAAACCCCCCTCTCTCAATAATAAAGAAAAAAAAAAAAGCACCATCCACACACAGATCCATGCACATAAATCACAAGCAATTGTTTCCGATACTACAACTCCTGACTACCAAGTCATCATGAAGTAACCCTATCAGCACAACTAGAGTCATTTTCTAATTTGGTGAACATTAAGCTCTATGGGATCTTACTCAAGCCTCATTGATTATATGATTTTCGTCAAATCATGTATCTTATGAATATTGAGCCATGACGAACTATCATTCTCTTCATTGTCCTTCCTCAATTTACAGGTCCAAAACAAGATGGAAAAAGGTTCTTTTCTTTTGCCTTTCCATCTTCTATCTTTTCCCACTTTCTCTACCACCAAATACACTCCAAGGAAGATGACTTGCTATATGGGAGAATGGGTAATTGAAATTTATCAAATATGAGCTTAAAATATGAAAGCTATAATCCATTGCCACAGGTCTCCCTAGTAGTCTTTGACTTCGTATCCAACACCAATATCTGATTATTTTATTGATATGAGAACATATATATAAAGCCCAGAAAGCAAGAAATAATGAGACAGCAGTGTGAATTCAGAGCTGAATCAGTTCCTTTCCAAGTTGATAGAAATTAGAAAGTACAAGTGTTGCTCCATCTTTTGGTCCAAATAATACCGAGAACTACAACCAAAACTCATATCCAAACAAGCTAATTCTTTGGATTTAGGTGTTCAATGGATAAATCGAATCTACTATTATAATTCATAGTATTGATTCCATCCAAACATGCCCCAAAGAATGCAAGCGGATACAAATATCTGCAGATATATCCAGATCCAGATTGAACGTGGACACAAATATAAAAATTCATAACCAGCCATATGTAAATTTGAATAATTTTTCACAGCCAGATAAAAAAACGATTATATGGAAGAAAATTGGGATCCTGATCTGCATATCATGAATAATAAAAAATTATTCGTAAACCCATTTTTTGAGGTTAATTATATTTAAATCCACTAACTTTCCATATATACTGATACATCCTATATGATTTTTTTTTATACAAAATACAATATCCTTGTAATTTATAGTAGTTACGGATAATTATCTTCAACTCCTTATGATGAAATTTAATTTTATTAAGCTCCAAGCATTAGTAAGTTATTAAGAAATTAAGAATTCAAATTAAGTACTCAAATTTGACATCTTAGAATCAATAATTTATTTATATAAAACTTAAATAATCTAATCTAAAGAAATTTCAAAATAAAAAAATAAAAGTAAAAACAACACCTTGATTTATCACACTCAACAATGTATTTCTATCACATTTGCTGTTTTTTTTCCATATTTCTTTCGTGCTCATTTCCCATTCTTATCCATATCTGCTTTTCTATATGAGATCCGTATATGAATTTTCCTTACTAAACCATATTCATGTCCACATCCATATCTGTAATTGGGAAACAAACACAGAGATGGTAAGCCCCATATCTGATCTGTCTGCACACGTACACGTTATCCATCATATGTGGGCAAGAAGTTTGGCAACATCATGAAAGTCTATATTAATCTAGAGGTTCGATATTAAGAGGAGAAGTTGAGGATGGAGGAATGAAGAAATTTAGACCAGAGGGATGCTGCAAGCAGTCTAGAATTTCAGAAAATAAGGGAGAAAAAAAAGAAAGCAGGAATGAAGAAGAGAAAAGAGAGATGAAAGAAGAACAAAAATCTCCAATCCATAAAGAATCATTCAACATAAACAACTTCCCAGGCATGACTACCTCATCTATATGTAGTCTTGATAAAAAGAGGAAAAAAAATTCAAGTAGAACCTTAAATGAACCATGATAAAAGTGTCTAAATAGTAATTATCTATAGACACTGCCCTCATCTCATTAGCCTCCTCCATGAGGAAGTGAAAACGGACTCACATCCATTTTGAAGCTTACCAAACAGGGCAAAGCCCTGTAAGGCCCCGCTTGGAAATGGAATTTCATCTGCATTTCCTAACTCCTCCCCAACCAAACAACTCCTACGATTAAACAGCTAGCTAAACTCAAACACGAAAAAAGTCAAAGAATTCCTGGTATGGCCATCCCCTTAGAGACACATTTGCATCATTTGCTCCTTGCAAAGACTGCATCCTAGGAATACTTGAACCTTGCTTCTGTAACGTTGATATTGTTGAAGATTGCCCATATCAATGATATGGAGTCCTATCCCAAAACCATTTTTCAAACTTATCGGGATCAACTATGAGACACTACATTTTCGTATATGATATGTCTAGTAATGAACAAATCCAACAAGAATTTGATAGAAATCTCAAGAATTCGTAAGCAGAGGGAGGAGTTGGGACAACAGGATAAATCAAAAGATTTTCTCCTCAAATCGAATCCAAGAGATTTTTGTCCCAATTATTTAAACAAGGCCTGCTCCCATGTCTATCAGAATCTGGATGAGTTTCCATTATATTTATTTGTTTTACTTTTTAAAGACAAATGCTTAAAATAAGTGGTATTTATGTGAGCTTTACACACTTAAATGCATGTGATCAGATGCTTGTACAAGCAATATTTTCTAAAGAATAGCTTCTACTACTTAACAAAGCTAGAGTTATGAAGGCTCAAATCAGGATTTACTAATATGATCTGACAGGTTCAGCAGAAATTAACAGTGGATAAATAATTGCTGACATTTTTGTAGAGACTTAACAGTTGATTTCCATAACCGGCTCCCTTTTATGGAAAAGATTTTGATGTGATATTGACAAAAAGTATATGCTGGCAACTCCAAAAACTTTACAACCATTACACTAACAAAAGTATGATAAACGCCAATGAAAATTGCCAAACACAACCATTGAGTTACAAGTTACATGTTCCTTAAGGATAGATTAGAAGGGGGAAGTTCATCTGATGCCAATACCTTTTGAACACCTTGGTTACAAGCATATACCAAAGCATCTGCGAGCGTAAGCCTTCCTTCAGCATCAGTATTATTTACCTACAATGACAAATAATATTGACAAGCAAAGATTTAGTGCAAAAGCAAACCTTGATGATAATATTTTGCAGAGAAAGGAAAACTTATATGTGATATTTACAGCTGAAGACGTGCATACAAGCATAACATATGTTTATAGTAAATTCAAGTATAAGCACCATAGCACACTTTTGACTCTAAATACTTGCATCATATTCATAATCAAGAGAGCAAACCCTTACAAGAAATTTCACAGGGGATACTTGGCCATACATAAGAATGAGTGTTAAATAAAGGAAAAAGCTGGATGGTGACTTTACCTAATAAGGATGTCAATGCAATGATTATGACAATACAGTTAACATTTTACAAAGGCTAAATATAAACAAGAGTAGATAATGAATAAAGAAGTGATGCACATTTGAAACTAGCAATGAGAAACAGGTTACATACTATTTCTGGAGTGGTTTACGATTTAAGGACACACTGGGGAGGTAGTGGAATTCACTGCCGCCCTTTTTTGATGAAGTAATCATGATAATTTTGGATCTAAAGGCCTCCTGAACAAGAAAGGCAAGAATGGCTATCGTGGATAAAGAATTAAGTTGGACAAAAAAAAATTGCACAAAAAGATAGAGGTTTCTTAATTGGTTCATAGGAGGATCTCAGTCAAATAAAGTAGTGCAAGAACACAAGGAGCATCCATAAACAATGGTCACCAAATTATAAAAGGAAGAGGATAAACTACTGTATGTAGACCACCGACTCCAACCAGATTTTCTTCCTCTTGAGAGTTATGCGTTTAAATTGCAAGTTCATGTGAGGCAGACAGAAGAGAGACTAGCAATGAGCATAAAAGTTTGCCTAACATACCTCAATTGTCTTTCCATTAGAAGCAGTGACTATGTCACCAGGTCTCATGCCTGTGCCACTAATCATGTTTTCACAAGCAGCAGCGATGAAATGTACCTAAAAACGTAAAAGTAATTGAATGCCTTCGGTAAAGTAATCTCCTATTGGCATTACAACGTCCGTAGAGAAACAAACTTACCTCTACACCTGGAGGCTTAATTTGACCAACGGCTTTTGCTGCACCAAAAACAGCTGCAGAACCTCCCATGTCACATTTCATTTGTTCTATCGAACAGCCTGGTCCAGTCTTGATGTTGTAACCACCACTAAAAGAAAAAAAGAACACAAAATTTAAACTTTATAGATCACAATGAAGTTCCGCATAAAAGTGAGATATCCAGATTGCTTTTGATCATGTTAGAATGAAATACATTCAAAGAGTTTAACATTCAAGCAGCTGATAAGTAGGAACATTTGACAGTTTTCTGAGGATTATCAGGTGCAAAGGAACAAAGATATCAACTAAAGGATATCTACAGTAGGAAAGCTTACGCTGCTACCTCGTTAAATAAAGAAAAAATTATTTTAGCCATCTAGAAAATGTTATCACACCTGTCGAAGGTTAGTCCTTTCCCAACTATAGCCAACTTTGTTTTCACATCACCATTTGGTGGTCTATAACATAAGTGGATGAAATGAGGAGGGTTTGACGATGCAGCAGCAACACCCAGGTAAGAACCCATTTTTAATTCTGCACACTGCTTTCCATCTAAGATTTTGGCCGTAAGAACATCACTATACAGAGAAGCAACCTTTGAAGCCTCTTCAGCTAGTACACCTAAAAGACAGGCATAATCAAGATAACAATCATTTCTTTATCACATGCAACCAACTGAAAGAAGAAAATAAGAAAAATCAACGAAGGTGGATCATGAATTCCCATTCATATTCTACTATCAAAAATAAATTACAAAACAATGTGGGCTTTTACTAACCAGGGGTAAGCACATTGGCTGGTGCATTTACAAGCTCTATTCCAAAAATTACTCCGGAGCAAACATCACTTGCATACTTCAGTTTCTTATCCATTTGCGGTCCAGAACCCAGACCAATAATATCCACCAACTTAAGCAGTGCCTTTTTTGACTCAGATTTGAACCTGTTGTCCTCGTATAGTCCTAGTATAGCTCCTGCAGACCAGAAAATAATAAGATAAACGCATTAAAATACCCAAACCCAGTAACTTGCAGATCGATTAGTGCTGCTGCTGGTGTAAATCTTGTTACCGTGTAAATTTGTACATTTGCAAGATTAGTATTAAGCAATCCTTTGACCAATTTTGATATATCATGTTGACAGAAACAACATTATTTAGTGCAAAAGAAATTGTGAGAACATGGTAAACATCTAATTAAAACCAGAAGGATAAGTTTGTGTTTTTCTAAAGAAAATTCTTGTCAAAAAAGTTAGGGAAGAATCCACAAAGCTTTATCATGATTTTTGCATGTATTTGTGTGCTTGCCTGTACATTGGTGTGTTTGTTACATATCATGTAAGGAAAGATGTAAAGTTGTTAAGCTATATTTTATAGAGTAAGTAGAAGCACAAGTAATCTGATCCAAATCCAATTTAATAGTCATTTTTCAAAAAGGGAACCTCCAAATACACCTCCCAATTTCTAAATATTCCCTTATTAAGTATACCCCCTATAAAATTCAAAAATATAAATTTTCAAATTACACCTCATTATGTTCCTGAATTATCCTTCTTTTTCCTCCACTCCTCTAATTCCTCTTCCTTTTGCTATCCCTCCCCTTGCAAACAAATCCTGCCACGTCTAAGCCCCGTGTCCCTCCTTGCCAGCGACCCACACGACCCACGCCCCAACCCTCTAGCAATCTGTGGTACGCCCTGGGCCATCCCCGTCTCATCCAACATCTCCTCTTTTTTAAAATATTCTCATGTACACACAGCAAGAAGTTTTAATCAACTTTTTTTTTAAAAAAAACATTGAGATGTGCAAAAAAAAGTTTTTGATAAATTTATTTTTATTATTCAATTCTTTTCTTTTTTTGCAAAAGTTAAATTGTTTTTATTTTTAAAAAATTAATCTACTTTTGCTATACTCCATATAGCGAGATCCTTCCTTCAAATTTCTTAAATTTTGCTTTGTTTGAAAGAGAAAAAGACCTTGTTATTTATTGTATTTTTTAAAGAGAGATTTAGAGAGCAAAGAGGGGGAGAAAACAAGGGCAGAAACACCCTCAGTATCTAATAGCAAATTTGTAATATAAGTAAATTTTTCGAGGGGAGAATTTTTTATTTTTTATTTTATTTTTTATTTTTTATTTTTTTTTTGGGGGGGGCTTGTGGGGTTTACAAGTTTCCTTTCAAAAATAAGCTTTTTTGATCACATGAAAGATGTCCGTACTTATATTTGTGCCCTCTGAAAGAAAGCAAATGTATATATAATGGTGGTACCTACACCCTTTCTTTATATACTTTGTTATTTTGTCTACACTGCCATCTAGAGGTCATTAACGATATAATTATGCACCAAAAGAAGCTGCTAATAATATGTTGCATGGTTATCAATAAACTTGCTGGTAGGGAACAAGCTATAGAACGTGTTGGTAGCCCAAAAATTTTCAACAGTCCATATATATTGTGATTCAGGTGAAATGCCAGTGTATTAACATCGTAGATAAAGTTTACCTGATGCAATTGCTGACAAAGCTTTAAGCTTGGACTCTTCTGAATTCTCCTGAGAAGATGCAAGAACAATTGCAGCGCTGCTCGCTTGGGCAGACTTTGCAGCTGCTGCAACAGCCTCTCCGATGCCCTGATATGCAGCCATGGTGGCATATGGTGTGCATGGGCCAAGCCCGACCAGACCAAGCCTTCTAAAACCCAAACCCGAAATTCTTAGAACAGTTGATTGCCCAGCCTTTCCAGAGAAATCCTCCTCTGATGAAGCTTCTGCCAGAAGACCACCAAGCTTATCATCTATCTTCTTCAGGATTGGGTTCTCAAACTTGGAATCTGAGCCTTTCGACACATCTTTTTCTGAAACAGCAATAGCAAGTATGTCGCCTTTCCATTCTACAAAATCTAACTCCTTTGCAGAGAATGTGAGCTGTGATGCAGGGTCACATACAGGATGAAATTGATTGTATTAGCGAAGAACCCTTGATCAAAAAAGTATTACTGCTTGCAAAAAAGAAGCAAATCTAGTAATTTCCCCTTCTAGCATAATATTTCAAATTTCAATATTATGAAAACTTCATAAGGAGTAAAAATTTAATCACCAGATAGTTTGTGAAGTAGGCTGTATGGTTACTTATTGTTTCATTATGGATAGGCGCCGAGAAATTTACAATACATAAAATATCTATATAAGGGCCCTAGTTAGTAGAATTTTTGTTTTGATATTGTAGGCCAGTTTCAATGATGAATGATCATGACAAATAACTAGTTTAATTCCACAACAGAGCTCAGATAATAAGTACTATCGAGGAAAAAGAAAACTTAACATGATGATTGAAAAGTTAATAGTTCTGTCTTTCACCCCAAAAAAAAATCAAAGACAAAAACTCTAATTTACTAGAGTACGGTATCTCATTTCCTAGACCATTTAAAACCGTGAAGGTTGTACATGTAAGCAAAAATCAATTTTTCAATGGCCATGCCCTCCTTTAAGATTACTTATGCCAACAATATCTTTAATGTCTCAACTAAATGCAAGATCAAAAGAGAATCATGCGAAGCAATAATCCGGTCATCTATATCCCTAATAATAGTTCTAAGGTCAAGTCGACAACTTTTTCATGAACCAGCAAGGTCACTAAGTTGGGTTAAATCTAACTAGGCTCAAAACTTGCTTCACAACTCAATTATAGAATAAAAATGTTCCTCTCTAAAGGAGTCATGATGGCAAGACATAATTTGTTATTAGTTATATAGAATGACAGTCGATGCATGAAATGGCCTTTACATGATATTAAGAGATTATGCGAGACCTTTGCAGTGTCAAAGACAAAATTGTTCTACAGAGGAGTCTTTTTAAGTAAAATTGCCTGAAATCGTTCCAAAAAGTAAATATCTTTCATGAAGGGAAGCTACTTGACCACAAAATTTGCACAATCAAGTTCAATTCTCCAAAAGAATCCAGATCTTCCCAGATGCCAAAAAAATTTAAAATTTAAAATAATTAGCAAAACACCAGGATCCAATCCACAAACTCATCTAGTGTTCATACGCTCGATTTTTGAATAAACTAAAAGTAACGATAAAAAAAAAGGTCGCAACCTTTTCCCCAAAACTGAGAAATTAGAAGTGAACTTTTCATTGAGACATATCATCGAACGTTTAGCGAGTGATCATCAAGAGTGTGCTATGATGAAGACCTGAGAAGGTTCGACGGGCGCGGCCTTGGTGAGGCCGAGGGTGGCCATCGGAGCTCGGCGATGGAGCGGATCGCGCAGAGGCGTAGCAGCGAGGCGATGATCGGGTGCGCGTTGCAAAAAAAAAAAAAGCAGCAGCGAAAGCGACGATCGGTCAGTTCATCTCAGATTTGGATCCTCTCGCGCAAGATTACAAGGTCCGCAGAAGGCCCAATTTTGGGAGTCCCCAAATGAGCACACCTAGGAAAAATGGTCTCACCAGGGAAAATGGAAAAATGGTATGCTCCTTTGGAAACTCCCCCAATTTTGGGGGAGTTTGGGGGAGTCGCTAGAGGGGATCCTCTCGCGCAAGATTACAAGGTCCGCAGAAGGCCCAATTTTGGGAGTCCCCAAATGAGCACACCTAGGAAAAATGGTCTCACCAGGGAAAATGGAAAAATGGTATGCTCCTTTGGAAACTCCCCCAATTTTGGGGGAGTTTGGGGGAGTTGCTAGAGGGGCACACCATTTCTCCTGGTGAGCCCACTTAAAAACTTTTTTTATATTACAAGTTTGCCGTCGATTTTTTTGACTAGAATGCCTCTTTGTTTAGCCTCTTTCTCCTCTTCTCAAATCCAGTTAACCCAAAAAAAAAAAAAAAAAAAAAACCTAAAATCATAACTATTCTATCAATTTTTTTCTATATTAAATTATCTCACAAATTAAATTCGAAAATTGATTTTATTAGGTCTTTACTTACTCAAAAATCCTAGAATCATTGCGAATTGATAAAAGTTATGAATCTAAAAAAAAAACTCAAAGTCCGGACTGACAGTCCGAACTAATCTTCACTGTCCGGACTAGCAGTCCAGACGGTCTGATATCCGTCCGGACTGAAAGTCCGGACAACGGGCTTCTGTTCGGACTTCCAGGGACTGGAAGTCTGGACTGACTTCCAGGGATTGGAAGTCCGGACGGAAGGACGCAGTCCGGACGGAAGGACGCAGTCCGGACTGGATTTTTGTCTGGACTGGAAGTCCGGACAGTAACTTTTTATCCAATTATTAATAGTACCACTATAAATAAATCTTTTTTTGTTCTATTATTCATGAAGTCATTATAGTATAGTGGTCAGTATTTCCACTATTTACATGAGCGCCTTGGGTTCGATCCCCGATAACAACAAATTTTTTTTACTCTAATAGTCTAATAGGCTCGATCCCCGACAACAACAAATTCTTTTTTACTTTAATAGTCTAAAAACTGGAGAAATTATTAGATACATATTATGCAAATATAGTACTCGAACAACATAAAACACAAAAATTCCTATACAATACAAGAACAATATATATCAAGTTAATTTATATATTAAATAACTATTTCTTATATTTACAACTGACATCCATTATTCTAGCATTATTCGCTATATAAAAACCAGCTACCTTCAAAGCAAAATGGAGGCATCAGCGAAAGACATAGGCTACATCCGATGATTCCATAAATTTTATCATCCATTGACTAAATTTTACTTCAAATATTATAGTCCAGAAACAAAATGTAACAAATAAAAGAAAATACAAACTTTTATGAAGAAATTTTAATTTTTTTATAATTTTTATTACAATAGTAATGCCAATTATCATGTACATTTTCTTTAAAGTTACAACTTTGATACTCCACGTGCACATACACGCACATAAAATACAATAAAAGAATAAAAAATAGAACCAATAATTAATCATCCCCCAATAGCAATCAAGGAACCATGCATTTCAAGATGATGAACAAAAATATATCCATTTGGTAACGAAATTATTAGAATCAATCTGAAAAAACAAACTGCAAAAATAACATTCTTCCTCTATTCGATCTTCAAGAGGTAGAGGGGGAGGCGGCATTCTCCGTCGCTATCTCATCTTGCCTCACAGAGCACAAACCATCTCATCTTGGCTCACAGAATACAGCTTGTCCGAACCCAGCAACAATGTGATTCCTTTTATAGCCTGAATCAAATTAAAAATCAATTCCTATCAATTCAGTAAATTCAAATAATCAAATTTTCATGATATTTTAAATCTTTTAGAACTAGCATTACAATAATTTCATTATTTCAATAAAAATCATTAGCCGTGAGGTTTGATAATGACCAAGATATTAGCCATGAGGGAATTATTCCAGAATTTTGAATAAATCATTTCACCAGATCATGGAGATTAAGTACATTCGAGTCTAAAAACAGTCGGATATTAAATTATCAATTTATTAAAAAGCAAATGCAGTTGCTAGTAAAAACAAAATCATTAAAAAACAACAATAAAGCTCAATCTTATTATCAAAACGCTTCCACCACCTCCTTCAACAAATGACTCCTTAGCGCGCGCCCCACACACACGGCGCGCGCGCGCACCCGCACGCATGCACACACACACATACATACACATACATATAAACACATATGCACAGACATATACACACACATATGCCCACACGCACACGCACTCACACTCACACACATATAACTAATTACAAGTTACAACACCTTGAAGAAGCATCATAAGAGTGAAGAATAACCATATGCTCAAAGCTGCTCTCCCACTCACATAGTGCTCTATTTACAAATGAAAACAAGAAAAGATCAGTGTCCATTAACCACTTCGAACGCTTAAACCCCAGTCTGGATACCAGATAACTGAAAACTCTACTTAAAATTTAAAAGATAGAAGTTGTATAACTACAAACTGTAGTTTTTGAAACGATCGAAAAAGCTAGGCAGAGTGGAGTTTTAGATTTTGGAGTTTTAGAGGCTCAAAACCAGTTAAAACTGAAATTTAAAAACTCCATTTTTGGTTCACCAAACAAGGTATAATTTTAAAAATAGAGTTTCACGTTAAAACTAATTAAAATCCAGTTTTCTTAAGAGAAGCTAGTTTGCCAAAGTAGGCCTAACTGGTCCTCATCATTGACGTACTCCAGTGAACCTTCAACAATAGATTACTCAATGATAAATTAATGGAGGGAGTGGGATGATCTAAGCAAGCTTAATTAAACCGAGTTCTACTAACAGTTGGACTCCGTGCACACAATTTCCTTAAACTGCAAGAAAATAATGACTATAACCCTTGATCTAACCTTGTTGATCCCTTTATCCGCCTTCGGAACAATGGCAACCCCATACACTCTGCATAGCTAACCACAATTTGGTGCCCAACCTACACTTACCAAAAAAAAAAAAAAAAATAGCATTTACAATTAACCAATGCATTTCGATCACAAATTTAACTACTTTTTACGCAATCTAAAAAAATGATAATTTTTTGATGGAATATCGGTATTGCTTACAGTTTGGTACATGTAGCTGTCCAATTTGTCAACCGAATCATCCATGGGCATCAAATTCGCCATCGCAACGATTTGTAAACCAACCAAACTCATGAAATTACGAACAAATCCAAGATCAAATTAGAAAGAGAATGGAAAAAAGTAGGATTTTTTTGGAGAGGAAGAGAAACCTCGTGACCGTAATCGATGCATCTCATCATAGCAAAGCAGCTGTCTTTGCCACCGCTGACCAGAGCAACGACCTTCATCTTTCTTCGAGATCACCGTCTCTTGATCTTCGCTTGTTTCCTCTTCGATATTTTGTCTAAAACCCTAGCCCTACAAAAATTTGGGGTTCTAATCCGGCGGAGGAATGGAAGAACTTTAAAAATGTCGGAAGAGGAAGAGGAAGAGGAAGAGGAAGGACTAGGGGAGATGGGAGAGGGAGGGAAGAGAGGATTCAGGGATTTTGGGTTTCGTTGGAGAGTTGAGGGAGAGAAATATCGGAGAGAAGAGGGAGAAGGAAGAGAAAAGAGAGAGAGAAAGAGCGTGAAGGCAGTTTTTGGTATATTTGGTGTGCTCACGAGAAAACCTTCTCTTTACAAACGAGAGGGTGGGCTCATTAGGAAAATGGGCGCACTGGGAAATATGGTGTGCTCCTTTGGAAGCTCCCCAATTTTGGTGGTCCTGTGTTTAAAAACTTCCCCAGACTCGTATGCTATAATTTCCTAATTTGCACTAATCTATATCTTATTTTTTATGTTAAGAAAAATCTAAATCATTCACAAATTTAGTCCGAGGAAAAGATGAGAAAAAAAGATTTAATAAAGCATTCTACTAGTAATTAAATTAAATGATAATTAATAGATTTATTTAAAACTAATAAATTATGTATATTATTATTAATAAGTTAATGAATCCAAACTCTATAAAGTTTACTTAAAAAAAAAATTTCGCATAAATAATTAAAATTGTAGTTACAAATTTTTATAACTATAACCACAATAAAACAGTAAAGTCAAAGTGATTGCAATTACAATCACTCGATTGCTAATAGGAATGGTAAGAAACGCATCCATAGTTTAATTTTTTTTAACTCGTTTAATACAAACTTTTAAATTTAAAATAAATTTTTTATTTTTTAAATTCAATTTTTTGTACAGAACCGATGGGCAACGCCAGTTTATATAGAACGCGTCAATTTCCATTCCTGACTATGCTTGGCAAATGGGCTTGGCACGAGCATGTTGTGCCTAGCACAGCACGTCCGCCATTGGCTCATGCTCGACCCGCCGGGCACATGTCGTGCCCAGGCCGAGTCGTACCGACACGTATTTTTTAATTTTTTATAAAATATTAAATTGATTAGTAAGTTAGTTTAATAGAATAGTTAGCTTAATTTAATTAATTTTAACAAGAAAAAACGATAGTAAGAATGAAATTTTATTATATTAAATCTCATTATATTGACATAATTACTCTATAAATCTCTTTAGAAATCATACAAAATCCGGAGAGAGGGAAGAGGACCCTGACCGTCAGCTTTAACTTGTTCTTAGTATTTTTTCCATAAGATTTATAAGTTCAAAAATAATTACATGAAAAAAATTACAAATTTAAAATTAAAATTTAAAAAGAAAATACAAAAGTATTCAATTTTCATTCATCATTTTGGTAAGTTCTCTAGTTTTACTTCGTTAGATAATTCTTATTTCCTTTCTTCTGCGTAGAGTTAATCCTTCAAGCAAATACACATTTTCAATGTATTTGTTGTTATTGAGCTCCTCCATTCCGTTAGCATTCTACCATTTGCACTAAAAACAGACTCTGATGCTACTATAGACACCGGAAGGATTAGTAAATCACGAATCATATTGGAAAACACAGGATATGTTTTTTCATGTGATACCAGGCCAAAATATCAAAAACTTCATAACTTTCAGGGAATACATCATCTTCATAATTGGCTCTTTCTAAATAATAATGAAGTCCATTAAAATAAGTACTAAATTGCCTAGATTTTTTCTGGTAAAATACGGATGATATTATTGGGTTTCGAGTTTCTCTAGCAATTGGTTTATTTGTAGTTTGTGTTTTATCACCGTACATATTCATATGTATGGTACATAATATCTAAACAAGTTTTAATATTATTAATTAAATACTTAATATTATATTCATAACAAATATTTTTATAAAATAAATCTATTAAAAAAAATAAAACGTGACGAATCGTGCCCAACACGTACCAGGTCGAACTGTGCCGTGCCGACAGCCCAAGTTACCTGGCCCAAACCGAGGACCAGACTGTGAACCGAGGACCAGACTGTGCCGGACACGTGCCGGGCCAAGGCAGGCCCGCCCATTTGCCAGGTCTACCCTGACTGCAAGTTGCCGAACACCCCCGCTCTAGTGTACCGCACACGAGCCAGTGGGCAACACCGATTGCATAGTTGTGGGTTGCGGCTACGCAGGACGGAAATAATAAGGCCCAAAATTGTTTTGGGCAAAGCGCCCACACAGGATAGATGTTACTCTGTGGTCAAGGCTAGAAATTAAAGGGGGTATTTATTGGTTTTTCCCTCAAATCTTTATATATTATTTCATATATTATGATTTAGTTTCCCAAATATTCATATTTAGATTTAGTCCTCAAATCTTCTAAGTTACTACAATTTAGTCCTCCTTCCTAACTTCCTTTAATTTTTGACCTGATATTACCATTTTACCCCCTCCTTATTCATTCTTTCTCTTCATCCTCTCTTCTCCTCCTCTATTCCTCATCTCTTCTCATTTTCTTCATTATTCTTCTTCTCTTCTCTTTCTCTCTTCCTCCTCTCTTTTCCCAATGAAAAAAAAAAGAGGAAGAGAAAGGAGAAATAATGAAGAAAAGGAGAAGAGAGGAGGAGACGAGAAGAAAAGTGAAAGAATGAATAAGGAAGGGTAAAATGGTAATATCAGGTAAAAAATTAAAGAAAGTTAGGAGTGGGGACTAAATTGTAGTAACTTAGGAGATTTGGAAACTAAATTCTAAATATGAAAATTAGGGACTAAATCATAATATATAAAGATTTGAGGACAAACCAGTAAATACCCCCAAATTAAAAATATCGAGCATTTTATTTTCCCAAAATTTCCTTGTATTTATCACTCCGACTTTTCTTCCAGAGGAAGTCATTCGGGGAATTCTAAATGCGCACCCCATGTTACTAGTGAGCATACATACTATGAAGTAAAGTGATTTACAACATAGTGGAAATTGGTGCTCACTAGTAAAATATGGTCGCATTTAGAATTTCCCAGTCATTAGTTATTAGAACTGAGCGGTCCGAGTGGCGAGCCAAGAGAAAGAAGGAGACGTAGAAGGTTGTAGAGGGAACTCCGAGAAGGGAAGCTGATCTCAGCAATGGTGGCGACGAATCTGAAGGCGGAGACGATCTCGATGATGGACAAGAGGTCGTCTCTCGAGACCGAGATGGACGCCATCATTGCCCACCTCTCTGCCCCCGGCGGCCCTGGCATCTCCGGCAATCTCGTCGATTCCGAGGCAATCCCCCAAATACTATCTTAATCATTTTCATTATCTCTCCTTGTCACAAGAGTTCGATGCACAAATCGAAACCCTAACCCCATATTTTGGATCTCTGACAGGGATTTCCTAGATCGGACGTCGACATTCCTGCCGTTCGAGCTCAGCGCGCTCGTCTTGCTGGTACGCCCTAAACCCTGGTTCTTGCTTTTTGGCCATGATTGTTTGAAAGTGGGATAAGATAATTAATCTCACTCAATCCTATGTTTGTTTTGCCCAAGTAACGTGGGATAAGTGATCCAATGGATTAGCAATCCTCTCAATTTGGAACTAATAAAATCCCACATTTAAAATTAATAATCTTTCATTTTTATCTTTTGAATTTAGGTATCACTTGGATATTTTTGTCACTGTTATTTGCTTCTAAACACAAACGTTGTTCTTTTGTCAATCAAAACCATCTTCATTTTCTTTTATCCTCTGTTGAAGTGGAAATAATTTTATAATGACTTGGATCATAGTTAATCTCATATTAATTATCATACAAACAAACATAAGACCGAAAGGGATAGAAGAGATTATCAGGCTCTGGATTTTAGTCCAGGGACTACTAATCCAATCTTTCATTTCTAATCTCGCGAACCATACTTGAGCCCTGAAAACTATTTTCTTAAATTTATACTCTAATATTACTACTAATTATTGAAATAATAACTTTGGTTTATTGAGTGGAGCTAATTTGCAAAGATAGAGAATGGTAAAGTAGTACTTGGTCATCAAATTGATAGCGCCTGGGCTGAAACCCAAGGGATCTCTCTTTAGATGATTGGTTGAAGCAAAATTATTAGAATGTTGTGGAGCATAAAGAAGCTAATTTATATAATTTTATTTTTAGAATATTATATTTTGCATTGTAATTTTATAAATAGGTTGTGGGAAAAGTGAACGAATTAGTACTTTTTAGATGGATGATTCTCATGATAAAGTATGACCCTAAGTCTAAGAATATTTATGTTAGATCATGTCTTGTTAATTGTTAGATGAATCTTATATTGCCTGTGATTTGGAGGATAGCATGGCCTTTTATGAACTCGAGTCGCTTGTGAGCAAGCTTTTGAACTTTTTAGCTGGATTTTGCTGAGCATTGAGAGCTCAGGGTTTTGCTAAAGAGGGAAACTCAACCTTTTGTTATCTTACTAATCCGACGAAGAGCTTGGACTGAATGAGTAAAAGGTGTGGGTACTAATTGTAGGTTTATGGCTGAGAAAGACTGAAACTTAAAGAGATCTGACGTATTTGTATACTGGGAGAATAATGTGAATTCAAGGAGAGGAGGTGTTATGCTGATATTTCATTTTATTCCAGCCTTCTCAATGACAAGTCCATGCCGTCGTGAAGAAAATATGAGCTTGGACGAAATGCGTTAAGAGGTCTAGCTACTAATTGTTGGGTTTGTGGTTGAGAAGACTAGAAATTGAATAGATCTAACTTACCTGTGTACTAGGAAATAAGGAGAGTTCAAGAAGGAGAGGTGTTATGTTCATATTTCATTTTATTCCTACCTCCTCAATGACAAGTCCAATAGTGTTAGTCTTGCCTCATCTAGATTACATGAGACTATTTTTTTTGCTTCCATGTTAAGATTGTTTATATTTTTTTTTCTCTGCTTCTCTGATTGAAAATTTAGCATTTGGTATTAAGGTTGATATGTGGACCACATGAGCTAGATCAATTCCTATCTCTAATGTTTTAACTGCCTAGGCATGCTAATTAGGGGGCTTAAATTGCACAATATTTTATTGGAGCTTTGGACTCTTCATCTTTCTTATACATTTAGACCTATAGATCTCAAAGTGGCTAGCTTAATCTTTTCACAGCTTTTGTGTTTCTCCACTTGCTGTGTGTAAAATTAGCCTTTTATCACTGTATCCACATCATTACTCCCAGTCTCCTTTTAGAAAATTTTCTGAAATGGATGGATTGAAATGTATATGTTGATGTCATTGTGGGCTTTTGTATGTCTCATGGGACTCATCTAAGGTGATTGACTGATGGTATATGGTATACTAGCCTACTTTAAGATCCTCACGAGTTTACCTGCATGCTGTGTGCATGCTCTTTCTGAAATTGGAAAGGGCGATCCTCTAATTCTTATGCCTGGTATAACATATTACCCTCTGCTGGTTGTGCAAATATTTTTTCATGGCAGAGGGGAGGGATGGAAACCATTACATAGTTGCCTCATTAAATGATGATCCAAATGGTGCTAGACCCCAAATCTGGAAGCTTGAGTTGATTAACATTGCCATTGACATCTTTTTGCATGTTGCCAAGTACTTAGAGTGTAAAGGATCAAATTTGGATTGGATTTATGTATGATCTGAATCCAAACTCGCTATGGAAACTGTCACGCCCGCTCTTGATATACAATATATGAGTACGTACAGCAGGTACCGGTATTCGGTTTGAATATGGTAAAGCCTTCAGTCGAATTTGCCACAATAATACTCAATAATTATAAAAAAAATTAACAAAAGTTTGATGTTTCATTGATGAAAACGAAATTTAATTCAGATGAAATAATAACAGAGTATAATGAATTAAATAAGAGAAAATAAGACAACTTTTAGTTTCAACTTGCTTTTCAAATTATACCAGATTCTTCATCGTTCTCCGATACGTCCATCGGTAATTTTGGATTTGCACACTCAGGTCGTGAGATTGCGACCAAAATAAAATACGTAGAAAGAATATGAAATATAATGGTTGTCCAAATATAATAATAATACAAGTTTTAGAAAATATGTAATGAGATATTTGTAGTAATAATAATATTAATTGATTTAGGTTATTTAATGTCATTTTATTAAGTCATCTTTATAATAGGGATATTTTTGTTTAGAATGTCATATAATTGAAAAAACTAATTGATGGAATACTACTATTTCAATTGTTTCCTATACAGACCCAGTAAATGGTCACATGGATTGTTCGATACTGAGACGGACCTGTCGTAAGGTAAATATGAATAATAATATGGTATGATCCAGCAAATCATCACGCACCCATAGTGTGCGAATTATTTAGTTGTACAACTTAACATGTTACAGCCAAAACAGAGTATATTTCTATCATTCAGTTCTTTTCCTAACCCAGTGTCATTCAATATAGTTCATGTAGGTATAAATTCTGGTTCTAATAACTTGTTTGTGGATCATATATCAGGTACAATATTTTAATTCAGGTACATTAGTTTGTTAACAACATGAATTTAAAAATGTTCTATTCATACTTTATTAAATAAATCACAATTAATTATATCAAGAATTTACTGATTTGAAATATAGAGATATCGGCCAGGCAAGTGAATAGATGCTAGGAGGTTTTCCGTGCGATGCACGTTCTTTAATTAGAGAACCAGTATACAAGACCATTTTTCTAGACATCGATATAAAATAATATCGCAAACAATATTTTTCCATGATTATACCTTTTATTTGATTTATCAAATATTATATATTTCAGTTATTCTAAAGTCTAACTATGTGGTTTGACATATTTAATAACAAAATGACAAAATCATAAGTGATTAATAAATTCCAAAACAATTTATATAAAATAAACAATGTAATTGAATAACAAATATATAAAATAACATGATTAGTGATTCCAAAAATGAACTTATATGGATTTTATTTATCGATGTTGATCAACGGAACAATCTACACATTAAAAATATTCTAAGAATTAAAAATAGATTAATATGAATTTATATGATTTTTAGAGGTTTTTCTAGCACAGTAAAAAATTAATTTTAAAATTAATTAATCTTAGCTGGTCTGAAATTAGAAAATGGATTTGAATCCATCTTATTAGATTTATAAGATGTTGGATATTATTTTTTAACCATTAGATTTATTGGGTAGTGGGTAAGCTAGTTCTACGATCCAATAAAATAATTTAATCCAATATTAGAAAGAAAAATAATATTTTACCTATTGACAAAATGTGAGATTCCAAAATATAGAAAGAGGAGAGAGAAGGTGTTCCTATCCGGAGAAGTGCAGCTCTGATGGTGGCGGCGGCGGCGGCGGCGACTCCTCTAGCGACGACTATGGCGAGTTGAGAGATAGAGAGGGAGAGGGAATTTTAGAGGAAAGACAATTTACAATAAGGTTAAGAAATGTGGGTTTATATAGTTTTCAAATTGGGAGTTTTAGAATATGAAGGGTTTTTTTAATTTAATTTAGGTTGTTTAATTTTAGAATTAAAGATAGGAGTTTTTTTGTTGAATTAATAAAAAAGATGAAAGGTTTGGGGGTGGGAGAAAATGGAAGGTTTAGGAAGTTAAAGAAAATGAAATGTTTAGGAGTTAAAGAAAATGAAAAGTTATATTTATTATTGATTTATTTATTTTAATTATTTATGCTATAAAAAAATGTAGGGTCATTACAGAAACCAAATTTGGATTTTTGAGTTCGGGCAGGAATTTTTTATTCCTTATCATGTTCGGGTCGGATCTCGGATTCTGGGTATAGTTGTCGAAAATAGCAATTTTAACTATTTTTCATGATGTAGTTCAAATTTATCATATGAAAATAGATAATTTTAAAGTTTAACTTCATATAAAAAAAAAATTTAATGTGTGTTGTCTAATTAAGGTAGTTAATTTTTACATATATATAGGTAGACATACATTATGTTTATCAGCATACAACTACTATAGAGTTAATCATTATGTTTCAGATTAGAAGTGTTTATAATCACATCCTGCCTCTAAGTGTTCGGATACAATTGTTTTTGTGTCTGAACTTGCTAAACCCCAAATGGGTCGGCTTGGTTATCGGGTTTAGGGTACCATTTACACCCACCTGAACATGTTCACGTAAAAGGCCCAATGTTTGCCCCTTATATCTGTGAGTCCCATTAAATGATGGAAAATGTGTCCTTCGTTGTCATACATATTGTTACTAGTGGATCTGAGTGGCAGGTTATGAGTAAACTGGACCAAAAAGCTTTGTAGAATGAGGAAGGGAAGGGCAGGATAGAAGTATCATCTTTGGCAAATTAATTCTGGAGAGTTTGAGTAATTAGAATGAGTCCAGAACTTTAATATTTATTGTCACTGTCTTTTGTTAATCCATTAATTTTATTTAAGGTTATTTCATACATCTGCTTATTTCAGAAGATCATTAGTCTAATTCTATTTTGCCTTTTACCTGGGGCACAACTTTTCTCAAGCATGCAAGTGGTTATGAATGTGACTTTACAGCTCATGGTAAGGAAAACATAAGATACCTTTCCTTAAGCAGATAAATTTTTTAATTCTCACTTGTGTGCACACACAAACCAACCCCCCACCCCCCAAACACCCACCCCTTGCTTGCCATGTATGTTCCTGCACGTGTACTTACAGAAACAAGAGCAACATATGTTTGATGCCCTTGTTGGGGTTGTAATAATAGAATTCGTTGTTTATATCCACTGCTCATTGAAATTTCATTTATAATTGCAGCACTCCACAACGATTACAAGGCTCTTACTGCTAAAATAGATGAAAATTTGCAAGTGTTGCACTCAGCAAGGTTAACTAAAGTCACACCATTGGTCCCTGAAAGTGCAGGTAAGTTATATACACGAACTGATACTGGATTTAATGCTGATATCACATGGCTGACCTGACCATATGATACCATATAGTTGGTTGTTATTGTGCGTATGTCTATAGTCAAGGACTGATAGAGGCCTGCAACCATTTTGCAGTTTGGGACTAAAATTCCACTGATTACTTTACTCATATGTATTCGATGCAGTAAAATTAATCTATCAGGTTCTCGTTTTCACTCAGCCACTTTATCACTATAATTATCAGTTAGTCTCTACTTTCATTCATGTACAAAGATCTTGTTATGGGAGCACCTCTTACCTGAGTTGGGGATTGCTTGTTAATTAATCTCGTTTTGTTTTCTAATTAAATTTAAAAGCAAGTTGAGTTTTATGTTTTCTTCTTTGTTTTCTATTTGATTAATATATCCAAGTAACGAGCTTCTTAGTTACGTATTTCAGATGTATCTGCTTCTCTTCATGATACAACATCTCAAGTATCTGCTATGGAGGAGGACCCAGTCAGTGGAGTTCCATTTATGATGGTTGATGAGATAACTGATGATTCTCCAGCAGCAGAAGATGGACTTCAGCTAGGTGACCAGATCATAAAATTTGGTAATGTGGGAATGGGTGATGAAGTGGTTCGTAGGCTTGCATCAGAAGCACAGTCAAATGAAGGCCGTCCAGTTCCACTGTTAATCATGAGGCAGGGTTCACCTGTGAATCTCACTATAACACCTAGGCAGTGGCATGGTCGTGGTTTACTGGGGTATGATCACATATTCTTACATATTTTATGCCTTTATATGCTTTGAAATATTGTAAAAAGCTTAGGATCTATGGTCTGGCATGTTTCAATAAGAAGGCTATCTTCTATCTAATTTTGAGTTCCTTGCTAATTTGCTTATTTAGTTGTTTAACATGACTGCATTCAAACTATTTTGGTAGCAGTTTTCTTAACCAACTAAATCTGCTTTTCAAAGAGATCATGTAGTAAAAGCTTTCTACTTGCAAATTTGCAATAGTGCAGCTATTTATGTAAGTGAATTATGAAATTAATCTATAAATTGTAAATCCAGGAAATGAGAAGTTTGGAAGATGCTGCATTTGTTGTTTCATCAATCGTAGAAGTTTAAATTTTGGGTGCTTATTGAGAGCCTGTAGAAGGGGATAATTAACTGGTGAGCCAGCTAAAAGTAGATAGGATTCAGAAGATCACATAGATACGGAGTTAACTGAAGTAGTAATCATATTCATTGAGAACCTATAAGCCAAGGATAACTAATATTTGGAGAAGTAAATTGAGTGAAGCTACCAAAATAAGGCTGACTATCAAATGAAAGCTGTAATGAATTGAATGGAAACAAGGGGTCATAAATTCAGATATTAGATACTTGGAAATCAATCATCATGTGAGCTATATGTTTGGGCACAGTTAACCCGAACGCCATGGGTTTTATCTGGCATCATGGAAGAACATGCATGTTCTACAGGCGAATATTTGGGACCTGTAAGATAGGGGGAAATATGGAATAATGTCGAACGTTCAAGACGACAATCTACTTGAATTAGATAACATTACTTTTATGATATTCTTCTTCTGTTGTATACATGCTAACTTTTGTTGTCAAAGTTCCTTGTCAGCAGTTCTTGTATATTATTCAATGTGAAAGAATTTGGATATAAGTAAAATTCCAATGTCACTTTTACCTTCTAGAATCTCATGCTACCTTTGCATTTTCTGCAGCTGCCATTTTCGGATATTATGATAGGTGCAATTGTTTTAACAAGAACAAGGAGCTGGTGGAATTTCTCTACTCTTAAAAAGTTTCAACACAGACGAATGTGGACAACATGTGAACTGGTTCATGCTTTTCTCAGCCATTGTCATTATAGACGGCAACACTTTTCGTTGTTAATTTGAATAGATTGTATCTGGTGTCTGAGAATTGCTTATAATATTTGTTGTACTTGCTGCGAGCTCATGAGTTCTTGTTTATTTAGGGTATTGTGAACACAAATGAGTGTCCTTTATATTTCCTTATATAGGGTATGCGAACATATATTAGTTTCCATCATATTTCCTTTTTCTCAAACATTGTCTATTGTTATGAAACTGGCATTTTTTGTTATCACACAATAAACCTATCCTGTATTTAAAAGCTGTTTTGGAACCATTTAGAAGTCACTTCTATGTTTGCTCACTACTGTGTTGATAGATCTCACTACTGTGTTGATAGATATCACTATATTTTAAAATTGAGTTCAACATCAGTGTTTGTTGCACAAGAGTTGATTGTTGTCATTGTTTAGTGGACATTAAGAACCTTAACCATAACCATAGTCATGTGTACCCAGGTATTTGGGCAAGGCCTCCATTTAGAAGTCCCTTTTGTGTTTGTTCACTACTGTGTTGATAGATGTCACTATATTTTAAAATCGAGTCCAACATCAGCATTTGTTGCACAAAAGTTTATTGTTGGCATTGTTTAGTGGACATTAAGAACCTTAGCCACAACCATAGTTATGAGTTGACCCAGGTACTTGGCCAAGGCCTTCATTTCAACAGTTGGGCTTAACTTTACAGCTGGCTATATGCCAATCGTCCAAAAAGAAGAGTAAAAAGAAAAAGAGGTTTCAGGAACAACTAATAATTGATCAAAATTACTTGTCCATATAAATTATTTAAAGAAAAAGGAGGAAAGGATGCATTGTTAAAAGTATGAGTGTCTTTCCTCCATGTCAGTAAGATGTATCTGGGTCACATAATTCATGTGAAGTTTTGTGATTGGTATTGTTTCAAGGTGCTAGGATCTTTGGTCTTTCTATAGAAAACAGCCATGGTTACTGCTTTGATTTCCTCTCACAATGCTAGAGTAAGCGTTTGGAGTTTGGTATATATTTGGTGCAACTGTGGAGGCACCATTGTTTTGCTACCTGTGTAATTTTCATGGCCAAATTTAGAAGCCAAAAGCACTCCAAGTAATGATTTGGAAGATCAATCCATCTTCCTTTCCTTGTTTATGAGCTGAAATAGTCGAGGTGCAGCGTTCTTCCAGCTCTTTTAGCTTCAAGGTTTCCCAAAAAATTATCTCTGGATGATAATATTTCCCTTTGTTGCATTTTACACACATAGAAAACAGACAATTTCTCATTTGGTCCTTGTTAGCTCAACCATGACTTACAGAATGACTAACATGGGGTGTACGCTTTCCTCTTTTGGGGTCAAGGTAGGGCTAGTGGAGTCCTCCTCAACTTCCTGTGCGATATATAATTGGGTCAAGGTATGGTTGGTTAGATAATCCTTTTCATCAAAAGATTAAACGCTTTCATGTTTATTAGTTGTTTTAACACCTTCCAATACACGTAGATAATAAAATTGTGTTGGCTTTGGATAATTTATGATTTGTCAGTGTATCTCTGCTTATTTTAACTGCAAAAGATATCATTTCTAATTGGTTGAATTCTGTTTATGCAGCTAGACATTTTACAATGCATTAGTGTCTTGCTCAATTTGAACAGTTATTTATCTTCCTTTGCAACATACACAGGGAAAAATAGGTTCTAATCTAGTGATTAGAACATCACTTATTTTCTTGCTTTTATGAATACCTGAAATTGCATTGAATCTTTAACTCATATTTATGATGCTGTATCCATAGTTGGTGAAGAGTTAGCTATGACTTTGGAATTGGGAGCTCTTTTGGGATCTTGTTAGTTTGGTCTTGAATCGGTAATCATATACAATATAGAAAGTTACAAAACACCCTTACACGAAGGAGTCCTTTTTGAGAGCTTATTTGGTCTTGAATCAGTAATTAGTCTGTTGAGTCCTCAGGTGACCCTTTTTGAAACCTTTGTTGGCGTATGCCACAAGATTTTGCTTCTCAGAATATCTGCAACCTTACTTAGGACCTGTACGTGTCTGATCTTAGTACTGTGCGTTCTTATGACACACCTCTCCCACAAAATTGATACTGACATATCGAGTTCTTTTGGAACGTGTTTACATCAAAATTTCGGTCATTTAGATGCACAGTAGCGTTGAGACCTACAGGAGCAATTGCAAGTACGAACCTTGCAGACTAGTTCTCTGAATACATTCGTAGCAGATATCAATATGTTCCCATATACCAGTCAATTTACCAGGGTAAAATCTTCTTGAGACAACCACATAGCTGACTGTCCTGATTGAAACTCGACTGTTTGTAGAAGAAAATGCCTTTGCCTCTCTCTGAGGTAGTGCAGTGCATGGTTATAGTTTCAACTGTGTCAGATCATATTGAAGTTCTTAGGGGAGTATCCCAAGGATTGACCTCCTCATATTTGGTTGTTGGCCTATGCTGGGGCTCTCTGACCACTATCCCATCAAAATGGAAGGGACTCGCCAAGCACAAACAGTAACACATGGCTACGGTTAGTCCAGTGGTAATTTTTTTCTCTCTTGTATATGGTATCCTAAAATAATGCAGTCATGGTGCATCACTTCAAATGGGGAAACATAGTTTCTCAATACCAGGAGTGTGTCTATGAGAGAATAGCAGAAGACTTGCTAGATGGAGCTTGATATGACCGTCCAACATCTGTGAAACTCAATTAAATATGTATCAAGTAGGATTTGATTATGACCGATACCATTTTGAAGTCCTTTTGCACTACATCAAATTTCCGAACTTATGACGAGAGTAGAAAAAAACTGTATTGTATTTTAACACCCAGCACATCGTAACGTTTCATATCTTGGTGGCCACCCACAAGAAGAAGGATGGTAGGGGTCTGGATGGATGTCAGGTACCTGTCTTGTATGAATCTCAGCAACCAGCTAGCTTTAGCTTTGTTGCTATGATTAGTCACCTGTACTAGTCTCTCGAACACTAACCCAAATAAAGAAATCCATAGAGGTAGAAGGCTAGAATTATCAAACTTACCTAAGCTATAAATTATTTTGCTAATCCTTTAATAATCTGTCATTAATTTTTATTCTCTTGCAAGTCATAATGTCGGACCAATTTAAAGGTTGTCCAAAACCTTCATTAGTATAGACTTAAGTATTATAATTGATAATACGAATAATATTTATACATATTCATTAATGAAAGTGAGTCGATCGGACGGTGGAGATGCTCGATCCGAGCATCTTTTTAATGTAATGTAGTAGGAAGGTTACCATTTAGAAATGAACCTACAACTGCTCTTAGAATCTTGAAGGAGTCATCATTTTGTTTCGGTAGCCTTATCCTGTATTAACAATTGATTAGCATAATTTATTAGTATTTGAAATAATTATTAGAATTATGGGGTTGATTATAAAACTTTTATGTTGCTAGTAGTTGTCTGATAGCTAAACTCTTGGACGTGCGTAGTTCTCCTGAAGGCAAAGTTTAGTCTACTAACCAGTGATAATACAACTTAATCACATAATAATAATGGCTTACAAATTATTTTACAAATGATAAGGTTTGGACTTTGAAGCTTGATGACAAGGTTTGCATTAGTGTTTAATTGTCAAAGTCTATTAGGGAGATCTAATCATAGATTAGTTGTTCTTAATATTACTACAATTTGGTTAGTTAATAATAGAAACTTGCTAGTAGTGGTAACTATTATGAGCACTTGAGATGGAGTCACATTCTATGGGTCTGTCACTGTTGCCAATTGTGGTAAGTATGTCACCTTTTGTAATAGGATTAACAAAATATTTAGGCCTAACTACCTCCGTTTACTTCATGTTTAGATATAGAATAATGTCCTAAACATCCATTAGCAATGTATATAAGTACAATTAAGCATTAACTAAAAAGTGTATAGTACATAGAGATGCCAATCAATGTTGTTCTTAATTTATTTTGAGGGAATGCATTTTTGTATGGTGCTTCTACTTATTATTGTTGAAGAATATTTTGTTAAACTATTAGTTATGAAATGATTAATTATAATAACTACTTTTGTGCCCTTGGAGAATTTTATTCACACTTAAATCCCCTGAAATTTAAACGAAGTGAACAAATGTTATTTTAGACATCACGTGCACTCAACGTGAGTATAAATATCCAAATTACCTCTAAATTTAGTTCAGATCCCCTTACTTTGGGGGGAGAGAGAGAGAGAGGAGAGATAGTTCACACTTAAAACCCTTTGAAATTTGAACGAAGTGAGCAAACCGTTATTTTAGACATCACGTGCACTCAACGTGAGTATAAATGTCCAAATTACCCCTAAATTTAGTTCAAATCCCCTTACTTTGGAGAGAGAGAGAGAGAGAGTGAGAGGAGAAATAAAGTGAGAGGGAGAGAGACGGCGAGAGGGAATACCTGCGACGGGAAGGTTGGCAAAAAAAATCACAATAACAAGCATCAGACCACAATATTATATCAGATGATAAAAGAAATTTATGAAATAGGGAGTTCGGCCCGGTGAGAGTGTCTTAGACAAACATATCTTGTACCAAGCTTCCCTAAGCCGAGTACTCATCCTCTTTTTGCGGTACATTATGTTGCCTAGCTCATTTAGGGAGTTTTCAAAGGAGCACACCACTTTTCCTAGTAAGTCCACTTCATAGTGTAATTTTGGTCAAGCTTGGACAATTATAAAGTTGGCTCACTAAGAAAAAAGGTGTGCTTCTTTAGAAACTTCCCTCATTTGTGCAAAGGGTTGAACCATACAAAATGGAATCTGATATTGACATCTTAGCTTTTAAGTGCAAAATAGTTTCCCATACCTCATTGAGTGTAGGCATATCCGCTACCAAGCAGGGCCCTAGCTTTTCAAAAGTGTCAAAAGCCAAAGATATTTCATTATATAATTAAAATTTTAGGAAAGGAAAAAAATTTGATTGGTATAGTGATGAACAATTCAGAGGGCTAGATATTTATAACTAATTAAATTTGCGGATGGTGGTCTACTCTGTGCAACATTAGAGAAATCTAAACTAAACGCGGTATTAAATAAAATGATAAATCTGATGTCGATTCGTGAAAAATACCTTACTTACCTTCATTCTAAAATAATAAAAATAAAAGGAGACACTAATTTATTAAATCAAAAACATTCTATAGTCAGAAACTAATATAAATCACATCTTATAATGATTAGGGGAAAGTTTTCATATAATGATTTTCTTAAAAGAATAAACTAATCATATTTTGTAATTTGCTTGCATTTGACTATCAATCAAACTATGAATTGTATGGACCACTATAAACTACCCAACT